>CM056579.1:34902249-35502249 GCA_029721435.1 Gymnothorax reevesii | reverse complement strand
AAACGTAGATATTTTAATACAAACTTAGAGATTCTAATACAAACTTTGATATTTTAATACAACCATTGATATTTAAATGCAAAAGTACAAACTTGGAGATTTTAATACAACCTTAGATATTTAAATACAAAAGTACAAACTTGGAGATTTTAATACAACCTTAGATATTTAAATACAAACTTGGAGATTCTAACTCAAACTTAAATATTTTAATACAAACTTGGAGATTCTAACTCAAACTTAAATATTTTAATACAAACTTAGAGATTCTAATACACACGTAGATATTTTAATACAAACTTAGAGATTCTAATACAAACTTAGAGATTTTAATACAACCTTAGATATTTAAATACAAACTTGGAGATTCTAATACAAACGTAGATATTTTAATACGAACTTAGAGATTCTAATTCAAACTTAGATGTTTTAATACAACCTTAGATATTTAAATACAACCTTGGAGATTCTAACTCAAACTTAAATATTTTAATACAAACTTAGAGATTCTAATACAAACTTCGATATTTTAATACATACTTAGAGATTCTAATACAAACTTAGAGATTTTAATACAACCATAGATATTTAAATACAAAAGGACAAACTTGGAGATTTTAATACAACCATTGATATTTAAATGCAAAAGTACAAACTTGGAGATTTTAATACAACCTTAGATATTTAAATACAAACTTGGAGATTCTAACTCAAACTTAAATATTTTAATACAAACTTAGAGATTCTAATACAAACTTCGATATTTTAATACATACTTAGAGATTCTAATACGAACTTAGAGATTTTAATACAACCTTAGATATTTAAATACAAACTTGGAGATTCTAATACAAACATAGATATTTTAATACGAACTTAGAGATTCTAATTCAAACTTAGATGTTTTAATACAACCTTAGATATTTAAATACAAACTTGGAGATTCTAATACAAACGTAGATATTTTAATACGAATTTAGAGATTCTAATTCAAACTTAGATGTTTTAATACAACCTTAGATATTTAAATACAAACTTGGAGATTCTAACTCAAACTTAAATATTTTAATACAAACTTAGAGATTCTAATACAAACTTCGATATTTTAATACATACTTAGAGATTCTAATACAAACTTAGAGATTTTAATACAACCATAGATATTTAAATACAAAAGTACAAACTTAGAGATTTTAATACAACCTTAGATATTTAAATACAAACTTGGAGATTCTAATACAAACGTAGATATTTTAATACGAACTTAGAGATTCTAATTCAAACTTAGATGTTTTAATACAACCTTAGATATTTTAATACAAACTTGGAGATTCTAACTCAAACTTAAATCGTAACCAGTGTCTGTATATAGTCACTCAGTTTGTTAGCTCCGGAATGGATGCATTGATCTGGCTTGACGCTGAGCCACGGGGAGCAGAAAAACCTGTATTAGGAACTTTGTAACGAGGTAGTTCAACTTTTTAAAGATGGGAAAGGATATAAAAAGATATCCAAAGACTTGAAAGGGCAATATACAGTATTAAGGGTATGCACATTTTTGAATAGGGCTCATTTAATTTTTCCCCCCTTGTTGCCATTGTTTTATTTGATGATTGTGCCATTCTGCTTGACCTACAGTTGGATATGAATCCAATAGGAAATGAAAGAATTGTGTTTTGCCTGGCCAATTGTGTTTTCTTTAAAAAATATTACCCATTTTAAAGATTCACCCAGGGTATGCAAACGTTTGAGCACAACTCAATCTTTGGTTACTCATTATAACAAGGCATACCATGATAAATACAAACCAGCTTTGTTTGGGAACAGAACAAAAATGTCCTCGGTGCATTCATGTCATTGCTGAATGGTCTATTTGAAGTAAAAATTTACTCATGGCTTGTGGTGTTGTTTTTTCTTCCAGGTTTACATGCCAAAAAACAAAACCAAAAGCACACACGTGAATGGCGGTACCACCACATGGGAGTCTGACTGTCTGATGACCGAGGATGAGGAGAAGGGCCTCAACAACAAGAAAACCAGCGCCAATGGGCACGCTTACCACCCAGCCACTCCCCACAGCCTGAATGGCACCGCCCAGGTGCCTGGGTTGCCTGACCCTGAGGATTATGGGAAACGTGGTGTGGGCCTGGACTTTGCCATCCTGGACAGCACTTTTCTGCTATCGCAGGTCTTCCCCACGCTATTCATGGGAATGATCGTGCAGCTTACGGAGTCTGTCACGGCCTATATGGCCTCCTCTGCCATCTTCGGCGTTATTGCCATCTACCTGGCCCACCACATCGTCTTCGACCAAAGAGACCTCAAGTGATTAGGAAGAGCTGGGACACTGTGGAAGAACTGGGACAGGCAGTGTGTTGTATGCAAGTGTGTGTCTAGTGCTGCATTCAGTGTGAGGAGGCATCTTTTTTTTACCCTGATCTAAGGAAGATTGGTTACTTCATTTCTTTTCATATTGTATTTTATTTAATTATGTTTTTGCTATATTGGCACAATCCCCTGGTCATTCCCATTTGAAGTTTACCTCATCTCAGCCCTGATGGACAGCTCTAGTCACGTGACAGCTCTACCGGCTGAAAGCATCCTGGTTTTTTGCAGCTGGTGTGGGTGTGACGAGTTCCTATTTATTCATTCTTTTTTGAGGGTGGGTTGGCAGTCTGGATGATGGATGGATCTCGTCCCAAAACATCCATCGGCAGCTTGTCCCTCAAACAATAAGCTGTCCTGGGCCATTTTAAAAAGGAAATTTTGTAAACTCTATTTTTTGTGTATGTCCCAGATTCCAAGATCCAACTATGTTTCAAGGTCCTTTATATTTTGGCTATTATGTAAAGCACAGTTTGACTGTATATATTTTTGTATATAAGAGCCTATATTTATATCCCTATGGGAATTTGGTATGCAACTTGTGTGGGTGTGGTCACCCCTGTGCCTGGAGTGCTGCTAGCATGAACTTGGATTAAGAGAGGAAAAACATTTGGCATTTTGTTGAATCAGTTTTTTGACTAAATTAACTTAACTTTAATTTTAATTTTAATTTGTGTATGTGTGTTTGTGTGTGTGTGTGTGTGTGTGTGTGCGTGGATGCGTGCATTTATGAGGCATATGTGTGTGTGTTTGTGTGTGTGTGTGTGCACATTACCTGTGTGCATGTATATGTGTGTGTGCGTTTTTTGTATTTGAGAGGTAGAGTGAGAGAGTAGTATACATTTATTCCCCTTTACTTTAGTGGATCTGTAGTTGTCTCAGTTCAGATGCCCGACCAGTCCTAAACCGTTGTAGAGGGGTTTGGGCAGTTTGGTCATTCTATGCCAAATCACCTACAGGTGTTCTATTGACCCAGGGATTTTCCATCCATCCATTTTCTGCCACTTATACAGAGCCTGGTTGTGGGTGTAGAAGACAAAGCAAAGTAGTCTGTGCATCCCCCTCCCCAGTTACTTTATCCAACTCAGAGACTCAGAGGGGACAATCCACCTTTTTCCAGCAGAGAACCAAAGCCTCAGATTTGGAGGCATTGATCCTCATTCCGGCCACTTCATTGCGTATTGGAGGTCACAGCCTGATGAAGCCAACAGTACCCCATCATCTGCAAACAGCAGAGATGCAACCCTGTGGCCACCAGCCTGGACTCTCTCCAATCCTTGGCTGCACCTTGATATCCTGTCTATGAAAGTCATGAACAAAATAGCTGACAAGGCACACCCATGGCAGAGTCCAACACCAACTGGAAACTAATCCGACAGCGCCAAGAATGCGGACACAACTCCGGCTTTGGTTATCCAGGGCTTATATGGCTCGAAGCAATGTCCCTGATGCGCCATACTCCCGCAGCACCCCCCACAGGACCCCTCGTGGGACGTGGTCATAAGCCTTTTCTATGTCCACAAAACATATGTAGATTGAGTGGGCAAACTCTCACAACTCATCCAGTATCAGTGCAAGGGTAAAAAGCTGATCCACTGTCCCATGGCTGGAACGGAGCCGGCATTGCTCCAGTATCCAAAGTCCGACAATCGGGCATAGTCTCCTCTCCAGCATTCTGACATAAGCATTCCACGGGAGGCTGAGCAGTGCAATCCTCTAGAGTTCGAGCACACCCTCCGGTCCCCTTTTTACTCCTGGATAAATGAAGCTTGGGATGCAGTGTTGTGATGAGACTCAAGTTTCACTCATTAATCAATCAATCAATCAATCAATCAATTTGCCATTAGCAAGACCACGGGGCGGTAAGATTCACAAACAGCTTATCCAGAAGTTAACAATAGTGTCCCTTTGATTTAAAAAAATGGGAACCACCACCCCAGTTCGCCAGTCCAAGGGCACTGACCCAAACATCCATGTTATGGTGAACAGGCATGTCAGCTATGAAAGCCTATCAACTTCCAAGGCTTTCAGCATCCCAGAGCAGATCTTGTCCACCCCCAGTGACTTGCCAGTGCGGGGCTTTTTGACCATCTCAGTGACTTCCACCAGGGAGGAGGGCAAAGCTTCACTTGTGTCCTCCGTCCCTGCCTCCTCAACAGAAAATGTGTCTGCCAGATTAAGGAGTCCTCAAAGTACTCAATCTACTGTCAAACAATATCCCCAGTTGAGGTCAGCAGCTCTCCACCCTTGCTGAAAACGGCTGTGGCAAAGCCCTGCCTCCGACCCCTTAGTTGTCCGATTGTTTGCCAGAATCTCGTTGAGGTCACCTGAAAGTCTTTCTGAAGAAATCCTCCCAAACCCAAGTTTTTGCTTCTGGGATAACCACAGCTGCAGCCCCTCTAGCCTGCTCATAACGGTCCACTGAGTCGGGAGTCCCCTGGGCCAACCAGGCCCAAAAAGCCACCCCCTTTTGCCTGACAGCCTCCCTCACCACTGGTGTCCATCAACGGGTCCTTGGGTTGCCCCCATGACCGGCATAGATAACCTTCAGGCCACAACTTTGGGCAGCAGCTTCCACAATGGAGCCTTTGAACCAGCTCTTCCGGAGGTGTGAGTTCAAAATGGTATAGACAAGTTCCTCCGCCAAAATTTCCCTGTCAACCCTCCCAAGATGTTTGGGTTGACCAGCACTGTCTGGCGGTTGTCTCTGCGATCTGATCCAGTTAACCACTAGGTGGTGTTTGATTGACAGCTCTGGCCCTGTCTTCACCTGAATGTCCACAACATACGGCCACACATCTGTTGACATCATTGCAAAATCAGTCTTTGATCTTTGGGTAAGGATGCTCTGGCTCTAAATACACTTATGAACACCCTCATGCTCAAACTTGGCATTTCATGGGCTGAGGATTAAGTGGGCCTATCTCCACTTTTCATCAAAAATTATGTTCTACCATCGAAATAATCTCAGTATTAAAAGGTACTATATCCTAATGTAATTTTTTAATGATAGTTGGCAGCTGGGAGAAACATCCAGAAAGTGCATAGTACTTTGTATGAATTTTCAGTCCACTTCAGTTTAAACAGTGGTATGTCCACATTGTCCAAACAGAGAGCTGAATATAGGGTCACCTGATCAGGATGACAAGATTGCTGAGCAAAAGTTCTATCTACTCTACCATTTCGAAGAAAAATCCCTCTAATATACAAAATTGAAGGTTGTAAGATGATGAAATCTGGGATATTTTGGTTTGGTAGGTACTGCAGCACTTGAATGCAGAGGCAATGTCTGAAAACCTTTCATTTGTCTTATTCCAGGGGGCCATTTAAGACGGTACTACCTGATTTTCAATCTCATATTTTATGCAGTGTAAGATGCATGTGTATGCACATGAACAAGTACAATATGATGGGCATAGTACTAGTTGAAACCAAGCCCAGGGCCAGAGTTTGTTCACTATGGAGTGTGCATCATGTCTGCATTAAATGTACTCAGATGAACTTGTACTGACTATAGAGATAGGAGCAGTTGACACTGAACACTCTCGAGACTCCAGAGCTCATTTCAGTGTTACAAGGTTTGTTTCCTATTTATTTTCAGACAGGACGCGGCTGCCCATTTTCTGTGATTATTATTGTCAGATACTCTGTTTTTCTTTCAGATTCTGTATTACCTTAACATGTAATTCGCAGATTTGGGTGGAGTCACATTATTGTGTTCTTTTTTTAAAAAACACAAGGCAAGACAGAACTTTGTGGCTAAACATTTCTGGAAATACAAGGAGCTATCTAGGAGAACCATATACCTGCAAAATTTATGACATTTTGAAAATTCCAAAGCTCTATTTCCATTTACATTTTCCTAGATCTCCTATCTAGAATCATTCTACTAAAGGTATAACTGCATGATATTATACCTTTTAGTCCCAACCATTCCACTGAATATAAATATCTGAAAAGTATACTTGGAGTGAGAAATTATGATACAGCAAAATTTCACATCCCATTTTCTTCATTTAGTAAAAAGTGGAGATGGGTCCAGTTAATTCCCAGGCCAGGATTAGTAATGGCTAATCTCTGACAAGCACAGAAATGCTGGAACAAACCACCAATTGGGTTCAGATCAGAGAGGCCATTCCTCCAATCACTCCGCTCCAAGTAATCCCCCCATTGCCCATGTGAGTGTTGAAGTCTCCCAGTAAAACTACCGAGTCACAAGTTAGAACTCCAAGAAAGCTGGAAACCCCAAACTTTTAGGTGCATAAACATTAACACCTGTCAATGCATTCCCCTTTGCGACCCGCAGGCGCATTGCGGAGACCCTCCAGTTCACCGTAGCGAACTCCAACATAGTGGCATTCGGCCGAGGAGATAAGTATCCACACGCCTAAGTTCCAGACCCAGAGCTGTGCATAGAGGCGAGTCTGACGACATCTAGTCTGTATCACTCTACCTGCCCAAGCTCCGGCTCCTTTCCTAACAGTGACGTGGCAACTTCAGGTAGCCACAAACATTTATTTACTGTCTGGTGAAGCTACAATTGCTCCTGCCCTTAGTAATTTCTCCATATATTCTGAAATAAGTGTTTTTGGAGCCTCAGGGCCACTATTGTCTGTTAGGGAGGCTGGGAAAAATGGAAAAAAGAAAAGGGTGTCCATTCAAAATTTTCTTTGCATATGGCTGTATCTGGAGATTGGTCCATTCTTCACTCTTTCTGATGGCATATTCAGGAAGCCTTGGCTAGAATTACCCCAGGTGTGAACTTTCAGGTCTGTACATTAATCTTAGAGGAGGTTATGTACCTCCGAAAATGCTCCTAAACAGAAAAAGTGCATTGCAGGCACAAAAAATCTGGCTACGCACTATTTTAAGAGCGCAATTTCTCCAAAAGTATTAGTTTCTTGGGCCTATAATTTTGGATAACTTAACTAAAAATACCTTGGAATGTTTAATGTTTTTCAGCAAAATCCTGGGGGGTCACTCAAACAAATTTCTGATTTTTGGGTGATTCGGCATGGAATGACCCTGTTGCTAGTTTTAGTCCACACTAGATTACCGTAATAAAAGACCAATAGTCATGCTAGCAGTATTTTTGGACTGCTGGGATACTGGCTTACTGTAAATCTCCCTGATTACTCGATGATGATTTGCCCTTTGGAATCACTTTTTGGAACTGTTGGGTATGCATCTCTATGATTTCAGCTTTGGGCCCGTGGCGGAATGCTGTTCAATTTTTAGTATGCAATTATGGGTAAAGATGATCATTGCCTGAGTATAGTGGATTGATGTATGCATGGTGCCAAAAATACAAGTCTAGAACCCTCAGGCTCATTGCAACTTATAAGAATCAGACACACTCATGCACAAATGCATACACATACATACACACGCACACACTTGTGCACACAAATACATACTCAGGTGCCACCATGTATATAAAGATTTTCTGCATACAGTATGGAGATTTGCTGTTACCTTTTAAAGTCAGGTAGTTTTCTTAAATGTCATTTTGATGCCATAATATTCTGCGGGCATTCTTGATCATTCTTGTTGCACCATATCAATCATTTGTTCATGAGAGTGGTACAATCAAATGGCTTTGATGGCAACTTCATTTCCTGGTGGACTTTTTCTGCTACTCTGTGTCTCGCAACATGTTCTGTAAGTTGTATTGTTTTGCAAGGCACACTTGCTTATTTGTTGCTACTTGAAGAAGAGGCGCAGAATCAAGCCTGACGGGGAACTCTAAGGGTACTGATATGAAAATCGATACAGAGAGCTGTAGAGGGCAAGCCAAGTTTTATAGCTTGTTCTGAAGCTTGTTGAGGGACTACATGTCAATAACAGAGAGGTTTTATTTCTAAAATCTCAGCTAGAACTGGACTTGCAATCATTTTTCTGTTATAGCACGTTATAGCACCCCGTGCTGTATTCCTGGTTTTGGCCACTGTGGACTTCTGGTATCCATTTCATGAAATTAAATTGCGCTGTGTCCTAATTTCTTCCATTCAATTTTTGAATTTCTTATTTTTGATGATGTGTTTTTGGGGTTCCCAAAATTTTTCTCTGCTTTAATCCCAAATGAATCCATCCAAAATTTTGCACTCCCCCACTTTCTACCCACATAAATGCCTCATACGCAAACAACACTTTTTAGTCTTCTCTATATCAACCCATATCTTGTGCCACAGCATTTCATCATAGTTGGGTTGTTGTGATACTTGACTCTTTGTAAAGAGCCAAAATATTTTCTATTCCTTTCTCTCTGAATGTTTAAAAAATATTTAGGCAACCCTTCATGGGTTGGCAGCCCAGACTTTGGGAACCCCTGATCTGTCAAGCCTTCAGTAACACTATTTACAGAATAAGACTGTATTATCATTTCAGCAGTATTTCTTCAGCCGTATGAAATACTCTTTGAACATTTGTATCGTGAAAACAAACTGAGAAAACAAATTTTAATATTTCAGAAAGTGCCTAAACAAACAGAAACTTTTTTGTAAATTAATATATATTTATTATTAAAAAAAATAATGAGCAAATATTAGCTACCATTTGAATTATTTTGTTGTCACATCTTAATGTGAAAGGGCAAAGATTTTTTTTTTTTTTGGGGGGGGGGGGGGGGGTCTATTTTATGGGTAGTCATGATTAAACTTAACTTATTTTGTCACATTTATTTTCCTCCATATTATTGGCTGTTTGGTAAAACCTGTTGATTGCCCCCCTTCATCTCTGGTACAAAGTCCCACCAAGTCAATCTAAGTCTTTTTAGCTGCATTCTGCACAACTTCTTCATCAAGACAAACTTACCATGGATTTTTATGACACAGCTTTGATAGTACGTCTATATTTTATCTGCAAGCATTGATATAGATATCAGCAGAATATAAGGTTTTGGATACATTTTCCATTCTAAAAGCTGTCCCTTGCAGTTCCTGTAATGTGTTGAGTGGAGGATAGTTCATTTGGAGCATGGACCCTCTTTCGCAGCGTACACATTTTCTTGGCTATTTATTTGTGTGTTGTCCACTTCTATGTCAAACTGTGATTAAAAAATATATATTGTGGTTTTTTTTTTTAACTAGGGCGCACACATTGAAGTCAGAGTGTTAACTTAAAGTGTGGTACTTCATCTGAAAGCTGTTGGTTCACCATTATACCATTTTTAGGTTGATAACATGATATGGATGTTTACAAACTCTAATCCATGTCCAAGATGTAGCTTATGATTTTACTTGAAAATAAGTGCTGATATTTCTACTCGCTGATGCTTACAGATAATGGGCTGCAGTATAGTCCTTTCCAAATACAAGTCTTGGATATCCAAGCAGCTTAATTATTTTAGAAGTGAATTTGAACTGTTGTCTCCATTGTGGCCAATATCCTTTACAGATTACAAGGTGGTGCCAACAGGATAGCGAATGACATTTACCGTTTCGAAAAAGTGTGCAGACTTGATTAACATGGGCTTTGTTGTTCAAAAAATGCCTCACCTGTCAAAAATGTCGCGCCCATTTCATTTGTAATGGTTCTTGCCGTTTGATGTTTTACTAAGTGTGTTACAGCAATGTATTCTTCATTGATGTCACCTGTATTACTTTAAAAATGTCACTGCTCATTTATTCCCGCCTTGTGATTTTCCGTGCTGTGTTCTCGGTTTTTTCTTTTCTTTTCCTATCAATGATTTGTGGAAATTCTCATTATAAGCAAATATACTGCTCCGATATTTTGAATCATTTTTATCATTCAAGCAGTTATTACTACAGTGCAAATTTTGGCATTCGGGATATTACTTTATACCTTGACATCATTGTCAGTGGATTCCCCTCAATATTTCCGGTGGTTTTGTCTTTTAAGATGGGCACAAGCAACAATAATGTACAACCCAGGTGATCCCACAACAGGTCTATAGGGTTTAAATCATGAGCGTTAAAATTTCCCTTCGTGTTCTTCTCGGTCTAGAAAGTCCCTGCTAAGTTTGGATTTCAGTTTTGGGTAGATGTATTGCTGGAATAAGTCTCATCCATTTGATCCATGTTAAAATCACAACCGATTCCAAACATCTTAGCGATGCATCATGTTTTAATTTATTTGCTGATTTGCAATGTCTGATTCTGTGATTATTTTTTCACCCTGTATTGACATTTTCGTTTTTATCGGAAAAATACAGAATCAAACCTGGTCCTTCTGTTGTATTTAGCATTAACCAGAAGTCTTTTTATAAATCTACTGGAATTAATAAATCTGATTGGATCAACGGAGCGCCAGGTCGTTTTGTTCTGTTTCCGTTGCTGTAGGTCAAGTGTCACAATTCGTTTGGCAGCGTTGAAATTGCAAGCTTACCATCGCATCGTTTTCTCCCTTCTGCTTGTCCTTTTCAGCTGAACAAGTTGTCTTGATCAGGCTCAGTTGTCACGTCTAGCTTTGCACATCAAGTGCTTCTTGCTTGACATGACTCCGCATTTAATTTTGGCGTTTGCTTTAGCGAAATTGTTCCTTTTCTTCACACTCAAAAATAGAAGTACCAAAATGTACCTTAAAGGGTACAAATGCTTGTCGCTGGGGGCGTACCTTTTCGAGAGACATTTGTGTACCCCCCAGTGCTGTTTTACATCACTTTGTACCCATTTTGTCAGTCAAAAGGTACACTTCTGGCCTCTTTAAAATCAATATTGTACTCTTGAGGGAACATTCTTAAAAATGTACCTGTAAGTACAGAAATGTTCTTGTCTCGTACCCCCATTTCTGAGTGTGTTGGGTTCTGGTGTTACCTTCTCGCCAACTGAGCAAGCGATTAATGACAGCAACTCAAGCCTGATTGATTCTCGGAGTAGCATTTTGCACGAAACAGCGCCGCTCTCGGGGTTGCAGAGGAATGTCGTATTTTCTTTGAGCCTCAGAACTCGTCGGGGCAGCGCGTGAGGGAGCACCCCATCCTGTGACGCGGTAATATTGCTGGCGATGGCAGTAGGCGCAAGGATATATAGAATTCGTGCAAAAAATCTTCCTATCGCTTGCACAGTGGCGCAGAATTTTTCTTAAATCTTAGCTTTGAATTTTAAACGTTTTCTACAATTTTTACTGCATTTCCAAATTATTTAAGGGCAGTCCTGTAAATTATATAGCCTACTAACGCAAGCTTCCTGAACAAACAGTACAGGAAGTAGCTCACAGGATTGCCATTGCTCTCTGGTGACAGCTGGACTGTTTTTACACCTTCATTCTAAATAAGGAAGCGGCAGCCCGTCAGACATATGACCACCGGCCCAATTTGGGCTCTGCCAAAGTGCCCATCACATCCCATGATCGCTCAAAGCCGTCCAATGAGGAGTCTCCGTCTCCCATGAGGAGTGACAGCATTCGACTGAACTACCAGCAGACTTGGCATTGCAGTTTAGCGCTGTAGATCTTGTCGGATTGCAACTTTTCTCCCTCTCTCCTCCTTTCTCTCTCCCCCTCCCCTCCCTCTCCCTCCTACTTTGTGCCATGGGGCAGTGGTGAAGTCAGAGTGATGTCATATGAAAATGCGGGCACCCAGCAAGGTGAAATAGGTTTTTGGTGAGTGGCGTCCTCCACAGCCATCGTTGCCTGTCGAGAGAGGCGCGGAGCTGCAAAACATGGTAATCATCACCATCACCGCCACCTCAAGCTCTGCTGCGCTCTCTCCGTTTTCTACTCCACTGCTCTCGGGCTTTCGTTTCATGCCCGAAACTCTGATCCGCCTTCCAAAAATAATCCTCTGCCACCATGCCGAAGGAAGAAAAACAAGAAGAGTGGTATTTTTAGGGCCATTAATTTTGACCACGTGCCCCGAAGGTAAACCGGATGGCCATTGCGCAAAGGCTTCTCATCAGTATGTCCTGCGAGGCCAGCACGCACTGGACGTTGACTGCGATTGTTCTCCTGGGGTTTCTAGTGGGGATTGTGTCATCATATCCGATTCCAAGCAGGACTAATGCAACTTTATTGGAGAAAAGATGGGAGACCCTGTTCTCTCGCTCCATTCTGGGGGTCTCAGGGGAGAAATCGGACCTGAACTGGGAGAGTGACTATTTGCTGGGCATCAAGAGAGTGCGGAGGCTTTACTGCAACGTGGGCATCGGGTTCCACCTTCAGGTCCTCCCTGACGGCAAGATAAACGGTGTACATAATGAAAACCAGTACAGTGAGTTTCACCCAGAAATGTAATGCAATAGACTCATAACGCGGGCAGTGGCAAGTAACTGCGAGTCGAACCGCATCTGTACCCTTGTTATTTTGCATGATATTTAATCGGCCGCATAGGCAGCATTGAATGTCTCCTAAACCAAAGACAATCTATAAAAATAAAAAAAAAACCCGTATCCATCAATGCTAAATATCTTCCCAGTCTCAAACATGACATGAATGCTTGGACGAATTTAGACGCCAACTTATTTTTACTCTGGCTTCTTCTGCGGCCCAGAAACGGATAGATGTGCATGTCGGAAACCGTGATCATGATTGGCATTCCCACGAATTTGACAAATAAATCTCCAGAATGAACACACTCAGGACAAAGGCAATACATCAAAGGGAGCGACCTGCAAGGTTGCATCCTGCACTGCACGGTGCATGTCATTGTTTACACCATAGCCGCTATTTCCTGCCGAACTGATTGGTTTATTTTTCCATGTATAACAGATGTTTTCTCTGAATAGGTCTAATAGAAATCTCCACTGTAGACCGAGGAGTGGTTAGCCTGTTTGGCGTGGAAAGTGACCAGTTTGTTGCAATGAGTGGCAGAGGAAGGTTATACGGAACGGTAGGTGTGCAAAATTATTTCCTTCAGAAATCGTATTGCGGTATCGGAGTAGGGGGTCTAAAATGGTGCAAAAACTGAACTTACGTGTGTCATAAATGCAACGTGTCTTATACTGATAGTGCTATGTGAAAACATTCGGGAATGCAGCCTGCTCGTTAAGTTAGCCTGCCTGCGCAAATAATTTGACATTTATTTGTATAGCCTACGTACGGCACGTGTGTATGCATGTAAATGGCTATGTATGTTAAATTAGCTAAGAGGCAAGTCGCAAGAATGACTACTCTTTCGCTTAGCATAAATCAAAAGAAGGCACTGTCGGTATTTTATTGAGTAGAGGATGACTCTGTTTTCTATATGTCATAGGCTTACTTGGAATTAAAGATGAATGAATCATAAGAAATAATGCATGGCAGTTGGCTGTTTCAATAACTGTCATTGTCGAAATTGTCGAATAATTACATTATATGAGACAGCGTAGGCCTAAGCAATATTCGAATGATGAATGATTATGCGGCTTTAACTCCCTTTGTCCGCTGGCTTTCGTGCGAGATGTTTGGTGGCTTAGTGCTGGTATGTCGAAAAGTCTGATTTTGCTTCAAAGAGCTTTTGGGAAAATAATGAGTTTACAATTGCGTTAGCCCTGCCGGTCGTGATATTATCTTAGTGAGCGGTCCCTCGGGACTTTAATTCAGGAGTGATATTATTTCGCAGTGCAACGATGAAGATAAACTGCCTGCTTCATGGGCACTGACAAAATTCGTATGCTCAATGTACACGTACGATATGCGTACTAAGAACATTGGGCAGATTGGCTACACTTGCTTATGGTCCAAAACCTTCGCCGGCCCGCTCGCGCATCCTCTCGCGTGACTGGGTACTAGCTGTCACTGCAGAGAAGCTAAGCATGCAGGTTGCTTGCATTTGGCGTGATGATCAGATGATCTATTACAAAAGTAGTATTTGGTCTATTCCTCTTCATCGTTTTTATTGCATTGTCGATTGTTTTCTTAATTTTGAATAAAAGTTCATTATTGAAAAAACAAAAGAATTATGTTAATCTTACTTTATTGACTTTATTGAATGCATCCTTTTTCCCATACATTGCCTATGATTGTGAGGTGAAGGATAGTTCACTCGGAATATCCCTCTAAGACAGTAAACTAACATTTTAAAACAGCAGGCTGTGCTGCAAGTAGACAATTTCTTGGGCTCCAGCATTGACTACAGTTCACTGAGAGGATGTTGGGGTGGGGTTGGGTAGGGTGGAGAACGAGATAACAGACATTTCCTTGCATGATGTGATTCAACCCAAAGATTAAAAAAAGCAAAAAATAAAGGTAAATAAAAAAAAATGCTGATGATTCTACCAAAGCTTGCGTCGGGGCCGTGACACAAAGACTTTGCAAAAGGATGTAGATAAAATTCAGTGACCCAGTCAGTCTCAGCATGAGTGCAAAGCACTGGATTACATCCCCTTATAGCCTGTAGTTCTGCCGCCAAATCACCGGATTGCTCATTACATATTTGTCTGGGCAGTTTTTAACTGTAAAATCCTTGCTCCTGTCTGTTATTAAAGAGATAATGGAAATACATTGAAACATTTGCAAATGTTTTAAATGATTACCAATGTAATCATTTATATGTACTTGTTACTCTTTCCATATAGAGCAAATAGGTCCTGTCTGCGCAAACATATCACTCAGATTTCAGCTGCAATTTTTTTTTTATTTTTTGAAGTATACATGCCTAAGTAATCTATAAATGTCCACATTGTGAAATTTCTGTCTTTAGATTGGCGATGCTTTGGTGAAACAAATACAGGAAGTTGTATTATTCTCATATGAGGGCCTTGAAATTCAGTTAGATTTTGATATTTAATTGAAAAATATACATAATTAAATAAATATCCATGCCTGCATATTAGAATGTTTCTCTTTGAGGATGATGAGAATTATTAAATATCCTGTTGAAGATACAGTTTGTTCATTGCATTCAGTGTAACAAAAATTACAGATGGAGACCCGGTGTATACAGTAGATGAGGCTTTATTGTGCAGGAATTCGATAGTATAAATGTGAAAATACAGAGTGTTTTTGAATGTGGCCTGTTCACCCCAAACCCAACTAACATTTTGGTTTGAAAAAATGTTTGTAAATGCTGGCATAAATGGTTTACATGGTTTTATGAATGCATTTTCAGTGTTTGCACGTTGGCGCATGTATGTATTTAAGATATGCGTACCAGAGTTAGTGTATGTGGCTCTTTGCATGTAGAGTGTGAGTCCATATCTTCGTATACGAGGTATACAGTATATCTGTTGGTGTGTGTGTGTGTGTTTGTTCTGTGTGTCATAGGTTCTGCGCTTGTTTACTGAAGTATCAGTTCCATGCTGCTGGTGATGCATTTTACAGACCCCCATTTCATTTGCCATTTTCAGGCAGTCTTCCATGATGAGTGCAAGTTCAAGGAGATCCTGCTGCCAAATAACTACAACGCCTACGAGTCATTCGTTTACAAGGGTTTTTACATCGCCCTCAGCAAGCATGGCAGACTGAAGAGAGGCAACAAAGCCACCACCGCCATGACTGTCACACATTTCCTCCCAAGAATATGAGTAAAACTCGCAATAACTCACTCATTTGCACATGTGGACATACTCCAAGGTAAAATAAACACACAGAACAAAACTTCGGAACGGTCAACAGATTGACTGTAAAACTAAAACAACTATATATAATAGTATTTATTGTCTTTATATATGTATATTTGGGTAGTTCACTTTGTATTAGAACTTATGTAAATGCCATACTTTGCTGCTTATTATTTTATTACCATTATATAAGGAGTTGGAGGCATTGCTGACCTCTTTGCTTTATATGGGTGCTTGCCATGGCTGGCAGAGACCCCACCCTGTCACTGGTCATGACTGATATCCTCAGCTTTTACAAGTGAAATGGATACTTTTTATTACCTCATACAGCCACATCCTGACTGAAAAACGATGCATGAAGTTATGCTAAATCGAATGTCCGCTGACTCTTTATGCTTTCTGTTTCGAACCCATCAAGAGCTGGAATGTTCCGCTTTCTTTCCCCCACACTGTGTTGCCATTGTCATTGTCAAGTGGGGGGGGATTTGGAAGCACTTAAACTTGGTTCCCTTGCCATTGCGATGAGGTGGTGCCTTAGCTTTGCCACTTGCGACCCTTTTGCTTGCATGCAAGAAACGCACCCCACAGTCAGAAATAGGGTTGACATGCAAGCCACGCGACTCTCGGACACCCTGAGAAACTTTGGCCCAATTCCTAGAGGGCCAGGAGTATCTCCTGTTTTTATTTTTATTTTTAATTATTAGATCAAAAGCAGTGACTGAGATTTTTGGCTGGATAGAGTCTAGAAGAACCAAAAGCTGTAATTTCCTTCAACATGGCTGAAATGTTGCGACCCATGAATTCAAGCATAACTGTCATGCTCTTGATCTAGGCGGGCATTTCACCTAAACTGCTTCAGTAAATGTTTGGCCACATGTTGTATTAAATGTAGGATCGAAAATACTGAAAGTCACAATAGCAATGGATTTCTGCTTAGCAAATTAAGAATATTTATGTAAATAATAATATAAAATATCGGAGTCAAGCAGGAGCTTTTTGTTATTTATTTCATGACTGAGAATGCCTAAACGTATTTCAGGTTGCACAAACAGGCTACCAGTAACGGTTTTGATAATTAGGTCACTTAAATAGGTCTCATGCATCTTTTCTACTATTTAATGTTCAGTGCTTTTGTGATGCAGAATGCAGGACTTGGTATTGGCACCTGCCTCGCTTGTTGTAAGAGTATGCTTGAGCACAGTTCTCCAACGGTATATGTGAAATTGTCAGTGGCTGTGGTAAGCTACATGAAAACAAAGTTGTTGGATGTCAGAGGAAGTTATGCACAGATAGGACAGGTTCAGGGATTACCAGATGCCGGTAGTTTCGTAGCACAAATCCATCCTCTTACTGAACCAACAAACCATCCTCTTTCATTGACTGGCCTATTATAGCCTGTAAAAAGACTTATGGGACGGAACATGCGGCACCCAATGTTGGTTTAACCCCTGCAGAATGTGGCTCCCATTAGGGTGACAGGCTACTTTCCGAATACCTGAACGGGCCCTCCTCGGGCAGTTGTCACCGTAAAAGCCATGGTCAGCAAAGGCCTTGAGATTCCAACACTGGCCAGGACCTTCTCTGCCTGTTTAATCCATTTTTAGACCAAGGTCAGACAGCCTGGCTCTTCTGCGCCTCTGTGTTTTGATGTCCATCTCCACAGGTCGCCCTACTTTGCTTTACTTTTATATACCTTCAAAATAGTCTGCTTTATTCCTTGATTCATTGAATTCATTCTGTGCGTTGCTTTAAAAAATAAGAATAATACTGAAGATAGATAATCAAATGAAAGTGGGAAAAAACCTGCACAGATTGATGATTCTGAGATGATGTATTCATTGAATTCACTGTAAATGGATATGCTTTTGCTATCACTTGAAGCTCAAGGCTGTTTCAGGACCTGGTAGAGCAGATGATGGGTGACTTCCTCTCTCTCTCTCTGTTGTCATTTTCCTGGTCAACACAGTGCGCCAGTCAGTTTCTGGCATCAATAGCTCTTAGGCTCGGCCTAATGTGCCAACAGGGTGTGTGGCTGCTGTGTCAAACAAATGAAGAAAAAAAACAAGTGAAAAAAAAAATGGACAAAACGCTGTTATTTCTGAAGACCGAAATATTGCTTGCTTCTTTTAAGCTATGTAAAGTTAGTTCTGAAAATGGAGCTGATACCAGATTTGATTTATAATGCAGAGAGAATGGGGTGCTTTATAAACTGCAGGCACACATCTCTACTCTACTGTGAAATGGCGGATATTTGGTGCTCAGTCTGGTGCGGGAATGACTCGGACACCTGCAGGCTGATTGCACTGCAGGAGGATGAAAGTGCCCAATCAGAGAGCCTCGGCTCTCCCTCCGAGCTCTGCTTCTGCGGCAGCCACTCAAGGCATCTGTGAGATTGGTTTACTGCAGTTTGGGGGATCACCTGGCATTCTCTCATTCTGCTATTTAAGGGGGTAATCCCTCAGTGGATGACCACAGACAGGTGTCCCATTCGAGGAGCAGGCGAGTGTGTTGGGGGGGTTGGGCGGGAAAATGGTGATCTTGAGGAGAAATTCCCCACCAGATATTGGTGTCACCTCCCAAGGGTTGTAACTCCATCTCTTTGTAATAAACTTGCAGACTTCTTGTACAATGCAGCTTAGGACTTAAAGAGTGAACTTTCATCAATGAAAGACAGAGCAAACTAGCAATAGCTAGTGCCCCATGCACAAGCTTGCCCACCGCACTTCGGCGTTGCTTAATGGGGTAAATATCTTTAGGTAAATATAATCATTTTGCATCTGCCTAACTGGTATGTGTATTTATTTGTACCTGAGAACAATCTGTACAGAAGCCAGACAGGCTCGTTGAACATAGCAGTTGAATTATTAAGGCTACTCGAACAAGAAAGATTATTATTATTTTTTAATATTTACGTTCAGGACCGATTAGCTTATTTACCCTGAACAAACAAAATGGAAATCATTTATCACCTGCTGTCCTCTTGGGGTTCCTGTCCTGCTTATTTGCATTTGAAGTGTAATGACGGGTAGTGAGTTGTGGGTGCCATGAGTTCTGTTGACTGCAAATGAAATTGAACTGGACACCCTTCGTTGGGTGATGCTTCTAGAGTAAAGCAATGTAGGGACAATACATGACATCAGTCTAGGGGTCTGTCAATGGAAAGAATGGTTATGCATATTGTTCTCTTTGAATTTTACCTTTACTTTCTGGGCCTTTCGATACTACTGCTAAGAGAAAAGGTTATCCATGCTTTCTTGAGTTTTGACTGCATTGTATCTGAAGAGGGGAGGGCACTGTGTTATATCCGGCATTTTAAGGCAATCAGGATTGAGGAATTGGTGAAAATGTTGTTTCGGAACGTGCAATTAAATGTGCAAGGCAGAGATAGTGAAGAACACGACTGCTTTGGTTTGTCAGGGATGTGTCTACGCACTGCAGTTGAAAAGTAGTATTTAGAGCTGAAGGACTTGACGACAATTTGCTTTGGAGACCACTCTTAA
The DNA here is from genome assembly GCA_029721435.1 of Gymnothorax reevesii. NCBI lineage: Eukaryota > Metazoa > Chordata > Actinopteri > Anguilliformes > Muraenidae > Gymnothorax > Gymnothorax reevesii. The sequence goes on along the minus strand of CM056579.1, from coordinate 35,482,928 downwards.
GGTTCCTTTCTGGTCCTCCTGTTGCTTTTTTTTTTTTACGAAAAAAGAAAAATGACACCTAACATGAATGTTGATGAAGGTGAAAAGAACCTTGTTTATTTATTTATCCATTGTTTATGTGTTCCTTTTGAGTTTTATTGTTTGTTTGTTTGTTTGTATATTTTTGCCTCTCCACATGGCAAACAGGACACTGTACTCATGAAAGTGTTTATTACTCACATTGACTTGTTAGTATGTGAGTGCTTCTCCCTCTGTCACGGAGGTAAATGATGCTATACTCTGCACAGTATCCCATGATACCACAGAGCATGAAACACCATAGAGTAAAAGCAAACAAATGCTATCTTGCCATTGGGCTTAAGAAAATGTGTAATGATTTCTGCGGAACAGCCGTCATCAGTGTCTGTTATAGGCAGGTATTTCAGTTCATGCACTGTAAAAAGAAAAAAAGGTTGGACTCAATAAGTATTTAGTCTTGCATTTAGACTTCAGTGATACTCCTCTTACTTTTTCAGCTAAATGAGACAAAAAGTCTTGCCATTGAAGTGAGGTATCATTCCACGATTTGCCAATAAGGGAAGAAAATGCCACTTTTTAAGCAAACAGGAAATTGAATCATGCCAATTCATTCTGTACATCAGAGAAAAAAAGATCTTTAAAGGTTTGCAGTGTTTAAAATTAAGTCTCATTTCAAGATTAAAATACTTGTTAAGAACTAACTTTTTTGGCATGTCTGGTTCTGATGTGCTTATGGAGTGCTGTTTGCCAAAAAGACCCTTTATGTAAAAGTGTTTCAGCAAAAACAAAACTGTGAAACTTGATGTGTGTTTCATGGGGAGTGGTGCCCTGTGCAGGGTAACAGGCCTCGGTGATGGAGGGGCAGAGTATCTGTGTGCGTCGGCAGCCTTTGAGTTCCTGCACTGAGGAGGGGATGTGCTTCCTCTGGTTCCCCTTCTCTTTGTTAACATATACCTCACCTTCTGCCTTAGTTCCGATTTGTTACGATGATTGTAAAATTAGTAGGAAACAGACTTCTTCAATCATTTGTTTCTGAAAACTAATGATGATAGTAAGAATACTAATATATGAAAAAATGGTTTTCCTTTTATTTTTGTACGTATGTGCTGTGCACAGCAGTCTACTGTATTCCTGAAATAACAATAAAGGGTTGTTTTTTATTGGGTTGTGATAGAGTATAATTTATTATGTCCTGATAAATGATTGGTACGATCTTGAGGCCCCTATTCACCCATTTCATTGTGTTACGACCACGATTACATTTACTGCGATCGTTAATGCGCAGAATACACACGTGCATACATTTCATCAGTATGCTACATGCGTAGTGTCACTGGGATTTAGAAACATCTTAATTTATTATTATTAACAGTTGCTGCTTTCCTGAGACTTAGCAGGTCACTAGGTTAAATACCAATACAATATAATATGTAACCTTTTCTGTCAAGCTGTGAGCAGAGGCAAGGGTTGTATTGCTCACTGAGGCATGTCTTTATGAGATAACAGTCCCAGTAGTTGATGAATGGTTCCAGTGCTGGTACACAAAAAGAATAATTCCTGAAGATAACCATTAAGATGTGGCTATAGTCTCCTCCACACTCCTCCCTGTGAATCTTAAGTAACCAGGAAATACCAACCACTTACCCAGATGGACTATCGTGCATACATTGGTGCTTTAGTTCATCTTAAACTGCGGGTTAAGATAAAATCATTAGTCGAAGTACAAAAACTGCAGTGCAAAGGACTGGCTGCAGCACAGTTGTAGACTACAAACTAGCACTGCATTTTTTATATTGCGAATGTGACGGATAACAGGATCAGCATACTTAATGTTTAATTATGAACCGATGAGCATCGTTCTGCAGGTATTTTTCCTTGCCCGAGGATATAAAACCTTCAGGAATTGCATTGAAGTTGGTAAAAAATAAAAAACTGCGGAAACATTTTGTAGATTTTCAAAACTGATCAATATAATTCATTAAATAATTTCATATTATGGGTCTTTCTTTCCAGTCGTTCACATTTGCCTGAAAGTTACGCGTCATTATAGCTGGGCATATTTGAAAGTATGGCTCCCTCTTCTGGAAAAACTAAATAGGTTATCGGTTGCGCTTCGTTCTGCAAACTCGCAGGGCTGACATTGACTACTAAATCACTAGAACATTTCATAAATTACAGAGAAAGGAATAAGATAGACAACACATTCAAACGAACAAGGCCTATTTTAAAAGGTACATTATTACCAAAGTCACCATTACAGACACTTCCATGACCAAAACACAAAGTCGCAATATGCGTGTTAGCGACTTACAGAGAATTATGGCACTTACCTTATAAAATCTGTTTCTCCAAGTCCTTGTTTCTTGACAGGATGTTATGCTTAACTTAAAATCCATTATGCCAACTTTATTCTTACTCGAACTATCGTAAAAACAAACAAACAAAAAAAAAAAGAAAAAATTTAGTTTGCAGAATTTAGCCTTTGATTTTACAAATAGCCTATACGCAGAATCAATTATTCGGGATTTCATCATTTAAGTGGTCAACAGTATGATATAAAACTATATCAATCTCCACAATCTGTAGTAGGCCTATAGCCTATCACTAGTTACATACGACCAAGCCCTACACCTTTAACGTTCCCCATTTTATTAAATATTGATTGCCGGAAAAAGTTAATACGCAACACTAACAGAAGCTCTCGTAGCACACCACAAAAAAGAGAGAAAGAAAAATGAAGAAGAATGTGCTTTATGAACTATCCTACTGGTGACATGCTTCAATTATGAACTTGCAATGAGGTCCAGTATCCACGTGGGGTGATGGCTTTAAGGGGTGATTGCTCCATAAGAAACAGCCGCGGGCGCCTGAACCAATTGTCTCAGAAGTAAACAGAAAGACTTTGCTGATTCTCTGGGCCTTCCTTCCGCTTGCTGTGCCCTCACATCTGTTTTTGGGGGCGAGCGCGCTGTCAAGGATGTGAGCAAGGTGGGGGCACATGCGGCTTTAAATAGCCGTCACCAAAACTTCTGGACATCAGATCAACTCCGGTCTCTGACGTGCAATAACAAAAGGCAAACATTTCAGCTGCAAATCAAGCCTTTGGACTTCAAGTGCTACTGACAACGTTGGGACCAGGGTTTCACGAAGTTGTCTTCTAGGTGGAACGCCATGTACTCGTCGTACTTCGCTGTCTGCTTGGCTGTTCTCCGGTGGTTTATAGTCGTGGACTCTATCCCAAACCCATCTCCACTGCTTGGATCCAACTGGGGAAACCCCAAAAGATATGTTCACCTGCAGACATCTTCAGATATCCGCAACTTTTACTTGGAAATCACTTTGAATGGTCAAGTTAAGAAAACCACGAGCAGAAGTTCATACAGTAAGTTAGTTTATTGAGACTATGACACTTTTCAACATTTTTTTTAACTTGGAAATCTAGTCGTGGAATAAAATTGATCCTTAACCTGTTCTGGTCTTGCAGTAGCCTACTCAGAATATCAGGATGAATGGCTTTTAATATAAATTTGTATGTATATGTGCTTTGTTCGTTAGTAGCCTGTATCTATGGAGGTTTTTCTTTTTTGTGATGGTGAACCATAATTTATTTTATATTGGCACGTGAGTGTATATATATTATTTTGATCTCTGCGTGAGATCCTTTCACGACAATTCGCTTTGCCCATTCGGAGAACGTTTCAGTTGCTTGCATTTTTATTTGTGGCTTGAAAAGCAATTCAACTACTATGAATTTGCCAATACAATGCATGAGATGGGCGTAATACATGTATTTACCTCTTTAACAGGTGTGGTGTTGCTGAAATCGGAAGCGAGAGATCGGCTTGCTATACTTGGTGTGAAAAGTAACCGCTATTTGTGCATGGATTCCGAGGGAAATGCATTTAGCTCCGTAAGTAAATTGGCTTCAATAAATGTTGTGACTTTAACGCGACATTTACGCACGTCTTTAATGTGACACTTGCGCATAGATTTAGGTTCCTAATGTCCTCCATTCCTTTTTATCGCTGGAGTCCGTGAGCGTACAATACGATATTTTAGTTTAGTTTAAGTTATTATTACACCATAACACTTCCATATCCCAATTAAGATGGACCAGATTCCTAGCATTTATTTCTGAAACACGTGTTTGGATTTTGTGCATGAAGTTATACCATTTTAGTTTATTGCGAATAAATTGGCTGTGAAGATGGTCTCGTTTATGCAGACTTAATATTAAAAAAAAAAAAACCTAATCTTTTTTCATCCAGGCTGTCTGCAACAGAGACGCTTGTCTCTTCCATCACAAGCTGTTGGAGAACCACTATGATGTTTACTATTCCTGTGCGAGTGGTCTGGTGCTCAACCTGGAGGGGGCTAAGCAGGTGTACGTAGCGGGTAATAACCTGCCACCGTACTCACTCTTCCTATCGGAAAAGAACACAGTGCCCCTAGAGCGGCTGTTGCACCGCGAGAAGAGGACCCGGCAAGTAGACCCGACCGACCCCTTACGGATGTTGAACCAGCCCGGCGAGGGCTCGGACTCCCAGGCTCAGGACACTGACCAGGACACGGACCAGGAAGCGGAGTTGCCGGAGCAGGGCCGCGCAGTCTCTAAGGAAACGATCACATCCGCCTTTCACGACGATCCTTTGCAGGTGCTGCATTCAATGAACCCCAGCAGCCCGCGGATTGCAGGCACTCTGAACTGAGCGGAGGAGCCGAATGGGGCGATGCGTAAGGTGGGCTCTACTGCAGCTGGTCTGATAAACCCACTTTTTAATGTTACCGAGAGAATCCATGGGGCAACAGTGCTAGAACTTTTACCTCTTGTATCAATTTATTGAAGCTACAGTAGCCCAAATGCTTTTCGGCAAGTTTCTAAAGTCCTTCAGATCAAACATGAAGGCCTATTGCAGGGTAACTGAGACAACAGGACTAACCATAATGAAGGCTGTATAAAAATGCTGTTCTGCTTGGCCTGTGTGCTGCAGTTCCCATGAAGAAACAACTTGGAAATGCAATTTTCAGCTAATATTGTATCGATGGATTTTTTCCCCCCTTTTTTCTGTTTTTGCCTTCAGGGTGGTTAGATGCCGTAAAATCCCAAGTTGCATTGTTCGACTGCTAAGAGCAATAGCTTTGTTCATGGCGGCAAAAAAGGGTATTACAAGACAGTTTCATTTGTGCTTGTAAAATGTAAACTATGCAAACAAATATCCTTCGTCCAGTCACACTTTCCTCTAAAGTTTACTAATTTTATGGATCGTAATATGATCGATTTACCTTCATATTATAGATGTGAAATAATGGTGTCCTGAAGTATAACATATTGTACTGTCAATTTTCACCTGGTGTGGCTGGCACAATTTTGGTTGAAAATTGTTGTACTAAAGTATTGCTGATATGATTTTTGTATTTATGCGTTACAGTTACCATGGCCATCAGTAACATCATGCACAGAATTGATGCATTGCACTGTAAAGTTTCTCTTTATGTTTAATTCATTGTCTTTAATGGCTAATTGGGTTAAAATATTCTCTTAGGACATCACTTGTAAGTGGTTTGGTGTTCTCAGATATAAGCACATGCCTCTGACTGTCTTTCTTCAATGTAAACTCCGAGAGGTGCCGGACACCGCCAGTGGACAGTGTTACATTCCAAAGTATTTATTTATTTAAATTTATTCATGCATTGTTATTTATGATATTTATATGCATATCTTAAGATGTGATTATACATTTTGGTCTATGAAAAAATATTGTCTGGTTTTTTTGCTAACAAATAAATATTGAGAACAAAGTGGTCCTCCATTTTCTTTTGCTTTTTGAAATTTGAGCATTTTAAATTTTTAGCTTTTCTATCTTCATATTTGAGAGAATATTTTATGGTTTTGTCATCTTAACAAAGGGAGCCATTGGTTACAATGTGGTTGCTGGGTGGCTCAACCTGTTTATGCTCTGCTCTTGAGCGTATGAAGTCCATAATCTGAAATCATATGTGGGCTGTGTCAGTTCCTCCTGTCAGACAGATGCAGGGCAGTGTATGACTTGCAGTAGCTTTGGCCACCGGGTGAGATTTGCCATACTCGAGAACATCAGTGGCTTATGATATTGTGAACTGGGGGTCCATTCTTCTCTTGCGCATATTCTACATTCATTTAAAATTGAGTTGAGAGAGGTACAGCGATACATGCTTATCCAATTCATATTTTACTTGTTTATTAATGCCAATCTTTGAATTTTGGTGTCCACAAATGCTTAATTTCACAAATTAGTGTGTGTCTGTATAACTTGTCTACGAAGGCAAACTACTGACTCACTTGAAATGGGGGCAAGAAGCTGCTGGGACTGTTGCACTCAGCAGATCCCACATTAGAAAAGGCAGAAAATAAGTCTGTTTTACATTTACAGGTTCTCAGAACTTGCATGTGCACGCGTCTATTTTTGGAGCCTAGGCTGTGTTCCGGTGGGCAATTTGTTTTTCCTCATTAGAGGACAAATGTCCCATCACTTCGCCACACAGTTGCAGTGATTCCAATCTGAATTCCGTGACCTCATCCTGCGTCTTGCCTGCGAGTTGTGAAAGCATATGGACCTAGGTGCAGTCGGTCTCCGTAACTGCAGCCTGTCGAGGTCTGCAGGTGCTCCAAAAGATTGATGTCAAATTTAAAATGTTCAGTGCCAATGAGAGTGAAAACAGAACTGTAAGGCTTCAGCTGAACAGTTTGTGTGTTTTGGGGAAAACAAAGAGCAACAGGACGGCAGGAGTTTCTTTTTACTCAGTTAAAGGGTGGAAAATGACGTTAATAGTGTGAACATGAAGAGAAACACAACAGTAATAATGTGCTTACAAGCTATTTGGCCTGTAACTTTTGCTCCTCTTTTGCATTTTTCTATATATAAATCACCACCACAACTAATATCAGCAACATTTTGAGTGAGTGATGAAAATTAATTAGGAATACTCGGGCACTCTTTTTCATATTCTGAGGTGGGTTTAAATGCAACATCTTTCCACTCCAGATATATTTAATGTCCTTTCTGAAAATGCTAGAGGACCTTTTTTCTCAATGAGTTAATTTGTAAAAAGGAGCAATTTCCTGGCAGCAAATGCATAGAAAGTTTGAGCAATGACAACCTGGAAGTGTTCTGTGAGTTTGATTCATATGTTTCCAAAGCCTGGCTTTCCGAAGTTGGGGTTTACGACAAAATTGCAGTGTAAATGAACATAGGTGATGATCTCCCCTCTCCCTCGGTGCATTCCACTTGTCTTTACTTTCATCTGCTCCTTTTTGTCTCTGTGAATTCAAGTTTCTGTCTTCCTCTTCCCCAGTGCCAGATTGTCAGGCATGCCATTGTGTATTGAGCCACTTTCCAGCAGTTTTTCTTTATACACTCAACAAAAATATAAACGCAACACTTTTGTTTTTGCTCCCAATTGTCATGAGATGGACTCAAAGACCTAAAATTAATTCCAGATGCCACATCAAGATGCTCATCAGACACCATGATTAGTGCACAGATGTACCTTAGACTGTCCACAATAAAAGGCCACCCTGAAATGTGCAGTTTTTGCTTTATTGGGGGTCTGGGGACTCAGAACCAGTCAGTATCTGGTGTGACCACCATTTGCCTCATGCAGTGCAACACATCTTCTTCGCATTGAGTTTATCAGATTGTCAATTGTGGCCTGTGGAATGTTGGTCCACTCCTCTTCAATGGCTGTGCGAAGTTGCTGGATATTAGTGGGAACTGATACGCGCTGTTGTATACGCCGGTCAAGCACATCCCAAACATGCTCAATGGGTGACATGTCCGGTGAGTATGCTGGCCATACAAGAACTGGGACATTTTCAGCTTCCAAGAATTGTGTACAAATCCTTGCAACATGGGGCCGTGCATTATCTTGCTGAAACATGAGGTGTATTCATGGATGTATGGCACAACAATGGGCCTCAGGATCTCATCACGGTATCTCTGTGCATTCAAAATGCCATCAATAAAATGCATCTGTGTTCCTCGTCCATAACAGATGCCTGCCCATACCATAACCCCACCACCACCATGGGCCACTCGATCCACAACATTGACATCAGCAAAGCGCTCACCCACACGACGCCACACACACTGTCTGCCATCTGCCCTGAATAATGTAAACCGAGATTCATCCGTGAAGAGAACACCTCTCCAATGTGCCAGACGCCATCGAATGTGAGCATTTGCCCACTCAAGTCTGTTACGGCGACGATCTGGAGTCAGGTTAAGACCCCGATGAGGACGACGAGCATGCAGTAGAGCTTCCCTGAGACGGTTTCTGACAGTTTGTGCAGAAATTCTTTGGTTATGCAAACCAATTGTTTCAGCAGCTGTCTGAGTAGCTGGTCTCAGACGATCTTGGAGGTGAACCTGCTGGATGTGGAGGTCCTGGGCTGGTGTGGTTACACGTGGTCTGCGGTTGTGAGGCCGGTTGGATGTACTGCCATATTCTCTGAAATGCCTTTGGAGACGGCTTATGGTGGAGAAATGAACATTCAATGCCCGAGCAACAGATCTGGTTGACATTCCTGCTGTCAGCATGCCAATTGCGCGCTCCCTCAATGCTTGCGCCATCTGTGGCATTTTGCTGTGAGACAAAACTGCACATTTCAGAGTGGCCTTTTATTGTGGGCAGTATAAGGTACACCTGTGCACTAATCATGGTGTCTGATGAGTATCTTGATGTGGCACACCTGTGAGGTGGGATGGATTGTCTCAGCAAAGCAAAAGTGCTCACTATCACACATTTAGACAGATCTGTGAACAATGTTTGAGAGAAATGGTAATCTTGTGTATCTGGAATGAATTTTAGATCTTTGAGTCCATCTCATGAAAAATCGGAGCAAAAACAAAAGTGTTGCGTTTATATTTTTGTTGAGTGTATTTCTGTCCATTTCCACTTACCTCTTCTGCCCTGTATTTGTGCATGTTGTTCCCTCATCATTTGTCTCTTCAGTCAGTCATCATTCCTTTTTCTAGTGTCTCCAACCCACCTCAAATTAACCACTTGCAATCAACTGTGAATCAGACCCTTGACCTCACTTTGCCCAACCACCTGAACTCTGTTAGCCACTGCCAGACTTCCACCTGCCAACCGACTAAGTCAAACCAGCGCTCCAGTGCTCTGTCAGCCACTGACTGATCTCAGACACCGCATCATTCTAATAAAGCTGTTTGCTTCTGAGCTTGATCCGGCTATTGGCTCTTTTTGTTCATCAATCCTTGACTGAACAAACTGCCCTTCCATGGAGCCAGTGGATCAGGCTAACCCCACTAAGATGCTACATTGCCACCCAATTTCTCTTGGACAGCACAAAGCTGAAATGCGCTGCCTACAACAATCCGTGCAAACCGTGAGCAGACAGATGTAAATCAAAGCTGAGGTCAACCATGATTCTGCTGCAGGAGCCCAGGCCATCAGCACCTTGGTCCCCCCACTCTCAGAGGGAACTCGAGCCCAGTATTATGACCCTGGACAAGTATGATGGGAGTTCCACCTCCTACCACTGCTTTTGATCACAAGGGTCTATGATGTCCACGCTTTAGCCTTCCTTCTTCCCAGCTGAGCAAGCCAAAATAGTCTATGCCATTGCTCGCCTTACTGGAAGAGCATGCGACTGGGCAGCTGCCTGCTGTGAGGCTGAGAATCTGATCTTTCACTCATTTCAGGCATTCATGGAGTCGATGAGGAAGGTTTTTGATTGTCCCCAGTCTGGTCATGCAGCTGCTTGTCATCTCCGCCATCTGTGCTACGGTAACTGCTCCGTCTCCAACTAAGTAGATTGAATTGTGCTGTCTTGCTGCCACCGCCAATTGAAACGGGCTCTCTATGATGCATTCCTGTATGGACTGGTGAACCTCATCCAAGATGAGCTTACCACCTGCAACCTTTCTGAGATTTAGACGGCCTGGCAGATCTCGCTCTCCAGATCAATGCCCGACTCAGGAGAGACACCTGGACAAACAAGCTTGTGCCTGAGCCCCATCACTGCCTACCCAGCCTGGCTATACTCCTGGGTTGGCATCTTCCACACAACCTGCCAAACCCATGCCAGTAGATTGCGCCAGGTTTACCTGGCTATCTTTTTGGAACTGCACATCTCCTGCAACCACTAGTAAGACTGAATTTTCCCTCTTGTGCTCCTCTGGTCTTGGGGAGACCTTGGCTGGAGAACTACAACCACTATGGTGACTGAAGCAAAGGAACTATCCTGGAGTGGAGCCCTTCATACCTGTGTTTGTTCTGTCCCCAAGTCAGTTGCACCCATTGCTTCCAGTCTTATAGTGATGCCAGACCAGAGTAAGGCTCCCTCTATTAACAAAAATCTTTGCCAAGCTTTCAGAAAATTCTGGGCTATGTCTCTTCCACCTCATCAGCCGTATGACTGCCCCTGCTATCTACTTACTGGAGTATTGCTCCCTAAAGGTTTTACTCCATACACTCTCAGAAAAAAGGACCTATTTGTACCTTTAGTGGTAAAAGGCTTGACACTGGGGCGGTACCCTCAAAGGTACTGCTGTTGTACCCTCAGAAGTGGGTATTTATTTGCTTTGGAACATGAAAGTACCTTTAGGCCCTCAAAAAGGTTCACACAGGTACCTTGAGGTCCTATAATTAGCCCTAGGGGTACATAAGTGCAGAATGTATCTTGGTGAAGCAAAATGGACTCCTGCTCTACCCCTATTTCTGACAGTGTATGCACTCCTGAGACCAAGGCCATGGACGAGTAAATTTCAGAAGCTCTGGTTTCAGAAATAATCCATCCATCCTCTTCTCTTGCAGGGACTGGCTCCTTCTTCATGGCTAAAAAAGATGGCACTCTTTGCCCCTGCATCAACTACTGACTCCACAGCTCTATCATGATGAAGAACCATTACCCCCTTCAGTGGCGGCTTATGAACAGGCAACTAGGGAGGCTCAAAATAAATCCCTTAAAATTCATGATTGGTCACAACCTGTTTTCAATCATTCACTTCCATTACAGAAACTTCAAAAACACTCAACATTATCAGGTGTGGCCAGTTTTCATTTGTATAATGCATACTGATTATGACTCCGGACTTCTCACACTCTTCTTTACTCTGTGGTTGAAAGCAATTCATGTGTTTCGTGATCGTTTAAATGAAATGAGATGATTTGAAATATGTTTATGCAATTACATTGCTTCCAACCCCTCCATGCACAAGGACTTCAATTCCACGCGAGAATCTCTTATATAGCCAATGCGTTGATTGAATTATTGCTTACTGCAGCAGAGGAACGTAAATATGCATCTTAAACTCACACCGAATACCTGAGAGTTGACAGGTATACGCTGTAAATGAAAATTGGCGACGCTTGATAATTTAGAGATTTTTCGGAGTTATCTGTAATGGTAATTTAAACGAATGATTGAAAACAGGTTGTGACTAATCATTGATTTTAAGGGATTGTTTTGAGCCTCCCCAGTTGCCAGTTCACAAGCTGCCACTGACCCCCTTCTATTAATAAATTCTCTCTCTCATCTCCAAAGATGCAGCAGCTTCACTAAGCTGGACTTGCATAATGCATACAACCTACTTTACCTCTGAGAGGGAGATGAGTGGAAGGCCAACTTTAGCAATCCTCCAGATGCTATGAGTACCTAATGATACCTTTTGGCTTCACCTACACCTCCATGGTCTTCCAGAATCTCATTAATGATGTACTAAATGACATTATGTCTAAGTTTACCTAGATAACGTCCTATTGTTTTCCCGTGTTGTAGGAGCATATCCAGCACGTCCGCTAGTTCATTCAGTGACTCTTTGAAAGCCAGCTGTACCTTAAGTGTGACAAAATCATCCTTAACCCCTTTGCGCAGAAACTAAATCTGGCTATTTGGGGAGTTACCTTATTTAAGGCTTTATAATTCAATAAATGCCTCCCTAATTTCAACAGAATAGCGCTATGAACAGGTACCAGGGGGTCAACCGAAATGCATGAACAGTTCACGTTTTAAACAGGAAAAAAGCCTTGGCATTCAATTTAGTTGAATACGGTACACATTCCTAAACAAAAGGTAAAAGTAGCAGCCTAACCTTTATCATGAATCCCTCCTCCAGAGACCGATGTATCCAGTAGAAGGAACCCTCTGGTCCTGTTTAATTCAAAATAATTCCCATTAATTCCCTGTTTACACCAAAATATGACTGAAACGGCGACTGCTGCGACTTGTGAGATCGCAAGGATTTGATGAACTTGCGCAAGTCTTGTATACTCTCCAATCTAATTGCTAATTTGCGTTCACACCAAGCTTCCAGTGAGACAACATTTGAGATAAATTAATAAAAATTAGGCGATCTATGCGACATAATTTACGAAGACTCTCCTTTCTCTTGTTTGGTTTCTCTTGGTCTTGTGTTGTTGATGTGATCGTTGCAGCAAGTGATGAACCGATTTAAACAATGGCTTTACATAGGAAACCCACTCTCAGAAAGAGTCGCATGGAAGCTCGCCATTGGTCGCAATTTCACTCTCACTGATTGCCATTGGTCAAATTTCGATCCCATCCATCACTGATGCTCTCGCAATTTCACTCGCCATGACTTTTTTGCTCTTGAAGGCATTGCAATGGGCTCTTGTTCAGCTCGCAAAAACGATCGCCATAATCGCATAATGAAAAATATTCAGATATTTGGAGATTATTTATGCAACCTGTTTGAGAGTCCATCAAGAGTCCATCAAGACCTGTGAGACCGAGTTAAGAGTGACTTGAGAGTTATGAGAGCTCATTACGATTGTTTTTGAGATGCATTTATTTCTGACCACTCGCACACACTCGCAAAAGTTATGCGATTTTTTTGAACAGCTCAAAACAATCGGAAACCCCTTCAAGATCGATAGAGAGTGAATGAGATCAGAGAGATTGAATTTGAGACCATTGAGAGTTTATTGAGAGTTACTTGCAACTTCATCAAGAGTAAGTGAGAGTGATGGCAATTTTTGTCCATTTTTCGGTCGCAACCTGCTCACAAGTCTGGTGTAAACAGGGTTTACCTTACCTCATTTAAATCCTGTAAATGTAACGGAACACTTCAGGCTGGGTAAGGGACTTTTTTCTATTAATTGTGTCATTCTCTGCTGCGTAATTGTGCTCAACGTTGAACGGACACAACTATCTTGCTGATATGCATAGGCTTGTATGCTCTTATGTTTGTCCAATAAATGTGTTTCAGTTACTGTGGGAAGTTTATATCCTCGGGAACTGGATGAGAAACCAGCCAATCAATACACCGTTACCGGGGAAGTTTCACAAGGGCGTGAACTATAACTGTGCAGTTACGCAGAAGAACCTGAGTATATAATTAAATGTTTGGCTAGCAACACCAGAAGTTGGGTGGATATAAGGAAGCACTGAATTTGTCAATGGAGGAATCTGCGCGTAAATCCACAGTAGGGAACACGCATTTTTTGATGACTGTAAGACAGTAGAATGTGAGAGAATCAATACCATGTTGTATTTTTTGCTTCAGAAAACAGATTTTTCTTAACCACTAATTGGAATACCGTTTGCTCACGGTAAGTGAAGTGGTTGCCACAGCAGACAACTACTTTTTCTGTTGCAAAAGATCATATTTTTAAACTGCTGGATAGATGCTATGGGCAAGGATATTGAGCAGTTTGCCCACCAGACTTAGATGAGGAGTTTAATTCATGCAACTCCTGAAAAACAGGGATAGGAGTGAACTCGTCAATATTCTAGACTGTGTTCCAGCTCTGCTCGCTTATGAAATATTCAATAACTGATCCGGGGGTGCCATCTTGTGATAGAGTAGTGCAACTGCTTCCATAAAAAGAGCTGCTCTATGTCCGCAGGCAACTACAACTGCGGAAAGGTGTTAACCATGTTGTCCGCGCTCATGGCAGCCCCCAGGAGACTATCTCAGACTGGGGTCCCATTCGCTATTTGGTTTTGGATAGCTTTCTACTCCTTGGCGGGCTCCACTCCATAGCTTTCACCTGAAGACTAATGGCCAGCCAAAGAGGCTGAACCAGGATTGGGGAAATCCTTGCTCTATCTGACTGAGGGAACCTCCAAAAAGTGGTCTCACCCTTTCCCCTGGTTTGAGTATGCCCATAACTCCCTTCCAGTGGCTGGTCTTAGGATGTCTATTTTTGAGGGCTGGCTGGGCTAACAACCCCCACTGTTTCTCACTGAGCAGAAAGAAGTTGAGGTTCCTGCAGCTTAGGTACTGACTCAAGATGCCTCCCAGGGATGGAAGAGGGTGAGGACATTTTCCTGATTGACATCACGGTACTCCACATTCAGATTAACCGCCGGTTTTGTCCGGTGCAAAGGCGTCAAGTTGGCCAGAAGGTCTGGCTCGCAACCAGAGACATTCCTCTCCAAGCTGACTGCAAGAGTCTGCCCCCCTGTTCACTGGACCCTTCTCTATTTCCCTTGTCACCAGTCCCTCTGCTGTCCATCTTGTCCTCTGTTCTTCCATATGCTGCATTATCCTCTTTTACACATGTCCCAGGTTAAAACGGTCATATCTTCTTGTTTCAGCCCCCCTACTCATTCCCCCGCCACACTGACCCATCAACGGGGGCATTCTTACTCCAAGCATCCCATTATCGATGTCTCATGTAAGTGTCATGGCCACCAGTTTCTGGTGGATCGGATGGGGTATGGACCAGAAGAACGCTCCTGAGTACCCAAATTTCACTTCTTGACCCCTCCCTGATTCAGGAGTTCCTGGGCTGGCATCAAGGATCAGCTACTGGCTCAACAGGTAATACCTGGGCAAGGTTCTGTCATGTTGCTGATCATTAGTTTTCTCTGCAACTTGGCTGTCTAGGTCAGTTTTGGTTTTGTGTCATTGATTCTCATTATTAAATTATTGTTTTTCAATGGATATTCCATGCACCTATATTCTCACCTGTTCCTTGTCGTTACTCATTGTTTCTGTACATTTACTCCTATGTTGTATGACTCTTTTTTTCTTTGCCTATTGATGTTGGTGGGTGGGTTTGATTACTTCAGCAACCGACATGCAACAAAGCGTTAAGTCCTGTCTTTGTCTCCTCCAGTGCCAGATTATAAAGATGCGGCTTTGAGCGCTCAGCTATTTTTCAGGGGTTTCTCTAAGTGTTTTCTTCTATTTCCAGTTCCTTCTCCTGCTGTGCTCATGCTGGTTATTCTCTTGTTTTTTGTCTCCCCAGTCAGAGTAACCATTCCTCTTCCCTGTGTCTACAACCATCTCCGATTGACCACTCCCAATCAACTCTGAACCGACTTCTGACCTCACTTTGCTCAACCGCCGGAACATTGTTCGCTGCTTCCTGACCCCCGCCTGCCCACAGACCACACCCAGTTTGCCTTCAATTACTCCGTCAGCCATTACCCAACCTCCAACATTGTACCACTGTTATAAAACTCAGTTTGCTTCTGAGCTTGATCCAGGTATTGGCTCCATGAGTTTGTCGGTCCTTGACAGTCAAGCCAAATTAACAAGCCCCTTTAGATTGCGCGGAGTGGAAATATCATCTTTTCAGGCAAAAAGTGAAAGTTTGAAGACTCAACAAACTGTACAGCAATATTTACACCCAGTGCCAGTATGCATGTTACCCAAGCACCCAGCAATTAGCAAAAGCAATAGCAAAAGAAAATAAAGTTATACCTCCAGTAAACATTTTTTAAAAAGTCAATGTACAACCAAGAAAATAACAAACAATCCTGTGAATGAGTAATACCTGAATATTCGTCCCTCCCAGCCACACTGCTTTAGTTCTGACCAGGAAACTCTGGGTCTGTTTCGCTAATATGAAAAAGTGACTCATTGATTGTAAATCAACAACTGCACAGTATCTCTATGTGCTCCCTCATCCAATTTCACTGGGCACTTATAATGAACCTTCATCGGATAAATATAGCAATATGGAGAAAAAAGTGGAATTAAAAAAGACAGGATAAAAACTAGGAACAGAACAGTGACTCAGCGAATAGCGGAGACCTCAATAATTCTTCAGCAGTAAGTGTAAGGCAGTGGTCTACTAAGGTAGTCCTGGGGGCCCACTGTATACAACCCCCGGCCAAAATTATGGAATCACACACTCAGAGGATGTTTATCCATCTTTCTTACTTCATAGCAAATAAATTGCAGATCTGATACAAAACAATTTTTGTCTACTTGCTTAACATTCAGCCTTCATGAAATTCACCTCAGACATATTAAATTATTTCAATTAATGGCATATTTTTTCATTATCAAGTAGAGCAAAAAATTATGCAATCACTCAATAATGAGGAGAAAATTATGGAATCCTTAACTGGAAATCAGAATTGGTTCTTTATTTCTCCTCCTCAGGCTTTTATGATGGCCTGCATTCTTTTAGCATGGACTTCACCACTGAAAAAACAATATCCTCTGTCAATCTGGTTTCAGTTTCCTTGACTAGAGGTTGATAGATCAGCTTTGCAGGACGGGGCCTTGTCATGAACCATTTTTTTCTATTTCCACCATAAATTTTCACTTGGTTTAAGATCTGATCTGTTTGCTAGCCATGTCATTGATTTGATTTGCCTTTCCTAAAGAAAAGCTTTTACATTCTTTGTTCTGTGACTACATGCATTGTCATCCAGAAAAATGACTTCATCATCACCAAACCTGTGTTCTATTGATGGAATCAGAAAATGGTCCTAAATTTCAATATACACCTGTACATCTGTTTAGGTAATAGTCATTGCCATCATCCCTGATTCTTTACCTGAATGCAACCCCATATCACACATGAATGGGGAAATTTGCTATGTTTTCTTGAAGTGGTCGTCTTTATGTCTCATTAGAACAACACTGAACAGAAGTTCGAACATCATCACCTTGGCCAATGTAGATTCAGGATTCATCACTGAATTTCACTGTCATCCTATTATTTACATTCCATGACTGCTTCTCTGAAACCTTGCTTTCGTCAGTTAAAGTGATAGTGCTGGTTGGATTTAGGTTAGATTATTGAAGCTGATCAGAAACTGAACCGGAACTTAAAGTGAACAGAAACTTAACTCAAGATCATGATGTAGTTGCATGCACTTTTAACAATTTTTTTTATAAACTCAGTGGAGGAGTTGGGCCAGCATTTCTCATCCGGAACTATAACTCATAACCCCATTAATGATGCCTAACCAATTTTTAGAATAACAGAAATTACTGAATCTGCAGTAATAAATATCTTGAGCTCCTTAAGAGACTCTAAAGCGAAAGATACTTATGGATTGAATACCTTGTTTTTTAAAATCACATAAGGATGTTCTAGTTTGTCCTATTGCTCATTTGATTAATCTGTCTATCAAGCAAGGAATTTTTCATGAAAGTCAGCTGTTGTAACTCCCATTTTCAAGACAGGTGACAAAACAATGGTGGAAAACTACAGACCGATTAGCATTTTACCTGTCGTATCCAAGGTGGCTGGGAAATGGGTAGCACAGCAGCTGACTGCTTACTTGAATAAAGGCCATGCTCCTCTGCACCCTATGCAATTTGGGTTCTGCTCCAACCACTCCTCTGAAACAGCCAATTTTAAGATTTTAAGAAGGCTTTTGATACTGCGAATCACCAGGTACTCCGGTCAAAACTCTCCTTTTTTAATTTTTCTGATGAAGCGATCAAATGGATGAACTCATATCTTACTCAGAGGAAGCAATGTGTACGTATTGGTAACACCCAGACACCATATCTCAACTGTAATGCTGGTGTTCCCCAAGGATCAATACTGGGACAAATATTGTTAAGTTTGTATATCAATGACCTGCCTTCAGTTTGCCCATCTGTCAACATACAAATGTTTGCTGATGACACAGTTTTCTATGTACATGCCAGTAACAAACTAACAGCAACCATGTTTAGAGCTGGGACTTTAACGTGTTAATTTTGATTAATTAATTAAAGAAAAAAAATTACGCTTTAAAAAAAATAATGCATTTAATCGCACCTCTCTCTATTCCCCAATTTCTGGCATGCCAGTAACACTGATGCACACACTTCAGCCCGGTAGGTGGATTGTAATGCACCTAAAGTCATAAAATGTTGAATATAATGGCTATAATTGCACTTTGAGTTTGCACTAATCTGTGAATGTAGAAGACAGATGAAAAATGCACAGATATAGATGAAAAATAAACATTTTTGTTGTTTAAGTTCATGTATTTGCCTATTCATTGATTCAGTCATCAACCAAAATTTATTTCAATTGAAAAACTTGGCTTATTGTGTCAAAAATTGTTAGTTGATAAAAATGTGATTAATCAAGATTAAATAAATAGCCTCTAATTCATTAGGTTAATTTTTTTTAATTTCGTCCCACCACTAACCATGGTTCAAGTATCTGATTGGTCAAACAAATCTTGCTTACACCTGAATGTAAACAAAACTGTTTATATGAAGAGTTTGGTTCCAAAACGCAATAAGTGCCAAAATTACAAAAATTGGGATAATGCCATAGTGCGATAGTCCTGCACTTCTTACACATGGAGCAAAAAACAGTAATTAGAAATGCATACTATAAGGTATATTTTTTCATGGTCAAAGTTTGTGTTTTTCCATAAAATGCAATAGGCGCCAGCACAGAAAAAGCTGATTTACTCAAAATGACTAAAATGGATATATTGCATTTTGGAACCAAACTCTTCATATGTTCTTCTCACAAAAACCAACAAAATCTTACAAACCTCCCGTTTTGGTCAATGGAGAAAAGCTAAAAGTGGTATCTGATTTTAAATATCTTGGAATCATTTTAGATTCAAATCTGTCTTTTAAAAAGCATGTTTAAAAGGTGGCCAATACTATTAAATTTCACTTGGCCAATTTTAGGCATATCAGGCCATACCTAACAATAGAGGCAGCCAAACTCTTTATGCATGCTATGATTTTTTCCCGCATTGCAAATTGTTTTACCAGCTGGTCACAACCAAGCATGACATCTTTGAAGCCTATCGAGTCCCTTCACAAACAGACACTTAAAACATTTGACTGAGAGGCCAATAGTTATCACCATTGCCACTTAATACAAAAGTACAATATATTTAATTTAGAAAATTTTAAACATTTCTCAGATGCTTGCCTCATTTTTAAGATTTTACATGGGCTTGCACCTCCGCCTCGGAGTCTGTTTATAACGCAGAACAGCAGCTGTGGCAGGACAACAAGGGCCACTACCAGAGGGGACTGTGTTGTACATTACAGATGTAGCACATTTGGGCAAAGTCTTCTCAATTAGAGCCATCCTCAACTGGAATAGTCTGCCAATTGAATTGAGACAGAGCAAGAACTATCCAACTTTTAAACACAAACTTAAGACATGGCTCAAGGTAAATCAAACTTGCAGTCATGAGTAACTACACAAACTCATCTGTGGAGCTGCTCCAGCCAACACTCACAATTTTTATGACATTTCTGTGGTGTGACCTTGTATTGTTATATAATTGTTTTTTTCTCTCTCTCACTCTCTTTCCTCCTCTTTCATTACATGTCATCATTTTATTTGCAACAACCTGCCCAGGGACGACGGATGAAAATTAGCTTAGTAGCTACCTCTGGCACATTTACATCGATGTTTAACTGAAGTGTTGATTAATGTGCACTGTCCCTGATAAATAAATAAATAAATACATTGACATAGGGAAAAAATGCACTGTTTGGGGAGCTAAAGGAATTTAGAAACTTTGAAAGACATTGATGTCACCACTAATGTGGATAGGGAAATGCTTGAAAACTACTGGAATGAACAATAATGCGAGCTGAGGGGAAATGGCTAGTAACTTAACGGATTGGTCCTCGCAACTGAACTAACAGTTAGATGCTAATTGGGAAACGGGAACGGGTTTCGGAGAAGAAATGCACTTTCAGGTGAGGTGAGAGCAGGGCTTAAAATAACTTTGATGCCATTCCTGGATGGATAAGGTGAAGCTAGGCTGCAATCTGATTGTCAGTCGCTGTGCTATGTGTTTTCCTGTCTTACCTTGCAGTAGATAATACTCCGTGGTCACTTTGTAATGATTTTGTCTACTTCACATCTTATGAAAAAATTAGGTGATGAAATCCCAAACACCTGTCTTCATTTTCTATTTTTCCATTCTCCTGTCTTTTCTGTGCCCTTGATTTTTTGGCGGCAGACCATTTTTGCAGTTCACTCTCACAAGAGGAGGGTGGGGGTAAGACATACTAGCTAATAGAACTTTTGAATTTATGCAGTGTAAACCATTTATGCTTGGAGGGAAAGAAAAAATTTTTTCAACCACTGTCAAGGAAAAGTTTGGAAATAAAACAGCTCAAGCATTAGATGTGATAAATATCATATCATTTTCTTCTTCTTCTTTTTTTTTTTTTTTTACAAAAAAGGGTTTTTTGACAAATTACTCCTGCAAATGTTTTGCCGGCCAGTACGCTCAGTTCAGGGCCTCCTTGACGCAGGGCCTGGGACAACTGACTCAGTTGTACCCCCCTGCCAGTGGGGTCAATACATGCAAATGTGATGTGGGCAAAAACTTGGTACTGAACAACAAGGCTTATAATGCGAATGAAGCGTATATTTCAGGGTCTTTTATTCTTTACTGCGCCCATGGGTATTTCTGACAAAATGTGCCTTACGGGAGTAAAGAAACAGCTCTAAACAAGAAATGCACTGAATTTAGACAATATAACTGCTTATTAAAAGTGTGTGATTCCAATAGTGGTTGCAACAAAAACCAGTATACACAGTGGGTCCCCAAGACCGAAGCTGGGGATCACTGGTTCAGGGGAACTCAGGTCAAAGCTGAAGCCTCCAATATTACTGCCAATAAAACATCATTACCTTCGCCAGCGACTTCGCTGACGAAGGTAATGTTTTGATCCCCGTGTATTTATTTGTTTGTGTGTCTGTCTGTGTGTATGTGTATCGAATAACTCAAAAAGTACCAAACGGAATTTCATAAAATTTGGTGGGTTGATTTGGCATGACCTGAGGATCAATCGATTAGATTTTGGGAGTGATCGGGTCAAAGGTCAAGGTCAAGGCCACGAAAAGGTCAAAACCGACTTTCGGCCATATCTCGGTCAATTTTTATCCGATCGGCATGAAACCGACGCCAGTGGCGAGGGATTCAGTGGCGTCGGCGAAGGTATGCGCTCTACCGAGTGCCCGTTCTAGTTTAAAATGTGTTTTCATTACAAAAAAAAATGGACAAGTGTCCCTCATTAGCATGTGACTGATGATAAAATGATGACGCAGAGGGTAGCATACTTGCCTCACAGCAATATGATTCTGGATTTAAGACTTCCTGATTTCCTCTGGACACAGTTGTTGAGAAAGATGCCATTTCCCCATCCCCCCGAACCAACACCATGACCAGGAACTGGCCGATTATCTACAGGGTGGATGATGATGCCATAGCGGAGACGTATACAAACAGGTGACGCATTGCAAACTCTGCACATGCCGCACATAGAGACAAAATTGCTTGTTTATGCGGAGAGCCCTATTAGATTATGTGAACAAAACTTAGATTATGCTTTTGCAAAACCTATACAATCAGAGGACATTTTTATATGGACCATTGTCAAATTTGTAACCACAATGAGAGAACCACTCTCTTCAACTGAATACAAAACATTTTATTTAAATTAAGAATTATAATTAATCATGCATATGTCACTGATACAATCAGTGTCTCAAGTACTTTGGTCATTCATAAATACAGTTCTGTTGCAGCTTTTTTTCCATACAATTAATGGAACCATAAGCACAGGTAGCAGGAGATCCTTGAGGTGTAGGTAGAGCTTATACAACATGTAGATCCGACCCAGCAATCTGATTGGTCAATTAGACGTTTAGAACGTTCTCAAATGAGCTAGACAGTACAGGTAGCCTGTGCTCAAATGAAAAAAAACCTTATCACTGAAAATATTACTCCGCCTATCTTAGTTGCCTAGGCCATTGATTTAATTAATTTGTCAATTTGTTTGCATTTGTACACTGAAATGAACATTTAATAAATCAACACATCTGTGAAAACTGTCGTCTTTATTTCAGAGATAAACTGATAATAGCCTAAAAGGGTGATTAGCGAAAGCCCCCGAAAGGTGGGGTTGAAATTATGTAACTCTGTTCAGCCTTAATGTTACTGGTTACTTTCATTGTAACTTTTGCTGCTTGGCCACATTAATCGGAGCTAACGTTAAATTGGAGTGACACACCCCCAGCTGAAATGAAACATCTGCAGGTTTGTTTATTAAAAACAGATTTTTGTTCTGGTGCCGACACTGGAAAGCCGTTGCCTATATTTAAATAAAACCGTTAATATAAGTTCGTTCGATAAAGATCAGCTGAGTCGATGTCACGGCACCTGTTAGCTTAATAAAAATGACCGAGATGTCGGCAGAAGTATAACCATCAGTCCATGAAAAAAATTGTATTTTTTTCCCCAGTGGATATTCTAGTTACAACACGATTGAGCTAGCAAAGCAGTTTTGTGATGCTATGTGCGGTATTTATTCAGTTTTGGGAAATCAAGATGTCTAGAAAATATTAGCCCAACTTGGCTGCCTGACAAAGAATTAGTTAACGTCAGATCTCATGTATTTCCACGGAAACGGAGAGAATACTAGCAAAAAACTTTTATATTTTGAGAGCGAAATGCCCACAGTATGAATAGCTACATTCTGATTGTAAATTTTACTTTGTTGGTAATAGTTGTGTAATTGCATTAATATACTCGAAAGTGTGCTTGACCGTCATTCTTGTCACTTCAGTGATGCCAACGGGCCGCATCACTGTCGTGACAAGAATGACGGTCAAGCACACCCTCGAGTGTTAAAATGCTTCAGTAAAGTTGCCGCCAGTCGAACTCGGAACACAATAACATTCCATTTTTACACGAATGCTCTGGATTCGCATAACCTACTTGGCTTTCATAAATTCAAACAGTCCAGTCCACTGCAACAGCGGCTAAATAGTGATCAGTTCATTTGTAACTACATACAAGAATTATTTGAAACTGACTGGGTGCTACTTAAATACTTGCGACTGATACAATCTATGGGCTTGCTCTGTAGTGCACACCACTTGCTTAACAACATAATGGTACAGCCAGTCAGGAGGGCCTCTCCCAAGAAAATAAATCCATCACTGACGTACACATTCTACATAACTTCCATCTCTTCCTAGCTCTCTTGGTTTTTACAGTCTCCTTTCCAAGACAACATTGGAAATGTGCTGGTCTGTTGGTCTGACAGAAAAGGGCGAATGGTTCACGACTGGTATAGAGCTTGTTAAAATCAGTCTCTTCTCAAATGAGTATTGTGCTTAAAATTAAAAACTGAGAATAAGACTACTTTTATTTCTGCAAAGCTTGCAACTGATCAGACAAAAAAGGTCCCTCATTTTGGGTTGATATATCATTTCCCAGACAAGACATCTAGTGTAGCATTTACCAGGAGCGACTTCACCAATACCTGCAGCAGAAACTCTGGTAGCTTGGTGGAATTTTCTTTGAATGTCATTGGCTAAGCTTTATTTCTTACATTATGCAAGCCACGAAGGATAAGGGGATGTACAACAAGTCTAATGAGGGAAGGTCCCGGTTTCGCATACTCACATTCCCAAAATGCAGTTGTGCTGAACACTCTCCTTCACCAACTATGAAGCAAAAATTTTGGGAAAAAAAAGCTTAAAATTCACAACTTTATATAGTGTTTTACATTTCCCAGCCATTTCCATAAATCAATTAAAAGGTTTTAGCTAATAAATCTATTTGAAATGATGCCTGCATCACAGGACATCATATGGGACTGATTTGAAGAGAGATCCTCATTTGGACAGAGACAATTTTAAAGGGCATACTTAGAACATACTTCATGCTGTACGGACCCAAATGCCAATAAATACCTCTGTAAAATGTGTAAATATCTCAGTAGAGGGACCTTCAGATTTTAATATGAGGGCATTTTCATAAAATTGAAGGAAACCCTGAAGAAACTACACCCCAATAAAATGACTTCACTGTCCCAAAACAAATATATGAAATGAATCACATTGCATGTGATAGTGGGGATACAGCATACAGCATTCTACATTCTACATACTCCAGCACTTGTCCTCCTCCACTCCAGCACTCCTCTGCTAGTCAGTGCCTTTCATGGCCTTCAGGTGCTCCTTTCTGTTAATGAAGATGCAGCGGATGGCAGCAGGAGTGGGCCCGGAGTCGGTTAGCCGCAGGGTAAAAACGAAGCGGCAGATACCCGTGTTGGGGCAAGCGTAGAACAGCTGGGAAGGCTTTATGTCAGGGGGTATGGAGCACTGAAGGTCCTCGACCAGGTAGCGCACTGCTATACGCATGTAGGCTCCATGGCTGACCACCAGGGCGTGGGCCGAGACTCCCAGGAGTCCGTCGTCGGGCCGGCCGGAGAGGGAAACGTCAGATTCACTGTTGGCCCCTGCGGCGGTGTCACAACAGTCAGGGCCCCCAAGCTGTGCCTCTGGGCTGCAGTGATCTGACACCATGCGCTGGAACAGGACTCTCATAAACTCCTCAACACGGAGCTTTACCTGGAGAGAGGGAACAGAGCTTTTCCATGCACACATACTCCTCAATATACAGCTTTACCTGAAGACACAACCCATATGCCTACTCCTCAATAAGCAACTTTACCCAGAGAGAGGGAACTGAGACTCAGCACCAACACATATGCTCCTCAATATGCAGCTTTTCCTGTATAAAAAGGAAACAGATTTGCTGTCCACAGGTGTGAACATACGCACACAAGCATACGCAACACGAATAACCATACACACACACACACACACACACACACACGTGTGCACACAGTCAAACACAACTACATGAACAGTGTTTCTTCCTCACAATAACACTCACAGACATGCATGTACGAGCAAACACACACACAGTTAAAGCCCACATAAACTCAAACTCAAGCATACAGCGACTTTCACACTGACTCTTCCTTAAATGCACACACAAACACGGACAAAAAAGCTCACAAACATATGCACGCACGGTAAAAAATCCACACAACTTCATAGTCAAACACATAGCTACCTAGACACTGACTCTTCCTCAAATGTAGACAGACAGACACACACACACACACACACACACACACAAACACACACAGCAGCTCCCACTAGTTTATACCGGACCAAACACCGCCGCCTACATAACCGCAGCAAAGCCAGGCAGGACTGCCCTATTCTGGCTGTGTGTTAGATGGCTCATGGTCGTCACCCGCTTATGGCACATCCAAACATGCATCAGCCAACTGCAACATGGTCAAGTGACGAGCAATCGTCATCAAGCCAACAAAGACATGATAAGTTTTGGAATGACAGGGGTCAGAACCAAAAGGTCAAAAGAACATCCACTGCTTCCTAACATTCTCATCGTGGAGAATGGAAAAGGAAGACATTAATTATAGAGAACGTTAGTTGAGAACATTCCACCGCTTTTAAAATGTGACCAACTGCTTTTTGATAATTCACTGAGTAATAATGCTCAATTATATTATTACTGCATTTTCACTGCAGCTTGGTAGAAGTCCGCTTAGTTGATGGCGCCATCTGCTGCTCATTTCAAATACTACAGGTCAAAATACCAAACCGATATTAAACCTCACGCATTGCAGTGAGGAAAATACAAACTAGGAAATTAAGAGGTGTTTGCATAAGCATCATCTGAGGCAGGGATGGATGCAGTCAACATGGTGTCATATTATGCATATTATTTTCCCTCTCACTAAGTTATTTCAGTCAGGACAACTCATGTATTAAAATGAAAACCATTTATTGAGTGTGGTATAGAATTTAAGAGTTTTGGGTGTGACTGGATCTGCTTTGGGTACTCGGTGCACAATATGTGCACTAACCTGAATAGAGGAGAATTTATATCACTCAGTGAGCAAGAAACTGAATCCCCCGAGTGCACAAGCAGATCTATACAGACAGGTGGAAGCTGGGGTGGTGGTGGGTGAGCAGAAAACAAAATAGCAGCATAATAACCAACAATGACAGCGATGAGCTGCAGATACAAGCTGCGCAGCGGGTGACTGTTGCAAACAAAGCACCAGTGTGAACAGCTGCAAAGCATTAGTTTGATTAGTCTTTATTGAAGAGTGCGCTGCATGACTGAAGTGATTTGTGCAGACATGCTTGGGCAGTGAGAAGATATGTGATGTCCGAATCCTGCTATGCTACAGCTGGAAAGAGTTCCTTGACTGAACTGTTCATTAGATCTTCAAAAGGGAGTTTCCCATATTTTTAGCACAAAAATCTAATGAAAGCTCATAATTTCCAATGAAAATAGCAAAGAGGAATATTCTTCTTGTTCGCCAATCGCAAATAAACATTATTCTTCGATGATGTTTTTCGGCGGTTGGCAAACCAGCTTACATTCTTTAAATTCAGCTAAAGAGCTACATTAGTGCTTTAAATCTTCAAATTTCTATAAAAACTCCTTAGTATAAAAAGTATTTTGCCTGAATAACTAAAATATCTAAATACAATGCAAAACAATGACAGAATAGCAACAATGGAATCAGATTTCGCCTTGCAGTCGAGCGGATTTGCTTCATCTGATTTCCTGTTAGGATGAACAGTTTTCAAAGTTCTGAGCATGCACAGTAATTGTAATGCAGCTCCTTTAAATGCTGGGGTCTAACGGCTAAACAGAGCAGTCTTCAAAGTCTACCTTTTCTGGGCAGTTATATACACTGGACACCACTTAACAGGCAGAATAAACAGTGATAACACTTTTTTCATAATATTGGTCCTTTAAGGCTAGCTTTTGCAATCATTAAAATGCTACTCCAGCTCACTTTAAAAGCAAGGTTAATTCATCTCCCATCAACATGGCTGCAAGGCTCTATACCAGGTGTTCCCAAACTCAGTCCTAAGGCCTCCCTGTGTATGCTGGTTTTTGTCCCAACCATAATTGCCATCATAGGACTTTAACAAGCTGTTAATTTGTCCAAATTGGGTGCATTTTGTGTTTAAATATGTTATTTGCTGTTTTAAGCCAAATTTTAATAGAAATATCCTTTTGTGCCATGAAGAATAAAAGACTGAATAAAAGACCCTTGCATATCAAGTTTTTTGTCTGAGTGGCAAGCAATTTCAGGTAATAACATTTTTAAAAAGATGAAATCAGGTACTGAGAAAATCAGTAACCTCCAAATTAGGTTGTTGAAGACAGGTTATTAGAGTTCTTTCAAAATAATTTGCTTGCACTCAATCACAAAAAAATAACATAAAACAGGTTTGACTGTCATTTGCTTGTTACCTTCGCCAGCGACTTCGCTGACGAAGGTAATGTTTTGATCCCCGTGTATTTATTACCTTCGCCAGCGACTTCGCTGACGAAGGTAATGTTTTGATTGCCGTGTATTTATTTGTTTGTGTGTCTGTCTGTCTGTCTCTGTGTATGTGTATCGAATAACTCAAAAAGTACCAAACGGAATTTCATAAAATTTGGTGGGTTGATTTGGCATGACCTGAGGATCAATCGATTAGATTTTGGGAGTGATCGGGTCAAAGGTCAAGGTCAAGGCCACGAAAAGGTCAAAACCGACTTTCGGCCATATCTCGGTCAATTTTTATCCGATCGGCATGAAACCAACGCCAAAATGTGCAGAATTACATACCCGATCCTGTGATGTGAAACACGGTACAATGGGGTCAATACCCTTCTTAGCGGTTGGGGGTCAAAGGTCAGGGGGGTCATTACCTTTCGAACTTAAAGGCGTATTGATGTAAAAAAAAAAATATCGTACTCTTCTCATTCATTGATCATTTAAAAAAATAAAAATTGGTCCTCAGTTATGTGGCGAGGGATTCAGTGGCGTCGGCGAAGGTATGCGCTCTACCGAGTGCCCGTTCTAGTTTGTTTGTGTGTCTGTCTGTCTGTGTGCATGTATGTGTATCGAATAACTCAAAAAGTACCAAACGGAATTTCATAAAATTTGGTGGGTTGATTTGGCATGACCTGAGGATCAATCGATTAGATTTTGGGAGTGATCGGGTCAAAGGTCAAGGTCAAGGCCACGAAAAGGTCAAAACCGACTTTCGGCCATATCTCGGTCAATTTTTATCCGATCGGCATGAAACCAACGCCAAAATGTGCAGAATTATATACCCGATCCTGTGATGTGAAACACGGTACAATGGGGTCAATACCCTTCTTAGCGGTTGGGGGTCAAAGGTCAGGGGGGTCATTACCTTTCGAACTTAAAGGCATATTGATGTAAAAAAAAATATATCGTACTCTTGTCATTCATCGATCATTTAAAAAAATAAAAATTGGTCCTCAGAGTTATGTGGCGAGGGATTCAGTGGCGTCGGCGAAGGTATGCGCTCTACCGAGTGCCCGTTCTAGTTTAGTAAATTGTTAGTTTTTGCAACCATGTACCTACAGTTTCACCTATTAAAAACCCAGTGATTTTTTTTCCTTTGATTTGGTACATTTTTTCCCTCCTTTTATGCAGTTGTTACTCATATATTGTGGATGTAGAATTTATTCCTCAATTTGTATACATATCTGTCAAAATACTGTTTGTCAAGAGAGGATAAATTACTTCTCTGAAAATGCACCTAATTAAGACAAATTAACAGCTTGTTAAAATCCTATGACAGCAAACCAAGGTGGAGCAAAAACTACACAGGGAGGCCCAGGACCGAGTTTGGGAACCCCTGCTCTATACCAGTGGTTCTCAAACTTGTTCCTGGTGCCCCACTGTGTACGCTGGTTTTTGTTACAACCACAACTGCAATCTTAGAATTTTAGCAAGGTGTCGTTTTGTCTTAATTAGCTGCATTCCATGTTTAGCGCAGCTATTTACCACCTTTAGCTGCTTTTTAGGTCACCTGCCGAAAGGCGTGACCTATTGCGATCCCCTTTTGTCCATCGTCGTGCGTCATCCGTAAACTTTTCCTTGTGAACAAAATAACTGAAGTATTTATGAACCAATTTTAATGAGACTTTGTATGCAGGGTTATATCCATAAGATCTTGGACGAGTTCGAAAACCAGACCGATTCAATCAAATTTGATGGAGTTATTGCCCTTTGTTATATTGTCATCATAAGCCACATTGTGAACACAACAACAATTGTCTTGCATTTACTTTTTTATACCTAGATATGCTGGAAACCAGTTATCTTTATAGATGGAAGTGTCTTGAGGTGCTTTATAAAAATTGTGAATTTCATAACCCCCAGGCTCCATGTTTGCCCGTGGGGAGGGGGTCAAGTTTACTATAGTTCATATAGGAAAATGATACTTTTGGGTATATTCTGTTTAATTTATACTGGAAATCATTCACACTTGATTGACATTACAACAATGAGATGATATTATGATATTTTTGACAGTTTCCCTTACCCAAGGGCTAAGGGGCAGGGCCCAAGGGTCAAAATGGCTTGAGAAATCTTCTTTACTTAAAGAAAATAGCCACAAGTTATATACATACAATTTAGAATACTCTATTGCTTATGATACTGGTTTCCATTAATCTGATCCCTGGGGTCAAAATTAGGGCCACGCCTAATGGCCAAGGTTTAACATTGGATATACTATACTCAGGTGACCCTTAAGGCTCATGGGCCTCTTGTTTATGGATATACCCACAGTGCCAGGAAGAATAAAAACCCTCAAACATGTCATGCTTATTTTTCCATATTGTGAAGATTTGCGGGGAAAAACATTTCTAAACAGATCAAACTAGACTGAGAAAATCAGTGAGCTCCAAATTGGGTTGCTGAACACAGGTATTTTGAATTCTTTCAAAATAATTTGCCTGAACTTAATAAAATGAACATGAACCGAAACAGGTGTGACGTTACTGTTTGCCAAATAAATTGTTGGTTTTTGCAACCATGTGTTGACAGTTTCACCTATGAGGAACCTATTGATTGTTTACATTGATTACAGGTTCGGTCAAATTGTTTCTCTCTGCAGTAATTCATACTGGTTTCTAACATATCTCATTGTGGATATGAAATTTTAATTTTTCATGGCGTGTGTAGATTTGTCAAATGTGGCTTAAGAGGACAAATAAATGCTCTAAACATGAATGTACCTAATTAAGGCAATTCAACAGCTTCTATGGGTCCTAAGATTGCAACTGGATTGCAACTCGGAACAAAAACAAGCATACACAGTGGGGCGCCAGGACCGAGTTTGAGAACCACGGCTCTATACACTGCTGACAACAAGGATTGCAACTAACAATTATTTTTTTGAAAATGTCAAATGTCTGGGTTCAAATCCTGTCCTGCTTTAACATTATGATTATCTAAAAGCAACACAGTTCCCTGGATCATGGTCATGAATCTCATTGGGAGAAATAATTTTGCACATGAAAAGTTGAAGATCAGGGCCAATAAAAACACACATAAACAAAGTCACATCATTCCCACTTCAAATGCCAGAAACCGATGAATCTCAGATGATTCAAAAATTTTGAATGTTGAATGATGTCCAGTCTCAAAGAAAAGATTCTGAACGCATTAATGTCCATTAAATGTCTGTATCCAGACTGGAGGGATGACACAGAATGACCAGATGTGTCAGCTGTCGTCCTCGACAAAGTGCGTCATCTGTGACGCCACAAAAACACATTCCATAAAACAACTTCTGCCATGTCAGATATTGCATAAGAACTGCTGAATTGACATCCAATGTAACGATAACAGTGAGGACAAGTCTCACTACCAAAAGCACAGTTTCTTGAGACCGCGTTTTGCAACTACGAAAGAAACCATTTACCACTACTTAAAACAGTATATTTTATTATGCGTTATCAATGCCTCTCAGTATATATTTGCCATTTTTTGCTTGAGAAATTACTGAAACAAAATTGGGGGCAACTAATTTTCATTTGATCGACTAACTAGTTCATCAACTAATTGTTAAAGTTCGACCAACAATTCTAAGCAAAGACAATGCACTGGTCTTATACGACTATCTGTGAAAACCAGCATTACTGACAGGCTACATGACTCTGAGCACGACCCTGTGCTCACTGTGTGCCACTACTTTGAGAAACGTCACTGCGCAACAGCTCCAAAATCATCATGTCTGGGGCTCACCTGCTCTGGAGTTTCCCCCTGAGGAGGGGTGAAACTACGGCATGACTGGCCTGCCATACTGGCCATGTTCCTCAGGTCATCCACCGGCCTTCCTTCTGCGACACCAAAACTCTGCACGGGAAGGGTCATTTGAGTCATGGCCTGAGCTCACACATTAACACACAAGCACACAAACACACATGCATCTGGCAGAACACTGAAAACAGCCTAAATCTAACTAGACTAGTAAAATTATTCTATCTTGGTGTGAACAGGCCTGAACATCATTAAAATTAAAAAAAGACAGAACATAATTTTGTATGAATATTTTTTCCATTGTTTAAAGGAAAGTGTAATTTAACGTAGTAAAAAGAAACGAGGAGAACATATGTAATTATAAGGGTTTTCAAAAGAAGAAAAACCCGTATCTAACTTTAATATTTTTGAGTCACATTCTCACTATAATTGAGTAAATTTTCTAAAAAGTGAGAGCAGGTGAGCAAAAGATTTTCGATATGACACCATTGCCTTTATAACAAGCAATACAACAGCTCCAGAACAGCAGTCACATTTGTTTTTGCTCAACCAGCACAGAAATTAAAAGAGAGAAAATCTTAGATGGTCTATGGTGTTACTTCCTACTATAAGAGCTGGAATGGCTCTTCAATTTCACTTGACTTTGCAACATTTAAACAAGTGACAGTCAACAGGTAGGAGGCAGAAACCTTCAGGCACAGCACACATGATACAAACCCTCTCCTTAAGCAAGGGGTCCCTGACAACCTCCAAATGAGAGCAATGTAGATTTTTCTGCAAAATTAAATCAGCTGTCTGAAAAGGAAATGAGAAACAGAAAGTGACTTTCGAAGAAACAGTCAACATGCCACCTGACCACCACAAACGATCCTTCAGAAATCCACTAGATCCCTGCTTATAACTGCTCGTCAGCACTGGGTTAGATGCTCTGAAGTAATATAACATGTTTCTTAATGAAAGAAGTGAAACAATTTACAATTCCCTTTTTGCAGTCATCTGGTAAGTCTTCATCTGGTAAGACATCAATCGCCTAACCTGTCGGGCTCTCTGAAGGTCACTGCTGAATGCATTGGTGAATTTCAGGTCACTGAGGTAGTTTCCCACGATCTCTGCCTGCTGCAGTCCAGTCTCTGACAAGGGCAAGTCCACACCCTGACCTAGAGGACCAAGACCAGTATCCACACTCAAATCATACAAACCACGTGGTTAAAAGTCTGCCATTGGTCTCAGATAAGCGTTTCTGTACAACTTCCATGCATCTACCCACAGAACAATGAGCTTTTCTGCAGTACGATTTTAATGTAGTTTGAAGATTATGATTTAGATTTATCCTGTCCTCAAAGAATTTGGGTGCTATTGGGTTCTTCCAAGCAATTAATTCCCCAGCTGAAGTCATTACTTACAGTAACCTAACAAAAATAACTGGCGCAAAGCAGAAAATTCAATCACATCGGCTGCAATCCAGAGACCAGAATTTGTTTCCAGTATTTCACAATGATGAGGGAAATTCATTATCATTTACTTCTCTTCCATTTTAATCAGTTTTCAGTCCTTGATGTCAGGAAAGTGAATGATATGAGAAATTGCTTGGGGTATGGATCTAGCAAAGGAGAGATGAAGCGCTATTTTCGGCACCTGTTTTAACATTACTGCGCTAAAACACAGAGAGCAGTCTCAGTGAAGCATAATTCTATAGTCACTTCTCCAAATTCATCTTCATGTAAAAAAGCATTAAAACAACTTGCAAAATGGTGTCACAATTTTATCAGCACTCTCTGAAAGAGAATTGGGCTTTTTGATGAGCTCAGATAGCGAAACGAAAGAGAAAAATAAACAGAACCGAGATGGAAGAGAGAGGAATGCTGTCAACCTAAAAATCTTGATGAGGTTGTCCCCAAAAGCTCACTTGAAAAAATGGAGCACATTACATTGCCCATTTTTAACCCAAATGAGACTGCTGTAAAAATCTTACATTTTGCTAAATGTCCACCAAATTGTAATGTACCAATCGTAAAATCGAGCAATGTACCAGGAAAAAGCCATGTTGAGGCAAACTCATGTTTAAATTCTTGAAGCAAATAAACTCAACCAAAACCTGTTTAAAATTACACAGCTTTAAATGCTGCTTCATAAATGCCATTGGTTCCTTCATAAATGAATTAGATATTTATACCTTGAAGAAGCTTGTCCTTATTGTATGGAGTTTCACCACTAGAAAAGCAATAAAAAGAATGTGTTTTAAGTTAACAGGTGTGCCTGAGATAATAACAAAACAAATAAAAAACAGTCAGGAATACAGGAACGATTAATCGGGAAATAGAAACCCATGCATATGGGCCATTTCACAGTAATCGCGACATAGGTTTTGAAAAAAAAAAGTTCATTCTGCTGTGTAACAACTATGGAAACATTTTCTTGAATACCTTAGCCTTCTGAAAATGTAAATATTACAGCTCTCACAAATTTTTTTCATATGTTAAGTAATTAATCCAGATTTCACTAAATTTCACAAAAAGACAACAGAAAGTTTTCATTTCTTTCAAACTAACAAGAACATAGGCCTTCTACACGATTTGGTCTTATTAGAGATGGAGACAGATAAGAGTAAACTGAATTTCAAGAAAAAAAGTTAGCATGTCCAAAAAAAAACAAAAAAAAAAAACAATTAATTTTGTGCCGTACGCAGCGGAAATGTTGCGTATGGGACAGCAGTGCATTTTCATGCGGCAACAATAGAGTGAAACTGAACTGATATCCTCTGATATCTAAATTGTTTTACTCTGGGAATGCAAAAGAGGTTGTAGAGGTTCATTCTCATTGGAAATTTTGAGGAAACAAAAGACAATAGGCATCCTTGACCAGACTAACAATGCTCCCTTGCAGTGCTCAGCCAGCACTCATGTTTCACCTGCCAAGAATCATTCAGCTCAAACAACTTTATGTCATGTGCCATTTGCTTAGCTGCTGTGCTTTGGACACATTGTTTCATTAATTACAGTGACTAATTAAGACACAAATAGCCCACGTTCAAGTGATCAGCAAGCAACTGATGGCATAACTCATGCCGAGAATCACTCAGTTCAGTGACAAACTAGGTGTTGCTTAGTTGCTTGGCTTAAAAGGCCAATTGTTCGGTAGATTGACATTTTCTACCATTTATCGAATTGCACAACATTCAAATTATGTTTTCATTCTTCTCATTTTCCCATCATTTAGTAATCAGTATTGTATATTATTATGGTTCTTTATTTTTATGTTTAACTCAGTTTTCCATCATCATGGTTAAGATCAAATCTGTAGGTAAGCAATAAGATCATTCTGTGGGTGCTTTTATTGATTATTCATAATCAATCAATAATTTTTGGTATTGATCACTTATTAAAATAAATATATCTGTTCTATGATCACATGACATTTGTTAGTCATTTTTACAAGAATTTCAGTCAGACTACCCTGGCAATGATGCTTTTGTAGCAGCTAGATTGCAGTGTGACAAATCTGTCCCAGACGCAACATTTTTGTTAGTCCTGTATGCAGGGCAGTCTTAATAAGCTCACTGCCTCATTAGGGGTCAGACCAAAATTCTGTTTGGCCAAGATGTAGAGCAACTATCTGACTAATACCTAAGAGTACATCAATTTGATAGCTTCTTTCCTTAAACAGAATTCTTCAAATTCCCAAAACTTCCAGAAATCCATGTCGCTGAGTGTCCCGTATGCAACGCTAATACTTTCAGTTAATTAGCCTGATTGAACAGGAGAATTCAAATTCGCTAATACTTACTTGGTAAAGTTTCCATAGGCCTACTCAAGTAACAGAAAATTTTGGTTCTCACATCTGTTGGTATTCCACAGCAACACTGGAAAGTTTGTTATTGTCCCATATGCAACAGTTTGAATACCGTGAAATGCCCCATATGGACATTCACCATGGTTTCCTCAAAACACACTAGGAGTACACAATGACAGAGCAATTTCTTGATTTTTTTTGCCAGCTTCTGTTCTTTGCTAATTAGCTCAACCATACCTTCATCTGATATTTGCATTACTGCCACAGACTGCAAGTAAATCCTTAAAGGGGCAATTCACCGATAATAAAACATTAAGTTTCAAACTGTAGGCTTTGTACAAACAAATTGTACACAAAGCATGCACATTTTCCATCAGCAGCTTGAAATATTTGCACATTTATCCCCCATGGCCTCCATTTCTACTTGCTGTTAAGACAACAACTATTACAATGCACTGTGGTAGCTTGCAACTCCAGAGATGCCCTCAACCCTATGTGGACCTATGACCTGACACATAAAGGACTGCACTGGTGCAATGTTCACTTTATTGCAAAGAGGATTGATTGTGATAATAATGCTGAGAGTTTCCACTGCACATAGGTGAATGTGTGACACAAACACTAAAGCTCAAGGAAAAAGTTCTAACTCTTTACTTGTATGAGCTATGAAATAGCAATGGATGATTGCAAACAAAAAATATTAAGTAGAGATACTCAAAAATAAGTACACAAAATTTAAGAGCTTGCAGTAAGAATTTTCGCAAGGACAAAAAAAAAAAAGACCAAAAATTGAAATTTCTGGGTTGTCCTCTTAAACAAATTCGGAGCAATGCAGCCATCCCATTCATTTTCAGACTCAACAATTAAAGTCAATCAAGACTCGTTTTCAATGGCTCTCTATGGCAGATGACTGATGCTTGTCCGACATCCACATCATGTGATGATTATGCAAGTTTTTTGGGATGTCATTCGGGCGGGTCCACATTCAGAACTATGGTGCATGAATAAGCTGCTATTTAGGTTACTGAACTCGGGTGCTAAAATCATACTTTTTTCCAAGAACGGAAAAATAAGAAAAAACTAGTTTGACTCATTACAATTTGCAATGTCTTCATCATTCTTCATACTTAAATAAATGGTAACTTTTTAGTGACCATGTGTCCACAATCTCACCCATTCGAAACCAAACTGTCTCGCTTTTTATGCTATAAAAATCATTTGCAATATGGATCATTCATATTCCATATGAATATGCATATGGAACTCTTCAGGGTGTGCACGAATAATTAAAAAAAAGTAAATGATCCCTGCAAACAAGAAGAAGAAATGACAATGAGAAAAATACTACCCTTCTCGTTAAAATTCTGAGATTGCAATCGTGGTCGTAACAAAATCCAGCACACACAATAGTCTCCTCGAACTAAATCTGAGAACATTGCAAGACAACATTTAAAACAGACGCAAATTCAACTTGACAGGTACGCCAATTAGCAGGCTAAAATGAAAATAGCACGCCTCATTTCATGCACTGAGAGAAAGAAAGAGAGAAAAAAAGATTAGGTTAATCGGAGGCGCTTCAAATAGCTTGCAAGCGAAGAACATCTTTGACCCATGATATCACGAGTCATTATCGAGAAGGCGGAAATGCTAGCATAGTGCCGTTTACGGCCAAAAAGAGTGTACACCGCCATACGGCCGACTTACTGTCGAACAATTGTTAAGCCAAATGTAAACATTTTTATTCCCGCTGAAGACTTGAGGTAGACGACTCCTCTAAATAAACATTTTTTGTCTCTCTAATGAAGCCGAGAAATATACTCTATCCACCTGCCCATCAGATGCGGTGTAAGACAGTTGACTGACACAAGATTGTCCTACGCACCCCAAGACGTCTTGCTTATTATCGCTACAATGATACAATGTAAATATTTGAAACGAAACAGGAACCGGCTATATCTAGTAATTATCTCACAACATCTCTTACATAAACCACAATCTTCAACTCTAACAACTGTTCAACCCACTCGACTATTTACGTGTAAAATATCTTTTATATTTATACCGTCTTCATCGAAGTACCACGGCGCATTTTGATTACGAAGTGATGAATACAAACGCGATTGGGCTTGCAAACGGACATACGTCATACATGACCAATCAGGTTTATCTCTAGCATTGCAGCGCTGAGATTTAAAGATGTAGATGTTATAACTATGCCAAATCTTTTTATTTGAAAACGAAGTGTTTACAGTGCTGCCGTTCGATCAAAACAAAATCTTCGGTAAATGTTGCACTCTTTAATCTTGCACAGTACAGTGAGATATTTGCAATGCAGAGCAAGAATATTCTCTGTAGTAAAATTTTTCATTGAAAGCTGATCTGACAGCACTTCACAAGTGCATTTAGCGATTAAAGGGCATCTCAAATCGATTCTCAGACGTTGAACGTCCAGTTTTTATAAACAAATCTCTTGCTTTTGTTGACATCTTGCATTGTCACATGACCAATTTTATTCATATGAACCAATGTTTTGTGTACATGCGTATATAATCCTTCTATTTCGGTTTTTTTGTGCAGGTGTGGCTCACTGATTGGCTGATAAACAAAAACAATGGGAATCAACTTTAGATGCCCTTTAATGGGTTAGTTTGATGGTGAAAAATTAATGTTAATTAGTGAGATAATTTTTATACAACTTAGGCCTAGACCACACATACTCGTGTATTTTTAGAAGCGGGGTTTTTGCTCTTATGTTTTCCGAAAAAAGCTCTGTCCACACGGACACACATGCGCTGTCATCCATAACAATCCAACTCTCAGCGACGATCATTTTTCCGTGACCGGAGATGCAGTTTATGTGTATATGGAGGAAAGGCCGAATACGCAGGCATCAAAAATACTTGTGCACATATGGACAAAAAGTGCAATCCCTGACAGTTAATAATATGTTGATTATTAAATATGTGTTCTTCGTGTAGCCCATGGAGAATTGCATATTCACCCCCGAAGGCTTTAGAAGTGGGAAACATCTAACATTGAATAAAACTCCATTATTTGTATTGTGCTAAACAATGACGTAGAATCAGGTCGCTATTTAACTAGGCAATGGCTACAGTTACGGATGTATTTTATGTATCAATAGTCCATGGGCTAGAGGCAAGGAGCCATATCAATAGCCAGTGTCCTAAAGATACGGGTGGTATTTCCATCTCATGCCTGTGGTGTCATGAAGCTTCATGTGGGCAGATGCCCTGGGCATCAGAATACAGGTAGATATGGGACAGGAGATCTTAAAAGTCAGTTTTGATGCAGTATGAGTCCACATAGACTGCAAAACCGATGGTGTTCGACCTTATGAGAAGAAAATATTTCTGGGGGGTATTGAACCTGGGCTTTCTTGTCGGTTGAGTTGTTGCTCTAATCAGTATGCTACCACCCCTGTGGACAAGATCAATGTCTAAGTTGCAGTCTTGTGCAAATTGTTTGGAAAAAGCAGGCTGGACTGGGAGAACCCAAACAACAGAGGTTTTCAAGCTTTTTATTACTGTAAAAGCATTGACATTCAGCACTCAGAATGAGATGTGTCCTCCGTGGTGCTTTATAAGCTGTTCCACCCGTTTTGCCTTGATTTCTTTTTCGTGATGCCACACCTGGACAACTGCATCGATGACTTTGGCTATTGTGGTGCAGTCCTGTTGCTGCAGCCATGACTTGGTGAGGGACCAGAGATTCTCAATGGGATTGAGGTCAGGTGAATAACCAGGCCAGCCCAACACAGTTACAGTACTGTGTTGATGATGCAATTGCTTTACTTGCATAATACAACTCAAGAAAATTAATGGCACATGGTTAAAAGGTACTATGCAGTGATCCTTGAGATGTTAATGTAAAACATCCATCACTTGACACAGC
This sequence comes from Gymnothorax reevesii, assembly GCA_029721435.1. Classification (NCBI taxonomy): domain Eukaryota; kingdom Metazoa; phylum Chordata; class Actinopteri; order Anguilliformes; family Muraenidae; genus Gymnothorax; species Gymnothorax reevesii. The sequence goes on along the minus strand of CM056579.1, from coordinate 35,444,064 downwards.
TATTTGCACTCCATTCAGCTCATTCATTTGACAAGCACCTATGTCCAATTCATTTTCACCAGGCTGTATATTTGTACCCCTAATACTAACCCCAACCCAAATCCTGAACTGATCCAAATAGCTTTTTTGCCTGAATCTGACCAAATAGATTCAATGTGTAAACTTAACCTTAACCGTAATTCTAACCCAAACCATAAACATATCTTGGTAGTTTCAGTGCCTAACCCTAATGTTAACCCGAATTCTGACCCCAACCCTAAACATAACCAGGTAGTTTTAGTGCCTGGACTTCACCTACTTGTATTGAGACAGCTGTCCATGCCTTACAACGAATGAATGTGTGTATCTTTAGACCAAGATAAATGAGGTGTGAATATATGTACCTCCAGCTGCTTCCTTTTAACTAATGTCTGGCTAAGGTTAATCAACAGCATGCTAATTTGATTGCTAGGTATGTGTAAAATTTCTTTTGTGATCCTGTGATTGAATTAAAATTATTTCCTATGTGTTTAGTTATACAAGTTATACTAGTTATACATATTTATTAGTTTCTCAATAAATATATTTCTCGATATTTTTTATATTATTGTTTGTGCATTGCCAGTCAGGCGTACTGGTAATTTTGGAGCCCACAGTATATGCAGTTTCTGTGGATCAATAAAGACAATATTCAGAGACATGCAAAATAATTATTTATTTCTGTAATATTGCGAACATGAAATGTGTATTTTGGCAGTCAGAGCCAAGGGAACTACAAAAGTGTACTTGGTAGTTTGCAGTGAAAATGGCCAAAATCATCATGTTGATATGCCTTTTTTAAGGTTGAGAAAATGTTTGGATTTGAGGGGGACAAAATGATTACAAGCAAATAAAATGAGCATGGAAAGAAGAATTTCATTCATGGTAAGTTTATTGACCATACAGCATGCCTATATCCTTCACAACACTTAAAAAGGAATCCTCTTCAAACAAATCAATGAAGAACTGATTAATCATGGACAGACTTGTCAATACTGGATTGATCACTAACTCTGAAACACAAATGTTAACTTGCTACACCATCAAGTCCCCAGACTGACACTGGGGCAGCATCTAACTGATCAGCAGAACACGAAACACCTTAGAGGGTACTACCCCTCCACCGATTTCAACGCATTGAAGGACAGCTGTCAAACCTGCCCGAATAATTCACCTCAGGAAACCATCCACAATTCCTCAAAGACTGGACCATGACTAATTTTTTATGTTTATTTTTATGAATGACCCATAATTTCTCAGTAGGCATGTTTCAATCATTGTCAATGTAGATCTATTATTGTTGCAGTTTTCAGGCAGAGAAACTTTGATCAATGTTTCTGAATTTTTGATTTCAAATTATGCTCCAGAATTCTCCATATTGTTACCTAACTAATAAACAGTTGCCTTCTTCCATACCCCCAAACATCTCTCTGCCTCCCTCCTCTGACCAGTCTTTCATGACTTTCATTACTAAGCATTCACCTGTCCACCTTCCTGTATTTACAGCCGCACACCACTTCACCTTTTTCATTACTTTAATTATCACAAAAATAGAAAAAGGACAACAGATGTGAGAATTACATTATTGATGTCACACTCTTTAAAGCAGACGTTTATTGAACAGATTGTGCAACAGATAAGACTGAGGTACATGATGTGATTGATGGTGGAGGGGGACAAAATGGTGCAATCCACACCGCTCCTCGGTACTGAGGGCCTGATGCATCAATGTATACTCATGACAGGACCGTGCTGAAAAACCACACAAGATGAAAAGGATGACCTGTGTTTTCATGTAGTCCCGGCTCCATGTACCACTCATCAAATATGGTACAGCCAAGACAAATTCACTGACCCACAATGCATAGGCATGCACATGGTTTAAACTAAGGCCATTCCAAGAAAGTAAATGTTTCCCACAGTTTTGCTCCTGCTCAGGTTACCCACAGTCTCACCCTTGGGATTCTCGTGAAATACACACGACATGCACAGAATGCCTGAGAGACTTATGAGGGTTGGAGCATTTTAGTCCCCCTCCACAATGTTTTAGTCCAGATGGAAGCCCCTTCCCCTAAAAATCCTTTCTTGTGGGCAATCACTTCCCACACTTCCTCAAATGCACAACAGAAGGATGATTTCTGCTCTGCCTTCCCATTCTCCGGCTCCCTGAAAAAACTGCTGAGTTGTGAGGTATTGATCAGAGAGATAGGGTCATTTTTTTTTTTGTCCAGTAAACCTGAGGTGCATAAATACCGCATTTCCAGAATGTGACAGGGAAAAGTAGATAGGAGGGAAAAGCAGAACAGAAAAATGCCATTTCAGCGAACTGTACAGAGAGCATTTCCAGTCCAATACTCATTTCATGTTCTTCTTTAACCATCAACTTCAGAATTCTGTTTCTCTTAAGCAGTATAGAAATTATATTATAGTAAAAATGTTTATAAAATAGCAGCACACTCGAGTGACACATCACAACTATGTAATGTTACCGTGAATACAAATGAAACAGTATCATAGCTTTTTAGCAGCGCAAAAAAAAAAAAAAAAAAAAAAAAATACAGACTTGATGGCATCATCACTCTCCTCTCTGCTCACTTCACTTTGGATTACAATATCTAACCCCACCACACTCCAAACACTAATAAAATAAAGATAAACAAAATAAAAAAAGGAAACTGCGCATTATGTTTTTTTTTTTTTTTTGTTCCTGTTCATAGCAAGTTTAAAACTTCAGAGCCACCTAAAGATACAATTTTAAAAACATTTGAATTTCCTGCCACCAGATCAGTCACTGATTCAATAACTGATTTGACAAATTGGGCCAAAAAAACAACAGAAGGCCATAAACACTATTTATGGTGACAGGCATAATGAGAGGGTTCCACTGAGATCATCAGGCCAGAGCAGGGTGTGTTAAAAGAATTCATTCAGCATAAACAAAACATTTATCATAGTCATAACCCTTCCACCTGTCTCTTCCGCTAATTTGTCATCAACTGACATACATCTCAGCATATACACCTCTGTGATCTACTGGAACCGGCTCGAGATTGCACAGGCTAATGGAATCCCAACAGTGTATTTTTGACACGACATAAGTAAATCTGTAGCTATACCAGAATTGTGTGGCAGGTCACAAATTAGGGTCTGGGCCAAGTACTTCTTAACAAAAATGGTGAGAAGATTGTGATCCCACCAAAGTATGGCAAATATCAATACGCATCATGGCCTGCATCACACTAAGTTTTCTGCACATGCGCAAATGTGAGGGAGAATGGCCAAAGGATGCCACAGACTTCAATGGAATGGATCCGCATTTTCTTAAACACACAAATATCCCCCACTGAGGTTTTGTGCATCCTACTACATGTAAGAAATCACTCTACTGAGGAGGCAATACATTACAGTATGTAAAACTGCTTTCACACCGGTCGCGAAATGCGTGTATTCGCATCTTTGCATTGATTTTGTAAGTAATCCATCTTGCGAAAAATTTGTTTGCGTCCGGTGTGAAAGCAGCTTAAGAGGGCTATGAACTTTGTTCAGACATTAGTCCTGCAGAGTCTGAAAAGCAACATAGCATACTGGGAATGACAAAATGTGACATTCTTAACAAAAAGCTTGTTAAGAAGGTGGCATCTGACAGAACAGCTTAGTCTTTTTTAAAGAACATATCAATAGCTCTTAGAACATGTGCAAAAACTAACATACAAGAAAAGTCACTGTAACTTTTTTGTTTTGAATTCCATCCACGTCATTTTGGAGCAGACAAAAAATAAAATTCAAGTAAAATTATTGTACTTTTTTTCAATATATTTTGATCAATAGAAAAATAAAACTAAAAACCCGACAAACAACAGAAAAATCCTAAATCAAAATCCTGTGTACATCCAGGTGTAAATTTAACTCTGCGTTTTCTTTTAAAATGGATTGTTCTCTGTCTCATTATAACAATGAAATGGTCTGACCTCATTCTCCAGCTGGTTCTATTCTTGGAATGTTTTTCAGTTGGAATGTCCTTTGTCATTGGTGCTAGGTACAACCACAAACTCTTGTGTGATATTGCCATGGGAACACCAAATGTGGGGAAACCAGCCCTACAAAACAAAAGAAGAAAAAATGCACAGAAACCCCCCAGAAAAACATCCCTACATAGTCCAACGCTGACCATTTCATTCGTCCCTCGGGGAGCATGTTTTCAAAGTGCTTTGCGATTGAAACGAGTTATTGGCAGTGATAGGAAGCTGTGCACCTTGAAATAGGAATACAGAGGCACAAAGTGCTCCACCACTGCTCTGGTGCATCTCCCCTTCTTTGTCTGGATGAATCAAACGAGAAACTAAGAAAAAAAAAAGCCCATGAAAAGATCTACAATTATAACCCAGCAGTGAGACCCCTGACCCTGATTCAGGCATGCCTTCAAAGGACAGAGGACACCAAACACAAGCATTAAAAGGCATCACCAGATGGAAGGGGCTTCAGGCTGGCTCAGCTCTTCCAATCACCAGCTATTGCCTCTTCAATCTCTCCCCCTCCCTTACAAAGCAGTGTGCTCCTTCCTTCTGCCCTCGCCCCGCAAAGTCGCACACAGGAAACCCGCCATTGCACTCAGAGCACTCCAAGTTACGGCTCTACCCTGCCTGCCCCGTGTCCATCTTAATGCCCAGTGTCTCTTTCTCCATATGCTCGTTTACCGAGCCACGACGTCACTCTCACTCGACTGAAACAACAGCGGCCCCCTGTGGGCGCAACCTACTCCGTCTCCACAAAAAACACTACTAGACCTTCAGCAACTGACAACAAAACAAGCCAAATAACATTAAAATAAAATAATTATAAAATAAGAAAAGATAACGTATCTTGTATACGATAAATGCAATCTCTGCATGGAACTTGGCAATGAACACAACACCTAAATGCCACTTCAACCTTCAGCTGGCAAGAAAAACATTAGCCTCAAAACTCTCGCCACAGGTATTCATCTGCAAGTCTGTTCTGCCACTCTCTGTAAGCTTCCCCTCTCTTTCTCCCTGCTGTATACTGAGCAGTCCCTGCCCTCACCCAGCCCAAAGCAGAGGCACATCTTTTGCTGGCAGCAACGCAGGCGCACTGTAAAGCGGGCAGGCAAAGCAACTCCCTTCCTAAACCCCTTCCTCCAAATGGTTCCTCTAAATGCCGCATGTAACCACTCCCTTGGCCACAACCAGTAACCGGAACACAAGCACTTGCAGGAACAGACACACTGAGCCAGCCATTTCCTGACATCCGAAAAAAAAAAAAAAAGCTTATGGATATCTTATGTTCAAAGCATTCCCTGTGATGGACTAAAAGTTACCATAATGTAGAAATATAATAATAATAATAATAATAATAATAATAATAATAATTCAGAATTGTTAAATGTGTGACTTAGTACTCATCCCTGCCCAGCTTTTAGGACTGCAGATGTCCTTTACTGAGTACTTGCTTCACAAATGTCTTCCAGCTGCAAACCTGTCTCCTTAAGCCCACAGACTGCCTGCTCAAAATACTGACAGCCCACTCCTGTGATCCTGTGACGGAGACATCCCATTGGGACCCAATGGAAACCCAGTGTGTGCGTGCCTAATCCACGGATACCTGCCCCGCACCAGTTTAAAGAAAAAAAAAACTAAAACAAAACAAATAAAAAACAGCCCATGTTTTCATCCCACAAAATGCAAGCCCACTATTGTAAAAAGACCTTATAAACTGTTTATCATATTTTTCTTATTAAATATAGTTAGACTATGCATATACAATCATAAACAGAAAATATGAAAAATATGATAGGTTTCCCTTCTGTAGATCTGAGGCACCTTTATTTTGATGTAAAACTTTGAAAAATATTTATTTATTATCTAAAATACCTTTTATTTCAGGCATATCTAGGAGCAGTTTTCGTTTGAAAAAATTGGGGGATAAAAATAAACCAAAAAAAGTCACCTAGCGAGCCAGCATTTTGTTGTGGTTGTTTTTTTTTTTTTTTCTTATTTTTGTTTTATTGTCGTTTTTTTTTCTGGTTTTTGATTGGTTCAAGAAACTTTGTCCTGGGGTGGTGCTCCCGCCAGCTCACAGGTTGACGTCCCGAACATCTGTGGGGGTGCTGGACTGGTCCACCTCATCCAGGGTCTTGTTCCTGGGTCCCGCCTGCTCCTGCTGGTGCTGCTGGTGCTGCTGGCGCCCCTCGCGCAGGCTGCTCACCAACACCTGCTCGATCTGCTCCTGACACTCCTTCAGACAGTCCTGCCAAAACACAACAGAGAGATTCGTACGCAAATCAGCCAATACAATGAACAAAATGAAATATTTAACAGAGAACATGCGTGAACATGCTTGCACTTTCTCCCTCATAAACCAAGTCCCACAAATTGAACAAATAAAACGCTTAATGAGTGAAGCCAGCTTTTTCTCTCACGTGGTCGCGTGATCGAATACTGAAATAGATTTCTATCAATTCCTATTTCTTATTTCCAGAATGCTTATTTTGCAGCACATAAACAGAAAAATAGGAAGCTAGAAATAGGGGATTTACTTGCCACTACCCACCACAGGTTCCTGGCTTTTATCTGTCTCTACATTTTTTGGTAGCACATGACACAATATGGTAGCCAGGGAAGTTCAGTAAACAATGTATGGGTCCAGTGCATTTTGGAGACAAACCCACAGTAAGGTCACCACCCAATTCAACAATAACTGACATGTGAATGTGATTTGACAGCTAGGAGGCAGCATGGCCTGCACGCTCAGGGGTAAACATATTCCCAGTTAGTTTCAGTTCTCCTGGCTGCAATAGTGCACATCTGTCAGAGGGAAGAGGGAGGGCGAGGGTGACTGCAGATTTTGGACAGCCACGCCGGTCCCTGGCTCCACATAGTCAGCTTAGAGGAAGGGGGGGGGTGGGGGTAGGATGTGACATAAGCGTGCTGGAGCGAGGCCCCCCCCCATCACGCCCACCAGTGATCCTGACCACAAAAACACAGGTATTACCGGAGCTATGTTAATTACATCCAAGTCCCCTGTGGAACATGAGGGGGTTGTTTCAGAATGTGAGCCAGGCGCTGCCTGCGGGGGGGGGTCCGCACTGAAACTCAGACTGCTCTGGTTACAGCTTCAAAGAGAGACAACCGAGTAAAATGGGAGGGAGAACCCAAGATGGGCCCCTTAAGAACCTATACTCCCACAATGTCGGCCATTATGGTGGGAGCAAGCGAGGGTGCGGAGCTGAAACCGAGAAAGAGGAGGCAGTCTGTGGGAAGAATAGGGCCGCCGCGAGCGTCCTCCGCAGGCACAGGGTGGGGCTCCCAGAGCACGGGCAGGAGGAGAGCGGATGGAATGCAGGAACGCTCAGTTCTGACATTTCCCATGGCAGTCCTCTCTCTGAGGACGCTCCATTCTCCTCCAGCAGGATGTCCCCCTGGTGGCCACAGGTGGAAGTGCTACTCACAGCTTGATTCCCTACCCCCGCTTCCCTTTTTTCCCAACCTCCCATTCCTCCCTCCCCCCCCTTCCTACGCTCCAGAGCAGAAGATGGTTGTGGGAAGACTGTGTGTCACAGCCCTGCAGCCAGCGGTTTCTTGGGAATGCAGGCTGCTTGTGAAGCAGGCAGTGTTCTCTTGGAATTTGCAGCTAATTAAAACACCATGCGCCGCAGTCTTGCGTCTGTATTATGACTGGCGGGCGGGCGAATGTTGCCTGACTGAAATAACGAAAGGGCCACACCACCAGCACAGTGTTCTTTAGGGGCTAATAGATGAGTGACAGCAATCTCTACTCATTACAAGTGATGTAGCAGAGTAATTGCCGTAGCGTGCTAGGCTACACAGCTTTTCCAAGCATAAAACCTAACTGCCTCTAAAGCCCAGCAACCTAACTGGCTACACCATCTGACTGTGTACTCACAAGCATGATGGTCTGCGATGTCCTGTATAAAAATTCTCACATGACTCACTGACTGTCAGAATAGGTGGCGCAAGGGCATTCTTGTCTGGAACACAACTACAGAACTATTGATGCTAATTAATTTGCACATGGCCCATGCAGTCATCTCCATTTAGATGACAAATCACCAAATGCATGTACAAATTTCCATTATCAGAATCAGTCGTACAATGCACCTCTTGATGGCAATTCTGTCTTTGCTGTCCCTCACAGGGACAGTGCATGGCATTTTTCACAAAGCGTACATCTAAGCGTTTGCTTTAGAGGGTTCGTCTGGAGAATCGAGGCGTCGTCCCCGTCTCTGGCAGCAATGCGGTCATAAAACAACCAGCACCATGTCAATCTGCTCTGGTGTTCACCCACTTCCCACTAAGATGTGCTCCATTAGTCATGAAGACTAAATTCCTCTCGGAATATTAACTAAAGCCTAAAACACATAGAGGAACTGCCTGTGTCTCGCCACAGGAATGTCAAGCCTTATTTTTTAAAAGCTATTCCCCACTTTTCGCTGCTCTTTTGTAGTGACAGTACCGATCCCACGCCAAGACCCAGAGGCTTAATTCGAGAGACTTTAATGGCTTCAATGTGCAACAAATGGAAAGCGCAATGTTGTTTTATGGAAGGTTCCTCATGTTTGATAAGTTTTGGGGGTTGTGCTGATGAGGCTGGCATGGAGGCGATGGGTGGCGGTTAATCTGCAAATTCACCCAACCCTTCACTCCCACCCACACATCAGCCTAATGCCACAGCCAAGTTCTGAGGAGCGTCATATATTAACGATGAGTGTGGCTGCTCAAACTCTGAAGAAAGTTCACTGTCACCTTGCATTGTGAAATAGCAAGTTTGCCAAGGACAGGGTACAAAAAAGGAAATATAGCAGTTTGTTTCTTTAAAAGGAGCAGCAGACAACGATTGCTTGGCTTCCAGGCCACCAGGAAATGGAGATGATGGGATTCCAGATTAGGGCACGCTTTAGAGGATTGGTACAATGGGTAAAAGGCCCCCATCCTGTGATCCTCTGACCCAGATAGCCCCTGCAGCGCCATCTTTAAGTCCACCTTTGCTATCTAAGGTTTCACATCACAAGAATATTATGCATCACTCTGAGGGCAATCAGCATTTCCTGCAAACCTATTTCCAAGGTTCACAAACATAAATAACTGGCACTTGAGCAAGCATTTGAGCCTCAAAAGCATTAACTTACACAGATATGCACAATAAAATAATGCACCATTAGCAATTCATCGCATGGTGATTGGAAGAGGCAGGAATGATCGAATGTCTGATCTGAACAGAAATATAGTTTCAACCGTAAAAGATGGCACTGAGTTGAGACTTCAAGCAGCTTGGAATTTAGCGAAAATTTTGTTTAATGTGTAAAAACAACACTTGTACAGTTTATTTACCAGACATAAAAAATGCTGTAGATTTCCATTCATTTCACAGCTCACAGTAATACATGCTACTTTGCAAAAGATGCCATCTTGAAAGTGACATGCATTTACAGACAGAAGGGGAAGTAATATCTAAAAAAAGAGTCCAGAAAGAAGCTGTCATTTCTTGAATGAAGTGTGCAAGAGACGAGGGCCACCAGCAGAGTTTACATTTAGCATCAGCGAAGGACTCACACAGAGTGCTTCAGTGGAAGGAAAAAAAAAACAAAAATAGCAAGCTCTAATTTAAAATCGCGGCCATAACTAAAGAGACAGCACACAGTTTTGCTTCAACAAACTCATCATAAGACAAGAGCACTGAGAGGACACATACCTCTGCCGTGGCCCAACAGACCAGCACATGTCTGGGACACACACAAGTAGTGTTTTATGCACCACCACAGAAGTAAATAAAAATTCATGGATCCAGAATTTGATCTGGATCACTCCCAAAAGGAAATCACTTCTAAGTTGGGCTAAGACACCCCTCTGGTAAGAAGTTAATAAAAATCTGTCCATAACTGTCAGTAATTTTGCTAACAAACAGACAAATATTCGGTTAGGTCTAACAGTATTCAGCTCCTGAACACCACCATAGTGGATCTGAAATGAAGATGTAATGAAAGTGTAAACTTTCAGCTTTAGCTTAAGGGGTTTCACATCAATCTTACTTTAACCGTTTGGAATTACAGCCCTCCATTTTTGGAGGCTGAAAAAATTATTAGAGAAATTGACATAATTACAAACTTAAGGATTCTTTTTAAAACTTAGATGAAAATCTGCTGCAGTAATGGATTGCCTGAAGTTTGGAGCCCACTGACATCACCAAATGTGGAGTTTCATCCCTTGAGATGCTTTGTCAGACCTTTACTGCAGTGGACTTCAGTTACTACTTATTTGTGGGTTTTTCTGGCCTCAGTGTCGTCTTTAGTAAGTAGTAAGTGAAAAGCAGCTCTACTAGGTTGAGGTCAGGTGACCAACTTGGCCATTGAGGAATATTCCATTTATTTGCCTTGTGTTGCTTTCACAACATGTTTTGGGTCATGATCCATCTATACTGTGAAGCACTGTCCAATCAATTTTGAAGCATCTGGCTGAATCTGAGCAGATAGTGTAGCCTTATACACTTAACCAGGGTTGCCAACTTTCACGCATCTGGCGTGACAGTCATACATTCAGCCTCAATCTCACGCTCTCACTCTCAAGAAAGAAATCTCACGCCAAATCTTACATTATTTTATACTGTAAATTTTTCCACTCGTGCACTCATTTCCGAATGACTACAAACAAGCTCTAGTTTTACATAGGCTTCCTAAATCCTAATTAGACCACTTCAGTGTCTAAAAATGCGCTATTTACAGTTCTGATAGTTGATTCGCTGAAAACATTTGCCGTCATTACATCAGTGACGTCCGTCTGCTGGTCAGAGGGTCAAAGCCAGTAAGCAGACGTGGAAGTGGCGAGGTGTGAAATCGAGGTAAGAAAAATATGATTTATCAAAACAAGACAGGCCTACTTGCTCGACTGTATTTCATAGTTCAACGTTGTCTGATGGAAAGTTACATTATGTACTCTTAGCGTAGCATGGAAACGGTAAAGTTTTAGGTGTAATGAAAGCTAGTTTGTATAGGTCAGCTTGGTGGCTACCAGTGACGTGCGGGCGGAGTTTTGTTTGGTGAGGCACAATCCTCCCATTTGCTTGATTAGCAATCAGACGATTAACTACACTCAACAAAAATATAAACGCAACACTTTTGTTTTTTCTCCCATTTGTCATGAGATGGACTCAAAGATCTAAAATTAATTCCAGATACACAATATCACCATTTCTCTCAAACATTGTTCACAAATCTGTCTAAATCTGTGATAGTGAGCACTTTTGCTTTGCTGAGACAATCCATCCCACCTCACAGGTGTGCCACATCAAGATGCTCATCAGACACCATGATTAGTGCACAGGTGTACCTTAGACTGTCCACAATAAAAGGCCACCCTGAAATGTGCAGTTTTTGCTTTATTGGGGGTCTGGGGACTCAGAACCAGTCAGTATCTGGTGTGACCACCATTTGCCTCATGCAGTGCAACACATCATCTTCGCATAGAGTTTATCAGATTGTCAACTGTGGCCTGTGGAATGTTGGTCCACTCCTCTTCAATGGCTGTGCGAAGTTGCTGGATATTAGTGGGAACTGGTACGCGCTGTCGTATACGCCGGTCAAGCACATCCCAAACATGCTCAATGGGTGACATGTCCGGTGAGTATGCTGGCCATGCAAGAACTGGGACATTTTCAGCTTCCAAGAATTGTGTACAGATCCTTGCAACATGGGGCCGTGCATTATCTTGCTGAAACATGAGGTGATGTTCATGGATGTATGGCACAACAATGGGCCTCAGGATCTCATCACGGTATCTCTGTGCATTCAAAACGCCACCAATAAAATGCACCTGTGTTCTTCGTCCATAACAGATGCCTGCCCATACCATAACCCAACCACCACCATGGGCCACTCGATCCACAACATTGACATCAGCAAAGCGCTCACCCACACGACGCCACACACGCTGTCTGCCATCTGCCCTGAACAATGTAAACCGAGATTCATCCGTGAAGAGAACACCTCTCCAACATGCCAGACGCCATCGAATGTGAGCATTTGCCCACTCAAGTCTGTTACGGCGACAATCTGGAGTTAGGTTAAGACCCCGATGAGGACGACGAGCATGCAGTAGAGCTTCCCTGAGATGGTTTCTGACAGTTTGTGCAGAAATTCTTTGGTTATGCAAACCAATTGTTTCAGCAGCTGTCTGAGTAGCTGGTCTCAGACGATCTTGGAGGTGAACCTGCTGGATGTGGAGGTCCTGGGCTGGTGTGGTTACACGTGGTCTGCGGTTGTGAGGCCGGTTGGATGTACTGCCATATTCTCTGAAACACCTTTGGAGACGGCTTATGGTGGAGAAATGAACATTCAATGCCTGAGCAACAGATCTGGTTGACATTCCTGCTGTCAGCATGCCAATTGCACGCTTTCTCAATGTTTGCGCCATCTGTGGCATTTTGCTGTGAGACAAAACTGCACATTTCAGAGTGGCCTTTTATTGTGGGCAGTATAAGGTACACCTGTGCACTAATCATGGTGTCTGATGAGCATCTTGACGTGGCACACCTGTGAGTTGGGATGGATTGTCTCAACAAAGCAAAATTGCTCACTATCACACATTTAGACAGATTTGTGAACAATGTTTGAGAGAAATGGTAATATTGTGTATCTGGAATGAATTTTAGATCTTTGAGTCCATCTCATGACAAATGGGAGCAAAAACAAAAGTGCTGCGTTTATATTTTTGTTGAGTGTATATGTGCACACAAGAATGCCCCACACACACACACACACACACACACATACGCATACACATAAACACATAACCTCCCCCCCCACACACACACACGCTCACACACAGACATATACTAAAACTAGGAGGCCCACTTCTCTTTCATTCAGCTAAAACATGCTGCCTCAGCTTCCTGTGTGAGCTGGAGGGCTGTCAATGGCGCTGAAGAGTTTCCTCTTATTTCTGAATGGAACTGGAGGCGACCCCTCCAAGGCGGCAAAGGCCGTGCTCCACACCCGTCCCCTCTTTGTCACCGTGGGGGGGTGGGGGGGGGGGCGGTGTCAGAAGATGGGGATGTGTGGGGGAAGGAAGAGGTGCAGGAGGGAGGGCAGGGAGAGGGGTGAAGGAGGAGACGGGGGGATAAGTGCGGGGGGTGGGGGGGGGGGGATAAGTGTGGGGGGTGGTGGTGGTGGTGGGGGGGGGGGGGTTGGTCGGTAACTGTGAGTGAAACAGATGAATGAGAAAAGGGCTGTTGCCAAGTCAAGCAGAGACAAACTAGGAATGTGTCTCCCCCTGCCTCACCCCCACCCCCTTCTCTCTTTTCCCCTCTGAGTGCTTTTTCGTCTGCAGCTTCCTTGCATACTGAAATGCAGGCTGCCTCCCGACAAATAATACCTTGTTCCTGTAACATAGGCTTAAGACAGGGCAGGCCCAGGTAACACTATCAGGCAGTGATGACAGGCTATGATCATTGCATGTCAATTCTTCTTAGTTCAATATATACGTCAGGAAGCATTCACAACTGAAACGCCACTTTTTTGTTTTTAAAGGGGTTGCATCACGGGGGGAGATGGGTGCACTCTGGTATGCTTTCCCCGAGCACGGCCTATTAGCGGCCAGGAATGCAGCGGAGATGACCGGAGGTCCGGGAGCAGCAGAGGCCTATTGACTCAGGCTTAGCGCTGTGACACACACCATGCCGCGGCACTGAGATGCGCTCAGTTTTATTTCCTCGGCAATGCGCAGGACTTCAGACGCCACATACTGCCTGCAAGGTCCCGTCCCACAGCGAGACCGTACAGGAGTACAGGGCGTCTGGACATGGTGCATTGAGCGAGACCCAACACATGCTGGGCTCCCCCATTTTCACTTTTGCGGGCAGCAGTGCCCAGCGGATATTTCTCACCCCCCCATCTGTGGGATATTGTATGGAATGTGTGGAGGAAGGCGGAGGTGGGCCGCAGTTAAAGCCAGCGACCGCAGCTTCACCGCAGCTTCCAGGGGCGGTCTGACATGATCACACGATACAACACTCATAGGTCACTTCATGCCCACCCGAAAGTGGGTCCAGGAACTGATATTAAGATTCTGTAGACAGTGTAATCCTGGGCCAAGCATTCACCTACCTCTGTTCTAAATTACAACCCCCTGAATACACATACACAAAACACACATACATCCTGTCAAAAACCTAAGGACCAGACAAAATCCAGGCCCCCATATTGCTGCATGCATCGTGCTATATTGAGGCTAAGTGCGCAACCAAGGCCTGCCAGGAGCTGGCATATACTCAGGTTGAATTTGCATTTGAGGAGTCTTGGAAGAGCAGGGTTCTGCAAGGACTGCTACTTTTGCAGACTCCTTGCAGAAGTGCCACAGAGGTCTTCCGTGACTCAGTTGAAAGTTGGGCTGCTCGAAGACCCGCAGAGTACTCCGGTGGAGGGACACACTGCAAATGTCTGGGGCAGGTACCATTATTTTGGGACTAAACGATTGCCAGCCTCGCTCAACAGAGCTAGGGAAGCATTGCTTTAGCAAGAACATCTCACTACCGGCTGTGCCAGTGCAAGAGCACCAGGTGAGCACCAGACCCAGTCCCACTCAGACCCACACTCACACAGGGCCAGCTCCAAGCTTGGGATTCAAGGTAGCGGTTTACAGCTAGACCACCACCATGGTTACGGCCCACCAGGGAAAACAAGAGACTGAGCCAAACAGATTGGGCGCACTCTATTCTTCTCGCTTTCACACACAACACCATAGGTGTCTGAGGGAGGACAGAACAATCGAGGGGTTGTCTCAGCGATGGACCTTCAGACTGGCAGCCCTTTGCAACCCACCATGGGTCTCCTCCACCTCCCTCCTTGCGTCCTCCTCCTCCTTCAAATATTTCAGTTATGCAAGAGAACTCAGCTCTTTCTGCTGAGAGGTCATTGGAAATCTGGCTGTCATCCCTGCCGACAGACCTCAGCTGGTATTAAGGGCAGGACTGTTTGCGGATTCAATGTTGACAGAACCTTCGAAAGTGAAAAAACCTTTACTTGCGATGGTGGAAACGCAAGCAGGCAAACACCTCCACCTCACTCCAAACCATAAGCAGAACATTGCTTACCCACATTGCTTGCCGATTTCCTCACATCTGGGACAGCCATTTTAAAAATATGCTTCCCTTCCTTCAACATCAAACTTTAAACCAAAGAGTCAGCATCATCCAAACAGAGGACAAGCCCTAATTATGTAAACAAGCTACCACTACTCACCACCTCTGTGTTGATGATTTTGGCTAACAGGTCTGTCAGGTTGTCCCCTAAAAGTGACTGGTCACCATCATCCAGCTGCAGTCCACAGATGGCAGCCCCAAAACTTCCGGAGGCAATCATCGACGGAGGGTACATAGCGAAACTGAAATCTGTGGAGAACGAGACACAACAGCATTATTCAGGTCCTAAACCATTCTGCCTAAGACCTGCAGGAAGTAAATCCATTGATGTGATGAAAAGATATTTGGAAGCTTGGATAATCAAAAAGAAGTAGTTCCCAAAACAAACATTCTAACTCATGCCTGCTCCATCATGCTCTGGACAGTTCCTTCATTTAGAAAATAGCATTGTTGAGCTTCAAAATCTGCACTTCTAATGCCAGGGCCTCCACATGGCACTCTTGCATCAACATGACATCTTCTGGTCCAAAATACTTAGTTTGATTTAATAAATTTTTTTGTTTGCAGTACGATGTTTCATACTTAATGCATAATCATTCATTGGCCTGAGTGACAGCACTGAAAAGAAACAAAAGCATTTAAAGACTCCATTATCACCCCTCAGATATGCTTTTGTGAAACAGATATGCTCCAATTCGCACCCGTTTCAGTGTGCCATCACAACAAAATAGCATACTTCATTTACAGACAGATAACAAATGACTTAGGCCAAAACAAAGTTGGTGGTAGTGAGCAATGAGCTTCAAAAAAGTAATATCTGAATCATTTCTGAAGTGTCATTTATCATTGTGTCCAGGAATAGGCACGAAGGGCAAGCCAGCGTGCATGATGGGAGTTAGTGGGGTGGTATGCGGAAGATAAATAACCTGCTTTAAAACTCTGCCGGCACATAGTCCCAGTTGAATATAGAGGCCCGGGATAATCAGAGTTCACTTGGCTCCTGAATGGGGCTGAAAAGTCCCTCAAGGCACCCTCCTCGGGCCATACCCCTTCCCCCAACTCTCCACACCCCTATCTTTCTTCCCTGTCTGGGGTGAATCATGTGCGCCATCCCACCCCCCCACTGCCCCACCCCACCCCCAAGAAAAAAGAAAGCGGGGAGAAAGCTTTGCAGCTCTTGGAAAGGGTCGAATAAAGAGGCACAGTCCCCATGCCAGCACTCTCCGCTGTAGGTCCTTTTTTCCACGTGTGGTCACAGGCGCGCGTCTCAAAGCCCAATAACCTTGTTAGCTCCCCTCACTGTCATTCATAATGCAAATAAGACAGCTTGCAAACGGGCCAGAAGCCTGAAAGAGCAACTGGCTGAGAGAGAGAGAGAGAGCGAAAAGGGGAATGAGACAGAGAGAGAGAGAGAGTGAGCAAGAGAGAGAAAAGGGTTCTGAGGCTTAACTCCACAGCGTCTGTCGGCTACCCATCTTCCATGCCCTCCTCGCTCCCCCCCGAAAACAAGCCACACGGGTTTGGGCGGCTGAATGGCGCACATGCCCAGCCTTTGTTGTAACAACCGGCAGCGATTTGTATTAGCGGGGCTCCTATTTTTTTTAGCATATTAATTGAGTGCCGCCATTGGCAGGCCCCAGCGCAGTGAACGGGAGAGTGTGGCTCCATTGTCTGGAGTCATCACCTCATCTCAAGCCATTGAGTGTCATGGCACTGACCTCTCTCTGCTGATACCGATTCAACCCGATGGGCCGTACAAAGGCTAGGAAGGGAGGCAGGGCTTTTTTTTTTTTTTTTTCAGATGGGGGTGTGGGGATAGGGGGTAGAAAACGGTAGGGGGCCTTGGGGTACTCTTTTGCCACACATAATTCTCTAGTCTGTGCCCAGGCCCTGTTGATTTTTTTCACAATTAAAGAAAGGACATCTACTTCCCCCCGCTCCTCCATTGCTCTGTTGCCAGGCCACCTATGGGCTTGTGGACATGATGGAAGCAGAACCCGAGTCTACGCATTACCATATTGCAATATTCACTTGTAAGGCAAACTGTGTGCAATGATTCTAAAGAGGATTTTTTTCTTCTTTTTTTTTTTACAGTGCAATCAAAGAGGCAGCCCCTCCGCATGCCTCTTTAGCATTCAGAACCAGACGCTCTCTCATCTTGGTGAGTCCTTGTTGACAAATAAATGAACTTATTATACACTCCTGTGTTAAGAGCTGGATTGGGGCCAGAAGGTGATTTATTAAAGACGCACTCAAGTTGGCAGGAAGAGAAAAAAGAAGTTAAGTAGGGAAAGTTGTTATATATGACTTGAACATGGAACGTGGTTTTCCCTTTGAGTAAGAAAAATGAGTATTCAAACCTGACATTACTACAGTAAATAAGTTTAGGTACGTGCTTATTTGAATTTACAGCATATATTCAATTTGCACTAGACAAGCACACAACAGACAGACACACAGAAGCACGGAAGCAAACAGACACAGACAGATACACACTGAAGGAAACAGATACACAAGCAAACAGCGCGCGGGTTTGATTTGGCCTGCTGGCCACCAGACACAGAGAGAAGACCGAGGCCATCGGAGGAGGCGGCCGCAGGGTTGCATGTGATGCGGCGTGACACTGCGAAACTGAAGAATGGACGCATTTTTCAGCCTTCATTGATATTCATGCGGAGGATGACCAGTATATGCATGTGAGAGCAGCCGCCTGTAATGAGCCTCTCAGGAACGACTCTGACTGTCTGAGCCTCAGGCCTCTCACCTTCAATAGCCCATTCTGCTCTGAATCTCCGAATCCCAGGCCAAGGCCTGCACTCGGGTGGGTCAGCCTCACTGTATACACATTTAACTTGTAAATTTATTAAAGGCTGGAAACTGGAAAAACAGCCAGTGGCGCAATAAATCAAGTGTTTGTATTTTGAGAGGTGCAAAAGTTTATTAAACCCCCACCTCCCAAAAAATAAAAACAAGTTTTGAGGAATCCAGACGTCTCCACTGATGGACAAAAACCGCACACTGGCAACCATGACCACTTTCAGAGTCGATCTAAGGAGTATTTTAATTACAACTTTCAAAAAAAAAGTGCAGGGAACTTCAATGTACATGTGTAAGTGCTGAGGGGCTGTGTGTTATCGCAGAGATATGTATGACATTTAAACCAAGAAGTGAACTGTATATGCCACTCTGTGCGGAGGAGAAGTGTTAAAGCATGCATGTAAGAGCAACCAGGGGTGATCGAGCAAAATTAACAGCATGAGCGAAAAAGATGTGCTTTCACAACATCTAGCAATCACCACCACGTTACAAACAGTGAAAACTCCATCCAAGGTCAGTTTTGTAAAGCACTGTAGTGTTCATCCAAACAGCAGCAGCACAAAGTTTTCTTGTTGCAGGGCTCTGTGCAGTTCATTCCACAGCCGTTTCTTTTCCTGTGCTTCCTTTGCACCACTAACACAGCCTAGGACGAGCAAGTCAGAGCAACACAGGCGCTATGGTGTAAGAGAAAACTAAACAGGAATCCTGTTCAACTGTAAGAAAGCTCTTGTAAGAACTTGCCTCAGTCTTGCCTCACGGCAGAGTAGACTTGAGCAACAGAGACCTGGCCAAGTCAGCGTGGGAGGAAAGAGAACTTTTGCAGGGACCAAGCAGCTCTCAATTTCAGGACCAGTCAAATCCAGTCGGGCCTTTCAGGGTGTTACCTTCCTTTTTGCAGAGGACGTGATAGCGCTGGATAAACACTCAGGGAGGAGCTGGACCACGGCCTTGATCAGACCCCAGCTGGGCGAATGAAGAGGTCTGTGTCGTCGTGAGACTGCACTCAGCTCAAACTCAAACCCCATGACCGCTAACATTCGCTTCCCTCCAAAACATCAGGGCTTTTTTTTTTCCATTGCTTGTGGTCTTTCTCAGGCGCAGAAATAACCATTGACGTTCATGAATGGGGAAAAAAAAAGCAGTAAGGGGACGCCCACTGTAAAATTCGGTCTGGCCTCTCATTCAAGTGCAGAGATGACCACCATTACACTGAGTTAAAGTAGCATAGCTACATGACAGGGTGTTACCTTCCTCTTCAGCTCACAGCAACAGCAAGAACATGTTACGGACCCACTGAAAACTCTGAGATCCATCCCAGCATTTAAGTGGCAAACGGCAAAGTCCATATATAGACAGCAGTTTCATTGTGATATGAATGTATGAATAAACTGGAAGGGACGGGAATATACTTTGTTGCCAGGACTGAGTAATCAAACCTGGAAGTTCCTTTGTCAACAAATAACACAGTGGGCCTGCAGTCCAGCTGTGTCTGAATCATAGCTCAGGCGGATGGGGGGGGAGTGGGGGGGGGGGGGGGGGGTGGGGAAGGGCTCCCACATCTGGGCAGAGATCCCTCTTCTTCAGGAATGTTACTGTACTTCCACACACTCACAGCGTATCCCACACCAGCTCAGTCCCCGTACGACGTGGCTACTCCGACCAAGACAGCTCTTGACTCATGCTGTCAGGATACCTGCCGACTTCATCACCTGCATAATGTTGTGCGGTTTTGCATTGGCAGGTGACAGAATGCCGCTGGATCCCACCACACTGCACGATCCGGTGCCTTGGGGAGAAGGCTCATCGTTGAAAAAAAAAGTCTGTTTCATTTGCTGCCGATCGTCCACGGCTTGAGACACAAAGCTGTTTAGAAGGGCGACAACAACACAAAGCCAAACTTAGGATGCCTAGTTGTCATTCTGCCTGCCGGGTCATTCAGTCACACTAAACTCCCACCGTCGCCGTATAAAACGGACCCCTGGTGCAGCCGTCATTGACAGCGATTTTTAATGGAAACTGTCTGCCTCTCAGTATATTTCTGTTGGTTGCTTCGCCCATTCTCGTTTCAACAGACTGCATTACGCCGAAGCCTGCTGGGCCGGGACCACAGAGGGAGCAGGGGCGGCAGGAGCCGGCAGATTCCGGTCCTGCCACACGCACACACACACCCTCTGACAGGGCGCCAGGGGGCCCCTGTGGGCCCCTGTTTATGGCCCCTGAATGGGTGGGGTGGGGGTGGGGGGTGAAAACAAGGCGCGCTCGGTGTCTCTGAGGCAGGATCCAGCATAATCTCCCTTAATGAGCTTGTTTCTTCGCGCATTATCCCCGCCGCTGCCCCGAGAAACGCCAGCGCTTCCTATCGAGTGCCCCCCCGCTGAGCTGACCCTTACATGCCTCTGCATATGAAATGCAGGGCTGGCCCTTTGTCTCCATTCTCCCGGACCCTCACCAAGCCCCAGGCCCATTTGCATAGTTCTGAATGGCGCTCCGATGTTATTAATTAATACTGAACCGGCCTGTGCTGCCTGACAAAAAAAATCCCCACCAAGTGCCTCGAACGGAACTTTTTCATCAAAAAAAAAAAAAGCAGAGAACCATTAAAAATGAACAGCCCTTTTTTTCCTTTCTCCTCGTCTCCCCTTTTCTTGTTTTTAAACTACAGAGGCTTTGGTTCATAATGGTTTATAAAGAAATGGGGGAGGCATAGACAGAAATTGAATTTCAAAGCGCACGCTGCAAGATGGTACGGCAGACGGAGCGCGGCGCAATTAAAAAAACCAGGTGGGGGAACTCTTCTAACAGCTTCACCTTTTCAGCGCGTTTGAGAAGGATTTCAGTAAGTGCTTACAGAATTTCATGACCACGCAACAATAAGCCAGAGCTTCCTCTCCGCAGAAGACAAAATTTTCCCTGCTAGGGATCAAACACTGAACCAATTGTTTCAGTATTTTCATCTGGATGAGAAGATGAAAAGGATGTAATGACATGGAGCCAACGGCTGACACACACCATCTCACTCATCTCCGACCATGCGCTCCCACAAGGCTTCAATACGGTCCTTTCCAAGAGACACATGCAATATATTTTCACTGATTCATCGGAAGGAATCAAGAAAAAGTTCACTCTTGCACAATAACTCGCAGATATGGCTCCAATCACTGACAAGGCATTCTTTCCTGAGCAATGTTTCCAGGGAAAAATAGGAGGAGAGGGAAGAGAAATAGACAGAAAGAGAGATGACCAGTGACCCGTGTGTTTCTTCAGTGGGATTTTGGCAAATTCCCATGGAATAGCTTCACAGAGTGCCCTCATCTGGGATTTTTTACAACACACCATGCTGACAAAATCAGTAAGGGGATTCCACACTATAAAGTGCCATGTTTGGAGGCCACTACCACTCCTTCATGGCTCACACATCAATCTTTCTTATAAAGATGCACTGCGGATCCCTCTCCAGGAATAGCCCAGGAGGAGATGGCGGAACGCGGCCAGAGGGGACTCGGAGAAAGGCTGCCTGGATCTCATTATCCTCAGCAACGGAGAAAGGCATGCTGGGAGACCCTGGCCTCTAAAGACCCGGAACATGGGAAAGTCAAGGTGCCCCAGAGCAGCTGGGAGGCGTGTGAGAGAGAGAGAGAGAGAGAGAGAGATGAAGATCCAAAACCAAGACAGGCTTAGCTGCATGGTTCTTTGAGGAAACCAAGTCCTCCTACTTTCGATCTCTGTGTCACTTGCCCCCCCCCCCCCCACCTTTCCCACAACATTAGATTGTATTTTGCCACTTTTCCGGCCCTCCCACGGCTCTCAATTCGATGTCCTAGAGGCGATCCACCTTGAGAACATGGGTCCAACCCATTTCCCACCCCCGAAAGGCCAGCTATTGGTTCCAGGCAGACAAGAAACGCCCAGGGCCCCGAGCGGGCCTCGGCCCTTTGAAGTGAAACTGCATTCAGCCGAGGCCCTGATATGCCCCCAAAACATGAACATGCCAGTCATAAAGACGGTAGAAGTACTCAAGGCATTCTCTTCATCATATGCAATCTTTTCAGAGCGCATACCTTTCTGCAAAGGTAATACGCCTCGTTAGTCACTGTTAGTCACTCCACAATGTGTGACAGCTAGTGACCGACTCATAATGAAATTTGAAAGAGGCTGCCACAGAAATGTTTTCTCAGAAGTCCACTCTAGTTTCCTGCATGGGGAGGGGGGGGAAGAGGGGAGGGCAGCGAGCCGGGCTCGGGTGCGGACAGATACCACATTGCAACATATTGCAAGAGGTTGATGCGAGATAGTAAAAAAATCAAGTGGATAGCTGCATTGACAAAGACAATGAGTTTAGTGGCAGATGACTAAATCCAGTTAATTATAAAGTGACTATTTTTTACGCAACACCCAGAGCGAATCGAGATGACATTGCTGATTTGTGCGCAGAATGCAGGATTATGTCTATGCAGGAGAGCAATGACATGCAATAGGAGACAGGCTTGCCACTAGAAGATTCCAATGCACTGTCGAGGCTGATCTGACACATTCAAGGTAAAAACACCGAAGTATAGAATGCATTAACTTTAACTAGCATAGCGCACACGTTAACTAAAACATTAAGCCTTGTTACCTGAGGAAAGAATGAACGCAACATGGAACGACTTGGACATGCGAATGCTACCAAATGCTAAATGGATGAGTCCTGAAAAGCGTACCTGTGGCACAGAGGGCGATGAAGGTCTGAACATGTTTCCGGATCAGCGTCAGCTTCTCCTGGGGCAACGGGAGTTTCCGAATGATGTGTTCGATAAAGTCGTTGGGCGTGACGGCTGCCAGGTTCCACTTCAACTTCCCAAGCACTACCAGCTCCCACTCCTGGAAAGAATAGAAGAAGAAAAAGTTGGAGTGCAACAGACCCTTTTGGGGTGAGGGGAGGTTTGGGGAGGTTACTGTCATCTACTGCCAAGACACATCCCTGGGGACTGGCACTACTGCAGCTGACCCTCTCCCTGACAAGGGCCAGGGCAGAACACACGGCAGTTGAGTTAGCAGCTACGGTACAACATGCCAACGATGATGAGCTCAGTGATGCATCTGTCTGACATCTGGTGTTTTACTACTGAGATTCGCAGGAGGTCTGGGCCCGTATTCAAAAAGCATCTTATCTTACCGCTAGGAGTACTCCTAAGTCACGCTTGAACATTTTATGCACTGTAAAAAAAAACAAGTTGTCTCAACTGAAAAAAGTTAAGTGTCCAGGCTGCCTTAAAATTTTAAGCTCATTGAACTTGAGATGACAAGTTGAGGTAATATTCAACTTATAATCTTAAATTCAGTTAACTTGAAATTTTGAAGCAGCCTGGACACTAACTTTTTTCAGTTGATACTTTTTTTTTACAGTGTGTTGGAGTAAAATCTTAAAAGTTATTCAAAAAACAGCTGAGAGCAACTTTTAATTACAAAAACTGGTAACTCCTAGACTAGGAGTAGCTCTGAGATAGGTGGGAGTAAATCTCCGTTGCTACGCATGACGTCAATTCTCATGCACGAGTCTGGGGAAAATGAGCACGGTGATGAGTTGTTTGGTGACAGGGTGGCCCATTGAAAATAATATCCCACATGGAGGAATAAATGAGGAAATAGTCCAAGTGGCTGGTTTGTCCCATAAAATAATAGCATGTTGAGCACTCCTGAAAATGCACTATGCGCAGTCCCCACATATCACGCTCTAAGCAAATTAACCTACATAAGAAAGAGATAGTTGTAAAAACACCAATAGCATAAAACGAGTCAATAATAAAATGTGTCATTTGCCCCAATAATCATTTCAATGTCGGGCTGTTCAAGTTTGTTTGCCCTAAACTGTCAAGGTTGAAAGTTCAAAAAGGATGCGAAAGCCCAACTGGAGCCACGACCAGTTACTGCAGCAGGCCCAGTTGGTGCTGGAGCAAAAGCATGTAGCCTAATCAAAGGGAAATTTGGCTCGGGGGTGAACAGCAAATCCAAGCGGGATGTGTGGGATAATATCAGCCTACAGATCAACGCTGCATTCCCTGGTGTTTCGGATGGCAGATGACTGCGAGAAGCGGTGGTATGGGCTGCAATCGCTGGGGAGGTCCAAGACGATCAAACGATCAAAGATCGTTCAAACGGGAAAGCATACTAAGCTTGGTTTGTAATTTATAGCCTACAATTTAAATATGCATACAAAATATGACATAGGCTGGTATTATTATGGTGATCTATTATATATAACCCTTGCTCAATAGTCTAATAAAATAATTCATGCATAGCAGGAGGTACAGCACCAAAGCCACTGTCCCCAAGCAAGTGGCATCTGGCAGGCACATAATGCCTGTCAAATAATTGGCATAAGCTGCTTTCCGTGAAAATGGGAGTCATGCGTGGATCCTGGCCATTTCGCAACAATGTCCAAAATATTGTATTCGGCATGAAATACTATCTGGTTGTTGATGGAATGAACTTTTTTTCTATTTACAAATACCTCTTCATCTTGGGTCAGAGAAATAATTTGAATGTGGGTCTCGTCAATAGCACCGATGATACCAGGCATACCTGAAATGTGCATGAATTCAAGTTTGATTCTGTGTTGTTGGCGAATGTCCATTGGAAACCGGATAAACTGTCGGATGACATGGGGTTCACAGAGCGCATTGATTGTTTGTTGAATTGAGCGACTGACAGATGATTGTGAAATCCCTAAATTGTCCACGTTTGCAAAGTAGCATTTTTCCAGTGGCTTATTGGGTAGTTTCTCATGGTTGGAGACGTAATTCTTTCTATCGCCAAGTCAACAACGTATAAAATCCCTTCATGGTCATTCCAATATCTTTTCAACAACTGCTCATCATTCAGAATTTCCAAGTCATTCCGTCTTTCAACAGCAGCAGCCATTTTCTGATTCTTTGTGAATAGGTTTAACGAGTTAGGAGTCCTCTTGACTTGTAAGCTCTCCCAGACTTAGGAGCTACTTTTAGGCCTAGAATGCATTGTGAATAACACCTAATAAAAATAATCAGGACTCCTAAATTTACGACTGACAAGCCCATTTTTTTTAGGAGTTTCTCCTAAATCCGGCAGGTAGGACCTTGCTTTATGAATACGGGCCCTGAGGTGGTTGAGGCTGAGACTGTCCGATATCTCTATCAGATACATACATCAAATCCTCGCAGACGTTCTTTTACAAGACGGTGGAAACTCCGCCAGCCATAGACTTTTGTTGCAACTTGATGGCTATCATTGTCCAGTGACATTTCCTTGTGGTCGACTTGTGGCTTTTGGTCACATGGTAGGGCTTTGAAAAGCCGGTGAAGGTTGTGCTTCTTTCACTGAAAATCTTTAAGTGAGAGGGACAGCCAATGAGTCATTTGGGAGCAATTCAGAGGCGCTTGCTTTCTAGCGACCTGGGGCGCGGATGTTGGTTTTCTCCACCAGTCAACCACATGCACTTAGTCATGGGACAGTCCAACACAGTTGCCATTAAAAAAAAAGTCTCCCCCCACCCCACCAGGAAAAGAAATTACAGTCTGCAGATGACTATACAAACACCGACAGCACAATGTGTATAATATCCTGCTTAACAGGATGGTGGGCCCAGGAATGAGATATTTTTCCTGATTATGTCAGAGTGGAGATGCTGAGATGGAATAGTATGCACAACATGGCATTCATTCTCTCAAATGGACTGCACTGTAATTTTAAATAAAATTATCACTACTGTATCAGTCTTGCGCTCAGTAAATCAACTGGCTATTCCTTTTTCATAAACGTCTTTAATAACAGTACATTCAAACATTAAGACTTTTAAAGATTCATGAAATTCTTCATGGGTTGCACTGTAGTATGGACAGCAACAAGAGACTGATTCTTCCATAATTTTTTATTTTTTTTTTAAATTGCATTATTTCTGGATTGTGATGATAAATGAAGATATACTTGATAGACTGCAACCACAATAAGCACAAGTAAGACTATGTTGCTTGAAGTGCGCAGTAGGAATGCTTGACTTAGCCACTCTCTTTTACAACAATCTAGGCGTTTGAGCGACCGTTGAAACCATATGCAATGGGGCAGCTACCCAAACCTATTGAGCTATGTAATCAGGATTCTTGCTATATCAAACTACTGCCAGCCAAAATATTAATCTGTCTTGACCAAGTTACTCTGATCATGGTGTTCATGATGATTACCCAGCCTGCAGTGCCGCCTTATTATAGCCTAGCCCAAAGTCCCCACTGATGACCCACAGAATTTGATACCTTCCATAGACTGTTGCAGAGAGATGGTGAGGCTGGGTGAGAACAGGACCAGCTTCCACCATCTTCTCACTGATGAAATGATCATTTAATGGTTACTTCCTTGCTCTTGTTTCATAGCCGGAAAGGATATTTCCTCACAGTACTCGTGACAGCAGAATTAGCAATTACCCACTGCGATGGGTTTTAACGCAGAGAGAAAACGACTCTTCTCAACAAAACCACAAAATGGGTGGGTGACCGAAAAGCCTCTCCAATAGGCTGATGACCCAAAACTACAAAATAAAATTTAAGTTTCAAGTAGAAGCGAAACTCTTCAGGCTCTGGCCATTCACTAAAGAACCCAAAAATGTAACTACAAATTGAAACTGCCAGGTATTGCGGAACTATCAGGGAACGGACAAACGCCAACAGCAAGTAATGGCCAAAGTAATGGACAACTCCAGAGCGCAGACAAAAGAACCAATCGATTATGTAATCGATCTTCTCAATCACATGCCAAAAGTCCAAATGGACAAATGTACTTTTAAAAACAGGGTCTTTCTTTCCTTTGTTTCCCAAAGAAATCTCTGTCCGTCCGTGAGAAGATGCAAAAACACAATTAAGGCACTGTCAACAGCATGCCAAACCAACAGGCACTGATGATATCATTTATTGTGAGAAGATGTACTCAGTTATAAATTGACTGAATTTAACATTTAAATTAACGCATTGTCTCCTTGTTTTATTTAACTGTAAGTAAAGTCCTGAGCGCATTTAACTGTGGTTTAAAGATAACATACACTGAACCTATGTTATAAACTGATGATAAAATGACACTTAAAATAACGGACAAAAGAGGTGCCAGTTTATCACAAGGAAGATAACAAGACTTAAAAACTTGCTATAAGGCCCACACGCTGACATCACAAGGTATGAACTCTGTTTTTCCTATACATACATAATTAGTGAAAATTGAGTAACTAGTTGTCCCCACCCTAGAAGTACCTTTCCAGAATATTCATTTTAAGTGACTGAAAACGCAGTTTGCATGTGGATGAAAGGCCTAAATGCATAAAAATTGCTACGTTTTCAAAAATATTCTTGTTTGTCTGAGGCCTCCTTCTTTTCACTGCTGTAATGAGTGTTTTTTTGTGCATTAGCTATCATTCTAAACTTGATCTCGGCTTGGACATTTGTTTCAATCCTGCAGCCAGGATTCCTAAATCCTAAGAGAGGCTTAACAAGGGCAAGGGACAATGTTATAATGAGGGGCTGATCAGCTACAGCACCAGTGTTCAGCAGTGCCCAGACAGTTCAAGGTATTCCCCTCTCTCCTCCCTGTCCCACCCCCCTCAATGCTGCCAATCCTCTATCTTGTCCGCGATTCCATTGGCAGAGGTATGGCAGCAGTCATGTGATCACTTCCTGTCCTGTGTGCAGGCCTTCGTTTGGGCCTAGGCCAAGCAACAGCCTTGCAACACACCCAAGTTGAACACAGGCGGCCCACTTCCTTCCAGTTGCCTTATGCTACTGCAAAAAAAAAAAAAAAAATCCACTGCTTGCAGCTTCTTCATCACTGTGGTGGCTTTTACAAGAAATTGTCACCAGAAACGGCCAGAAAAAAAGAGATGTGACTAATTCAGCTGATCACCAGTTTCCTTCTTTTTCTGTCAGTCAACCAAAGGAAATTCATATAGAGACACAATGAACAACCAGAAATTCTCCCTTAACTCAAGGGACAGCCCCCTGCTACCCAAAACTACCACTTCGGCTCAGAGACTCGACTGGACCACTTTTGATTCTCAGTCAACGGCCATGTTTCACGCCTTCACCTCCTTTACTCATGATGTTCTATGTTCCAGCTCCACCCCAGACACCTAAGACAACACAGGCCAGGTTTATAAGTGGGCTTTATAAGCTGAGGCTAGCCCTTTTGGTGAACAGATGCAGACAGCAGACTGGCGGATGTGCTCCCACAAATCGCTACAAATCCTAATGACGTAGTCATAACTTGAACACAGCAGGGGTTTCATGAAGCGAAGGTCTTTCGTCTTTCTTTTTTGGGGGGGGTGGGGGGGTAGAGTGTTGCCACCTGCACCCCGGTCCTCTGATACTCACACATGGAGTTCCCAGTGCAATAACTCATACACACACACACACACACACACACACCTGCACCCTGGTCCTCACAGATACTTGCACATGGAGTTCTCAGTGCAATAACTTATACTCACGCTCACACATGTGCGCGCGCATGCACCGACGCACACACACTCATGCATACCCACACATGCACACAAATACACACGAGCACACAAACGCACAGGCATACATACATACAGACACATACACACACACCAGAAAGACACCTGCAGAGAGCCAGCTATTGTCCCTCTTGACTGGGCAGCAGGAAGAAGTAAAGTATCATCCATTTTTAAATCCCAGTTTCTACGTTCAGGTCAATACCACTTTGGCCACTCTTACAACATGGTTTTGCTAAAATTTTTACTAAAAATATTTATGCAACACCAAAGAGGAAATACTTATCTGATATTAGAAAATGACTCATTAAATTTTCTTTTACAGCAGGGTTGGTTTATTAATAACCAGCTCGGGGTGTGGAGGTAAAACTAAAACAGGGCACATCAATAGTTTGGTCAGAATAGTCACACTCTGACATTACTCTGTTGCAGATACTTACCACTTGATCAGAAGAATTACGCGCAATTATTCAACTGTAATTTCACAATCTCCTTGCAAACGAGGAAGAGAATTTCTAAGTCACAGAACCTGACATCAAGTTATGACATATACTGTGCAGTATCATTTTTGACCTCACTTGTAAGGACGGTGAAGAGAGCACCAACTGCAAAACTGCAGAGGTGGATGCACAGGGCAATACGCAACCCACCATAAATCTAAAATTTGAATGGGTGGACTATAAGGATCAATGACTTAATTTTTTATATGAAGAAAAAGATTATTATCTTCCCATGGGGCAGGTCAGCTGCAATCTGAAATATATTAAGTAGTGGTGCAATTAGGCATTACAAGTATGCAGCGATCAGATTGAGACTCGCTGGGTTCAAGGGAAATACAGTGGTCAGCTGTCAGCTATATGCCAGCAGGGAGGACAAGGGATTATAGTCCAGGTGGTTGCTGGTGACCTCAGTTTAGTGCTTGTTTTAATGATAGAACACGTGTTCATTCACAGTCTGAGCTGTTGGGTTACGGTCTAACTCCGTCTACCCATCAATAAATCACTGAGGAATTCACCACAGACTAGCATGGCAGTTTCCCCGCCTATGTTTAACTCACTGCACGTACGATCAAAGACACATCAACTTGGAGCAACAACCTATCAGACTGTTCCTGTCCAAAAATGGAGGTGGTATAATATGTGGGGTTATAAGTTTTCATCAACAGACAAGGTGGTGTTTTATACCTTGAGCCTCGAGACCCTCCTGCAGCTCAAAAATATAGCCTGATTAATATTTATCCATGTGCATTTGGCTTATTATTACGTCTCAAAGACCGAATGTGATACACTGCTGCGACGCGGGCCAGTCCACTTTCCTCTCTTCAGTCCACCTATGCATGGCTGAGATCCAAACGCTGGCGGCGGCTCAACGCTTAAATCATTGCTCAGCAAGATATTCATGCCACTAGGTGGAGATAGAGACCATATTAGGGACAACTGTAATAACTCGTTACTGTGCATATTTGACACGTGACACTAGTCTTAATTTGGTATATCATTTATAGTTCTCTTCAATTTTTTGATGTCATGGCATCGATATGACAGGGGTCAACATATCACCTCAATCGTAGTTTGGCTGACACACTCTCTGGGTATATTTTTATTTAGAGGGAAGATAATAATTTACAATGGCATATTGATTACGGTGCCAGAAGTAAATGATCGCTAAAAGTAAGGAGAGAAGTGATTAATACGACTACACCCCGCAGTGAAGGTGCAAAAATAGATTCAGCTTGGCCTAAAACGTATTTTCCTCCTTAGGCTGCAAAAATCCTTCAGATTAAATAAACGCGTGCATTAGCAAAAGCACATGCGAAATGGCTGTAAATAGTTAAAGGTGACTTTTTACAGCAGGCCAACATTTTGTGAACATACCTACGCAGTACATGAACGATCTACCCCCGGGAAACCATCTGTTGCTTACCAGCAGCTCCTGTGGTTTGATGGAATTATCCGTGTAGATGCATAGTTTTTCTGCAGTTAATGGACGAGTTTCTTTCAATTTAGATGCAAGAAACATGCAAACTGCGCCGAGTAGCTGCAGATTACTCTTTCTGGTGCGTACCGCAGCTAAAAATCTGTCCAAATAGTTCATTGCCAAAGGAAAAACCTCTTCTTCGCACTTCTGTTCTTCACAAACCTGGAGAAAGCGACAGACGTCAACAGTTAGGAAGCTATTACCAAACTGAAGCCTATATGCAGCATGTGGCCTCCCGTTTCAATAAAATACATATATTATTTCTTAATCAGACCAAGAACCACAATTCATCAAATTAATAACTTGTTTCGATAACAATAACGATGGAAATCCCCCGAATCCTATCTCCAGGGAAACAGGCGCAATGTCAT
The DNA here is from genome assembly GCA_029721435.1 of Gymnothorax reevesii. NCBI lineage: Eukaryota > Metazoa > Chordata > Actinopteri > Anguilliformes > Muraenidae > Gymnothorax > Gymnothorax reevesii. The sequence continues at coordinate 35,413,212 of CM056579.1, read as the reverse complement.
TACTAATTGAACACAGCTCTAGGCTGGTGAAACAACAGCATCAGTAAGATAAAATAGATCCTTTAATATTGGAAAAACCTACACTGTCAATACACACGCATTCCTTCAGCTCATTCAGTGAGAAATGAATTCAAGTCACAATCACCCCAGCCAAAAGCGCCCATACGGCTCTATTCTGGAACTCTTTTTTAAATTCGTCATATTTTCATAAAATATTTAAAAATATTAATAAATTGCAGAGCACAAAGGCAACAACATGAAAATGTTCATTAGACCTTTTTACATCATTTCCGACAATTCATAACCGCCTGAGTCCACAATTTTAACTAAAAAATGAAATTATGGTAGTACATCGATCGCGTGGCCGGCAAATTCTGAAAATTATTTCAAAAAATTGTTTAAAATCCATACAATGAGTAAAATGAACAATTTACGTATGAAAATAAAGCTTAAGTGGTGATTTCTGTTTTCTAAGTGTTTTAAAGGGGGAATATTGAAGGGGATGTCAATTAACAAACTTAAATCTTTGCTAACGTATTTGGAAAAGCGAGTTGAAGACAGTCGGACTGCAGGGCCCGCGCCCCTTCCGTGAAAGAACACTTTGAAAAAAATATACAAAAAATTAATTGCATTTCCCATGAATATTTTTACTAGGATCGTAGAAAACAAACGCTGATCTACCTACTCATGAATCGCTTAAGAGCTGTTATGATTGTTTATCCGACTAAAAGCATTTGGAAAATGCAGTAATATGCTGGCTGAAAAATCAACATGGCGTTTGTCCGTATAATGGAACTAGAATACGCAGCACATACGAGTGCATGGAAATATTTGTCAGAAAAAAACAGACCACTTTACTCAGAGCTTTTCTAAATCATGCACGTGAAACTCTTCAATTAGCAAGTTTAGTCATATCGATTATCATACGGTAGCAATGATGTTCTCACTGTTTGGCAGAATCGCATCTGACCTGCTCCTAAAATAGCGTTGAAAAAATATGTAATACATACAGTTCCAGTACAAAACGTACATATAAATATATGTAATCGAAAATGAGAAAATAATCCCTCTCGACATGCATCACTGACCAGATTAAAATGGAAGTAAACAGTTCAAAAGATTTAAAAGGGAGGTGTGAGAACTCGATTGGAAACTGGGCTATCGCGGTACAAACCTCTAACATCCAAGTTGCAACCATTCTTCGCATGAAAGGTTGAATATCCCTCTGGAAGCATTTAAAATACGAATGTTGCGGTAGAAACCTTTCTTCGATGGTCAACAGGCTCTGTAAAACCCTGTCATCATGAAGCAGATTCGGATCTGGTCGGGCTCTCAGGACGGTGTCCACTTCGAGGCAAAGAAGTTCCATAATTGTTTTAGGTAGCGCTTTCCTTTTTAAACCTTCTTATAATGTTTTAAAATAAACAGAGAGAGGACAAGAAGAGAAGATACAATGCAACTGGAAGCAAAGCCTTTTTGGGAAGCACATAAGTGAGACAGCAGGGCAGTCCTGTCTCCCCCTGCGAACTTTCTCTTCGCTTCTACTTTCCTCTAGCAAGCTTTCGACCCTGCTCAATGCTAACCAAGTGACGCAAGCCTCTTACAGCAGATCTCATTATGTAGAACAGTTGGCTAGAGGTAGCATGCACACATCAAACATTTTTTTCCCCCTCTAGTTCTTGTTCGGTAAGCTAAAAGGGAACCAAGAGGCCTCGCTCGGGGAAATTCACCTTTTTTTGCGGATATAATATTAAATTGTAAAAGAAGACCACCCTCACGCACCTCCCTCCTCCCCATCCCGCGACTCATACGCACATGTATTGCACACTCGCAAGTGGTGTCTTGCGCTCAGACGCATAGAGAACACGCTCGTGCGAGCGTGCGAATAAATTAAAATGAAATAAAATTATATAAAAAAAGAGAAAAGCCAGAGCCTCGCGGTCTGGATTATTTGATATAAACCAACAAACGCAGCGATGTCAGAATTCTGCGATTTTAAATTTTAAGTGTTGACCATACAGAGGTCATTCTTCAGCTATATTTGTGGTTTATGTGTGTTTGGTGTGGGGGTTGGGTGCAGTTGCTTGGAGTTAAGTTAAAGCGCATTGCTGCTCGGAAACCTCATTTCGACAAATCAAGATCAATAAAAATGTTATGTGATCCACTTTCAGATACGTTTTAGGTCAATGCTCTTTTTATCGGAGTGTTGAAATCATTTTTCTTGATTTAAAGAGATATTACCTTTTAATTGATGCTATTTTTATGAAATCATTCTCAATCCAGTGCTATACCCCCTCCCCCAGCACTAGAGCCGAGCTTGTGGTCTGAAGCAGATAGCTTTCTAGGAAATGCAGCAGAGAGAACTATAAGCTTACGTTGCAGAGATGGCTGAGTAAAGAAGTCCGTTGTGCTGAAATTAAGATTCCACCTTATACTGCAATTATAACTTTAAAGTGTACGTGCCATATGACCGATACATTTCCATGCTGATTTCATTCGCTGCCCAAGAAACTCCAGATGCAGAAAAAGACAATAAATTTGCAACTTTATTTCCCTAAAACTAATTATGCATGTTTGTATGAATACTGAATTAGCTGAATGTTCCAAAATCCAAATGTGAAAAGGCTCATATAACTCATTGTGCTTCATGCAGTTATTTGTATTGTATGATGAGAACACACCTTATCAGCTACACGTGTTCAACTATGCGCTCGGATTCAAGGCTTAAGAAAACGCACATGCCCCAGAGAAACTACATTGCACACCGCGTTAAGTTACCTGCATACAACTAAAAATGCCACCACATTGTTGGGACAGTTGTTTCGGAAGCAAGTGAACATTCGGGAGCCCTGAAATTGGGTACATGGAATGCCATTTAGCTTCATGAAAGCGACAGAGAGTAGACACCAGCTTTCACCTCGAAGAGAAGTAATGATGTCTCCTTAAAGCATTTGTGTGACGAGATTGTTTCCTCCCCTTTGTCATAATTTGCATATAGCCAATAGTCGAGCGCGCGATTGTTACTGGGCAGACTTTTGTAGTTATTCACTAGCATTCCCCGTGTGCGGCAGGAAGGGCCACCCATCATTGGCACCGTATCAATCACCAAATCCATGAGCGCATTATACCTTGGAAGCTGCGCATTAAGATAAAAAAACCTGTAGTTTAAACCAGAATAGACTTGCTTTAATACGAATTAGACTTCAAATAAATAAAAATGTTGTTGGAAATCCCCCATAAATTAATCGGGGCAAATTGATATATTGCGACACAAAGGCGTTATAAATGTTTAAACTCGTATGCAAATAAAAACACTAAAGAGCTGGGTGAAATAGTACATGTGATTTTAAAGGTATTTTACACGGCTGTTTGGGAAAGACTATGCATTATTTTTAGGGCTTAATCCCTGACTGTTCACGATTGTGAAATGCATTAAAAGAACAGCATGGCCCGCAAGTGTGCAGCCTAATGCGTAAATTGACCATCAACCATCTCCCTCCACCAGGCATTCATTTCTTTTAAATTCTGGAAGCAATCAATTTAAAATTGTTAAATGATGAATGAACAGTTTGGTTATTTAAATGCTTTGAGGCTATAATGCCAGAGCTACGTGATAGAATATAAGTTAAATATGAATATGCTTACAAAATTACTGGCATCTTAGAATACAGGTTACGCAGCGGTTAAAATAATAATTTATATGCTATTAACTCTTAGACCTCAGATAGTTGATTCATGTACATTTTTCCTTTGAAGTTAAGATCACCCTCTCGCATTCAGTTGCTCATTACTTGGGTGGTATTCGCGAAGTTTCCAATAAATCTTGATACCTTCTGGTTTATCTGAAGGTCCGACACTGGCAACTCATAACCAGACTGTGACACTCCTTTCAACGCGGTTCCGCGAATTTTTCAGTTGAAACAAGGCGCAGAAGAATCTTGAATAGCGTTTGGGGGTGCAGACACATTGAATACAAGACGGACACGCACAGTAAATATCGATAGCATTACCATCAGTTTTAGAAGTGTTGCCTGCAACTGAAAGGTGTGCCTCCCAGCAACTTGGAAGTGGGGTGCGGTTTCATACGTTGGTGCATAGAGGACCACAAGCGGGTAATTTATGGAGTAAGTCCCATTTACTCGTTCAACTGTCCCTTATGACTAATTTGAACAGTTAATGTTTTAGTTCTTTCACCTGTTAATTTAGTTCCTCAGAGCAGGCTACTGTTCGTGCACGTGCCTGGGGCATCGCAGTTTGATGTCCCCCCCCCCAATTTATTGACATTTCTGGGACAACAGATGTTTAACTGTCTAGGCATACTGAGGAAAGTGCGCCATATGTCATGCCCCGCCAGGAAAAATAGAAAGAAGTTACACGCATCTACATCAGATATAAGCGACTGGGGTTAAATGACACTCTGTAGTGTCGGCAATGTTCGAGGACAGCTGTCATCGCAAAAAATAAAAAAGTGAATAAAAATGTATCGCTCCCTTTCCCATTGAACTCAAATTTGTGAACACCTCAATACAATATCGAGGCAAGAAATGCCTGTCTATTATAATTTTGGCTCGATTTTGTTATATTGATATAGCCTACTCATATAAGTGATGTGATAAATGCATTAACGTGCAAGAGGTGTGAAATATATATGCGACAAAAACGATGTGTCTTTCTAACTTGTAATCGAGTATTAAGTTCCACGCACCTGTCCCCAGTATAGGCAGCTAAAGCACTCTGCGTTTTAGCGGATTTATGACGTCATTGAACACTTTGCTGGACAAATCGTGGGGACGTTAGTAAAGGAAAATTCTCGACGCATTCTCCGAAATAGTCAAGTGCATGTCAGACTGTTTGTCCGTTTCATGATGCGTTTGAATTTAATTAAAACTGACGGTCGCAGCCTCATCTACTCGTTTAGACCCGACACTTCCAAACAGGTGTTTCATTTCAGTCATTCACTCATTGGGCATCGCGCAAAGCTTCCTGGCTTACATTTATTTAAGGATTATAAGAAGAATAAGACGCACGTTTTATTCATTCAAACGCTTTATTTAGAAGCTTCGGCGGACTGCATTTGTTTTTCAAAGTATTTTAACTCTTTAACTTGTTGTGTTATGTCTTATTCTCACTCTCAGATCTTCAGCATGCGCAGTGTGACGAACTGGAACTTATTTCCTCAGGACGCCTGAATTGAAACTTCATTAGAACGGGAATCTAACGGGAAACCATGCCCACAACAGAATAAATAACGAAACTATGATTCGAATCACTCTACTCTGGCTGAATATTGTATTCATAAATGTGTTAAAATTTTATACTCACGCAATTGTAAGTAACTTTCAGTGTTATGTTGAACCAAGAAAAAAAATCATTTGTGGTTTCTTCAAAACAAATAAAACATTTTGTAATCAAATGTATTATAATCTCATGATTATAGACTGATATGTATTTCCTTCGAACCCCTGACCACAATATGTTAGTCTTATAAAACACATTCAGTAAATGTTTTAAACCAACCTAAGTGTAAAAGCTTTATTGTCACTCAACAGAAGTTTTAAATATTTAATGGGGATTTTATAGGCCTATATGTTTTTACCAGATGCATGCATGCACAAGTTTGATTCATGTGCGAACTATTATGCATTCTCTTATTTAAAGAATATTAGAAAAAAAACAAGTCAAGCTATTCTAAAAATAATAATAAAAAAGTTTTAACAGTTAATTTGGCTGTTATAAAGCTGGTTTGCAAAAATAGGTCACACATGGGCCACAGGAAAATTGACAAAGATTGGCAAATAAAAACTCATACATTTACTTAACTCCAGATCTACTGCACACCTGCAGACAAAAATACTCTTGACAGCTGCAAGGCAAAAGTGTCTGTCACATTTAAAAACAACAGATATTTGTGATATTCTTCCATTAGTAAATAAAATGTAAGAGTTGCATACTTTTTCAATCATAACCATATAACTGTATGATTATGGATTATTCTGTTTCATTCACAGCCCATTCTTTAGCTGACATTTTTCCAGTTGCAAGTGGATGTTTGTAATGATAAACACTGGAAAAAATCCTTGATTTTTTGAAGAGAAAAAATATATTAAAATAATAGACATGATAGATAAAGTATGTGGAATATGCAAAATAGGTTAGATAATGAATACAAGTTTGAGGAAATTAGAATTAATTAAAGTATACAGAATCCTTTATTCCATTATGGAGTAGCCTATACAAATTTGTGTATGAAAATGCAATAGGTATTTGTTTGGATAGAGATTATTCAATTTCTTCTCTTTCAGAGGCAATTGGCTTCCTTTCTCTGAATGACAATACTTTAATCACTTCTTGAGTAATTTCCAGGAAGTATAATTTTATAAGGATCATTTCTTTTTATGTTCCTCAGCCAGTTAGTGACTGTGTTCCTCTGAAAATACAAGGTGACTTTGTACATTGATCATCACTCTCTCTTAGAAATAAGACTGCCTGGAATTGCTTTGAAGTTTTCCATCAATTTTTTTTGACTTGTTAAATTGCCAACAAGCTTCTGATTATAACACAAGATTAAGATATCTTTCCCTGTATAACTCACTTCAGAAAATTCAGATATTACTGCTGATGCTTTGTATTTTTCTAAATTAAAGACAGAACGTAGTTGCTCCCTTCAAGGATCTATGACTTGCATCTGATTGGTCTCTAACAAATGCAGATAATTTCAATGAAATAATTATAGTTGTAATTACAAAGCATACTAATACAGTGTGTTGATAAGCCCACTTCTGAAGAGTTTTCAGATGTGCTCCTGCACAGCCTTCCCAAATTCCAGCTCAAAACTGTGCCACAGTCCACCTTTCCCACTCCAGCACCCCTCACACAGCCATGGGGTCTTTCTTCCAGTGTGATTCACTTACATACTCCACTCTACATACTCTATACTAACATCTTTCTCATTTGGGTGGTATTTAAATAAAATATTTCACATTTTTGACAGCCTTGTCAAGGGGGCATTATTGAATGATGCATATAATGCTACAGGGGGATACTCAGTGTAGATAAAGGGCTGCAGAACTCAATGGGAAAATGGCATCCAGTAGTACAACTACTGCATATATGATGCCGGCATTGCAGGAGCGGTGAAAGAGGAATATTGCCTTTCGACTCAAGTCTTACTCTTACAATACTGGTTCTCATGCCCATAAATAAGTGGTCAAAGCAACACCATGTCCTTGAGAGTGAATGGAAGTGAAACAGCAACACGCTATTTCCAGTGCGGGGAAATCACTAAACAAACATCAACCGCAAAGCTGGGAAAAATACGTTTCTGAGTTGAAACATAGATGTTGGTATTCCGTAAAAAAATGTGTGTCCATAAGTTCCATGCAACTGTGTAAAGTAGCCTTTATGTAATTTAATGTGCACATTTCAAGACCTTAGAATTATAGGGTTCTAACTAACGTTTACAAAGTTTTGAGGAATTTGTTAGCAACGTTTGGCCGCTCAGTGTACACTTAGAGAGCTGGAACTTTGTAATTCAGATCTGAAACCAATTTAACAAATTAATAGAATACCCATACTTAATCATTGGATTGAACTTTTTTTGCCAATTATGTGCAATAGTTAACTCAATTTTGACCAAAATTTCAGTTAGAACCCGGTAATTCTAAGGTCTCGATTTGGCTGAGAGCATTTGAAGTTGCTCAGAAGTTTTTAGGAGCCAGTCGATGGAACATTTAAAAGACATCCAATATTTCAATTTTAGAGTAAATTCGCTGGATTACCAAAAGGCTGCAGCTGACTTTTGTGCAGCCATTAAAAAAAAAAACATAAAAAATCAAGCACTGACCCACTGGTCATAAACTCTAACTCTTACCCATTATGCCCTGAGGGAATGTAAACTTAGCGCCTTTTAATATTGAGAAATCACCCACATCATTAGCAACTGTCAAGCACAGCGTTATAAGAACACATTACACATTGAAATAAAGGGATGACTGAAGTTACAACTATGGAAACACTTTTCAGCACTATTATCGAAGCTCCGTTCTTATTACCCAGCAGATTACGATGCCATTCGCCATATGCTTAACAGGTGAGCTTTTTTCAGTTCATGGTTCAAAGACAGTACACATGACCTTCCTCTGAAAGCCTCTGGCTTGTCCTTCAGACTGCAGTTAAGTATTCAGCATGAAGGTTCAATGTTGCACTGCAGAGTGTGGTCTGACCAAGCAAGAAGGATTCCCTAATTGTTTCACCAAATTATCACATTGGGATTTAATATTGTGCGGTAACACCACAAGCTCTTTCCAAGTATGTTTGAAGATTTTAGTGGTTTAATTCAGAATATGATTGAAATATAAGGGAAAGTTTATTGTGTGGATTGGTTTGTTATTAAAACCACACATCAGGAATTCATTAAACTACTCTGGCCCAAGCATAAGGCTTAGATAGACAGCTGACTGGCTTGTCCTGAAATGTCTGCCGCTGAATGTTGCCTGTGTTATTTTTCAAAACCCCCAGCGAAAAGGGTTATATGTTTTGCAATTTCAACATTTTAGAGCTCCCTATAACAAGGAGAAAACTATTTGTAGTTCTATCTAATCATCTGTTATTTAATAAATGCAGATGTCCTTTTGTGGAGTAATTTATAAAAACACATTTTCATTGTGTCATACAGTGATTGAACAACTATTAATTTGAATTTTCATGAACGGTGCAGTGAAAAATTATTTTCCCCCTTCCTGATTTCATTTATTTTCACAAGGTTGTCGTATTCAAATGTTTAATTTATTGATGGTGTAGTGACAAAATACTTTGGAGAGTGGGGTGCAGCGTGTCAGACTCGCAGCCTCATTTACAGCAAACAACCCACTCAAAATGTTTCCCATCACTATTTACTGCAATTTATTACAAAAACGTAAATAGTGTAAAAAAAACAAAAAAAAACAAAACAAAAAAAATAAGCAGTTCATTCATGAAATATAAATCATAGTTGCCGCAGATCCCAGTAATCTGCGGAACACTGAGGTGGCTGAGGCTGACGTGGTAAGAGGCTGAGGCTACAGCAGGCTGAGGCTGAGGTCAAAGACGGTATGTGCTGTGTCACCCGCCCTCTCATCCCAGTACGCCGTGGCCACCATCCTTTATGCTTAGAGCCCTCTCCATCTGAGAGGGCGCACTCACAAACACCAAAACAAGAAATAATATTCATGGAAAATAAACTTAGAAATGGCCCCTACAGATGGTAAAGAGTTACTCAAAACTTGCATCAATGTGAAAAAAATGTTCTCAAACATAACAACTGGTTGTGCCACCACTGATGGCAACAACTGCGATCAAATGTCTACGATAGCTGCCAAATGAGTCATTTTCATTATCGTGGAGGAATTTTGGCTCGTCTTCACAGAATTGTTTTAATTCAGCTTCATTTGAGGGTTTTCAAGCATTAACTACCTGTATAAACACATGCCACAACATCTCAATTGGATTCAAGCCAGGACTGTGACTAGGACAATCAAAAACCTTCATTTTGTCCATTCAGAGGTGGACTTGCTAGTGTGCTTTGGATCATTGTCCTGCTGCATAACCTAATTGCACTGGAGCTTTAGGTCACAAACTGATTTCTGGGCATGCTCCTTCAGGATTTTCTGATAGGGAGGAGAATTCATAGTTCCTTACATTATGCCAACTCGTCCAGGTTCTGAAGCAGCAAAGCAAATATTGTGCTGCCATTTATGTGGACCTCTCCAAGGGATTTGTCACCGTTGACCTCTCCTCGCCTTAACACATTTTACACGTTGGTTTTAGTTCAAGTGCCTGTAAATGGTTCCATGATTACCTGTCTGATAGGCAACAGTTAGAAGTCTGGGGACAAACTTGTTTTGGGCTCTAACTTGCACTTGGCGCGTAGTGGTGTGACGAGTGACGCAAGCGTCTTTGCTAGTTTATGTACGGGCACAGTCATCATTATCCCGTCCAGTGCCCAGTTTGCATTAACAGGAAGTGTAATTGTGCCAAGTTGAGTGCTCATGGACTTGTTGGTCTTAAAATGAGGTGTGGTCAGGCGCTTTTATGGCGCATTGCTATCTCGAGACAGCAAATAGCGATTGCGCTATTGATTAACGAAAACCTGCTTGAAAGGCAATGGTCAGTTTTTGACTGCTAATGTCAGAGCGCATAATATAATGCATCTTTATAGGCGAGTGCACAACGTAAATACCCTCTGCTTGTTACATACTGCACATGCAGAGACAAGCAGCAGAGCCCACTCATGCAAATGATTAAAAATAAAGAAAATACAATGTGAAAGATTATTGTCAAGATACTTCAAAAATGCATGTCAGAATGGTTAGTGCGACTAATGTCCACGCATCAGAGTGTGCTGTGATGCAGGCTATTTAATTCCTAAGTGAACCTGTTCCATCAGCTAATTTGTGATTCAAAATGTGAGGTTACGCATGTAGATTTTCGCAAATTATCCTGAACTAAGCCACAACTTTGTAATATTTGCAAGCTCTGTCATTCCTGCTGTTTTCAAGAAGATACCTCCCGGAGGAGCCACTTTTTGAGGACAATGGTTAGCCAATGTATTAAATACATGAAAAGTCATGTCTAAAACAGTTTATTGATTTCCATTCCATCACATGAAACAAACTGCAAGAGAACAAATGTTTGAAGTATAGAGAATGTGCTTCAGATTTTCGGATAAGTCGTGCATGAGACTACCTTGTTATCTGCAATTATGTGAAAAAATTATTTTTAATCTGACCTGATTCAGTGCCGGCGATCCATCTGCCCTGCTTATTATCAAATACATAACTCTGCATTTCACTTGAAATGTCTTCATCATTAACTACATTTTGGCTGATAAACAAAGTAACCACAAAAAGTGGCTCTTTTAGTAGCAGCAAAAGCAATGGATGATATTGTTGTCACTGTCTATAAGAAATCCGAATTTCTTGCATATATCTGAACCGTCAATTGTCAGCCAAGCAGAAGCAAGTTCTTTTCACTCCTGTTGGATACTATTCTAGGGGTTACAGTAGCGTAATGAAAATCACAATAATTTTGCCTCTTTCTTTGGGAATTTTTTCATTTATTTGACAGTTAAACAGGGTAGAGAGACAGGAAAGTTGGGGAGAAGAGTGGGGCAAGACATGCAGCAAATGACCAGAGCCAGAATTGAACCCAGGTCGCTGCGGGAAGGACACAGCCTTTATGGTACACGCGCTTAGACCAAGGAGCCACCAGGGCACCCAAATTTGTCTGTTTCTCGCAGGTTGTTTTTCTCTCTCGTTTTAATGTCAGTCGTTCCCCACCAGTGTGTAATAATTTTTTACCCGCGACCCTGAATTCATATAGCTCTTTATTTGTTTGCTTATTTTATCCACAAGTTGTAATGTAATGTAAAATTTAAATGCAGTCCCAGGAATTCACTATGACGATTTTTAACAACTTGATATGAATAAAACAATTTTGAAAAATATATTGAAAATGCTTTTAATACATTTTTGGAGATCACTGTATTCAGGTTCCATACTTTAAGGAATGGTTTACTTGCATGCTTCACAGATCCTTTCATCTGTAGGGCACAGTTCTTTTTCCATGCTACTAGGCAAATATGCCCTTATAATAGCAATTTGCCAAGGTGCAAGGGAATCTGGTTTTTAAAGTGTGGGAGATAACACTCTGATTGGTTTATTTCATGTTACGCCAAAAACCATCCGATGATTAATTAAGAGATTAAGTCCAATCCTCTTGAGCCATGCGCCATACTTTGAGCCCAGAAAAACCACCATTATAGATTTGGACACACCCTAAATGCACGTGTGCCACGTGCTTCAAGCCTTGCGCTTAGACTGTAAAAATAGGGTCCACTGACTTTTTACTGATAACCAGGGGTGTACCACAAGGTTCCATTTTAGATCCTGTTCTTTTCATTATTCATACTAATATTATTATTCCTCTTTTATCCAGTTGCCATGCACATTTATATGCGAATGCCACAACTGTGAATTGAATTGCCACTTCTGCTCAGCTAGCTGTGGAAAACCTGCAAAATTATTTTATTGTTCAAAAGCTGATTACAAAGCACCTTGAAATGTAATACATTGGTAACCCTTAATGCGTTCAAGTCCTTGATCAAAATCATATCATCTCTGTCTGTACATCTTTTAAATGATTGCTTTTTATCTTGTATCATGTGTTATATACAGTACAATATACATTTGCTAACTTGTTTAAATAGTTTATCCCCCTCTCTTTACTTGAAATCATTGCAAATGAGGGCCAGCCCTCAATGATTTTCAAGTTTAAGTAAATAATAAAAAAGCAGCCCCAGACCATTACACAACCGCCACCGTGTTTCGCTGCCAATATGATTTTGTTATTGAGAAATGCTGTGGTAGCTTTACAGCTAATGTTACAAGACCCATGACTTCCAAGAAGTTCCACCTTTCACTCATCAGTCCACAGAATATTATTAAAAAAGCCAAGGAGGTCATCAAGATGTGTTTTAGCAAATGAGAGACAAGCCTTTATGTTCTTTTTGGTCAGCAGTTGTCTTCACCTCACAGCTCTCTCATGGATGCCATTTTTGCTCCGTGTTTTTCTGATTGTGAATCCATAAACACTGACCTCAGGTCAGGAAAGTGCCATCGGCAGTTATTTTTTTTTTATTTTGGCATCTCCAATCCTACCGAATGTGGAAAAGCCAACTGGGGAACTATGTACAAGCCTTGCTCGTATGTGACCCTCTGTTGCCAATTCAGGGGAGAAGGACGGTTCACAGCTCTCCTCCAAAGCATGTCACGTTCAGTACTGCTACTTTACACTCATCAGTTGAATCCTCTCAAGTTAAGAATGAGGGCAGAGGATACCCGAACATGAACAAGCTTAGAATCTTCCGGACGAATCTTTGCGGCAGGCCAACAGGAGGTGGTTGGGCAACGCACAAAGTAACAATTTTTATATTTCCCTTCCCGGCAGTCCTTTCCCAATTTGCATCCCTGTAGTGCAATGGACAATTGTTTATTTATCTGAAAAAGCTGCTGACCACTGCTGGGTAGTACGACCGGGGCCCAAACCTGTGCCGTGATAGTCACTTCTGCTCTGCAATGACCAACTGCAGTTCTGTAGATGTCTGGGTTCTTTAGTGACCTCATGGATGAATCGTCGCTGCACTCTCTGAGCACTTTTGGTAGGATGGCCACTCCTGGGAAAGGTATCCATTGTTCTATGTATTCTCTATTAGAAGACAACTTGCTAGAGTCCCAAAGCCTAAAAAATGGCTTTGTAACCTCTTTTAGACTGATGGATGTCACCAACATTGTTTCTCCATTGTTCTTGAATTTCTTTAAATTGCTGCATCATGTGATGCTTTTTACCCACTTCACATTTCCAGACAGTTTTTATTTAAGTGGCGTTTAGATTCAACAAGGATGGCAGTAATTGTGCCTGGGTGAATCTAGAGATATTGAACTTAGTTATCAGTTATATTTGCTTCATTGGTTGATTTAGTATCAAAGGGGTCAAATACGTTTCCCCACTGGACCAGATAGGGTTGGATGGCTTTTTTCCTTCAATGAATTAAATAATCATTTGAAAACTGCATTTCATGTTAATACATGGTATCTTTGTCTAATATCAAAATTAGTTTGATGATCTGAAACATTAAAGAATGACAAACATGAAAAAATAGAAAAAATCAGGAGGGGGGCAAATACTTTTTCACAGTGCTGTTAAGCTCACTTTTCCCCGGTCATCTCATTGCACAAATATATTTTGAATATTGCTGGTCAACTACAGGAAGAAAAAAGATATCTTGCATACAACAAACCAACTGTTCCCCTCAAAATACGGTATTCAGGGTCAGGGACAATACATCCCTGTGCAAGCCAAGATTAACATACTGTATTAGACTAAAACTCATACCCCACATGGCTTCATAGAAAGGGGCGCATTTGTATTTTTATCATTCAGCCTCTACAGAAATGCAGCTTAGTTGAAAGGAATCATCATTGGAATTACAAACCTCCCTCAGACATTGTTCATGCCAGCCATCCTCCCAAATTCTTAAAACGAAACTCTTATCTAACTGCAGAATGAAGCAGTGGCTGAAGAATAGAGCTTAGATGTGCTCAGAGGTGAGAAGCAGGTTAAGAAAACTTTTTTTAATGGAAAATGCTGCTTCATTCATGGGAGGCAAATACTGTTTGTAATAAAGATTTAAGTTGCAGTAAGACTACATTGCATTTATACACATTAGTTTATTACACATTTAACTGACACGCATTCATTGTATGTTTAAACAGTAAAATATTACTAAAAAAGCAAAGCAAAAATACATTGTCAGTAAACCTGGATGCTGTTGCAGAAGATTTTCAAGATCATGACCATGCCAATGGAGAAAGCAAATTTCAAGAAAATATCTCAATAGTCCATAAATCAATTACTGGTGAAATATATAATCCCCTAAAGCCATGGCACACAATTATTACAGAAAAAATACCAGTTGTAATAGGTCCATGTAAATGCTCAAAATCAATAGGGTTAACATTACTCTGAAAAAAAGAGGAAGGTCACCGGTTGGAGAAGAGTTAGCCTAAGCGCTTTGGTTTCGGTGAGAGCTCATCACACAGATGGATATCTCCGGAAGACCAGTGGAGTTTGTGTCCGACACAGGGGCACTGAGTCTGGTATTCATTTACCTTTTTTAACCACCCTCCTTTTGCATGCTTGACCTGGCCTTTTGAACTCCACCAATAAGCTTTCACGCACTCATCAAAATTTGGTTCTAGCATTCACTACAGGCGGCATCTCAGGGTTTCTCCCTACAGTGTAAATATCACCCAATTCCTGCAGCAGATACCCAGTGCAGGTTTTCATTTTGTCTCATGTTCTAACTTGATGACGCATTTCTGTGTGTGCGAGCTTGCTTGTGTCAGTATAAATGTTTATGTGGGTATTTGTATATGTATGTGTGTGCATCGAGTGGCTGAGCTGCTGTTGTGTCCTGATGTTGCTGCCCCTCCCTCCTCCAGTATTTTCCCATAGTTCCTGTCGGCAGCCCTTGACTTCATCACTCGCACTGCAGCTGTTTGCAGATACCGCACTGCAGCTCATCACCCCCCGTCCTTTACAAGACGCCTGAGATTGCGAATAAAAGACATTGTTGGAGGGGGGCTTTGGTCCAGAATGCAAAGCCTTTTGAAGGAAGCAGGTCCGGTGCCCCTCAAGAATCCATTTGTGTAAAATATTCCCTCCTGACCTGGCTGGTTACTTCAACCATTGCCCTCCAGAAAAAGGAAACAAATGTTTGACAACTTCCATCTGGATCAGCAAGCTTTTGAGAATTCACTGGGAAAAATACTCGTGGAATCCAATGTGGAAACTTGAATTTTATTGAGTGAAAGACAAGTGCTCTACAGCAAAGAACAATAAGATTAAAACAGAAAAAGCTTAAAATTATATTCCATTGGCCTAAACAGAATAGGCACTTAGCTTTGGAGACAACTGTTGAGGACAGATCAAATAAATTACAATGCCCATAAAGTATCCTGGCCATGAATATCTTTCCATAGCATGAACATGAAATTCAGGGAACACAGTAAACATGGGCTAGGCCAGTTAAGTACTGGCATGTCATAAGGAGTTGCATTGTGTCATTCATGAGTTAATCGGTATTGTGGCTATGAAATCCATCAGGAAACAAGATCATATTCATGCAGCTAATGATTGTGGACTCAGTTACCTACAATTATAACACAATAGCCTTTACATTTCACTGCCTATATAAGGCTCTCCCTCAAAGCAATTGATGTTACCAGGTCTGAAATAGTGGTAGTTTTCACCACAGTAAGCTCGTATTTTGATAATTTTCCGTTTGGTGTTTCATTGAACACTTATTATTCATTCTTCCCCATGCTGCATTACCTCTAAGTCACATGCGTAGCGTACACTAGGTAGGGCTTTGTTTTGGATGGGATGCACACTACTTACCTCATGCGATACAATACCCAGTGCAGGTAGCTGGGACAGGAATATTATTCTGCAATAAGAGCTGTCTTCTCCATGAGACATTATACAGAAGTTCCTACATCCCAGCTTCATTAAATATCCCATGGCACTTCTTGAACGAGTAGGGATGTTGACCTCTTTTGTTTTAGTCTAATTCCCCAGCCAGTTTGACCACTGCCTCTGCAACTGATCTACAAGTTTTTTGTGAGAAGGATATTAGTTTCAATGAGTGAAAATATTTCTGAGCAGACTGGAGCTTATTGATACATTTCTGTACATTCTGATTAGAGAGCATTTTCCATGTCAAAAAAGTAAGAGCATAAATCCATGGCAACCATCCCTGTTCTTGGAGATCAACAATCCTGCAGATTGTCACTCCAACCCTAATCTGTAACATCTGATTCTAATTATTATTATCTCAACAGAACTGCAGCTGCTAAATGAGTTGTGCTTTGTTAAGGTTTGTGTAAAAGCCTACAGGACAGCTTATCCCTGGGAAAAGAGTTCCTTTCCACTGCGTGAAATATATAAGATGTAACAGGGTATAACAGTATATTCATAAAAATTTAAAAAATTGCTTTTTTCTCTGGAAAAAGAGAAAGCAACAGTGAGTAGGAAGCAAGACATTGCGATTTATTTATTCTTTTTTTTTTTTTTTTTGCACAATCAGCAGCACAACCCAAACAGAAGCAAAGAATGTGCGCCACATTCCGAAGAGACTGCTGAGCTGTTATGAGAACAGAATATGCCTTGAAAAAATTGTTTTGGTCTGCGAGAATGCTGTGGTGAGCAGGATCCCTTTTCACTTTAAGGAAGATTGCCTTGAAGCTATGTAAATATGGAAACCGTACATCCTGTGTGAACGGAGGTCTTTATCACCTGCATTTTATTAATTAAAAAATGGAAGCATAGCCTTATTTGTTATTGGATTTCCTGACACACTGCAAGTAAACGATACTGTTTACACTGGAGGTCTGTATAGAAGAGCCTGGAACAGAGGGGGCATCACTCTCGTCCCCCAGGGGAGAATGGAGTAGCTTCTCATGCTTTGCAGGATGTGATATCCAAGGGACTCCTTCCTAAAATGCTGAATTCATTAACTTTCAATGAGCGAGGAAGGCCATAGAATTGTCCAGAGAAGTCAGGGATTGTGCAATATACAGTTAACTGCAGGGAACAGGAATATCTAAAAGCTGAGCTCTTTTAAACCTGAAGCCATCAGGAAGCATCGACGGAAGTTGCCAGTTTCACACGGCAGGCTGCTTGGGTCGCCTGTCAGAGAAAGGCGGTGTGAAAAAGTGGGACAGGAAGCAAAGAGGGAAGTGGAGACAATTGCACAGGTGCGCCTGTGGCAGGTGGAGCGAAGGGTTCGCCTCAGAAGGAGAGGCATCTTCCAGATGCAAGGCGATGCCATACAAAGGCAGCCACAACAGAATTAGAGAAGCGTGTGAATAACTGTGACCACAAAAACACACTAAAACATCAACTGTCATCAACAGTATGCAACCAACAGGGGATAAATATTTGCATGGGATGATCACTCACTTTGTTAGCTTGGAAATGATAACAATGAAAACAACCTACCAGTGGCCATTCTATTATCACAGTGGCCACCTGCTGCCAACCAACCAGAAGAAGAAACGGTTCGGAACAAGTCGTGCGTTCATGTGTGGCTTCCAAACACTGAATATACCACGGATGCCTTCACAAACATGGCATAGAACCTTTCTGCCCGGGCCCAAACAAAACACAGGCGCACAAATTTAAAATGGAAAAGAAAAAAAAATCAGTCTCTTATCTTTGGTGAGACCAAATCACTTCAAAAATTCAAAACTATTGCAAGAATTTTGTGTTTGCAAAAGGAAATTGGCCGCGTTCATCCCAAAAACGGACAAGGTCAATAATGTAAGGCCATAAAAGGGGAAAATAATTTTGTGAAATGTAGGAAAGAAGGTGTAATACATAAAATTTGTGCATACCATCCAAAAATGACCCATGACTGCGGATACTAATTAGATAGTGAGATGATACATTTCTTCAGCTTTTTTCCAAGAAGGAGCTAGTTTGTAACATGCGTTTCTAATGATTTCCATTTAAACCATTGCAATTTCAGTCACAAATTGGCCCTCATGATAATAACTGCAGTGAGCAAAAATCTGCAGCACTGTCCCACACTCAGATCAGACTAATGAAGAATCCTTTTGGGAAGCTGAAGTGTCAAACCGGAATTTATGTTCCCCTATCTTTCAAGTTGATTCCATGCCCCTCTGGCTGTGTCAGCCTTGGGCCACAGGAGTTGGGGGAGGGAGGTAGCCTGTTTAACGGTAACATGTGTTGCCTGCTATCTCATTTTCTGAGTGACAGAAAGGTGAGGGGAGGCGTAATGGCCTGGGAAAATGCCGAAGAGTGTGAAATTACCTTGATCCAAAGATTCCTGCTGCATACCAGCCCAGTGAACCCATAACAGTGCAGGCTCAGAGGCAGGGAGCCAGTGTAGAGAGGGAAAGCAAGTACTGTACTGACTGCAAGGGAGCTGAAGATAGAACCCAAATTAGAAAAAGAAGAGGGATGGCATGATAGATTAAAATTAAAACTGAAAGCAATATCTGTAAATTATTTTTCACCCAGATTATACTGAAAACAGCGCATTATTTGAGATGTCACCTAATTAATTTCATTGTTTTTTTTTTTTTCAAATAAGCATTTCATTTTCGATTCCTGCTATTTTTTTTTTGAAGTTGAGTCATTGTTTTCTTCTCAGTAATTTTGCCATTCATTTTCATAACAGTTAATAAACTTTTAGGGGCTGAAGACACCGAGTGATTCAATGCTTCAAGCAGTGGCGGTTCTAAAACCAGGAATTGGGGGGGCGCAGACACGTCCCTTTATGACAAGTCCTGGCTAGCTCTCAATCATTTTCCATTACTGACGCGTTTTCCAATTATTGTAATTGGCAAATGAAGACACGGTTACTCTTCATATGCGATCGAACAGCAATGAAATTATGGGCGATATTCTGTACAAAGAAATAATTTACTTACTTCTTAATAGGCCGGTGCTTTGTGTTGAATGAACAGGACCGTATTTCAATGAAATATCGCCTTTCACTCTCGGCATTGCGTGGGTTGATTAAAAAAAAAAAAAGAATAGTGGCACCCAGCAGTTAAGAGGCAGCGTGCTGCTCAAGCTATTCGCTTGAGAGTCGACAGGTATGCAAATTTGAATGACGTTGATTTAAGTACAGCAAATGCGCGTCCAGATGAATGATTGTCTTCTAACGTAATCGGGGAGAACAAGCAGCACCTGTTAAGTGTGGAGTGCTCTCGGAGTGAACCTTTTGTTAATCATGAAAATGACTGAGAACAGGTCAGGACTAATAACTGTTTTAAACGGATGTTTTGTCACAATTCTCAGTTCTGGTTTCGCCACTGTAATGAATTTAGCCCATGATTTCATCGCTGTTCCATCGCATATGGAGAGAAACCGTGTCTTCAGTAGCCAATTACAATCAGTGGAAAACGCGTCTGTAGAGGAAAATGATTCAGAACTAGCCAGGACTAATTGTCATAAAGGGACGTGTCTGCGCCCCCCCAATTCCCGGTTCTAGAATCGCCACTGGCTTCAAGTGTAATGTTGTCCCATTCTTTCTGCAAACACGAGTTCCTTACCGCATTTGATTTAAAAAAAATACCACTCATTTTCTACTGAGAACAAGTCAGGACTGCAGATGGGACAGTCTAGCACTCGCTACCTCCTCTTACGCAGCCATGCCTTTACAATAAATGCAGAATGAGGTTTTGCTTGTTAAAATGTGACATGGCTGTCCCAGGAAGAGATGATGTCTTGAAGGCATCGTATTGTGCTAAAATTTCAGTGTACTTTTCAGCATTAATGATGCCTTCACAAAGGTCAAAGTTGTCCTGAGCACTGACAGAACCTCATACCATGGCAGAACAAGGCTCTTAAGAGCAGTCTAGCAGGCCCTTTTCTTCTTTATTCAGGAGCACACAGCATCCATTTATTAAAAAAAGACCTAAAATGTTGATTTGTCTGTTCACAATAGGTTCCCACTCAGTGATGGCACATCTCAGATGCCTCCGAGCCCAGAGAAGTCCTTTTTGCTCGTTAAAGTTTTAACCAGCATTTGTGGATGCTCTCATGTATTGAAGTAGTTGACAAAAGTTTGTCAAAGTAATCTAGAGCCCATGTAGTTATATTACCCATATTACCCAGTGACTGCATGAGTGTAGCCTCTGAGTGCCTGCTTGTTACCTGAGCATTCACAAGCCATACACTGAAATGGGCACATTTTCGGCATGAAATTGTTCTTATTTTGGCCAATTCCGTTGCCATGTCAACAAAATTGATAGGTGCTGCGACCTAACCATAACCTCCGCCCGCACCAAACATCAAATCAGGTTGAAATTTGCGGCCTATAGTGTGCCTACAAGAAAATCTCTACAAATGTGGTGGCAGCCCCAGAGACAAGGACCGTGAATCCACAGTTGGCGTCACAGTTCGTCTGACGGGCTACAATGAAAGTTATTCATCGAGTGCTGTCTGAGTGATCATCGATAATGGGGATTCCACATTGCCCTTCATGCTCAGAAATTCCACCAGATTCCATGAATCTTAATTATGTTGTGCAATTTTGAGGGTGAAATATCAAATGTTTTTTAAATCTTTCAATGATTTTCTCACACATTTGTGAGAAAATTGGCAATCTTTGGTCCATCTTTGCTCCTGAAAGAATACACATTTGCTGGATGCCTCTTTTGTATCAAGTCATGATGGCAGTCACCTTCTCACACCAGCTTTTCCAAATCACATCATAATTCAGTTTCTTCCTGTATTACTTTTCCTAAATCGCTTTCACTCCAACTTTTTGTCAAATGCATTGTAAGCCTGAAAGGCAGGAATGGATTAATAATTACAAATAAAATGAAGTTGATCAGACAAAGCATTAAATACCTTGTATTCATATTGTCTGCCATGAAACACAAGTCGAAATAAATTTAACACTCACTGCTTTTTGCTTTTATGTGCAGTTTTCATACCAACTTTTTCCGAGTTGGGGTTGTACATGGAGAGAATGAAGACAGAAAGAGAGGGAGACAGGAAGGAAGACAAAAACAAAATGGTTAAGTGTGCAGAAGATAAAAGGTAAATAAAAGCCAGCGGTGCCTGTTACACTGCTGTAGCTAAGATCAGCATATCGCATGCCCTGTATAGACATCCAAGGATAAACTTGTTGAGGTCTCAGCAAGCTGAGGGCTTGAAAGTTGCAGAGGCATTTGATTGCAGTGTGATATCAATCCAAATTGGAGAAAAAACTCCCGTTAGGGTATATCTAGGCAGCCCTGGGCAGCGACAGTGTTTGGGTTAATTTGCAAGGGAGAGGAGGACAATATGACTGGAATGTGCTTGATGTGAACAGCAGAGGAACCTGTCAGTTGTGTGCGATTACTGCGCAGTAATCCAGCAAGAGCAGCCGATGGTAAAGACAACGAATGTCAACCGTGCACATAATAAATGGTTCTGTGTGAATTCCCACTCCTCCAATTCTCTGCGTTATAATAGCAAAAAAAGTTGCAACAAATCAATCAGCACTGGAAATTTGTCTCACAGCTGGGAATGTATAGACTGATTACCGTTTCACGCAGTCAGATAAGTGTAAATTGGGGGGAAATGCACAAGCCATTGATATTCAGAAATGTGAAAGAATCAGTAACATGACTAAAACGTTCACTGTTAATTGAGTACTACTAGAGAAAGTATGAGCTTAGAAAGGACCATATGAGCTCTGTATGAATCGATTTAACGCTGAAAATTTTGCAGGATTTTTTTTGTCTCAAAAACAAACAATAAACTCTGTTACTAGCATTGTCCAAAAGTATTTAGACATCGATTCAATTTTGATAATTTTAGCTCTGTTTGCCTCTGCAATGGGACTGAAATCAATCAAGATGTGCTTGGAAGCTATAATTTCCCCTTAAGTGTTTTACAAAGAATCTTACATGGACTGTGAAGGAATTCTGGCCATTTTCATGCATAGCTCACAATGTCTGTACCCATCCCTCAAATTTAGGGGATCAAAACTATTTGGACAAACTAACGTAGACATATAGCAAATCGTAAATTTTGAAACCTGGCTACAAATTCTTTGCAGTCAATGAGGCCTGGAACACACAGACATCACCCAGAGGCAGGGTTTCTTCCCTGATCACACTGTGCTGAGGCTTTCATCACAACTGTCCTCAGTTCCTGCCAGCTCTTGGGGCATTTTGCTTTCAATTTTGCGTTAAGCAACTGAAATGCACCATTGACCACAAATTAGTTTGGAAGCATTTGGATGAATCTGACAGGTTGTATGGCCCTATTTGACTAAAAATACACCTCCCTTCTTTTCCAGGCAGTCACATCAGGGCAGGGGCGTGGCCACCAGGGTGGCACCGGCTACCCGTGGAATATGATTGGCCACCCTGCCTGGCCACCCCCACCAGAGCTGCCAATCAGTTTGTCCGAGTTGACATTCAAAAAATATGCAGGATGCACTCTGGTTGCACTTCAACTCTCGCATGCAGACTTGCACTATTTTGGCTAAAAAGAATAAACAAGGGTAAGTAAACAGTCGCTCACAATGCGTCGTGTTAAATGATTTACAAATGTTTAAATTAAGTTGATAAGTAAGTATCAAGAGTTAGCACAGTGCGCTAGCTTAGCAGAATGAATTGAAGTCTATGGGAAACATTAGCCTGCGCCGGTAAAGGTGAAAAAAAAACAAACGTCTCCTGGAGCTTGCGATTTGCGCTTGCCCCCACTGCGTTAGCTAGCCATATACTCAGTTGACACTGGAGGAATCAGTGGCAGTTCGTCGGCCGTAACAGAGGGAAGCTAAAACCTCCCCCTTCAAAGCTTAATGACTTAAACCTTTCGCAGTTTACTTTTCTTGATAAGCAGTTGCTCAAACGAATTGGAAGAAGGTCAGTCAAATTTATGTTTGATAGCAAATGACAATGCAAATTATCAATACGTCTTTATAAATTAGTTTGCGAAAAAGCCACGAGAATCCGTTTTCTACAATCTGAATATTGAAGTAAAGAATACGATGTTGCACAACTTATTGCTTAATGAGCCTCAGGAATCAATTTGCAAATATATGCCGTTTCACCAGCTATTTAAGCGCAGAATTTATAAAGATGTAGGCCTATGGTAATTTACGTTCTAATTTTTGTGTGAAAGTAAACCTCATAATTTCGTGGTGCAATGTATAACAATGCTATTGAAAATAAATTTGACTGTCTTTCTACCAATTCGTATGAGCAACTGCTGCTCAAGAAAAGTAAACTGAAAGGTTTAAGTCATTAAGCTTTGAAGGGCGAGGTTTTGGCTTCCCTTTGTTACGGCTGACGAACCGCCAGTGGGAGGAATACAGTGCTGTATGTCTGAATATCGAACATCAATCTAACATGACCTCGGAGAGGAATACCGGGATTCAGCATTGGTTCGAGATTTTTCTCTCACTTAGTTAACTAACGTTAGTACGTCTCCCATTGCCCAACAAGCTAATTTTATCAATGCAAACCTTTGGTAGTTCAAACGCGAGAGTAATGGCTTGACCGTTGTGTGAGTTAGCAGAGTGATGGCGTCACCTCAGGGGTAACATATATTGGGAATTACTATCCAGGTGCTTATGGAAATTACATTTGTTTTCTATTAAATTGCGCAATTTAGTTGTGCGATAAACAGAATCTTATTCTCAAAGTCGCGGTGTCGTCACTTCCGGCTGGCCCAAATAAGTACTCGTCTTCGTGTTATCTCATCAACAAATGTCACTTTCTAATCCACCTTATTAGTATTTGTATCTGCCATTTTTCTTTTTTGTGAGTAAATACAGCATGTAGGAGTTATTATAAGGTACTAAAGATGTCATTTAACTATTTTGATCATCTTTTAATCATCTAAATATTGCAGGTAGCCTACTTAGAGTTGTAAATTAAAAGCATGGCAGCAAATGGCAAAAGTAATTCCCAATTAATTCCCAGCTAACAAAATATTTTGCTATTTACCACATACATGCCAACTCTACCGCTTTTGGGGCATTTTTTTCAGAATGAAACGCCCCAAAAGCAGTATTCTACCGCCAAAAGTGGTAGAGTTGGCATGTATGCATCAGGGTTCTGTCTTTGGCAAGCTTGTATCCATGCTTCACGCCGCTTACTTTCCTTTGGCAATACGTGAAATGGAATTTTCTCTCCCTGTTTCATGTTGTGATTCGAACAACCAAATGCTACACACGACTTGGGCATGTTTTTTGATGGATTATTACTTTGTTCGCATCACTTTCAATTCGGTTTCATGGGCCATGCTGATTTTGTTTTCACCGAGTCACCCTGCACCGGAAGTGGGCCTGACTTTGTGACTACAGTCAGTCGTGACCTGATCAGACCACTACTAATGCCTTGATAAATTGAAAACCATTTGAAACGTGTATCGCGGTCATAAAACCCCTATAGTTCAAGCCATTCATCTCTCCTTATCGATTCAACCATTTCCTTCAACTAAGATGGTTTTTCGTAAAACGATGATAAATAAGATCAGCTTGCAATCTATCATCCATTACACTGCGGGACACAACAGAGGAGCACTGTGTTTTGGCATAGGAATGGATGCAACGCATAGAATTTTAGAATGGTCCATAATCACCGCATCTCTCTGCATGGTGTGTATAAACTTAGTTCCATATTGTACTTTGAAACATTGAAGAAGCGTCCCTTCAAAGTAAAACGCTACTTGCAAATTAATGCTGGTCGGTACTGCGCTGCTGTCAACTCAATTGCGGCGAGTAGCAAAAGCTAATTTTGGCGATACAAAGAAACTTTCCCGGTAAACTTTAGTTACATGCTTGGTGTCTACCTTCCCTAAATCGAAACTTTGCATTTATCTTGAGGTAGTCTTTCATGTTTGATTAAAGACTAAAATCACAATCAATTTCACTGAGATAATGCAGTTAAATAAACACTGAAGTTTCAGGGGTCTGAGAATGTTGAGAATGTTGCGATCAGATGAACTTTATTGAAATTTTAAGATGTAGCACGGTGTATTCCCTTGCCATTAAATGTATTTCTCTCTCTTCTAAATTGCTTGGGCTGGCATGGAGAATTTGACCACAATATTGACACTAGTGCATTTATAGACACACACACACTGCAATGTGAAACAACTGTTTACTTTTGTTATAAAATATGTACCATGGATATTTGTGTGAAAAAGAACTTCCAAAATTCTGATACCACGAATTGTTTTTGAAAACAAGTGGCACACAACAGAGAATGTGTTTTTAGATAAACTTTATTAAAAATAAAAACAAGTAAAATTAATGAAAATTATGTTTACTTTAGCAGAATTACATTGCGTTCTATCCTATAATATGTTTCCTATATTTCTGTGCAGATTTTCAATGCTTTATTCTGGTAAAAAATGCTTCTCCCCCCCCCACGAGCCCCCTCTGACTGACTATTGGTCCCCCCTTGTGCCACCCCACTTAAAAAATCCCGGAACCGCCCTTGCGTCAGGGGAACCTTATGTGTCCTTTTACCAAGGTCTGGGTGAATACTCTTTTCTGATTGGTTGGCAAGCATGCGTTAAACTGTGGATCACACAGGTAGTTTCACTGTTCGAAATTCATCCGCTAGCCAACCTGTAACCATAGTAACATTAGAGAGCGTCACTGTCAAACTGTCACCAGCAGAGCTATTCATTAAAAATCAAATTGATGAATTAATGAATGAACATTTTGTTATCTGCTATTGTTTATTTGAAAAAAAAATGAACCAATTAAATTGATGAATTAACGAATCAACATTTTTGTATCTGCTATTCTTTATTTGAAATTTAAAAAATGACCACCACTCTCCTCACCCTGTCCAATAGTGGCTAACTGAGGTGGTTGTAAAAGGGACAAGAACAATTCCTCGTCATGACAACGGTAAGCTCTTGCTTCCTCAACTTTAGATTTTAAGTGCAAAACTTTCACCAAAAAATTCTGAATGCTTTGATTTGATATTGCTGGCAAATGCCTAAGGTATAAGCGGGATAATCAACTCGTAGGTGTGCATCATACGGTTTTAAGGCACTTCACAGAGGCAACAACCCTCCGCTTCCCATTGGGTGGTTATTCGCCTCTGTGTTGTGCCTTAAAAACCGTGGGATGCACGCCTACGAGTTGATTATCCCTTACATAAATAACAATGCTTCACAGATGAGGAAGTATGCTTCAGTTCATGAGCAGTTCCTTCCCGTCACCAAGCACTTCTATTCTTCCTATCATTCTGGAACAGGCTTTTTAAGGTGCTTTTGGAAACTTCCTAATTTCAAAACTTACTAATAATTTACACCTTGTGGAAGACTCAATTATTTAAATCTGGTCAAGTCTCCCCTTGATTTTTCATTTAGGCAGTGATATGCCTACCTCCCAGAGAGTATTCCTGACCTGGCCATTTTTTTACAAAGGGTTTTTTCTTCTCCAGGGCAAGAATTCTTCTTCTTTCCACCCTGATTGAAATCCATGGTCTTCAAGGTGTTTTGATGTTCCTGAGATCACCAGTGCATTCATTCTATTTAAGAATATAGCTAATAGTTGATTGGACCAAGCTCAAACTTCATATTAAGAGTTGGCAACCACAGATTTAAAACACAAATGCCTCAAACTCCAGACCAGTGGGTCCCCAATCTTTCCCAGAAAGGGCCGGAATGGTTGCAGGCTTTCATTGCAACCAAGCAGCTACACACCTGATGCAACTAATCAAGCTTATTAGCAAAGAGTCCAGGGGTTAATTAGTAGCATCAGTTGCAATGAAAGCCTGCACCCACACCGGCCCTTTCTGGGAAACATTGGGGACCCCCTGCTCCAGACCCTTTGTCTGCTTGCTTGTTTACAAAATTATGTGACCTCGTAATTGAAAAAATGCTGCAATTTCTGCATGGTTAACCTAATTTTGATATATACAGCCTTACATCAAGACTGAATGTCTGCATTTTTATCCATTCATTATTGTGACATTGTTACAAATGTTTGTACGTTGCCAATATCTAAATAATTATGGATCTGACTACACACATGTTCATTAGGCTGGATCATTATAGAGTGACTATTCTGCTTAAACTCATGCATTCTTATTTGTTTACTAAGTAAACACTCTTCCTGATCTTAATGAGTCACAAATCATGACTCTCCCTGGCAGTCTATGAGGTTACTTCCAGCCCTGTAAAATCTGAACATCACTTAAAGAGAATCTGTCTGACAATTTGAAGTTGGCGAAAAGCAGCGCATGATGCTGTGACCTAACGAAGTTAAAGAAAAGATGAGAAACAAAGTAGGTGACATCTATCATGTGTGAAGAGGGTCACAAAGCTATTTATATGCGGAGAACCAAAACGTCCAAAATCAAATATAAAATAAAGAAATAAATTAAACGACCTAATAAATAAATATATTAAATAAAAAAGAGATATAGAAATTAAAAGCTCAGTGATCAAATAAATGTGCTGGTCAATTTGAAAATAAATATGCACAAAAATAAAATAAAAAATGCTTCATTTATTTGTCAAATTACTTATATTTTTTGAATTAATTTATTTTTGGATTCATTTCCCAATTTATTCTTTTTTGATTATATTCATTTGTTTTTATTAATTTCCCCGTTTATAATTTCCTTTTTTTAAATTAAATTCCTTATTTATGCATTTCTGTATTTAGTTAGTTCTGTTTTTTATTTTAAAAGCTGTCTTATGATTATTGCACATGCTCAGGACTTTGAAAACTGTTCAGCCTGACAAGAAATCAAAACGAGTGAATCTATTCATGTGAAAGCCAAAATCTGGCTCCATCATTGCTTATGCATCATATTTTTGCATTGTATTTATATATTTTACTCACTCAGTTATTATGCTTTGTATATTAAGGATTTTTCTCAGGAAATTCTTAGTCTTCTGATGTTAATCGGCGGTTTTGCAAACTAGCTTACATTCTTCATATCCTTCAGCTAAAGTGTTAAAATAGTGCTATGATTAGTTGAATTTCCATTGAAACTCTTAAATATAAAAAGTATAATGCTTGAGTAAGTAAATTACATAAATACAAATACAATCAATTCGTAATGCAGACGGATTAGCATCAGTGGAATCAAATTTTGACTTTCTGTTGAGCAGATTCATCTTGATATCTAGTTAGGCTCAACAGTTATCAAAGTTCTGAGTGTGCGCAGTAATCATTTCACAGCTCCTTTAATTCTGGTTTTTCTTTGTCTTTATGGTTAAGAGTTTTGAAAATTAAGCCATTAGCAATCAAACCCACACATTATGGCGTAGGATTAGGTCAAAATTATGACTATTGAGAGGTCAGAGAAAGCTATGTCCTTGTGAAAGCCAGGTACTGGTCTGAGCCGTGTTTCCCAAAATCATCTTGAGGCTTAAGATGATCCTAAAAATAATCTATCTAAATTTCTTACATTTGTGGATTGTTTCTGAAAAGCAAGATAATTGAGCAAGATAACATTTTCAGAAATAATTGCAGATCAACGAGTGGTAGCTGTGTAGCCTATGGGACCTACATGTACATGAGTCATCACAAACTATTTGAGTTTGCTTTTTTGTGTGTGTTTTTCCATATTATAAGGTTATACCATACCTTATTTCATTTTGCAGCATTCCCAGAAATAACAACTCCAACTGTTGGCTAATAAACTTCATCTCAAGTGCTTGAAAGTTTATCATGCTAGGGCCAACAGCAGTTGAATTCCCTCTCAGTTATAGCCGATAAAAAGAATCAAACTGTCCTGGACTATGAGCTCTGAGCATGCTCCACATTCTTCGTATAGGGCGCCGCAGGGTGAAGTTGCCTTCAGCCGTCAACTTCCAGGCTGCTCAGGCTGCGTAAACGCCGCCCCCAACTACAGCCAATCAGATCGCGAGCTAGAGTACAACCAATCCGCTCATGAGGCAGCCTATTCAATTTAAATTCCTCTCCTCAAAGCGAAGCGGGCTTAAGAACATCAATATTGTTAAAAACAAATGCATGTAATAATCTTTTCTCATTACAGAAACTGATTTGTGAGGTAACGTTAGATATTTCAGCTATTTTGATAAAGTTAACCAATGCAAACAAGTGCTTTTTTTGTCTTACAGTTAACTTAAACACTTCTACAATATAACTTCAAGTATAACTCTGTTTGAAACATAAAATTGGCCCACTTGTGAGATATTTTGTTCAATAAGCTGTTTAGTTGAGCTTCTTAAAAACTTCAACTGCAAATTGCTATAGCGTTAGCTGCCTTCAAGGCTGATCGTAGAGACTAGTGCCCTGCAGGCTGGTCAGAAGGCTATTTGTGTATAATCTTTAATAGTATTCAGTCTGATGCCTTCAAAGCTGATTGTAGAGACTAGTGCCTTCAAGGCTGATTTGTACAGACTAGTGCCTTGCAGGCTGGTTAGAAGGCTAATGTTGATTTGATATTATATAATCTTCAATAGTATTGCGTCAGATGCCTTCAAGGCTGATTGTAGAGCACTAGTGCCTTCCAGGCTGACCGCAGAGACTAGTGCCTTGCAGGCTGGTTAGAAGGCTAATGTTGATTTCATATTGTATGATCTTTCATAGTATTCAGTCAGATGCCTTCAAGGCATCAGGACCCGGGGTGGGTGCTGGGGTGGGTCCTGCTGCAAGAGCATCAGGGCCTGGGGTGGGTGCTGGGGCTGTTTTCTTTCCTTTTTTTAAAAAACTTTTTTAGCAGGGCGGGTAGATAGGGCTCTAAGACGGCGCTGAGACAGCCTTGAAGGCAGCTAACGTTACAGAAACTTGCAGTTGAAGTTTTTAAGAAGCTCAACTAGACAGCTTATTGAACAAAATATCTCACAAGTAGGCCAATGTTATGTTTCAAACAGAGTTTTACTTGAAGTTATATTGTAGAATAGTTTAAGTTAACAAGTATGACCTGTTTAGCTAAGGTTAGGTCTATAAGTTAACTGTAAGACAAAAAAGCACTTGTTTGCATTGGTTAACATCAAAATAGCTGAAATATCTAACTTTACCTCACTAGTCAGTTTCTTTAATGAGAAAAGATGATTAAATGCATTTGATGTTATTAAGCCCACTTACAGAGCAAAGGCTTCCAAATTGAATTGGCTGCCTCTTGAGCGGATTGGTAGGACACTAGCTTGCGATCTGATAGGTTGTACTTGGCAGCCTAGAAGTCAACATCTGAAGGCAACTTCACCATGCAGCGTATAAGGCTTTGACTCGGAAGACTTGTGGTCATGTAAACACCAAACTGCTCAGCAACAACTCTGAGCTCTAACTAACTAGCAAGTTTGTACTGAGCAGTAACAATCCTTGTCTGTAAAGGTATTGGTGCTTGAGCAGTAATGCCTTGGGGTCTCTTAACTTCTGCCATTAATCCACATGATTTATCAAATGACTTGCGCGTCCTCTGAATATTTTCCTTCCACTCGCCATTGGAAAAACTACACTTTCCCACCAGTCATTACTCTTGACCCGGATGCAACATGCGCAGGAAGCCCGGGAGTGTGTTTACCGAAAGCACAAATGCTAAGTTACATAGTTGGAACCACAGTCTGTCAATGGACAAACTATGTTAGTTGCTTGCAACTACACTTCTGGGAAACGCACTTTGGGGTAGTAGATGGGGCACAAATTAGAGCATAGCAGCGTTTCAGCCAAGCTTTGGCTAACGCTATAACCACTGGGGGTAGCGTGTGTCTCAGTTGTACAAAAAGCATAGCGAACAGCCCAAATTAAATGTACAGAGCTGTAACGTTGTTGATGTTATCGTCACTCGATGTTACACAGTCAGTGCACTCGACATGCTTCTCAGAGTTTGCCGTCAGCTAACTTGTTTGTCAAATGTTTGGTCTGTGACGTAATAGGTCAATCAGAAAAAGATGTGACACGAACAAGCTGAAATGCACATTGCCACCTATTATAGCGGAGACCGGCATGCTTCGGTCAATAAATCGAATTTCATCCTGCGCAGTTATGCTGGGACAAGGACAGTAGGCCGATTGCATGGCCTAATCCAGCTATTGCCGTAGCTCAACCTAACTGCTCGTGTAAACATACTGTAATCCATTGCTTTCCTTAAAATAAGTGGCTATTCGCCCCACAGCAGGGTGAATTGGGAAAGAGATCAACTATCTGCAAGAGAAGCAGTCCGGCTATTCGCACAGGAGCGGGGCGGTTAATAGAAGCGCTTCAGCTATTTGCCCCGCAGCTTGGCCAATAAAATATTTCATTTCATAATCTGCCCCACTCTTTCATGTTGAAGTACTACGGGGCGAATAGCCTCTTCCTTTTCTAAAAGTGCTGATTTTTAAGGCTACTTTGTTTGTCAGCCAAGCGGTAAAAACGAAATGAGGGATTTTACATATGATAATGGAAATGGGACAGTAGGCACCATATTAATGGATCAGGTCGGATTCACATAATTTCAGATAACTGATCTACCCATGCAGGACTTATCCAAACTTCTGTTGCGCATTTCAGCACTTCAAACATTTCTTCAGTTACAGTTTGTGTTTTGTATGACAGAGCAAAATCCATGCACTATTCAGACATATGCCATGTATTTGATATTTTGGCCAAACATTGTCGATGAACAGCCACCCTTCCAGGGAGGATCCTGAAGAAGACTGCATAAATTACAGAGTTCGCCAGTGTTAAAGAGTTGTTGCTTTATCCAGTGTAATCTACGTATACCTATATGCATAACCTCACATGTTGTATCGTAAATTATTCAATGGAATAGGTTCCTTTACGATTATACTAGCCTGCATCACAGCATGCTCTGATGTGGGTACGTGAAGCGATTGCAATCAGCCTTCTGGCAGGTTTTTTTTTTTTTTTTGCAGTATCTTGAAAATAATTTTTCGCACATCTTTTTTTTAATTTTAATTGTTTGCTTGAGTGGGCACTGCAGTTCGTCCTTGTGTAACATGTAACAAGCAGAGGGTACGTGCCTTATGCACTCGGTGACAAAGGTGCATAATGCTCATAATAATGCACCCTGAAAATTGCAGTTAAAAATTGACAGTAGACTAGGTTTCTATTAGTCAAAGGCGCAAGAGCTTTGCGCTACCTCAAGATAGCAACAGGCCAGCATTGCGCCTGACCACACCTCATTTTAAGACCAACACGCCCATGGGTACTCACTTCAAAAATGAATTGGCTATTTATGCAGCAAGGACACTGGACAGGAAATCACATTTTCCGCCCCACTGCCCCGGGTTTAAGATGCAGGCCAATGTCTTCATAAATCATGCATAAGCAAATGTGCTTTGTAAAGGGTGAAACAACACATCCCTAACATGTGATACCAGATATGATATAATTGACAATGTCACTTAGCTGGCAGCTAAATGCTATAAAGGGTGACATTGTCAGCTAAGTGATATTTCCATTTCCATTCCGTGGACCGATGAGTCAAAAGTGGAACTTTTGGCAGGCATGTGCCTTGTTACGTTTGGTGTAAAGCTAACACAGCATTCTAGGATAAAAAACATCATCATCACTGAAGGGAACTGTTATGCTCTCGGATCCGGGAACGAGGCATAATAACAGGAACACTGGTAGCTCCTCTGTTTCGTAGCAAAATGTAGACATAGGTAGCATACTTTTTGGTGGTATGGCAGCTGTGCCATTGGTGACTAGTTGGGGAAATCGGGACGATGCCTTGTGCCTTGATTAGTCAGTGGTTGGTTATGGGAGGGGTGTCCCTTTTAAATAGGCCAAAACCAAAGGTCGTTCTGGCGATATGCCAGAGCCCTGAATTGGAGGACACCTTCCCCAAACTTTCCTTCCCGACCACATGTATGCGCCTCATTTTTAACCCGTCATCTGTTAGACTGCCATGCTTGTAAGAAATAACTCCTTATACTGAACCAGACTGAACGACACAGAGCTATTCGCCGGTGGAGCGGCAGCTCGCGCTAACCCTGGGTAATGGTGCCGTCTTAAAGGGAGGTAAGTCCCGGCTTTCCTTTTACCTTCACCAGTCCAGGCCAGCCTGCCTTCTTTTACAAGTGAAATTATATCCCTAGACAAATGTGACCGCGACAGGGAGTTCCCAATAACGTAGGTTAATGAACAGGGCCACTCCTAATGCGCCTTCATCCTTACGCCTATATATACCTCCTACATTGCCACAATCCCCGCTTGTTTCCTTTCTATGTGGCTCGTCTTGTTTCTACGACGTTCACTCGCAAACCAGACAGCCAGCGCACAGCAAGAGTTTGTTTACCCGAAGCACTAAATCCAAAATTCTATCAAATCCCTTGGGCTCAGGATAATGCTAAGGTTCCGATGCACCCAGAGGAATCTTCTCAATACATTCCCACAACTCCATTTCTCCTCCGCGCTCACGCCTGCGCTCTGCCATCTTCGTATCTCCACAACAAAGCATTACCCGCTTGGCGCAACCGGGGTGCCCATATACTGGACCACGCTCTCCCGCGATGATGACCGAAGTGGTTTCCTTATGTCGGGCTCCGCACCGCAGGAATTCCAGCTATGCTCCTCATTAACCGTAGTGCCCAGAAGCGAGAGCCTGAGGCTCCCCAGCAAGGATAACTACGGCACACACTCCAAGGCCATCCGAAGCTCCGTGTCAGACTGTCGCCAGACTCTATCGGGCGCTCAAGCAGAGGAAAATCCCCTTCCACCACTTTGAAAACAAGGCCCGACAACTAAAATTATACACAGACTCCATCAGCGATGTAGCTGATCCCCCCCCCATGTGTAAACCAGACGTGTACAGACCACGCAGCACTTTCGGGTTCGGTGCTCAACGTCCCCAGCACCAACATCATCACGCTCGGACATGTCCTCCCCGCTCCAGATTGAAGTTGCTCCTTCCGCAGACCTGCCAGTTTCTCTGTCTCCTCCACTTCGTGCCTGATCCCTCTGTTAACAACCCCTTCGGTCTCTTTTCATTCCCGATTTCGTCCCTGTGTTCGCAGGCTGCACCTTTGCCCCGTGCACATGCGTCCCGTCCCCCCCACCTCACTTCTGCCAGATGAAACCCGGCTTCTATGCTCCTGCTGCCCACAACCGAATTCTCTAAGGCTCCAGCAGTTCCGGTGTTAACCCACCAACACCCGAAGAAGCACCTGCTGTTGCCTCATCTGCTTGTCTCTTACCTCCTTTCCCCTCCCCCCTCCCCTTCCCTGTTTCCCATGTCTCTAATTCTGTGCTTCCCCCTACAGGTTGTCCCCTCCCATCAACTACTTCGGCTCCTCGTAGTTTTCCCCTCACGACAGTTCCTGCACACACCAGCCACCACCTTACCTCCCATACTCCCCTCGTAGCCTATTCCAAACCCTTCACTATTATCCCCCACACTTAGACAACAGATTTTATCGGGTTTGCACGTCCAAAAAAAGAATCCTAGATGTCATCAACCCTGCACCGCTCAAGCGCCCAAACCCTGCTCGTTCCGGGGAGCCCACGTGAACCGAATTCGCCATTCGTCGTCCCACTCTACCGAGACACAATCCCCCAGTCCTTTTCTCCTCTGAGGCAAGAACTGGACAATTACTTTACGCTTGTTCTCGATCTTTGTTTATGCTTCGGCTGTACATTAAGCGATTGCCTGTTAGCTAAATTCATATAACTGATGTGACTCCGCTAGGATTACAATTTGCAAATCCGAAACTCTCCCTGACTTCACAGCAATTATATTCGCCATCACTCAGCTGTGCATCGTATGTAACAACGCCATTTCACTGCCACTTCATTCAGACTGTAGAATGGATTCTCATGGCTCATTGCTCTATGAGCCTTGCAAACTTATATACGCGAATCTGCATTGTTTTCTAGCACTACACAAGCACAGAAATTACAAAGACTTATTGATATTTTCGTAGTCATTGATGTGTGGAAGAAAACAATAATTTGACAGTGCAATGTATAACAAGGCTTTC
Organism: Gymnothorax reevesii; assembly: GCA_029721435.1. NCBI lineage: Eukaryota > Metazoa > Chordata > Actinopteri > Anguilliformes > Muraenidae > Gymnothorax > Gymnothorax reevesii. The sequence goes on along the minus strand of CM056579.1, from coordinate 35,378,205 downwards.
AATAAATAAATAAATTAGACTTTCGTCGGTTCTACCAATTAGTCTGAGCAACTTTTACTATATACGAATGTCATGTTCTTCGCAAATTAAATGCCACACGTTTATGGTGCTGTTGAATGATTGCAATGTTTATTCCAAAATAGTAAAATCATGACAAATGCTAATATACTTTGCCTCGCCGGCAAACATTCAAGGATACTACGCGCATCCACCTCATAGCCATTCGCAAACATTCACGGATACTGCACGCGTGTCCACCTTACAGCCATTAGCAGTGGCGCAGCTCACCAGCACTTCGCTTATTGGTGCTTTTTGCCTCGCTGGCAAACATTAACGGATGCTACGCGCATTCACCTCACGGCCACTCGCATTGGTGCAGCCCACTAGCTCTTCGCTAGCACTTCAGTTATTGGTGCACTTTGCCTCGTCGGCAAACATCCACGGGCATTGCACGCGTATCCACCTTATAGCCACTAGCAGTGGCGGAGCCCACTAGTGCTTCGGTTATTGGTGCATTTTGCTTCGCCAGCAAACATTAACGGATACTATGCGTATCCTCCTCACGGCCACTGTCAGTGGCGCAGCTCTCTAACACTTTACTAGCGCTTTGGTTATGGATAAATTGCATTGGCATTCCATAAGTAAAATATTCTATTAAAATACGAATGTCGGAAAGTTTCCATCCAAAATTTTAGAATCTGTATTGAAAAAGTATCCTCAGATTGGAATTAAACAATTTGCACATAGGAAATGTCATGGTCACCCCTCAAACATTTACACAGAAATACACAGTCCATTATGTCACGCTGATAGCCAAGAGGTAATAAGTTCAGCTTCATGAGACGGACTTTGTAATCACTACCTTCACAATCACTATAACCAACAATGTACTTGGTTGCTCTCCTTTGCACACCTTCGATATGAAGGAGAGATTTCTTGGATGCTACAGCCCAAGATTGGGTAGAATATTCCAAGAGTGGTCTTATGAGCGATGTATGCAATTTTCTTTTTGTTTGAATTGAACAACAGTGACCACAAGTTTTTTGAATCAATCTTACTATACAATTTGCTTTACTGGCCAGTACATTTGCATGTGCATCCCATGATAAATTAGATGACACAACAATCCCTAGATCACGCATGCAATCGACTTTTTCGATTATATTACCATTCATAGTGTACTGGTGAAAAATGGGAAATCGCTTCCTTGTAACATTCAAAAGTTTACATTTGGCAGTGATAAATCTCATATCCCATTTATGACTCCAGACCAAGATATTTTCAAGGTCGCACTGCAAATTTGAACAGTCTTGAGTGTTTTTGATTTCTCTTGAGCATTTTGAATTGTCCGCGAACAAAGCAACCTGTGTCTCAGGACTTGCGCAATCTGGCATGGCATTGATGTCCAATAAAAACATTAAAGGACCCAATATTGATCCTTGTGGAACTCCTGATGTAACAGGAGACCAGGAGGATAGAGCACCATCGACAACAACTCTTTGTTTGCGATTAGATAAATATGACGTAAGCCATTTTAAGAGATTGCCATGAAATCCATAAACCTGAAGTTTATGCAGAAGTAAGGCGTGGGGGACAGAGTGAAAAGCAGATGAAAAGTCTAAATATAGGATGTCAATTTGTCCAGACTGATCCAGGATTTTGCCGACTTCATGAAAAACCTGAATTAACTGAGTTGTTGTGGCTTTACAAAACTGTGTTGTAAGTGATACAAGACAGACACAACGTGAGGATAAACCAAATTTAGGATACACCTTTCCAGCACCTTGCTGCATATGCACAATAACGACACTGGTCGATAATTTCTCACATTTTCTTTATCAGATTTTTTATGCACAGGAATAACATTTACTCTGAGCCAAGCAAGTGGCAAATCTCCAGTTTGAAGAGATTTGTTAATCAGGCTAGAAAGTGATGGCGCCATTTCATGAGCACATTCTTTTAAAATCCGAGCCGGTAACCCGTCTGGCCCGCACGCTTTGTTCGAATCAATATCAGTCAGAACAGATTTGACATCCAGGACAGTAATCGTTACATTACCCAAATAAGCATGTTTAAAAACTGTTATGTCTGGATATGATTGTATTGAAGGCTGGGGGGTGAAAAGAGATTGAAAATACTCGTTAAATAGACTAGCCTTTGCGAAAGGATCAGAAGCAGTTCTCTCACCATAAGCAACAATGCTAGGGACACTTTTTGTCTTTGTTTTGCTCTTGAAAAACCCCCAGAAGTGCTTTGGTGTTTTCGATAGAGAATCACTGAGAACATTTAAGTACTGATTATACTTAAAAGCACATACATTTTTTAATTTGTTCCTTAATTTATGAAATTTTGCCCACAGTGCTGCAGTATTACATTTTTTAGCTTGTTTCTGTGTGGATTGTACTTTGTTGCTCAGGTGACGTACTTCACTGTCAATCCAGGCAGGAGAATTTACATCCTTGATTACAGTAGTAGGAATGAATTTATTGAGAGATGAATGCTCAAGATCTAACCAACTTTGCCAGTTAACGTTAAGATCAGGGTGAAGCATAGTAAAGTGGAATGACACTTTGCCCATGTAAGATTGAAGCCCATTAAAGTCAGCTCTCTTGAAATTGTACACTTTACGCGCGCATGTGCGAAGTCTGTTGACTCGAGTTTGGAAACAACTTAATCACGGCATGATCACTTTCAAACTGACCAAATGTTATATTTGGCTGAAACCACAATCAGTATGTACACAGAGGTCCTCTATAACCAAGTCTGAGAGCCACTGATCTAATGAGATGAAAACTACAGCGATGATGATATCAGAGTTAATTCGTACTGAGAAATGATTCCTAAATCAAGGCAGTCTGAATTTTTCCAGTAGCAAAAGGACACTAGTGAGACACTGAACATATTAATTTACAATGAACTCCCTTAACTTGATTTCAAACCCATAAGAAGGGTAATGTGACGGAAGCACATTAGGATGTCAGCCCATTTTCGTCTTCCCAGCAAAATGCAGATGTGAGCAGAGAAGCAAGATACATTTTGACTAATTTATAGACGTAAGGATCTTCAGACAATAGTGCACCTGTGCAAAGCAACTGCCACTGTGTGACAGGTTTATACTGTTATCTCTCACACCAGAAATATAGTACATTCACAGTGTGGTTGGAGATAATATGTAAGCTATAATGTGTTTCATGTTATGAATGATATAATGTTTTCAGAAGAGAAATATTCAGGACAAATATCAGTGTTGTCTATGTATAATAAAACAGCTGTGGTTGTTTTGGGGTCAACATGCGTGCTACCATATGGGTTATCTAAGTTTAGACAGATGGATGATAAACATAACTAGGTATCACACGACAAAGAAAATTGTATACGTTTTAAATACATTGAATATTAAGTTGCATCATTCCTGTGACATAGAGGGCCATAATAATTCAACTTGAAAATCAGAATTCTAGTAAAATGAATGATATTTTGTGAAACACAATGACATTTCATTTCACCTGCACGTTTTGATAAGCGAGTCACACCCTGGCGTGTGGACAGAGTTTTCCTATTTGTTTATCAAAAGCAGGGTCAACGCAGCACAACTTCCTCTACGTTGCTCAAGCATCATCCCCAATCCTGTAACTCAAGTTGTACTCCTCCTTTCAACAATATCTAACATTTGGTTTTTATGTATCAATATCGTGACTATAATCATTTTCAGAGTTTCTGATGTGAAGTGATCCTTGCGTATGGTGATTTCATTCACTTTCTTTATGCAACAATGGGCTTTTCAGGAATTTTTTAAAAAGATATCACTGTAATAAGGCGAAAGAGAGTGTTCTTGATTCCCAGTTTCATTATTTTAAAAAGAGGGTTCACATATGGAGACAGGAGCATCGAATAGCACTGTTCAAAAACACACAACCAAACACACACGCACACACACACACACACACACACACATATTCATTAGCACAGTTCACATGTATGCTCACACAGATGCTCTCATCTACACACAGCCAATCACACAGACTTTTATTTCCCATTATCACCCAGCAAGTCAAACCTGAAGGATCTTTAGAGGCCCACAGGCGGGTTGTTGTCTTTGGTCTTTTGCCAAGTCACACTTGATATTTATCAAAGGATACCTACATTCACAAGGATAGCGTTCCGTCTTCTCTCTCTTGCCTGAGAACATTCTCTTAGTTTTGCTTCATCAAGATATCATTCAATAGGAAGGCAGCATAGGGGGGAGTCATTCTCTCACACCTGCCAGAGCTTCCTGTGACAACTGTCTTACGGCAAAAAAAAAAAAAAAGACATTCGGCTTCACACTGAGGCTGATTTCATCAGCCATCCCAACAGTACTTGAGGAGCTCATTAAATGCTAGCCATCTGAGATGATCAATTTACTGAGGACCTCATCAGGATGCAAAGAAATAAAGATGAAATATTAAACAGCCAAGAATGTGTCACATTTGAGCCAGCATAGTCGGCTATTGAGTTGCCCAGGGAGGGAGAGTGTCAATGACAGGGACTTCCCTGTCTCACCTCTACTCATAGTAGATCCACTATGCTGTGAAGTTCCTCAAAGGGAGTTTGGTTTGCATAAATGTATGAAACCTAAATATGGTGGTCGAATCCGTGGAGCTCTGCAAGTGACGGTAAAGATCCGCAAACTTACGAGGCAGTGCATCTGTGGCCACATGGACATATGTAAACCTACACATTTCACTCTTGAGTACTTATTTCCAAATGCTGGAAAAATTGTCTATAACAGTGACTTTTTTAGCTTTTGGTGAATCTGCTTTTTAAAAATATTGATTTGTGCCTCATGTGAGGTACTGTTCAGGAACCACTCGCAAGAGACAGAAATACAAAAAACGTATGCCTTTAATGGAGTCCGAGTCAAAGCCAAAAAACACAGGAATTGCCAAGCCACAATACAAAATCCAAAAACAGTGTTGACTAGACAGGCAGGGGTCAGAACCAGTAAGACAGATGAGCAGAGGTGCAAAAACCATCGGCAAAAACTTGTGGTCGATGAACAAAGCCAAGGGTTATACACAGGGTATCCAAACACAGAAATCGTGGTCATACAAAAATGGGTTGAGATCTAGAAAGACAAAAACAATACAAAAAGGGCAATGGCAAAAATCGAAGTCGGACTATCCTGTAGAAGAGAAACAATATTCAATGGCATACAAGGCGCTCTGCACAAAGAAATATTGATCAACGTTCTGATGAGAGCTGTGAGTGAAAGGACTGTTTAAATACACACCGGGGAAATCATGAACACTGGACATGAACATAAACATGACAACAAGGCAGAATCACAACACCTCATGGATGTTCTGATGTATTGAAAGCAGATTACTGCATGCCGCGAATTCTAACACGAGGGCATGTCATGTTGCATGATTGACTTTTTTCCAACATGCTCGAGAACTTTTTGGATGCCTGTTTTCTTCTGCAAGGTTACGCAAGACCCTCAATTTGATGCTATCTTAGGCAAACTGATGCAGCATTCCATAAGAGTCAATCAATTGGTTAGCAGTAAGCTTCCGCAAGAACACAAAATTTCAGCTGTAAGTTTACGGAAGGCATTACATTAACTTACATGCGTAGCCTTACTGCATAGTGGAGCCACCCTATCTGGCTGACAATGCATTTGCAGCGATATGGAGCACGTTTTAGTATCAGCAAAATTTCAATACAATTAAAAACGGGGAAACATTCTACAGTTGCAGATAAAATTTTATTGTAAATCTATGGGCAGAAATTCCATGACACTTTCTATATGTGTTTTAGATTAACAGCACAATGTAAGCCATATTTTCTCTGACTCAAAGCGAATGGAGTACAAGAATGTAGATTTTACCATAATTTCAATGTCTTTGATATTTCCTGAAAAAATGAGATGGTATGGTTTTTTTTTGTTTGTTTTTTTGGGTGACACACAAATTACAGAATTTTTTTTTTCAGGTTGGCATACATGATACCAAGCAATGATCCAAACACAGATTAACAGAAAAGATGTGGAATGGAATTCTACTGTTATTTCCAAAATCAAAATCACATTCCAACAAGAGGGAGCACATAAGGGAGTGTCTTCTGACTCAATCATAAAAATTCCACTGGATGCAAGATCTACACCGATAACTTGGCTCAGAAGTCAGATCGTTTGGGTCGCGGGTTCAGACTTCTGGAACGTGCAGTGGCATCGGGATTTCTGACATTCATCTCATCACATACCTTTGCCACAGCTCATTTACAGCACAGGATGTGCAATTTGTTCATGGATCACTGACAAGACTCATTGATGTTTATATTTCCTGCATGAGGGCTCATGGTAGACAGAGTCAGCGAGATAACTTTTTGCTCCCCCCCTCCAAAAAAAAAAAAAAATAGGGATGAAAAAGGGGGGTGGGGTGAGCCAAGGGGGGAAGGGGTGCGCGGAAATGGTCTAGCTACCCACCAAACAAAAGCGGCACTTCAGTTCCCTGCCTGTCTGCTTGTCCGTTCCAGGGCTTGAAGAAGCATCCATTCATGATTCATTAACCCTGGAATTCCTCTGTAGAACAGGAGCAGGGTGCATCACAGATATGCATTCACCTTTCACTCACTTCCCTCCGTAATCACGTTAGCTCATTCATAACTGCGTTTCAATTACTGACGGGAGTGTGACCCTTGCTTCTCAGCAAATCTTATACATGTGTTTTCTGAAAGACAGAGAGGCAAGTTGTTTGAAAAACCTTTGTGCTGTCTCATGCAGAGGGCTATAAAAAGGACATCATTTTTCCTGAATCAGCTTGCGCACCAAACAGCTATTTATAGCGCCTATGCAGGGGCAAGCAAAGTATAAACACACAACTGGGTTCAGAGAAGACGTGAATAGCAAATGACTCTGTCCAGCTCTGGATTCTTCCTCTCCCATTGGCTGACTCTGGCTGCTGGATCCAGAGAGAGAATGTTAAGCTATGAGTGTGGGTAAACCATCAGGATTGCTGTTCTGTCAAGCTGCACTATAAGATCATGAGAATTAAATCAGCTGCCATTTGATTCCATACTAACAAGAGTGGACTCAAATTGACTCCGTGACAGTGATGTTGTCTCTGAGAGAGTAGATTTTACTCTCAACATTTTACTGAGGAATCCCTCTGGTCTCACGCTCTCAGTTTGCTGCTGTCTCACTTTATCAGTGATCTCAGGTCTGTCAAAGTTCAGACCTGTCTCCCTGTTATGGAGGCTAATTTGTGTTTGCGCTGATGTCCCATTCATCATGAAGGAAGGCCGTGACTGGGTCGCCGATTTTCAAATGCCTGTCGGCTCACTTTTTCACTATGGTGCCATGCCCTCTCGGGACACCCCGGCATGTCAAAGGTCAGACCTCCTGAGTTATCCTTCTTTTCCTCTCACCTCCTCCCTCACTGACGGAGTCCCTCTCAGTGACTGTCTTACACTGTAAAAGAATATAAAGTTGACTAAACTTATACTTAGGCAAACAGCTGCAAAGCATTTTTGAGTTTGTTCAACTTGAAGTCCCAGTAGTTGCGCAGACTCCATTTTTATTGAACTTAGAACCTGAAGTTGAGTGAATAAAAAAAATTTTGCAGCTGGTTGCCATACTTTTTAAAGTTTAGTCAGCATATTTTTTTTACATTGTTTGTTCCCTAGGGTGTAGATTATTCCAGAAGGATGAAGAGTGAGCAGACATGCAGAATGGGACAATATTGAGGGACCACAGGGCAAGTTGGCCTTGTTTTACCCTCCAAGCCTTGAAGTGGGCATTTTCCGGAGCTCACTGATATCCAGCAAAACACCACATCCTCAAAGCTATATGTTTAACTGAGATATGCATCAGGGCACTTACTATTCTCTCAGCGACACAGCTGGTGTTCAGATACCCATTCAAACTCTTGAACTCTTAAAACAGTGGCTTGGATTTCAGCTGAAAGACTGACTGTGCGAAAGCAGCATTCCTGCGTTTCTATGTCTGCCGAGTGTTTCCACAACAACAGCAGATGAGGATCAGACAACTGAACCGATTATTATGCAAGCAACATCATGCATGCGTGGAGACTATGGATGAATTATCAAGGCAGTGGCATTTCAGAGATGGGAATTGCTTAAAATGCAGCTGACTAAATAATGCCTGCTGTTGTTTATCATCTCCACAACAATGAAGTGAACAGAAGACTGAATTTTGCACTCAGAAGGTTAGGTCCCAACATGAGATCAATAAATAAGAATTCCATTGAGGGAATGTGTCTGTGTATAAAGACAGAACTGCGTGACACGGTCAGACACAGAGGTTCAGTCATTATCATCTCAATGTTCTTACGTGTCCAGTCAAATTGATCATGAGGAAAACTAATTACATGCATTTCACTTTTGAAATTACGACAGTGAAGAAAACTAAGAGCTAACAGACAGGTAATCTTACATTGATTCTAGCTAGATTCAATGTGAATGGACGTAATTAATGAATGTACAGTATGTATGCCAGTGGGAGTGTAAGTATGGTAAACCAAGGTAGATGGTTAATCAACCAAACAATCTCAGAGATCTCATTACATTCATAAATTTATGAAATATTGACTGTTTCTGTATGCAATAATGCCACTCGGTTTTAAAATTGCATTGAAATCGCAGTGAACTCAGAGAGCAATGCATAATTTAGTTGCAAAGTAACTTTAGAGGGAGTGAGAAGTACTGACGCCACTCATTACATTCCAGCTGCTAATTACTCCCAATTAAATCCCAAAAACAAGTGGGCTGCTGTGAACATTTCTGAGGGTGTGAGGTCAAGCATTTCCTGTGTGAGAGAGAGCCGCATGTTTGATTATAACTATCGTTTCTCCAAAAAATCCTCACCAATGGCAAAATACAGCCAGAGGTCATGCATATATAGACGCAAACAAACATGAAAGCACATGGATGCAAGTTTACATACTTAAACGCATTCACCATGAGCATATGTACAAAATAATGGACACTTGAACGGACAACTTTACAGTTACACGTGCAGAATCTTGTTTCCTTGCATGCATATAGCATAGACAAAGCCACATACAGACTAAAAATACACAGTCTAACAAATATTGTCAGATACGCACGATTAAATATATTTTACAAATATTTACCCTGTTATTTCACTTGTGCATGGGTCCTTTGAACATCAGGCCTTATAATGGAAATTTACAAATGCTGCACCAGATTTTAAATATGCGTTTGTATTTTGTACTCACACGCACTGGTTCATATTGAAATTTTTGTCTTTGTTATTCTGATTTTTGTGTCACTAAGGTTGTGAAATTGTACACAGCAAGAATTATAGGGGAGACTGGAATAATACAAAGGCCTGAGTGAGGCAATACAAACTATAAAGGCAACTCACAATTTCCTGGTTTCTGGGTGAAGAAATATTTGGCATGAAGGTTTGGCATGAAAAGTGATTGGGATGAATGTCTTGTGAGAGTTCAAAAGTATTGTGCAAAATGTTCAAATGAAATTTGTAAAACAGTGAACTTTACCGATAAGCTCCTCTCGACCAAGATCCCCATTTCTGAAGAGAAATGGTAAAGATTAAGTTCCAGACTGCAGAAAACATTGATTGGTTGAGGGTTAGTGTTTTACCTGCGTATACCACCCAGAGGCAGGTCAAATTAATCATATTAAGGATTAGTGAATAAAGAAATGTATCTGATCCCATTAAATGCAGAAACATATGATCATACTGCAGGAGAAAAGGTCACGCTGCATCATAAAGTTGAGAATGCACGGGATCTCTCGTGAGAGAGGGATTTATATGCTTTCCAAACATACTGAGGGTTCCCCCCTTAGCTGCCTCAGATTTGCATGAAAATTACAGGAGTATTCAGACTGTTCGCTTCAAGAAGAGTTCAGTCTCATTAAACGTAAATACTGATCTGACACTGCTGTTTTATATGTAATTTTTCATACTTTCTGAAAGCTGCAGTGTTTGTAGAGAGGCTATATTGTTTCTCCTTGTATGCGCCTTTGAACTTTGATTTTTTTCCCTTTTTTATTTGAAGAATGACTGAGTCACCCGTGGTGGGCTGAATCAATTTCACAAAGGTACTGCACCAACAGGTTTGCTTCCCACACTCCAGAGGAGAAAATAAATACTCCCATAATCACCGCTTATTAAAACTCACATGGCGGGGGCTGGACCAAAAATGTACATTCCGCGGGAAATCCATCGCCAGCATGTCCCTTCATGCTCCCAGCATTGCCGCTCCTTTTTAGTTTTTTTTTTTTTAAATGCAAAGAAGGCTTAACAGACAATACCGGAAAAGTTGAGAGTGGAGACGGTCGGCTCGCTTTGAAGAGGAAGAAGGTTGGCTCGTGGAACGATTTACCTCATGTTTTCAAACAGGATGTTGAGCAGCTAGAACTCCCGCTAAACTTTGGTTTCTTTCAATGCCCCGGCACACCCTACTGCTGTGAAACTTTGAATGTGCGGCCAGCGGACTACACTGCATGTCTGACAGAGGTCTGCAACCGTGGTTGTGCAGCGCCATTGGCATTGATGAGCCTCTGCACCTTAATCAGTCAATAAGAACAGTTAGCTGACATTACCTGATGCTTTCACTGGAGTTTGAGATGTGAGTTGATTTTAAGGGGAAGATGAACTCTAGCAGAGTTTAAGGCTCTCCCAGGCAAGAGCTGCAGAACCTTACAACACTGTTACCCAAGGAGAGGGAGCCAGGGAGCTATGGTCCACACAGATGTCTATGGTTAACCAGGACAGTACTCCCCTCTTGCAATGTCTGCTGAGCTCAGATGGCAGCTGGCAGTCTTAATGAAACAGAACAGCAGCTGGAAGCATGAATTACATAAGAAGATTTGAGCTGGTCAGCTAAATTTATGGCGTGACAATGGGATCAGGCACTCCTAAAAAGAAAAACGGGAGAACCTCTGGCCCCACTCTCAATTGCTCAAGTTGCCATAGTTGTGGACAGAAGTGTGGAAAGCTGGTTCAGGCAGTGAAATCTCTGGCAGAGGATCATTCTCATCAGCGAGCAGGACTGCTGTCGGCTGTCCACTTTAAGTCATGTTTAGCCAAGTGCTGCGACTTTCCAATAGTCACATATGGCCACTTAATGATGCCCAGTCAGAAATGAAGCACTATCCTGGCTTCCTCTTAAATGAGACATATTACACTGGTTCTCCAATTGGCAGACTCAATATTTGTAGCATTTGCCCCTCGGCTGAAAGAAGGGCGATTTGGAGAACTGAAGCGTCGACAAAGACTGGTGAGATCAATTCCAGCCGCTCTCACTTTCTGTCAGAGCAAGGATATCTCAAAACTTATTTTGAGTCGCTGAAAGTGGCTCAGTTCTGGTCTGGAATTGGAGGCTTTCCAAAGTTTGAGAGAAATCTAAATTGCACTGTCATGCTCTACAGGAGAGCAATTACTGGTCAGAGAGGAGATGCATCTGTCATTGTTGACAACGGGTATATCCTGCAGGAGCCAAATGAGTAGCTCAGGGGCATTTACGCAGCTTTACCCCAGGAAGCCAGGTTGACCTTAAATTACCCTACCCTATCCTAGGAGATGACAGAACCAGTCCTATTGCTGTGAATTCCCAGTTATGGTTTGCATGTGACACAGCACAGACATGCTTTGTAATAATATCAAACTCAACCTATGCTCATGCCAAGGGCTTTTATGGGCTGAGCAGCTCAGGAACCCTTCATTATTTTTTATTAATGCTCGCCACAGCGCTCACATTACACACCTGGTAGACATTTGGGGCTTCATTTACAAAGAGAACTGCATGAGCAAAATTCGTTTGGCAGATTCAAAACCCAATAACATGCCCAGTAGTCAATCATGGTATTTGTTTTCCACCAAACACTGGTTGTGCTATTAGCAGTGCAGGTGCTAAAAGTTTTTGCCTGAACTAAATACCTTTAAACATCAAGCCTTAATTGATTTGCGTTTGTCAATGTGTCTTTAGGTGCGTCTGTCTGAGCGTGAATTTCTGTGAGTGTGTATGTGTGTTTTTGTGTGTTTAACTGTATGCTACAAATGAGCACTGTTAGCTATTTCTTCTACTTGATGTATGTGATAGCTTCCACTCAACATTCGCACAACATTCTCTCTTCAAAGAATAGAAACTGAAAAAACTAAAATAAATATTGAAGGGAAAAAAGTTCAAGAAAATACAATACGAATGGTGAGGTATTAGAATTTGTCAGTGAATGGGGAAGCTCATTGGTGTCTTTGTATGATCTACGAACCCCCTCTAGTTTCCAGATGCCATCCCTAAACCCCTACTCTCTTCTCCCTATCCCACCCACTCACCCACATAGAGTCCAGTTTGGCCTCCTTGCCCGGCCCAAGTGGAGATTGGGTTACAGTCGGCGACTTGCTGTGAGAGCAACAGGAGAGGAAACAATAAAAAATAAAATAAAAGTCCAAAAAGAAAATATGCACAGAGTTTTAAATGCTGAGTAGAGGAGTTTGGCTCTCACTGGAAAAAGTGAAAGCAGTCATTCATGACATAAAGCCAAGATGTGAGGGAAGAAACAGTGCTCAGGGCTCAAATGGACAGGGAATCTGGCCAAGTCTCCTTGTCTCAGCTGTTGTTCCAGGCCATGCATTTATCATATGGCCATTTCCCTAGGAGGAAAGAAAAAAAAGACTTGTTCAGCGGAAAAGGATCTATTGAGTGTCCAAGTGACTCTAAAATGTTGAGGCAACTTTGGTTCCCATGATGAAAGAACACTTTGTCCAGAAACTTGCAAGGTTGGAATCTAGATTCAGGTAGAAGAAATCTCAAAGAGTGACAAGTTGCCTAGTAAATATTTGTGCACTGATTTTGTGTCATGTCACGTGCCTCGTTTTTGCCGAATGTCTCGCACCGTAATTTCGCGCAATTGATGGCAAACATCGACGCCAACAACTTTGTTTTATTTATTATCCTGAAAAAGAAATAGGTATTTCGAAGAGAACGAGAATGCGAGGGAGAGAGGAAGAGGAAAGCATGTCAGAGTCTGGTGGTAAAAAATAAATTTTCTCCAGATTTTTGCCATCTGTCAATTTCAGGAAAAGCAGGGTTAGAAAACTGGGCCTCTTGGTTGTTATCCGGAGTATAATGAGCCCGGGAAAAGGATTTTAATAGATGACCTCTCAACACCACCCTCATATGGGTCCAATCCCGCCACACTCTGCACTGGGTTCACACAATCAGATATAAATCAAGCTGAATATCACAAGGTGGAGTGTGGGGGCAGGAACAAGGTAATGACATCCGTTGCATCCCAATGTGAATTTCATGCTCTTCATGTTGAGCCAGAAACAGACACACACATGCACACATGCCAGTGGCAGCGCCAGAACTGGGAATTGGGTGGGCACAGAACATCCCTTTATAACAACAAGTAGTCCTGGCTAGTTCTCAATCATTTTCCTTTATTAACACGTTTTCCTATTTTTGTAAAAATCCATTGGCAATTGAAGACATGGCTTCTCTACCCATGCAATCTAACAGTGATGAAATAATGGGGTAAATACAGTATAGAAAAAAATTGACTTATAAATGGGACCATGCTTTACGAAAGACAAACTGCTCTGGTACATCCGTGCTACCTTTTTGGCACATTAGGCAAAGTAACCTGCGCTTCACGATCGTTTAAATTGTTGAAATGAAATAGAAGACCATTTGAAACACCATTATGCAATTTTCAATAACGCTGATTTAAATGCACCAAAGTGATCATCCAAACGAATGATTGTGTCTTACTCTAACGGGTAGAACTAGCAACGCCACATAGAGTGTAATGTTTTTGGAGTGAATGTATTGTTTATTTAGAAAATGATTGTGAACAAGTCAGGACTAATAATTGTTTTAAAAGGATGTTTTTTGCCCACCAAATTTTCAGTTCTGGCGCCGCCACTGACACACACACACACACACACACACACACAAAAGCACAAATAAAAACACAAAGAAATGCCAGTACAAATACACGTGCACAAACACACATATACATCAATACAACCATGCTCAGATCCACAGTAAGAGGTACTAAGCTCATTTTAAAGCACTGGGAAGAAAGCAGGGAGTGTTTTAGTGGTAGGTGCATGTGGGGCTGAGGAGATCTGAGAGGCAGATCTATGGACACAACTCAAAATAAAGTGATGTGGGACATTCCACATGTACGTATAAGAATTTATGCTGAAGCCTAGAGAAGGAAGTTTTTTCAAGGTTCCCACCTTGATGTATTTCTGGTATATAGGTAATTTTGGACCCATGAGACTATTTATGGTAGAACTACTGTAGTTTAGCATAAGCAGGATCCATGCATATCATTTAACCACTCATCACATGGTACTGATCATTTAATTTTTTTCTCAGTATAATGTTGACAGGGAATGGCAGTTTACTGGAATAAGGACTTTCCAGGCAAGGGGATATACTCTGTTTGAGTTACAGTAAATAGGCTATGGTGGATGCAAGCTGGTGCTGCATTGTTAAATTACAGTCATTTCCTTTTGAGTTCAAAAAAAGCTATTGGTCTAACATCCTTTTATTCATTATAAATACACAACCCCAACTCAGAAAAAGTTGGGACGGCATGGGAAATGCACATGAAACCAGAAGGAGTAATTTCAAAATTTACTTTGACGGGTATTTAATTGCAGTATGTAGACAAGATACTTAATGTTTTTTTCCGTTCTGCTTCATTTTATTTGTAAAAACATATTTAATCCTACCATTCAGGCCTTCAACATGTTCCAAAAAAAGTTGAGTTTGGGGAAATTCAGGAGTGGTCATGAAGTAAAAAATTTGAATAATGATGTAATTGGAGGCAGCTGATGTCAGTGGGTAATTGTAATAATTGTTTGGTACAAAAGCAGCAGTCAGAAAAGCCCTGGTCCTGGAGCAAAGTTGGTCCAGGGATCGCCAATTTGGCCATAAATGTGTGAGAAAATAATTGAAAGCTTGAAAAACAATGTTCGTCAAAGCTAAATGGGATGGGATTTTTCCCTCTACAGCCCATAATGTAATTAAACAAGAGTCATCAGAAGATGACATATCCCCCCGGCCCCTGATTATTTGCGAAAGTCATGTCAATCCTACACAAAGAAATTCAAACATGAATGTTGAGGTATTTTCCTCTGGAATGATCTGGAAGTATGTACTGGTAACATCTAGCAAAGACTATGAAGCACACGTTGGCAAAGACAATAGAAAAAGGGTTGTTAATGAACAGTGTTTTAGTTCTGCTCCAGAAACAAACCCAGCCCTGCAACTGAGTCCAAATCCATATCGCTTCCATGGAAAGGAAAAAATTTTTTTTTTCATAAATCTGAAAATATCAAAAGGCACCACTTCAGAATGTGGGTAATACACATTCAAAGTTTCAGAAAGATATAATGAACAGTTTTTGAGTTGTGCTCCGGAAACAAACCCATCTCTGTACAGAGTCCAAATCCAACTTGTTTCCATGGAACCAAAAAAAATTTCTTTCAGAAATCTGAAAATATGAAAAGGCACAACTTCAGTATGTGGGTAATACACATGCAAAGTTTCAGTAAGATATAATGAATGGTTTTTGAGTTGTGCTCCTGAAACGAACCTATCTATAGCGTCCAAATGCAACTGGCTTCCATGGAAAGGAAAAAAAAAATAAGAATTTCAGAAATCTGAAAATATCAAAAAGCTCCACTTCAGTATGTGAGTAATACACATGCAAAGTTTCAGTAAGATATATTGAACGGATTTGGAGTTCTGCTCCAGAAACGAACTAGGCCAGATGTGCTCTGAGTTCAGATTTGTTTCCATGGAAATGACAAAAATAGGAATCCTGAAATTTCCAAAGTAGCAAAAGGCACATCTAGACTATACATAGAATACATGTACTGAGTTTTGTGCTGATATCTTGCATAGTTTCCGAGTTCTGTTCCGGAAACAAAATGATTACAGACGGACGGACAGACGGACGAGGCGATGCCTATATCCCCCCGCATTCTATGCCGGGGGATAATAAAAATTCAAGGAATCTGGTGGAATTTTATGAAAAAACCATAATTTTTTTGGATTATTCTGGAAAACCTATTGTCAAGTACTACAATACGATGCTACATCTATAAATGCCAGATAAAAATTTATTATGGGGGGAAAAAAGCCTTTTGTTGACAGTGTCCAGAAGGACTGGGCCAGCGGTGTGCTTTCCCCCTTGCCTGTTCTGTTTGTTTATTTGCAGGATCCTGGTGGGCGGCATTAATTAACATTACTAAGAGCAACTGACCAGTCTTCCAGGAGGGCGTAAGGGTGCTTTCACACTAGGGACTCGGGCACGGATCTGAGTACACATGACCCCAGTTTATTTGGTAAGTGTGAACACAAGCGTACTGGGCTCGGGCGCGGTATGTGAGTTCGATTGGAAAAGGTGGTCTCAGGCACAGTTCATTCGTACTTTTACCAAACATGAAAGCAACGGTACTTGAGCATGGAGGTGAACTGTTACACGGTGTCTTAACTATTCGACTCTCTTGTTTGAACTAACATAGTGGCTAAGTGATCTCTCTGGACAAATGAAGAAGTTAAATGCTTGCTCAAAATTTGGGCTGACGAAAACACACAATTGCAACTGGATACAACACGCAGAAATGCAGATATTTATGCAATAATTCTTAAATATTTACAGTTGGATGGTTGCCGCAAAACAATAAAAGTCCCGTGACATGCCAAAAAAAATGCAGCTGCAATATCTTAAAGATGCGGAATCCAGTGCAAAACTCTAGCAGCTCAAGTGATGAAAAAGGTACATTTCTGTGGCTTCTTCTTTGTGTATATTACCCTATTAAAAAACTACCGAGGTGCGTACTGCTACCCACTGTATCGAATTTTTAAAGCAACCATACTCAGGCACGGGACAACATTGCTGGTGCGAAAGCTAATCAGCGGGGGCAGAGGGGAGGGGGGACAATCCGTGCTGTGGCACGGTACAGAAAAATCGAATCTAGTGTGACAGCGCTCTAAGACTTGGGTGCCGCAGCCCTCCTCTCTTGCACCATGCTTTCGTTTAGATGGCTTCACCTGGATTATTAGCTTTAGTTTTGCACTTTAGAACAATCAATGTCCATCAAGTCCACACATCCATCTGTGGATACACTGATCACTTTCACTAACAAACCCTACATGTTATCATGTTTTCTAAAGTTTTTGTTTGCTAATTACCTTCGCCAGCGACTTCGCTGACGAAGGTAATGTTTTGATCCCCGTGTATTTATTTGTTTGTGTGTCTGTCTGTATGTGTATCGAATAACTCAAAAAGTACCAAACGGAATTTCATAAAATTTGATGGGTTGATTTGGCATGACCTGAGGATCAATCGATTAGATTTTGGGAGTGATCGGGTCAAAGGTCAAGGTCAAGGCCACGAAAAGGTCAAAACCGACTTTCGGCCATATCTCGGTCAATTTTTATCCGATCGGCATGAAACCAACGCCAGTGGCGAGGGATTCAGTGGCGTCGGCGAAGGTATGCGCTCTACCGAGTGCCCGTTCTAGTTAATAAATGTGAGAACTTCTTTGTTAAAACCGTACGTCTCCCGTGTTTTGTCTCGGCTCAGGAATCGGGTTGTGACATAAGCATCTGTGATGAAACATCAAACAATGAAAATGTGTATTGTGGTCAGGCAAATTAATATTTCAGGTCTTTTTGGGAAGAAATGGGTGCTGAATGCTTTTGACCAATGAGAAAAAGGACAAAATAGACTGTTAGCAGCAACAAGTCCAAAACCCTTGCTCTGTCATGTTATAGAGCCCTTGACCAGGATAACTTGAGTTTCTGTGAAGGCCCCATTAAAGGTAAAGAAAACACTTGGCAGAGCAGATGCCCAATAAAAGTACGCTGCCCCTACTATTCAAATATATTTTTGAAAAAATTTTTCATTACTTAATCAGCTCGAGATAATTGCTGTTGTTGTCGCTGCACAAAGTTTGTTGGAATCGGGGTATAGCTTGCCACGTCACCCAGTCAATGGAATTCTTGTGCGTGCAGAGTTATAAATGAAATAAAACATGGCTACCGTAAAAAAAAGAGTTCTTTCGATGTATCATTTGTGAATCGGTGTGACAACAATGACAATTTATAAGCTGACATAAGACTCAGAAAGCCTACCTGCTCTATCTGTAACTGATGCTGTCGATTCTCCAGCCTAGCTAAAGTTGACAGGTGCTTGGGTTTCGGGCCCTGCCGGTGACTGAATTCCTTTGGCATGGCATCAGCTTTCAAAAATCTTCCAATATTTACTGGGCAGTTCAATTCCATATTTTGCGTAAACATGCTCCTTGAAACAACTGGGTGAAAAGGGCGTAGAACATAACCAGTGACTCTTCGTTGGGACGAAGTCCCATTGTCGGATGTTGGGCAACCACTGTCATAACAACATAACATAACATAACATAACATGAATGGCAAGAACAGGCCTTTCAGCCCAACTAAGCTCGCCAGTTTCTTTATACTATTGTGAATATAACCCTTCAGATACTAAATGACTCAATGGTATCTAGCTTTAGGTCAGGCCTGCTCTTGAAAACCCCCAAGGTCTCTGCCTCAACAATATGGTCAGGTGGGCTATTCCACATTGAAATTACTCTTTGGGTGAAGAAATATTTCCGA
This sequence comes from Gymnothorax reevesii, assembly GCA_029721435.1. Classification (NCBI taxonomy): domain Eukaryota; kingdom Metazoa; phylum Chordata; class Actinopteri; order Anguilliformes; family Muraenidae; genus Gymnothorax; species Gymnothorax reevesii. Next base: position 35,359,546 of record CM056579.1, on the reverse strand, counting down.
ATATCAGTGCTAAATTTACCTTTGTTCAACTTCCATTTGTGACCCCGAGTTCTACTCACAACACTTGGCCGAAGGAATCCTACATGATTCACTTTGTTAATCCCTTTAACATATTTAAAGACCTCAATCAAATCACTCCTGAGTCTTATTTTCCTAAGACTAAAGAGATTAAGGATTTTCAGCCTCTTCTCGTAGCTTTCATCTTTTAAACCTGGAATAAGCTTAGTGGCTCTTCTCTGAACTTTCTTTAGAGCCTCTATATCGCTCTTAAAGTATGGTCCCCAGAACTGTACACAATACTCCAGGTGTGGTCTAACGAACGTGTTGCACAGAAGAAGCATCACCTCCTTCGATTTGTACTCAATACTTTTGGCAATTTATCCTAGCATCCGATTAGCTTTTTTAACTGCTATGGCACAATGGCTAGTCAGGCTTCACCAAGGGAAATCTGTGCCAGCTAATACCCACGGGTAAGTCTGAGTCTGCCGTTTTGTTGGAGCAACCAACGGCCGCACACAATGGCATTTTTACTGATATTGTCCTTCAGGTTCTAATAATGATTGGTAATATCACACCTTGATCACTTGCCGTAAAATTAAGTAGCAGCACGAGTGATAATCAACACCTCTTTGTATACACTATATAGACCTGCTGATATCCTGGTGTCCAAGCACGTCATAACATTTGGTACAGCGCCATTTTTTGATTGGCAAAAATACAGGGAATGCTGGAATTCATGAACTTGTGCTAATGAGTTGTATTTCGGAGGTTTGACGTTTGATGACATAAAAATCGCAAAAATGCCCAAGAAATATTAATGGAATGAGAAGAACATATACTTTTATTAGGTAAGAGCTGAAACAAATGTTTTCTTTGCCCTTAATGATTAAAAGTACACAGACATTTTGGAGCAACATATGCTGCCTTCACGGCAACATCTTTTCCAGGGATGCTCATGCATACACCCTTGAGCAAATTAATTGAAAGAAGCAGTGAAAAAGGCACATGATAGAATTTTTTAAATTTCATTTTATTATGAATCATATTGATTTACTTACATGAATATATAATATGACCTCCTCAGTTTTTAAGACGGAAAGACTGACATCCACTGTACTTGTTATATCCCTGTATCACTTGCTGATGTGTTCATGCTAAGTCACAATCTTTGTGCACTTTTTCTATTACCCATCATATACAACATCGGATTCACTATTACCTAGGGACACAAAAGACCCCATACTGTGGCATATCTTTAGATTTGTTTGCCAGAGGAATAGGACACAATTACACCTAAAATTCTTAATCTCATCAACCCGAATCAGGATTGTCCGATGAATTTTCTGTGCATGCCAGCTGAGGTGCAGCAGCCTCATACCTTTCAATGCATGATTGCTCTCAACCTGTTCCCATTTACGATCGCCTGATTAACAATGAGACAACTTATTTACTCAATTATTAAGACTGATACATTAGTCTGTTATGATGAAAAATTATGAATTAAAAAACAAAGAGATCCCCAATAGGCTACACTGAAATGCAATATATGTGATATTGTAAGGGTGGCTATATTAAAAATAATTAATCCAAATATTACCCAGAATTCCATCCCCCGTTTTTGCTTTTTGTTTTTTCCAGCAGCGTTATTTATAAACTAATTAGTTAAAAAGGATACGTTTAAAATGGGAAACATCTTCTTCAGCTTGTCAGATTATGAATACTGGCAGAAAACAGTTACCCACAAGCCTAGCAAACGTGCCTCTTTAATGCCCTATCGGAATTCAGAACCTACAAAAGATATATTGAAGTTTCATGTCACCGTCAATGTGGACAAGAAAATGCCTGATAACTGTGCGATGCAATGAACAATAACACCGGCTAAAACTAATTGGCTGGTTATTCTACTGATTAATCTTTGTAGATGAGCAAATTAATGCTTGGTTGCTGATTAGATGTGACGGGGGACAGCCGCACACTCGCAGGTACAATGAGATGATGATAAATTTACATAAAATTACTAACATTTTGACTCGAGTCCTCTTCAAGCATTGAGAGCTGATTCAAAGAACTTTGATAATTTAATACATTTATTATTGTCAGATCATGGCTTTGTTCTTTCTCTCTCCTGATTAGGGAAAGTAAATTGTTACTGGTTTGGAGTTAACATGCATTTTAAAGTGAGGTTACTGAAAAGGTTCTATACCTCAGATAGCACAGTGCTGAAAATCCCAGATGGGATAGGTTTATCACTTATTCTCTCCAGTCCCTAAATGTATATAAAGCGTTGTGAAAATGAACGGCAACATCAAAAAATGGCAATAACATTACTGCCCCAACAGCTTTTTAAATATGTTGCAAGAATAAAAATGGAAATAACTGTTGATTTTGAAAAAATCAATAAAATTGATGAGGTGAAACATGAATAAAAATGTGCTGTTGGATTGTTTTCCATGCAATGCAGGTCAAAGATAATTTATAAATTTCTGCTTTCAGTGACATATGTTACTGTTGAGGTTCTTCTTTGGTGTGAGGATGATTTGGGGTGTTACGATCCAAACCCTTTCTGATTTGGGGTTGATCTACTAAATACTAATATACTAAAGACAATACACTGAAACATGATATTAAAGAATTTACAAAATTAAGACATATTTTTTTCATATTTTTTAAGACTTATTTTGTTTTGTTGATCAGGGCATGGATCAATGCATATTGTACATACAGTATTCTACTACATGATCAGGGAAACTGTGTATCTCTGAGCCAGAATTTATTTAACTCCTTAATCAGTAGGCGAATCAATCAAACTATCAAGAACATTGTCAAGAAAAAAACGTTTCTGAAGAGCAAATATATTTAATGAGTCAAGCTCGGTAACCATTCCATTGCAACCATTGCATTACGTTGCCATCAGTGGTGCATTTAGCGTGATCCATGGAATGCATTTGGGAAGCGGGGGGTCTCATACAAGATTGCTGATTTTTGCACACAAGCAGCTCTGTCAATGATGGTTGTAATGGATATAACCTTGTGGGCAACTGAAAGTAAACACCGTTGACCTCAAACATGAAAACCATTCACAGATGAAGCAAATAGCATTGATTATCTTGCAGCAACAGCAAGTGTGGAAAGGCCAGACAGGCTTTAGACTATAAGTAATTTTTGTATTTGACATGTTGGTTGTGGGATTAAAATGAGAATTAAGCAATTTTGACATTGGCAAATTGTTTCGACCGGACAAGTAGGTCACAGCATCTTTGAAATGGCAAGTCTTTTGAGTTCCACCCTGTCAGCAGTGATGTGCACCTACCGGCAGGAATCCATGTAGAGACGAATCAAGAACTGGACACATAGAGTTTGACACCTAAGGCAAAGGCATGGCTGCATTAGAAAAGGGTGCAGGTCTTGGACTATCCTGCCTGCAGTCCAAACTTGTCCCCAACAGAGTACATGTTGTACATTTTGACAACGAGTACTTCAAACTGTTACGCACCTAGAGATTTACATGCCAGAAAAATGGGACAAACTAATACCTGAAAAATTTAATCAATCGGTGGCAGTACTTCATAAAAAATGTTTTCCGGGTTTTGAAAAGGAATGGCCCCAGTAAAAAATACTTTACTGTCACAACTTTCTTTTGAAATATGTTGCAAGAATAAAAATTGAAATTAGATAATTTTAAAAAATCAATAAAATTCCTGCTGTGGAACCTCAGATTACTGTATATACCATTGTATTGTTATCAGCACAATAAGGTATAAGATGATTTACAAATCACTGCTTTCAATTTTCATTTCAATCTAACTTGCTGGCTTAACCTTTTCTGATTTGGAGTTGTACATTTTCTTGAATGCACCAAGTCGGAACGACAGTTATTTAAATTAAGTAGTCATATAAATACTTCCGCATCTCACAGTACATGCACAACCTTTCTCTACCCATCACCACTGTTGTCCTTCAGTCCCTCTTTTTAGGCTGGATGTTTGTATGGGGTTCATTTGAGATACAGTGGCCCTCATTTATCAAACTTGCGTAGGATCTGGAGTAGATTCTGATGTAAATATCAGCCTTCGCCTGGTGTCACGTCTGATTTACTAAAAGTGTGTATGTCGCTGATTTCGGTAAAGAACTGGCGTGGCGTTGAAAAATCTGGCGGCTGAAACCATCATAATTTACATGACACGCCCCTATAAATTCATGCTCCGGGAGGCATAGTCCTGCCCACTTTACGACATTGACTCTCGAAAGACGGCAAAAAAGAAAGAACTTCACTGAGGAGGAAATGTAAATTATCACGTTTGAGGTGGAGAAAAACAAAATAATTTTATTTGGAAGCCTGAAGAGTGGCATAAAGGGAGTCCAGAAGGCAGCAGTTCGGAAAAATTATTGCTGCTGCGGTAAACACTGTTGAGGTGGAAAACCGGAGTGCAGCAGACGTTTGATTTAATTCATTAATAAATCGAAGTGACTGTTCGCACTTATTCAAGTGCGTCCAAGCATAAAAATTTATCGAAATTCGCATTAGACGCACTTGTAAGTGTGGCCAAGATGCACATTTCTCCATTACCCACACTTATTTTAAATGTATCCAAAGCTACATTTTTTTTCTCGGCCAAACTTATTTTAAGCAGTAGCTACTTTCTAAAAGTGGCCCTGGAATGGTGATCAACTTGCGCACTTGTGTGGCCAAGAAAAACATTCAGCATTGGCCACACGTGTAAGTGCGAATAACATCGGCTTTAATAAATTCAACTTATAGATCTAGGATATTTCAGGTTATACAGCCTACATAATTACACAATCTAAATGCTTACACGTAGGTTAAAAAAGTGGTCCGATTTTAAGATTGCCACCAAAAAATGGGTTGCGGTGCTCAGGCGCAGCAGCACACAGACTGGTGGAGGCCAATCAGGCTCAAACCTCCAGCTGTCACCGCTCAACAGTCTGCAGAGATGACTCTTCATTGTACTTATATTAGTATTACTCCATGGCATTTTATTGGGTGCCACACAAAAGAAGCAGCCACTCGTCACTTTCCCAGAGGAGATCTTCTCTGTGCCAAAAGTTCCTCACACGTTGGACAGAAGCTTATTCCAAAAACAATAGAAGATCTGCCACTGTCAAAATGTGATCAAGGCCAAAGTATCCGTAGGCCTATATATACTTAACAACAAAAGAAACGTAAGTTTGCTAGTTACTTAATGTACTCTTATGGTTACTCAGACAAAGTGACCACAAAATATAGAAAAGTTTGATGAAACGAGTGTAAATGTTCACGCGCAAGTAATAAATTTGCTTTTCTAAAATAATTACGCGCTAACTTATTTTCCAGTCTGCCTTTTATTAACTTGCGTTTCTTTTGTTGTTCGGTATACATCTGACTGGATGAGCATCTGACATGCCACACTGCATATCTGCCAAGCCACGCACTGCGCTTAATCAAATTGATTGTAATTGTCAGCCGTCACTGACAAGCAGGTTGTCTCAAAAATAAGTTTAATTAATTTCTCAACACAGGTGTCTTATTTATTTATTTATTCATTCATTCATTCATTTATTAATTTAGCCTATTTAACCTATTGATTAATTTTACTAATTAGTGCAACAACAGCATGACGTTTGCATCGCTGCATATGGTTCATTACTCATTTTGACAGCTGCACTCGTTCCTGCATGTTTCAAATCGGCGTACACCTGGTCAGACCTGCCGTGAGATTTTTGCGGACCGTTCGCTCACTTTCAGATTGATAAATGCCGATTCTCGCGGCAGATTTGGCGTACACCCATTTTTTTGGTGTATGCACGTTTGATAAATGAGGGCCAGTGTGAGCATCTGCCTTCCTCAGATATCTGTGTTGACAATAACTGACAAATGCCCTTAAGCTGAATTCAGGGAGCACAAACCGCTGTCTGTCGAGCTCTCCCAGCAAAGAAAGTTAGGAATCTCCCCCATAAATTTCTCCTTTCCAACAGCTGGCTGACAAATGGTGACCAGTGGGTTCTGGACAAATGGATGGTGAGTGGACATGACTGCCCCCGCCAGTCTGGGGAAGTGCTACTAATGATGAGAGTGCGCAATAGGAAATACTCAGTATGTTAAGCCAATTACATGTCGTATTTATTCCCTTCCATTTTTTAGATTTAGTCTGCATGCAGTGCACAAAAGCAATACATTATAAAACAAATGCTGGTTGCACTCCAAGACAAATTTAGTCATCGAATTGAATAACATGATGCTGAGAGGTATAAGGGGTTTTATTCATATACTCATGACAAAAAAATCTATGCGTGTCCAGGCTCAAACAGTGAGTCAGGGCCGACTAGCCTTGACAAGGTCACTAAGCAGTGAAGCATAACTAGTTCAGTATAATACATTATACCTGGCCCAATTGAGACCATCGCTCTGAAACACAATATAGCCAGTACTGCTGTGCTCCCAGCACACATCTGCCTGATACAAATCAGAGCAGAGCAGGACAGTGAGGCTCAGTACACTGCAGTGGTACTATAGGACAACGCATTGTGCCCTGTAGACTGCAGACAATGCCGTGCAGTTTGCAGCTGGGGAGGAGTAAAGTGCGGCACCGGTTATCTAGCACAGCACAATATGACAGCCCTTCCTCTCGCAGGGCGTCCATGCTGCTCTCTGTCCATCTGTGACTGTCCAGTCTGCTCCTCTCCCTCTCCGACGCCCCGTTGCCTGCTCTCCAAACTCCCGCCAGCACTCAGAGAACATTGCGCTCGTCTGTTTCATAGAGGCAGGAGCGAGGGAGGGAGAGAGGGAATGAGAGAGGGAGGGAGGGAGGAAGGGGGGGGTGGTTTCTCAACACAAAGGAGAAGCCTGGATTAAGTCATGAGCAGCAAACTACATAGGTTGGATTTTTAGTGAGTGAGATCACATCCTTTTCCCTAAACAGCAGAGGAACTCATCCTCAATCGGGCCAGCCGGCCAGCGGAACGAGCTGCACACGAAAAGAGACGGCTAACGCTAGGACCAGGGCAGCCGGGTCTGGACACCGCACGCGCACGCTCGCACACGTTCACACACACATGTACAAATACATACACAAGCCACTCAATACTTCAGGGCAGCCACCGGAGTGAGAAACACGCACGCATTCTGTGCGTGGACATGTGCGCACGCATGTGCAAGTGTGTGTGCGCGAGTATGAGGGAGTGCATCTGCGTGCATGCGTGGGAGTATGAACATACCAATGCGTGTGTCTGAGTGTGTGTGCGTAAAACGTGAGTCTCTGAGTTATGTAACTGACAGGGGCCCCTGCTCTGTTCCTTCTGAGGACTCCACAGCCCTTCATTCTTTCACCAAATCCCTCCTTCACAGACATTCACATAAGCACTGTGACAGAGCAATGCTCATTCCCACACAAAGCATTTCACTGAAGGAGATAGTTTTCCCATCATTCCCCTCAGAACACCGAAGTGTGGTTTCAAAGTTCCCAATGCGCGCACGCATAGCATCCAATTTGTAGAAAGTGCAACTGCCCTCTTTATTGCACTTACCTTCAGTTATGTCACCTGGCCAGCAAACAGAACATGACTGAAAATACTAATTTGCCAGAACTTTTGCTGACAACGAATAGGGCAACCTCTGTACTCGGCGCAAAGGTAACTTCTAATTCATGTACAGAATGTCAACAACCGAGCAGCAGACCAGACGCTTCCCCTGTCAATCAGACGGGATGGAGGAGCCAGCCTCAAACGAGAGCAGTCCCAGGTGGGGACTTTCCCCCAACTGCATAACAACTTTGTAGCACAAAGGAAAAGCAATCACACAGTTCCTGTGGGAGTCATCCTCCCTTCCTAAAATATTTCCTGTATGTCCTCAACTGAGATGCCTTTTACTCATTCTTCCTACCCCTGATATTTCCCAAACCATGTCTCAGTTTGGGGGGCCCTGAGCTTACCCCCTAGGCCCCCCCACCACCACCACCCAAGCCCTGCACCCTTGACTCGACTAGAGCTCTTTGATGGTACCCCGATGGACGCTAATGCTGGACTTCCATATCGTTTTACAAGCTTGGCCTTTGATCTGCCAGCAAGGCTCTCTCTCTCTCTCTCTCTCTCTTTAAATCTAGCCTCTCTATAAGATAGAATTTGTTTTAAACAACATTCATGGAGTAGCACACTGAAAAAAGAAACAACTGACCAAGCAAGTGTGAGAGATATCAGGCCAGAGACAGAGAGTGAAAAGGAGAGAAAAGGGGAAAGGGGGGAGTGTGGAGGAGGCATGGATAGAGAGAGAGAAAGAGGAGCGCAGTACGTTCATGGGGGCGCAGTCAGACAGCAGCGGATGTGTCTGTGCAGTCAAGAATTTAGGAAGGAAGAACACAAATGAAAGTCCGGTCGAAGGAACTCCAGTCAGCAGCCGCAGTGCAAATATTCTGAATGGGAAGGCTGTGGGGCAGCTGCAGGCAGCTGATTGGCTGAGAGGCTGTGGAACGCTGACTTCCTGTGGCCAGCTGCTGTGCTTAGGCCCCAGTGACAAGGGTTACAATTGATTAAGAGCTGGCAATCTAGAAACGCAGGAAAGATGAGGTACTGTACAGCTGGCATCACTGTATGCTTATCTTTTTACATAAAATAATGTCTCCTCTCATTACTTTCACTGACTTCTCTCAGCTCAGAAAATATTTCAAGCAAACTGGTCAAACAAACAATCTTTATTGGCTGACTTGCCCTTGACTATGCAACATTTCATCCCAAAGAACATTTCACAGGCATCTCTGGAGGCTGAAGAGGAAATGGTTGTCTTGCATTGAACGTGAAGCCCTTTACTTCAAAGTGGCACGTGAGGTATCTGCATTGCTTACAAGTATTGCACTTTACTGGGTTGCAACATCGAGCCATCTTCCTGGTTGCATGCAAGCAAACTCATGAGCCCCCATATTTCAGCGAGGCAAAGAGACCTCTTGTGTGGCATGCTGAGCGTGAGGCATAATTCACCTTATTAGCTCCATCAGTTTATTAGTTTCATAAAGTAGGCATATAAAGCAAAGTTTCCAAGAAGGAACAAAAATATTCCCTGCCTCGTTGAAAGCAGTTCACTAGTCAGATCAAAGGCTCCGAGTCACACAAAGGTGGGTCCGGCCTGACCCTGTTTACCAAAAGTCAGTCACGCAGTTGTCCTCTGATTCTTTTTACACATTACATCATCTCCAGGTTCCTGGTAGAGAACGCAAAGGCCCTTAGTGTACACTGTCCGGCCGGTGAGTGTCAGTGGTGTTATTCCGTCGTACTTCGGAAGAACTCTGCGGGTCACATCCGTGCCCTTGCCCCCCTGTATCCTTGGGAAGGAAATGGCCCTGATCAGTCGGGATGGAGCCGTGAAAGGAAGGTCTCGTCCGGAGGTGGTGCACGCGACTATGTCAAGTCAGAGTAAGAGGGAACACTATGCTGAGTGTTGAGGACATTACTCGAGGGAACACAGTGAGAATGTAACAATAGTAACTCTTGGTATAACCTACAAGAGGTTGGGCCTCCACCAAGAATAGCAGTTTCGTCATGGAATAGACACCCGTGACTGTCTGAACCACAGAAATCAGATGGGTTTAGGGGGGTACATAAACTTACGGCAGTTACTGCAACCTTGTCAGTGTTCTTCTTGGAGTGACATGCACGGAACATGAAAAAAAAAAGAAAGCCTGCTTCTCGGCTGCAAAAGCTCATCTTGGTGGAAATTTCTTTGAGTCATTTGCGCCCAGTTTTCTGTTTGCGATCGCACCGAGCGGCGGCAGTAACCACCGTGCTTCTGCGCCTGCTGCCATCACTGCAGAGGACGCAAAAAGGCCAGCCAGCCTCTTCCTACACCTTTCGAGTCGGGTGTGACTCGTCGCCTCATGGAACCTAATGGTTGGCGTGTAAGAACGCCATGGTTCGCAAACCGTCGCCTCTCTGAGACAAGGGGTTCATAATGAGTGCGTCAGCATATGCGCGTGCTGATGTTCATGCTGATGTTCATGCTGTCCTGTGACTCACCCCTTCTCACAGGCGCTGTACACAAAGTCAGCTAATTGAATTGTCGCCTTTGAAGCCAGAAAATGTAAAAAAAAAAAAAAAAAAGGTTCAACACATAGACCCAAAAGCAGAAAACCTGTGGTCATACTGTAATGAATACAACATAGTCAGAGTGCATTAAGTTGCAGCAAGATTGCATGGCCATTGCAACAGAGGAAAACCTCAGAGTGCAGTTGCCACTGCAGGAAAAGAAAGCCAGTGTGATGAGCATTGGCCAAAAATACAAATGCTATGCCTCTGCCCTGAGCGCAAGCTCTCAGCTCTGCCAGATGTATGTCAGCTGCTGACTCCGCAGCGAAAGGTACAGTAATCCCTTGGATGTGACCCAGGCTTTGGAATGTGCTGCCAGGACTCAACTGAGACACAGCTGAGCCCAAATGAAGAGTCAAGGTCTGTGCTGTTCAAGTGTGTCTCAAGCCCATCCTTCCTTTTTTCGATATCCGTCTCTATACAGCACGGGCGAGAACCCTGATGGTATGCATTTTGCGAGGAGTTCAGTTTCTTTCTCACACTGCTGGCAGATGGATGTGTCATAAGGGAAGGTTATAGGAGGCAAAACCACCATTGTGCAATTTCCTAACATGTAATGTTGTGGTTATTGCGAATTAACCAAAAATGTTTTTTTTTTTTGTTCAGCAGATGTGAACCAGGAGCGAGCTAAAATGCACCGTTGCCTGCTACTAATTTGTCTAAAAATACTCTGTGAAGTAATGTGAAAAACTCTATTTACATTTTGTGAGTTGGGGTTGAAGTGCTCTTGCCTCGGCTGAGATGACTGAGGGGGATTTCACAGTCCTTTCAGAGCAACGTGAAGCGAGACACAGCGAGGGTGAAACACAGGGACAGCACAGGCGGTGCTGTCCCTGAGCTGTGTGATGTCATCTTCCATCGACCTCGTTCTTCTGTACTTGCCAGAGATGCGAGGGGTGAAGGAAATTACAAGAAATGAATCTCAATGTCGGTGATTAAAAAGTTTTACAACAGTCATTTTACAACATTGTATGCAAGCTCAACACTGTAAATTTTTACGTGTTCAAAAGTCAAAAATGGGTATGGAACCGAAAGGCTGGGAAATAACCATCAATTTACTAACCTTGAGTATGAGCACCTTGTGTATATTGTGGAGAAAGTCAAACAGGGTCAGGAAAATACAATTCATTTCCAAGAAATTGGCTTTGATGTGATGAACTACTGAAAAAAAGAAGTGCGCACACATTGGACAGTCCTTTGAAAGCAGTAAGGTTTTGTCAATATGTTGAAAACAAGAACAGTACGTGCATTCTTCATTCAACCCCAAACAACTTCCCCCCCACATGATCTCATGATCTTTATACAAAAACAAACTTGTGTAACTTTTTAACCATTCATATCAGGTATTTGTCCTATCTTTATGAAGGTCTTCAGAGCTGGAAACAATTATCAAAGTCTTTGGTGAGTAAAGTAATTGCACAATAAAAGGTCAATTAAGGCTCGTTTTCACTGCCCAGAGGGACAGGGGAGAGGTGGGACCAAGTGGCAAGTATTCCGGCCGATTTTACTAAAATGGCCAGGAAGCATTATGAAGCTTAGCGAAAGTTCAGTCAGGAAGACTGTCTCTCTCGCGCACGTCTACTCCGTTTAGTTTCTTTTCATTCACTCGCATGCTCGCCCATGTACCTCTGCAGTCATTGTCTGGGGCTGTCAATTGAGTAGTCAGCTGATTTCTTCCATCCACCCGTGGCACACCTCAGTCGCATCGCTAGCCAATCATTATGTTTCTGTCTTTTTAAAAAATGTCATTTTTCTCTGCTCTAGTTCGTTCAAGCTCCCATTCGTTGACCCTCCTCCTCCCCAACGCCACCCTGCTCCATCAAATCTTCCGTACTGCCGCTCCAGCTGCGTCAGCCTTCAGCCACCACCACCACCAGTGTCTGGACTCTTCGGGGGATTTGTCCAGCTGCTGCTCTGAGCCGTGCTCCTGCTCTACGAGTCTCCCAAAGAGTTCAAGCGCCAGAGACTTGTCTGATTTAAGCATGTTAATTCTGACTGCTGTCTTCCTGCTGTCCTGATCCCCTCATCCCTAATTTACCATCAATTTATTATTCAGCCAGCAGGGGATGGGCTTCCCCAGAATAGCCAGGTTCCTCCTGAGATTTCTTCTCAATGAGGAGTTTTTCCTCACCACTGTTCAAGGCTTTTTCTCCCTTCTGGGGAGTTTTTTGCCTGCTATTTTGGGATTAGAGATTAGTCTGGGCTCTGCCCTTTTCGCTATGTCAAGAGCTATATAAATAAAATTGAATCGAATTAAATTCCACTTATGCTCAACGCATAATAAAATTTTTCTTGATTTCACTCGAGTCTCTCCTGATTGAACTGATACAGCAGGAAAACCATCTAGCGGTTTCCATGTACCAAGTTTTTATCACATATATCCCCACAGCTGACTGACAAAATTAAAGCGAGCCAACTTACTCACTAAGGTGGCTTGCAAACAGAAGACTTGCTTGCGTTTGAAAAACGCAAGACGCAACACAGCATGCACAACTTTAAAAAGCGAGGAGAAAAAGATATGCTTTGTAGTTTTGATATGACAAGTGATTGCTCCACGGACTACATCTAATGTGACATTTTCACTATAACTGTTAACGAAACTGGAGCAATGAAAAACAAGTCCCACCCATTCTCTTTTGTGATTTGTTTCTAGCTCTGAAACTGATATTAGTGAGCAGTGTACCACCCCAAAAGTTGAACAGACTTTATCTTTGGACACCGTCCAAAAACATGTACCAAATGACAGCGTTCTGCTTCAAAAACGTGAGCACTTCGCTTTCAAACACGATAGTGGAGATGCAAGATAAAAATGCATCTGGCGCATGCTACCATTGGTAAATAATTGGTAAATAATTAAAAAAACAATGTGCAGAAGAAGTGACACATCTGCTGTAAGTACACCTTCAAAAAAGAAATGTAACTGCATATGCCATCTCTGATCTAGTTGTCTTGGACCTTAAATTCCCCTACGGGATTAAATTTCATCGACAATTTCATCTCGGGACCACCACACTACTCCTTCCTAAGTGCTTATCAACAGGAAGTAGCATTAGATGAACTGCATTCTTGATATGAAGCTTGAAAGCAATGACGACATGAACCGTGCAATCATCACCCCTACCGACCCTTAGTATCCCCCCTCCAGTGCATATGCTGGTCTCGCAGTCTCCACTGCTCTCAGGAACGTGATAGGTGGCAGAAAGTGGCGACTGATCTGGGTGGGCTCCATGCTTGGTGGTCGCAGTGGGACCTACCATAGTCAGTCTGGAATGTTGGTATGTGTGAGGGCATTCCTTTGCCATCTTGAGGGACCCATTGCCAGCCCAAAACATAGCCTAACCCTAGATCTGTCAAAAAAAATAAAAATCAACCTTGGCAAAATGAGAAACTTCTTATATGTGTTTGGTCTTGGTTTGTTTGTGTTTTATCTTGGAACATGTGCAGTCCCCTCATGTCTTTCCTCTTAATTAAATAATAATGGCTGCCTCTTCATTCCTAAACACCCTGCTTGTCTTCCAGGCAAAGCAACATTAATGTTTCCGAGCAAGGGTTTTCAAATTTGCTCTCATTTTTTTCCCATGGTGCTTTTCCCATGGAACATATTTGGTCATCTTTTTTTTCATCTTCCTTGTGTTACTTCGGTTTTGCTCAAGATTCTCAAGAAAACTGGATTCCTGCCCCAGGGAACAGCCTTTATTTAAGGAGCAAAATAACATATTTTCACCTTCACAGACAATTTAAAACTTCAGAAGTAAATGCAAGATGATCAGTATTCCAAAATGACCAGCTACAAAGAATAATACACAGGAGCTGAAATATATCATTCTCTCGATGAAGCAGAAAGCCATACAACCAACCACTCTCTCAGTCGATCAAAATGTGAGTCCGACAGCTGTTTTTCACAATTTACAAAGCAATGTACAGTGTAAAATGATAAGAGGAAAACATCCAAGCAATTAGAAAATAGCAGAATAGAGGACTCCGAGCCAGAGGTACGAGGATAGCCCTTCAATTTCAGGAGTGGAATTCCTTTGAGGGTCACAGAGTGGATTCCTGGACCTATGAGCAAGATCATGTATAGGGTCATTTGCCTGTGAGAGCCGTCGTCTACCGTGCTCTCACACAGAGGGAATAAAATCATACAGGGTTTGACATCACTGAGCTAAAAGACATATGTTATGGTTTTAAAGCTTAGCATCAGGTTACTCCCCATCATAAGGTATTTTACAAGCTGCATGCAATACAGCAGAGGATCTCGACACAACAAGAAAGAAGAAGGACTGGGCTGGCTGGGAAAGCCATTTCTGAGTGGGTTTGTTCCTGTGACAAGTGGTTCTCACAACCAAGGAACTGGTGCTGGGGTGGTGACTTATCTAGCAGACTATTAATACCAGATACCCCCCAAGGGAAATGGCTCTGTCCTTGTCCCTTGAGGGGACAAAGAGGAAGTCATTGATTCTTCCCACCATAAGCTCTGGGAAGGACGGATAAGAGCTAGTAATTTTTTCCACCCTCTACTCTCTGTTTTGAAACATTATTACTATGTTAACGTCGGTGAGATATGGCCCACGCCGCGCTATTTCTTCATCTGGGTGAGTGGAGAGGGAGAATGAGAGAAAGAGAGAGAAGAAGGGGAAGAAACGGTTTGCATTTTCCAACAGGGCTTTTCAGAGCCGACTCCTGCACATCAACGACTTCCCACAAGCTCTCCTTGGTGGATGTTTCTCAGGGTCTGCAGGATCCTGCTCCTTCGTATCCCAAAGAGGAAACATAACAGCATATTGACCCGAATGCCAAAGCTCTAACTAACATTACATGAGCTATTTCAATAACTCACACAGTGACAATACTCTAATTAGTTATTTAGAGATGGTTTTCGGTATACAAAAAACTCTATTATATTTTACACCACGTGAGGAACTTTGGTCTGATATATACTTATACTTTACAAGCAAACCATTAAAAATGCATGTGCCACATTAAAACAGTTTCATATTTTTCTACAGTGCTTGCAAGCAGGGATGTCTGAGTAACGGCAAAAATTTTAGAATACATTGAAATATCCAATATACAATGCCCACAGTTTCTCAATTACAGGTCGTCATACAATACTGCTGTATATCAACAATTTGTGGGAAAGAATAACAAAAACATCTAGAAACACGTCACAAATTTTCAGGGAAGAGTGTGGATGTGCTGGTCACGAAGGTATTTATACTGAGGCAGTGGGCACAGCAAATGCTTGACAGCACTCTACACAAAATGGCCTAATCACAATGAAATCCTCTCGAGGAATCCCCTTGCTCCCACAAGCCTCTCCTTCTTCTCATGAAGCCACCAGTCCCTGTTTCTACCATGAACTCGCATCTGTTAGAGGGCCTTAAAACTGAAGTGCAGGTGCATGCAATCATTAAGGGCCATGACCAGTGACAGTGTAAGAACAGCACAGGAATGTGGACAGTACTGTACAATGTGTGCAAAAAGTGGGAGTTGATGCCAGAAGATCATTTAGCACGTGAAAAGAGCCAAGATGGCGCCTCAGGTTCAGCAGTGCCCTTTGCAGCCTTGGCTTTTTATGGTGTTATGCTCACTCCTTTCCCAGATTCACAGGAGGGGGATTTCCAGACTGAGACCCTGACTGAGGGCGCAGCGTGTAAGGCTGAGGCATGTACGCACTCTGGGGAGGTGGCGGAGGGGTGGGGGGTGAGGGCAGGGAGGCTTAGCTGGCCCTTTCTACGAGCTGCTGTGCTGCTACGCTGATCCATCGACAGCTGTCGCTGAGGCAGGCTGCAGTTGCTTAGCCGCTGTGGATGTGCGCTGTTCAGCCCTCCCCCCTCCTCATCTCCTGTCATGGTCTGGCATCGCTCTGCCGACAGGCAGATGTTTCCTTTATTTAGCTACCGCTCACAAACACATCGGAAGGCTCACCCAGAGAAAGATCATGGATAATGTGTCATCGCCTCCCCCCTGCCCCAATCTTTCCCCAAACATAGGGCCTTACTTCATCGAAGCCTCGACTATCTGCACTTTGGATTGTTACAAAGGCCTCCAAAACAGGAAGTTGCTGGACATATGTTTAGCATCTATTACTGGATATCCCCGCCACTTTGCTCCCTATTGTCAGGTTTCTCATTGTTATTTTTCAAGAAATAGAACATCATCAAACATGGAACTGGCTTTACGTGTTTTACTGAATTAACCCCTGAAAAGCCACAATACAATTTTGTCATGATTTAACTGACACCACAGCCATTTTAACATCTGAAGAGAAAGAGAATATGTCATAGCTCATAAGAACATTACAGACAAACAAATAAGTACATAATTGATTGAATATGTGCACAGTGCGTACCATAATTCATAGCACATTGACAGATCTTTCATTTTGGTTCTGTACTCTTGCACCTGGAGTTTGAAAGGATACAATGACAATGAAGTTGAAATGTTGACGGTCAGCATTAAATGAGCTGTGTCATGATTTCTGTATATGCTCAGAATTTTGAAAACTGTTCTGCCTAACAAGAAATCAAACAAAGCGAATCCGCTTGACCGCAAGTCAAAATCTGATTCCATCATTGCTAATCCATCTTTGTTTTGCATTGTATTTATATCAGTGGCGGAGCAAGGGGGTGGCCAGGGGTGACCGTGGCCACCATAAATTAAACTTCGGCCACCCCGCCAGCCACCCCTCCGGCACCCCTACCACCACCGTTTTGCCGGCAACTTTTTCTGTGCGCAAGTGTTCCCACAGTGACGTAATTCAACCTCAAGCAAGTAGTTCTCCACCACTACAGATGGAGGCGGTAATACACTCAACTTGACTTTATTATACACCAACATAATTACAGACGAAGAAAAAGTAGTAGTTGTGGTTCATGTGCTCTATGCATAAAGCATCCTTGGCTCTACGAATGAAGGTGCCAACTACACTAGATTGCTGAGAGGGTTCGCTCAAGTAACAATACTGAGCGATAAAAGAAACTCAAATTAGCTAGTTAGTGAATGTACTCTTGTCGTCACTCAGTCAAAGTGACCGCAAAACAAATAAGTTTGATGAAACGAGTGTAAATGTGCACGCGGTAGTAATAAATTTGATTTTCTGTAATAATTACGCACAAACCTATTTTCCAGTCTGTCTTTAATTAACTTGCTTTCCTTTGTTGCTCAGTATATCTAGCTTGTTACGCTCAAGCAAAGCACCTGGAAGTACAATTCGCAGGTAGACTCCCATTCATTTTCGCCTACTTTAAAATCACATTTTCAAAAATACTTGCGTGCCAGTCAGTGTTATTTTGGTATCGTTGTGCAGAGCGACATTTTGTCTCCCTAAATACATGCTTTTTGGAGGGTGGAAAGTGGCACACTTCTAATGGGAAGATCGAAATGTGACTCAGTGTCAACGTTAAACTGTGAGCAAAATGTTAACAGAAATGCCACGTCTCATGCATTCGGCGTAGGTCTCCCGCATTTTTTAGGCTTATTTACCATGGTCCGCAATAATTTGTTTAAGGCTTAATGAGATTCTCATACGGTATTAAATTCCTTGTGCAGTTCAGTTTCACTTGCGTAAAGGTTGACCTCACCACAAGTAACATGGAAAGCGATTATGACTCCCGACTTCTCGTGCTTATTTTTACTCAGATTGGAAACAGTGGCTGTGTTTCATGATCGTTTAAATTGTTTTAATGAAATAAGACCATTTGAAATGTCTTTATGCAATTCCATTGTTTTTAATCCCTTAGTAAAGACAAGCCAGAGAATTCCTGAGTCATAATCGATTTCTGTGTCACTAAGGGGAAATCCTCCGTAATGCATGTGAAACTGATTAACTTGATGCACAGCGGCTTAAATTCCGCAAGTGAATTTCTTCAGTGCGCTTTGATTGAATAATTGCTGCGTTAACTTGACCGAGGCTTATGACCCTCTGATAAGATAATTGCTCGGATGTTTTCGCCATTTTAAGAAATGTCGATGAATGTCCATACACAGTACGTTATCAAATTACTCCCTGGTTTCCTCAATTCATTGTACCCTGATTGAGCATATTTGCCGTCAACCGAATTGTTTATATTGAATCATATGCCCAATACCAACATTGATAAAAGGAAGCGGTAGTTAACTCTGGCTACTTCTTTCCTCAGTTTCATCTTTGCCCCTGTCCCGTTAAAACACTGCTCTCAGAAATACTGCCCGGCCGGATCGATGGGACAGAGAAAAGTTTTTTTTTCCTCCTGACTTTTAACGGCCAAGCCTTTCTCCCCTCCTTGTCTTTTGGAGCTCTTTATAAACAGACAAAGCAACTTGTCCACTGTTTTAATTATTATGCAGGTAAGAAGTATTGTCGTTGAATGTCCATTACAAGTACAGCTATCTTGTTAATTTTATTAACAACTAAGTCAGTGCAGTCCCCATGACGGTAAGGATACCAACGTACATTTGTAGCTCGCTGGTGACCACTTTCAATTGCTACCGTTTGTTGTAAGTCAGCGGTCTATTCAAGTCAGAGGGACGGCTAATTTGTTTGCTAGCATGAGAAAGCAATTTTTCTTTCTATTTAAGTAACAAATGTACTTTTCTACGTTAACTTATGCATGAAACGTTTTATTACATGTTGCTGTAAAAGGCAGGAGAATACAACTCCGTAGGTTTGTTGATAAAAGTGCCTTCTGTAATATTCTTGTGTCGTAAATTGTAGTTATCTTGCAAGATTTATCACCAATGAAAAATAGACTAATTTCGCAACTGTTTCGTATCTTTTTTTTTTTAATTAGTTTTATTTATTAGGCATACATTAAAAGCTTATTATGCGGGTCTTCATGATCTAATTCTACATGGCAGTCACTGCCTAAATAGCTAAGTGAACGAGTGACCAAGACACACTACTAGATCTACAGCAACTTTCCATGTAGGAAAAAATAAGATATCAGTTCCTGTGCCACCCCTATGTGAGCAATGGCCTCAGTCTGGCCACCACAATTAACATTGTCTGGCTACGCCACAGATTTATATACAGTATTTTAGTTACTCAGGCATTATGCATGTTATATTAGGGAGTTTACTTTGGAAATTTCCACTTTCTCCATGCGAGACTGTCCAGCATTCTCTGGATTGATTCCCTGTTGCTGTCTGCTCCTTGCTGGTTTGTTCACCTGGACTGCATACCTGCCTGGTTCTCGACCCTCTGCCTGCTTGACTATGTCTTCTACCTGCTCCCTCATGATATTGGCATCTGTTAAAGAACTGCACATTGTGTATAGGCAGACTCGTACTTCCTGTTCTCACCTGCTCCCCAGTTCGGCTCACTCATCCTAAGCCTCTGGGTCTGTTCCTTGTCACAGCAAGTTAGTGGCTGTTATTGAACTGCTATCTTTGGTGTACTGTCTGCTGCAATTGGGTTTCAACTACATCCGTTACTGTACAATAAGGCCAGAAATGGACCCAGCGCACACCTGTTCACCGCTGATTCAAGAGGATAGACGGCATTCTACAGCAGCATGAGACGATGATGGTGGCCACCAACACGGAAGCGAGGCAACCTGCAGCGTCCCATGAGCAAGTGCTAGCCACACTAGTCTCTGAGGAACAGCAACTAGCCGTGGCCTTGACGCAGCCTGCATCCACGGCTTCATCATCAGTCTCCCAGTTGCCTGCTCCTGAACCTTCACTGCCGAGAGCCATGATGGAGCCCCCGGTGGAAACCCTGGAGTGCAAAACCAGAGACTCTGAGGGCTGTAACCCGTTCTTCACAAACTGTTCTCCCTGCAAACCTACACCTTTGCCCCATTGGAGGCCCATGTGGCGTTCACAGTTAACCACCTGACTGGGAGACCTCAACTCTAGAGAATCACTGCATGGGAGAGATGCACCCCAGCATGCTCCTTGTTCCAGAAATTTGTCTCAGAACTGTGCAAGGTGTTCGATCTGGGGGCTTTTGGGTCAGACATAGCCCAAGATTTGATGAACATGCATCGGGGGAATCTTTCATGGCTGACTTCTTTGTAGACTTTCATACCAGAGCCCGTCAGAGTGACTGGAATGCTGCAGCCCTACGTGATGCCTTTCTCCATGGGCTGGTGGCCCACATCAAGGATGAGCTGGTCTCCCCCAATGTTCCGTCTATGCTGGATGACTTGATCGAGGTTGCCACTTGCTTTGACCTCCACATCCAGGCACGGAGGCAGGAGAGGCATCATGGGGTGTCCGGTCGTCACCCACCGGCTTGGCCACAAGGGACGCATGCAGTTCATCAGTCAGCCGACACTAAGGCCCTACTGGCAAGGGGGTTTGAGCTGATGCAATTAGGGTAAACAAGTCTCACCATGAAGGAATGAGAATGTCAGCATTAAGGAAACCTGTGCCTGTACTGTGGTCAGTCCGGCCACTTCATGGCGCGATGTTCAATAAAAGGCAGGATTCACCAGTAGAAGGGGAGATACTGGTGAGTCAAACTCCCTCAAGACTCTCTCCAGCCTTAAGACACATAAGCCAACTCTTATCTGATGGGTCACACACCCTTACCGAATTCATTGACTTTGGGGTGGACGTCAACTTCATTGACAAGGTGCAACGTTTGGGGATTGAGCGGGGTCCTCTACCATGCTTTGCTCCAGTCAATGCCCTAAATGGCCACCTCCTGGGAACTGTTACTCACATGACTGCCCCATCCACATGCTTCAGTGAGGCAACCATGATGAGACAATCCAGTTTCATATGCCACAGTACCAGCAAATTCCTCTCATTCTCAGGTGCTCCTGGCTTCGCCGCCACAACCCACAGGCAGACTGGGCCACAGGAGCCATCTCAGGCTACAGTTCATTCTGCCATCAAATTTGCCTGTAGCAAGCCTCCGTTCCTCAGCTAGTACCCATGTCCCGAAATGTGCTGGACCTGTCAGGGGTGCCCCCTGAATACCACAACTTCAAGGAGTTATTCAGTATGACTAAAGCCACATCACTGCCACCACACTGCCCTTATGACTGTGCAATACATCCCCACCCAAGTGATACCAGTACTCCACATTGCAGCCCGAGAAAAAGGCCATGGAGATCTAGATCAACAACTCCATAGCGGCAGGCATCATCCACCCCCCTGCATCCCCAGCTAGGGCAGAGTTTTTCTTCGTTGAAAAGAGGGACAAGACATTGAGACCTTGCAACGACTACAGAGGCCTTAACAATATCATGATTAAGCAGTAGCCCCTACCTCTTATTTCCTCTGCTAAGTTTCTTCAGGGGGCTACCATCTATTCTAAGCTCTGTAGAACCTGAATGTTTGGTTGATTTTGCTCATGACAGGTATGTCAAATGTCAAAAATAATATTGTTGGAACACATGCTCATGATGCGCGTAAAATCTGAATGTTTGGTTGATCTGGCGCAATCCAGAGCCAGCAATAAACTTTACTACCTAGGATGTTCTTGCTGCCTGCCTGCGAGGGTAACTTCCTTTGTTCTCAGCAGGGGGCCGGAGACATTCCGTCCAAGCTGCCCAGCCTCTCTGAAACTTGCACCACTGTTCTTCTCATTGATGTTAAAGCCCAGTTACATTAATCTGCTTAAAACAATCTAAATCTCTGTGAAATTCATAATATGTTTATGTTCAATATCCTATAAAGAAATCATTTATATATTTATTACGCAATAGACTATAATACTCCATTTAAAGGCTTTTTCATGACAACTGCATCATATTAGCACATAGTCCTATCATGTTTAGTCTTTTTCTTCTCTGGGGAATCCGAGGAGTTGAGTGGAACACGTTTCATTTCCCTTGAAATTATGTTTCACTCTCTTTTTGGGAAGTTCCTGCAAAACTGGGTAGAGTTTTACGCGGGCAATTGCCCTAGTCTCCTTTCTATGTTAACACCTCGATGGGGGAGAGCCCACCTTGTTCGGAGGCGTGGTTTGGAGTGCTTAAAGGAAGGAGATTCTAACTGGGGGCTCTCTTCTCCTTTTCTCTTCTTCTTTGCTGCTCGCTCTCTTCTTCTTTTCTCTTTCTTTCTCAAGATCTGACGCGCAATGGGTGAGTTGGGGAAAGTCACATGCCGCCTCGCTCCGCGGACCTAGGTAGGCGGATCGAGGTGGCATCTTAATTTCTCCCTGGCCACATGGTGCGGGCCTGGTACCACGTGGCCTTTATCTTCTCCAGGTATGAAAATATATTCTCTTCCTTAATTATGTGTAACTGGTAATTGGCTTAGCGTTGATTTGTTTGATCCAAGTTTGAGCCTACCTGGTAATTAAATTATTGTTATTCCTTTTTCAGCTTGCGTGGTCTCCATGACACCTAACACTTGTATATTCTTCCTAGCTACGTTACGCCGGAGACTTAGGGGTTATGCTCAACCAAGGACTGACTGATCAGCGGCTTTGGGATGAGAATCGGTTTTAATCAAGTTAGATAGACAGCCAGGATCGACCTACAGAAAGGTTTTATGTTTGCTGGTTCAGGGGTTTTAGCCTGAAGGAAAGCCCTAGACGAAAAGTCGGTTATCTGTTAAAATTCCCATGAAAGAACCCATGGGCATACTGAACCTGGGTTCGCTGTAATTCACGCCAAAAGATGCTGTTGCAGTGATGGCTGACTTCTAATCCTCTGGTATTACTGACGAACCTAAGCTGCGGAAATAATACTAAGACCCGGGGGTATATATTTTAGTGACGCAGGCTGGCATGAATGAGTCCGGGGGGTAATCTCGAGATTCACGCATGCTGTCCCAAAACTATAAATTCTAATTCTAATTTGGAGTCAGATATTTAACGAGGATACAACTAAATTTGGTATTCTAACTGTTTTATGGAGTCAGATTAATTGTAACCGTTGCGTTTCTATGCCCCTTCTTTGGACAGAGAAAAATATCCATTATATTGTGATTCACACCAGCCTGGAAAATGCTCGAATTAAAGTTAGTCAAAAGAACACGTGAATCCTTCACTTCACTGCGACGTCCGTCGTTGGTATTGTTTTGTGGGGCTTTACAGCTCAATCTGCACAATGCCTACCATTTGGTCCGCATCCGTGAGGGTGATGAGTGGACGACTGCATTCATCACCCCCACGGGTGTGATGAGTACCTGGTCATGCTTTCTTTCAGGCTTTAGTCAATGATGTTCTCAGAGACATGCTGAACCAGTTTGGGTTTGCCTACCTCAACGACATCCTAAGGACATTCTAACTTTGCCTCCCCAACCGCTCCTCAGTTGTCTTAATGACACTAAAACCTGGATGACCACTAATCTCCTACAACTTGTAGTAAAACTGAAATTATACTCATTGGTTGAAAAACAACACTGTCCAAAACACCCAGCTTCCTCACATCCGTTAGTGGTTTTCCTGTTCCTCTGTCAACGCAAGTTAAAAGCGTCTGCGTGATTCTTGACAATGCACTATCCTTATTATTAATATAAATTATTGTGCTCACTGTATTTTGAAAGCTATGTTGAACCAAAATGGGACAGATTTCCTGTTTTTTAAAAGATCCAGCTGATGCACCAACGACGTGTTCTGCCCTAGTTATTGGAATAGTGAAACAAAATAACAGAAAATGGGGGCAGAAGCAACATAAATGATGGATATTGGCACTCCATGTTTTTGTTACTGGACAGGCTGGCTGTATAAGGGCAGCTGTAACAGTCAATTCTGAGGATAAACCACAAAAAACACAAAAGTGTGACTTAATATCAAAGTGAAGCATCTGCCGTTAGCATTATGGGCCTTTCTCCTGTGCTTTATAGGGAACTGTGAACATTCACACCCTCAAACTTTCAAGACAAGCTGGTAATGTTTCCATTTTGAGATGCAAGTTCATATCATTTGTGGAGCATTTAAAAGTTTGAGTACATACATTACTCGTGTAGGCCACATATCGGGATGGAATCAGTTTGTCATTTCTGACTGAGACATTGCGGTACAGGGTACATTTTGATAAGGAAAAGTGCTTGCTGTTTGACCTCCCTGGCAGTTTAGGTTTTCATGTTCAATAGTCCATCCATCCATTATC
Source organism: Gymnothorax reevesii (assembly GCA_029721435.1). NCBI lineage: Eukaryota > Metazoa > Chordata > Actinopteri > Anguilliformes > Muraenidae > Gymnothorax > Gymnothorax reevesii. The sequence continues at coordinate 35,335,484 of CM056579.1, read as the reverse complement.
TAAACGGCATCTTCCTCATCGGGGTGCTGATACAACCGTGGGGCAAAAAGTAGGACCAAAGCTTTGACAGCTTGCCAATCCATGGCAAAAGTTGAAATAGTGAATATTCTAGTCAAATCTTGCAAGTACATTCCGAATATTACCTGGATAAATTACACTGCAAACCCTGAGTGAGAGAGGGACTAATTCCATCGGTCTCAGCCCAGTGAACGATACTGAATACAATGTGTTTCATTTTCTGTGAACTTACCCAATGACTTCTATTTTGTCCATTTGTGAAGTCCATTCTTTTCAGTTTCACAAAAAAAGAAACTTACTGGAAATAAGGATCAAACAGAATTACTCCTGCACTCATGTTTTGTTGTCTTTACCGTGAATGACTATGGTGTACGTTTCTCATGCCCCATTGCTGCTCATTGCCTGTCCTCTGCCAGTGTCCTCTGGAAATGCTGCCAGTTTTTGCCTGATCTCCTACTTTCTACCTGCTGCACTGAAATGCAGATACTCAGCTCCAATAGACCTCATGAATTACATAATTTTTATGGATTTATCTCAGGTAAGGGGTTGCCAAACGTGGTATTGGGAGAGCAACAGGGTCTGCATGTTTTGATGTTCACTAACCACTTCAGAAACTGTGGGAGGAGAGTCAAATGTGCTATCAGATTATTCAATTCATCAACAAAGTTCAGAGTAGCAGCAAAACTAGCCGACTGCTGCTCTCTAGGACAGGAAATGACCACCCCTGTCATTAGTTAAACCAATGGGGCTGAGTCTGTGCGTGTGTGTATGTGTTTGTGTGTGTGTGTGTCTGTGCACAGTATATTGTATATCCTATAATTTCCTATAATTTTTAAATAAGATCTCAGATAAAGGTGCATTCAGGAAATCTGGGGCAAAAAAAGAACATTTACCAATATAAAAATGAACACTGTGCTTTAATAATTACTGTTTTAACAATGTGTACTCATTTGGTTGGAAGATTCAATTTGTTTGCTCCATCTGTTAAAGTGCCAGTAAATACCTTGCATGTTTTTTTTTTTTTTTAATTCCAAAAGTGAAGCTATCTGTAATATGGCCCAAAAAAAATAATAAAATTATTTGACCAAAAATAACCTTAGGAAATGCAATTTTTCAAAAAAGGGTTTCCCGGTCTAAAAATAGATCGGCTAGATTATGTACCGCGCAAAGCATTGTGGGTCGAAATCGCGCACTGTAAACAAAGACTGCGTCGCGCGGACGAAAAAGAAGACAGACAGGAACGTTTTCGGAGAATGTGGAGGCGAACACGATAAGCAAAACATAATTCCCCATTCGAGGCACACTACCATTTACGTTGTATACTTTTATGAACTCGAGTAGCGCGAGAAATGTTGCTAAGAGAAACCAACACGGTATTTCAATTTACTAATCCATCAAAGTTAGGGCCAACTCATCATTGTCAATGCCCAGTCGCTCTCTCAGACTCTTCCACCGATCAATAGCACTCCCAATATATACTAGGGATCGTCTTCTTTTGGCATCAAGGGTAATTTTACGGCGTTTTCTCTCCGAGGCTGTCGACTTGATTCTTTCCGCCATTGCTGTTGTGTGTGCTACGTCACACGTCATGTGGTACACAAGAAAGGGAACTTACTCTAATGACATCACATTTTCGCTCGCGCGACAGTTTGAGTGTTTAGTGAGTTTTTAACATCAAAATCCATATTTTTCGATGTGGTAAAAATTTGTATAACATATCGATGTGAAGATGAATGATTTCCCTACCTACTGATACCATTTTTATATGTTGTCCCAATTGAGATATCATTGAAGACATGCAAGGTATTTACTGGCACTTTAGGAATGACTGAGGGACTCACAGCCAGGATGCCACAATTTTTAAACCACATGACCACAATAAGGACTCAGCCTCTCACTTTAGAAGAAAATCAGCATGTCAATGGAGAGTCCTTATAACAGTGAGGGATCAGTATAACATAAACAATGCTACTGTCAGATTAATGACAAAATAGGATTTTATTTATTGTTGTTGTTTGTTTTTGTTTAAACCTATGTGTACTTTAGTCAGGACAACTCATGTATCTGTATTAAAATCAAAGCCAGTTTTAGTGTTGTGATCTGTGATTTCTGTCATGCCATGTTTAAGTTTTGTGCCTGGCTATGCCATGTTTTGATTTCTGTGTTTAGTGACCACTGCAATGTCTGACTACTCTTTGGTTTGTGTATTGTGTTTTTGGTGATTTGGTTTTCATGTTTTATTATTTTTTCCTGCCTTAGATATCATGCCATGTTTTCATTTCCATGCATTGCACTACGTCTACCCTGTCTTGTCTTGTGTAGGTCTTTGCTCACGGTCCCTAGTCTTGCGTGCCACTCATTCGGGTGATATATTGGTTTCTGGGTTTCAACCTTCTTTCATTATCTCGTGTTCTTCCTTCCTCTCTCCTTTTGCTATCTACTAACCGTACTAGCAGTTTATTGTTTTCGATAATTACTAACACTTATTAACATCGCATATTTTTACTAACTTACTAACATGCACTCAGGATTGTATAGCTGCACATACTAATTGACTAACGATCTCTCAGCAGTCGCCCAAATCTAGTTTCCGCCTCATTGCCTATCCCTGATTATCTCTGCTGCAGCTTGTGTGGATCTCCACTTACACTTTAGGCTTTCCTTATCTTTAAACTATGCACTTTAGTACTCCTTCACTGGAGCTGTTGTTTTGTTCATAGGATTGTCTTGTGATCCCTGTCTGCGTTTTTGGCATTTGCCAAATTCATGTAATTAGATTATTCCTCATGTGTCACTCCTAATTATTGTATCATTGATCGCACCTGTTCTCCCTTGTCATGTGTTCACCCCGGATGTGTATTTAAGATGTCTTTTCAAGCACTTCCAGTGTCAGATTGTTCTCCCTAGTTTTCTCGTGCCATGTTTCTCGCCTTGATTTCTCAGTGTTAATCTTTCTGACTGGATTGCCTGACTTTTGATTTTTGCCTTTGTGATTTTGGATTATTGTTGCATCTGTGTGTTTTGACCATTTTTCTGCCCGACTACGAGATCTGTTTGCTGCCCTAGTAACGATTCAGATTACGTCCCGTGGATTCTGACTTGCTTCTCTGATAGAACTATTCCTGTGTACCAGACCCATTTCTGTCCGACTACGATTACTGTGATTGCTGCCCTGGTTTTTGATGCTATTTTTGCCCAACTGGATTTTGACTTTTGGATTGTGGACTTCGTACTGTTGCTCTCCGCCCTGCGGGGGTTCTCCCCCTTTACCAATAAATCAAGCTCTACTGCATTTCCTGGTTCTCGTGACTGGTTCTTGATCGGTACATTACATTTTGAGCATGATGTGGAATATAGCTTTTGGTCTAGCGTTAAATTTATCTGCTCTGGGGAGAGCAGATAAATATGCACCACCTGAATGAAGAGAGAAGTTACTGTATATCTACCTCATGAAAAAGACACCAAATCCACAGAGTACATAATTCAGATTTTAACAAGCAGGTGGATGCTGGTGTGGTGGTGGGTGAGCTGCAAAACAAAATAGCAGCATAGAGGGAGCAAAAAACAAATGACCTGTAATGACAGTGATTAGATACTCATGGCAAGACCCTTATACAATTTAAATATAGTTAACTATAGTTGACTACAGTAAAATTGTAAACTATGGTTTACTGCAGTAAACTGTTGTTTGTTGCAAATATACCACGGTAATTGAATATCATTGCTATAGTTTACTATAGTAGAGTTTGACTTTTGTGATTTACTTTTCTATAGTGATGCTAAACTACAGAGTTACTATAGAATACCTATAATATATCTATAGGAATTCTGCAAAAATACCATAGTTACTATATAAAACTATGGTATTTTTACTGTAGTATTTAGTGGTAATTTTTCATAAGGGGCAGTGCACAGCAAGTGATTAGTGTAGCAAGCAAAGCGACAAGTGTGAGCAAAGCATAGCATTAGCTTCATCAGCAGTTTTTGAAGAGCATGCTTCATTACTGATGTGATGTGTGCAGATGTGATTGGTTTCAGCGATTCAGCAGTTGCAACAGTTCCCTGAATAAAATGCAGCTGGAATTTCATGCGTGCCGCTTATTTATATCAGGCCTCCTTAGATACCTCAGTTATAAGCTATTTCAACATGCAGAGCCCCAAAGCAAGTTCAAATATTATTGTTTTCCATCTAGGCCATAGTCCATTTCATTAAAATGTTATCCATTTTGCAGATCTAGTACAATGAAGTTGCCATTCATGTTTCACATGTTCTTACCTAGGCCAGTTCCTAAGTTTAGTAGGATAGTTAAAGTGTATTAGCGTAGGCTACTTTGGCGCAATATCTTTTCATTATTTCATCAGGCTGAGAAAAAATGATTTTCCCATCATTATATTGATGGCTAGCCATCAATAAATATTGGCTTGCCAATCACATATAAATTTATGTCTGATCATTTTTTTTCTGACATTAATGTCTGTCATGACCTACTTCTCTCTTCTAGATGGACAATCTACACCCAACAATATTCACCATTGTTCAGGTAATTTGATGCCTTATCAAGGAGACAGCTTCTTGAAAGCAACTCCAGTTATGATGGAGGGACCAGAGAGCCGTTCTACACTACCGGTCAAAAGTTTTGGGACACCCCAATTTTCCCAGTTTTTTATTGAAAATTATGCAGTTCCAGCCCAATGAATAGCTTGAAATGGTGAACTGTAAAACAAAAGGTAAGGTTATCCAGCTTTTTTGTATGCCGTCAAGTAGGCGAAAGGATGGTTCTTCAGTGTGTGACATCAACTGTCAAACATATAGGAGGAAGCGTGATGGTTTGGAGCTGTTTTGCTGGATCCAGGGTCAGTGACTGAGAGTGAAAGGCACGCTGAACCAAAACGGCTACCACAGCATTCAGCAGCGCCATGCAGTACCCACTGGTCTGTGCCTAGTTGGTCAGGGGTTCATCCTATAGCAAGATAATGACCCAAAACATAAGTTCAAGCCCTGTCTGAACTACCATAGGAAAAAAGAACAAGATGGTAAGCTTGAAAACATGGAGTGGCCAGTTCAGTCTCCAGACTCAAACTCCATCGAGACGGTTTAGGATGAACTGGACAGAAGAGTGAAAGCAAAGCAACATACAAGTGCCACACAATAATGGGAACTTCTGCAACAGAGTTAGGAAGAACTTTCTGAGGAGGATTTGATTTCCATTGTAGAAATAATGCCACAAGTGTGTTCAGCCGTGATATCTGCTAAAGGTGGGTACTTTGAGTCAAAAGTTTAGAATACATTTTGGCTCATAAATTGATTCCATGATTTCTTTTTTACCTTCGATTCTTAATTTGTTCTATAATGTCTATGCTTTCATTCCAGAGAACAATGAGACAACAAACTGCATAATTTTCTATTAAAAAACTGGAAAAATTGGAGTGTCCTAAAACTTTTGACCAGTAGCGTACATCCACTTTCAAAACATTAGCCATCTTAGTTGTTGAGCAACATGTAGGAATTTATGGAGAATTGTTGAATGCACCTTTAAGCAGAGCTGAAGGCTGAGGGTAAATTGAGAATGCACACCGATTGTATAAAGGTTGAAATTCAATTGATCGTTGCACAGAGATTTCATAGGTGACTTGACAGCCTCCCAAACTTAGACAATGATTTATACAAACTATTGAAAAGCCTCTAAAAAGCAAAATTCTATGATCAACAGCAGGCATTAATGCTAGCAAGGAGCTGTATCACCTACATGCAGAGTTTTGGTTATCACAGTGCTGTGAAAAAGGATTTTCACATTCCTGATTTTCTCTTTGTGGCACTGAATTGTTTCATCTCTTCATGCAAAATGTAATGTATGACAAGGAGATCATGAGGAAACAAAATAAAGCTTTTTAAGATAATTTCATTTACTAATGAAAAAAAGAATTAACCAATACCTATTTTGCCAAAGTGAAAAAGGCATTGCCCCTGAACTTAAAAACTGGTTGTGCAACTGTGAAGAGCAAAAGGTACAACCTTCCAATCACTGGAGATTTGTCTTCCACAGCACTGTGATGCAATATTTGGACGACCCTTCTTTCCCAGATTACTTCAATTAGGCTACATGCAAGGGTTTTCGAGCACGAACCGTCTCCAACTCAGTGGGGTTTAAGAGTGCTTTCACACTAAGGACACGGGCACGGATCCGAGTACATTTGACCCCAAAGTCCAGTTGATTTGGTAAGTGTGAACACAAGTGTACCGTGCTCGAGCCGGTACGCAAGTCCGCTTGGAAGAGGTGGCCTCAAGCATGGTTTATCCGTCCTTGCTCCAAAAGTTAAAGCAACCGTACTTGAGCATGGAAGTGGACAGTTACATGCCATCTTAACTGTTCAACTCTTTTGTTCTAACCAACTCAGTGGCATAAGGAACTCCTTGTTCAAACGAAAAAATTACATGCTTGTTCAAAAGTTTGGCGAACGAAAACATACCATCACGACTCAATAATACACTCAGAAACACTGAGATTCATGGGATGATTTGCAAGTATTTTCATTTGCATAGTTATTGTAGAACAATAGAACAGTGCCATGACAAGCAACAGAAAATGCTGCAATAATATTTTAAAAGTGCAGAACACGATGTGAAAGTCTGGCAGTTCGAATGATGAAAAAGTTACATTTCTGTGGCTTCTTCTTTGTGTATATTTACCTATTTAAAAACCATTTAGGTGCATTCTGTCACCTACTGTACCGGAATTTTGACAAAAGTAACTGTACTCGGGTAGAACAACATCGCTAATGGGGAAGCTGACTGGTGGGAGGAGAGGAGAGAGGGACATTCGTACTTCGGCACAGTACGGAACAATCATACCAAGTGCTCTAAATCAGCACTTTGACTATGCCCTCCAAAATCTTGAAGTTGTTTCTTTTCAGCCATCTGGAAGTGAAATTACTTTTGTGCTTACAGGCCTGAAATTCAGTTATTTTTAGGGCAAGGCCACTTGGCCTTTTAAAATTGGAGCATCTCGCCCACAATGTTGGGCACCAAAGGCCAAAACCAAATTAATCAATTTTGCAAGAATAATAACTGACAATGACATTGTACAGATTAGGCGGATCAAAATGTGAATCAAATTTCAGCAGTTTTGACAAGATGCTAATCATCATAACAACCCCTTTGCAAAAAAATGCGATTCAAAAAATCATAACGATATTTCCCAACTCACTGGCCTGCGGACTTCCAAGTTCCCGAGCCACATAGCAACAGGAGAAGTTTTCGCGACTTTGCTTGGCTGGAAAATGATGTTTATTTGCATACCCACCAATCAGCTACTGGGGAGTGCATGCATGCTCTAGGGAGGCTTTCTTGGACTGCAGTGTGAGCCGTAGCATATTAAATTAAGTTGCTCTTTGGATATAGCCACATAGTTTGCGAGTAAGCTAATTAACTAAAGAAAATCTTTGCAAATGATCATCATATTAAGGTGATATGATTTGTTTCTTACCCCAAATTGACTAACTTTACCAGCTGTCATAGGCATGAGCTTATCTGAGGTTTCGCAACAGTTTCGTCCAACCGAACTGAACTTTTACATTTTTGGGACGTTAGCTAATTTGGTAGCTAGTTCAAAAGCAATTGCTTTGATACAGCTTGCTGGCTAGTGAACCTGTGGTAACTATGATGCCTATTGGAGAAGTTTTAATAGATCTGATGAGTCACTTTCAACGCCATCGCACGCAGAGGACCTCTTTCAACATTGATGACCCATTTATTTTACCTAAAGAGCAAACAGACAGTTCGGGTCTGAGACATGTTATTTCATGGCTAGTTTTAGCAGCATTATCTTGTTATGTGTGCAATCACGTATATCGTTACTCTTCAGATTATAAACCAAGCCACCTTCCTACCTAGCTGATGCTAGTTAAGGAGAATCTTTGTAATTATTGTTATACTAAAGCGATATTATTTGGTTTTTATGCTTATGGAAAAAAATTGCGTGTCTGACCAATTTTTTCGGCATTAACTCTGAGTCGTCTTGGCTGGATGTACGCTACCTTGCCAATGAGCCTGGCTCTTTGGCGAAGAGGTCACCGCGTTTGACTTTTACCCGGGAGTCTGAGCTTCAATTCCCCGCCCAGGCCCTCCTCTGGCCTGCCACACTCTGGGCATTTGTTTACACCATCCTCACAATTGTCACTCAGCTGTGCATCATGCCTTACAACGCCCTTTAGCTGTGACTCTATTTAAGATATAGAACGGATTCTCGTGGCTTATTGCTTAATAAGCCTTGCAAACTAATTTATGCAAACCGGTGCTGTTTCATGAGCTACACTAGCGCTGAGATTAAAGACATATTGATATTGATATTTTACATAGTCATTTATGAGCGGAAGAAAACGCTTCAATTTTATGGTGCATTTTACAATGTTGTTTAACAATGGTATTGAAAATACATTGGACTATCGTCGGTTCTACCACTTAGCCTGAGCAACTGTTGCTACCCAGGAGAAGTAAACTGCAAGAGGTTTAGGTTATTAAACATTGAAAGGTGAGGATTCCGAAGACCTTTGTTACTGCCGACGGACCGCTACTGATGAGCAGTAACTCGTACAGCACTGGATGCACTGCACAGGCTAACGTTGTTAGCAAAAGCTCTCTCCAGCTCGCTCTCAAACTTCAGTTTCTGTCAAGGAAAGTTATACGACCATCATTTTCACCCAGCCCAAAAACACATTTATACTTAGACCTTTGAATTGCTTGTGCTTACAACATAATGTAAGCTGATTTTTCTCAAGACGGAAGGATGTATAGCTGTTGGATACCAACTATCCTCTATGTTGTCGTATTCTTGAGTGAGTGCGAGTGGATGATTTGCGAAACCTAAGATGGCATTTCCCTCCACAAATTTCATTGGTGGTTAGGGTAAGGGTTAGGATTAGTGCACATACAATGCCATGCAAGAAGAAGGTGTTCGGACAAGCAATGAAATTTCTTTGAGCCATAGTCAAGGCGGGTCCCATTGCCGTCTTCGAGGGTTTGCAAATTCGCGTGGGAGTGTTGTTGGATGCACGAAGTGCTCAGAAGTCCAGCGCAGTGTGATGACTGGAGCTGCAGGGCTCAGTGGCTGTGTCACTGTGTTAAATTCGCCACTTTGGGTAATTTTGGGCACCATGGCCACTTGAAAAAAGGGCAAGCCAAACTGGCCATTTGAGTAGTCGGGCATTATGGGCGCACAGGGGGCAACCACGACAATTGCCACTAGGCTGTGGTATAATTTATGGATTGCGCTTGGGCTCGTTACCTTCCTGCATAACAAAATTGTGGTTGAGCTTCGGATGATGGCCTGCTACCTTATAATTCTCAGAATTCATGGTACCGTCAATTATGGCAAGTTCCACAGGACCTGTAGCAGCAAAGTATCCCCACATCATTACCCCTCCTCCACCACCATGTTTGACTACTGGCACTATGATGTTATCATTGCGGAATGCTGTCTTAAATTTTCAATTGATGTCACAGGAACCATGTCTTAAGTTTCATTTGAACTCATCATTCCACAGACCATTATCCCGAAATGTGGTGTTTTTTGGCAAATGTCGCACCAGCCTTTTTGTTCCTTTAGGTGAGCAGTGGCTTCTGTCTTGCAGCTCCGCCAGGAATACTATTTTGTCTCTTTCTAATTGTGGAATCATGAACACTGACCACAGCAGAGGTGAGTGAGGCCTGCTCTTTCATAGATGCTTGGCTGGGTTCATTTGTGATTCCCCGAATAAATCGCCGAGGTTCTCTCGGAGGAAATTTGGTCGGATGGCTTATTCACAGTTATCTGCCCTTGGACATTGTAGCTTTCACTGTGGTTCAAGGGATTACTGGAGCTTTAGACGTTCCTTTGTAAACCTTTCTAGATTGGTATATTCCAATAATTTTCCCTCTTATCTTTTCCAGAATTCAATTTACAGTAATTGTGGAATAATTTGCTGACTGTTGAGACCTTTCACATTGTAAAAATGATTTATCTAAACTATGTTTTGATTAAAAAGGCTGTCTAGTCCAATGAAATATGATTAACAATTACATTTGTTTAATATTCTGGACTGAAAAAATTCACAGGGTGACTGTAGGTGCAGTTACTTTTTCATACAGGACCAGATAGTGTTGGGTGACTTTTTTCCTTACATAATTGAAACAAGCATTTTTAAACTGTACGTTGCGCTTACTCATGTTGTCTTTTTCTTATATTAAATTCTTTTGAAGAGACTGAAACATGACAACTATGCAAAAATGAAAGGGAACGGAAAGAGGGCAAATATGTTTTGTGATACTTTTTGTGATTATCGATATTTATTTCTGTTCCCTGTTGTTTTGGAATAATGTGGAATTGTCTCGTAAAAATCTTTTTATTGATAACAAAGACTGAAAATGAAATATGATTGCACTTCCCATGTAGACTCAATCGCTTTGACAAGCCTTTCACATAGAAACCATCAACACTGAGAAAGCCATTAATCTGTCTGGTAAACCATAAGAAGAAAATATTGTCGCAAACAAAATTACAGGCAGTCTTAACACAGAAACAAAATTATGGATAAACCTTGAGTTACCAGCCATTTTATGATTTTAATGGTACACTTATTATGTATCAGTGAGATTCATTTAATAGAACATAAAGTGTATATCATTACAATATAATGCATTAATTTTTTTTTTATCTTTTGGTCACAGTTGCAATGTATTTTGATGCAGTTTAGCAGAACACTGCAACATTTCAAATGATGTGAACTTCGGCACCTTATGGTGCAAAATACAGAATATACAGCTCCTGTCATGTTCTTGCCATTGAAAACGATGGGTAGCAAGTTGCTACTGAGCTTCCCTACTTTTGATGTTTAAGCCTGATAACTTCTGCATGATGAGCCCTGTCTCTATACCACTGTGTCATGAGATTGGCTGAAATTTTGAGTCTGTTGTTTCATTCACAAATCCTCTTTGTGAGTGACTGCCAGACTGGCTGCTATTTGTAAAACCCTGCATCACAAATTTTTTTAAATGAGATTAAGCAAGCAGACAAAAAACAGGTTATCTGCTTTTGTTTTTTTTTTCAAAAAAATCCACAATCTGCGTGTTAACCACGAAACAACAGCTACTTCGATATCACAAACTCAGATGAAGAAACCTGAATTGCTGGAGTCACTTCATTCTCTTTTTCTGAGTGTCATTATGCTCTTTTGTTTAAGGGAGAAAGTAGGAAATGTATGAACTCTTACCTGGATGAACTCCAGTCCCCTTCCTCAGAGCCTAAGGATCTGAGTTATGGATGATGTTCACAATCATATTCACAGAGGTTCTCTTACAGTGCTCAATTCAAAATGTACAGCTGTTCAACAGGTGAAGCTTGCTGGAGAGTGGACTGCGATTTTCTACTCAAGAACACACATTCCAAAGGGCCAGTGCCATCAACCAACCAAAATCAGTTTCACTCAATGTTGTCATGAATCGGAGTTCCCCAGCCAAGCAGTGGGAGAAGCACCCTCAGTGAAGTCATCAAAAATATTCTCACTCATCCTCTCCTTGAGTCTGCTCGGATCCCCTTACTAAATCATACAGCTAATGGTGCAACCAGAAAGTTCTGACTATTTTTTTTTTTAATTTCCATGAGTGCAACATTCAGTTAGGTAAGTTCTATTTTTTTAACAAGGCAATATAATTTAATACAACACTGTCAAAGAGATGGGCCAGTGTACCCTTAGGCCTCCCTGGGGAAAAAAAAAAAAAACAGGTCAGAGAGCTACCTTGACTTCCGAAAGTTAATGCCCCAAATCCATTTAAGGAGGGACAACTTAATTTAACAGTAAGATAAGGTTCAATTCACCTGGAAGGAATGTGGAAAGAGGGAGTGGATTTCGAGAGGGGTGGGAGGGAGTGGGGGTGTATTATAGAAGCCAATGAGATGATTAGTTGTCAAAACAGATTTCTTCTCAGACAAGGTGAACCAACACTGCCCATCTTAAGAGATTGAATAAAAGATTCCACCAAAACAGAAGTCAGGAAACAATAAAGACACATTGCTTTTGGAGGGCTCCGGGACTTAAGTTCTTTTATTATTCTCTTGTTTAGAATCTTTTTTTGAAGTACTTTTTTTTTGAAGTGTGGACCGCACATTCTCAAGCACCTCTATCCAAACCCAAGCTGCCATAATATGAGCTTCGTAATTACCAACTTCTTTTTTTGCATGATGTACAGAGATATCCTCACACATGGAATCAGGTTTCGATTTCCTTTCATCAATATGCTATTTTAAGCTGTTTTTTGGAATGAAAAAGCATATTTACTGCATAAACAAAATTAAACAACTTACTTTGCCCTGTGGCTATCTTGTGCATCTGGGCCTTGTTCCACTCATAGAATTTTGCAGTAATACATAATCACTGATGGCGGTAATGTTTGCACTGAAAGACAATAGCTAAATTTTGAAGAATTTTACCTATAATTAATAACTAATAATGGAATAGAAATTGAATTTGTTGTGTGTGCATCCGTGTGTGTGTGTGTGTGTGTGTGCGCGCGCTCCCGTGTAGAACTCATTAACAACCTGACATGAAAACTGGATCCACCGTGCGGAAGCCCCCTCGTTGCGGAGCGCCAGTGCTCTCCGATTCGCTCCGTGCCTTCGGCCCATCCGCATCAGGTGTCATGGTGTAGACGGTGGAGGTTCCCACAGACAGAGCGGCATGGGCCTACTCAGGTTTTGCTGCACGAGGACAGTCTCTAATAATGCAGCACATTCTCTCGCGAGCAGAGCGATCGGCTTTCAGACCGCTGTCGCGTCACAAGGCACGGGATCACCTGAGCTCGACAGACAGGAGGAGGGGAATGGGGGAGACAAGTGGCATCGGGGACTGGGGGAAAAGTATTTACCATCCCCAACAAAGCCAAAGTCATTTAGCCCCAGCCTTTTTTTAAGGCCCCCAATATCAAAGGATGTCTTTAAAGAAAAAGCAGAGGATAAAGACAGCTATATTTCAACAGAGTAATTGGTATCCAACTCCCCTATTGTGCAAGTTTTAAGGAATACCACAGCTATTCATCCAGGTGGATGTGGATAAAGACTGATGGCTTCAGGTGCAACCGTTCTCTAATCCTCCCATTTACGCGCTAACTTTTGATTGTGATTCATTCAGAAGATGAGAGCAAACAGTGGCTCTGCTGCACCTCGAACAAAGTGGGGTAAGTCACTCTAAGTCAGGTCCGGCACTTTGCTCTCTTTGTGTCTTCTTTATTATTCAGATCAAATTTAAACTCTTTCAGCACCAGAGCTCCTTGTATGGGAGGATTACTTGCGACGTTTTCCGCATTTGCGCCTTTTGTCCGCCCCTTTGTTTGCGCACTGTAAGAGTTTCATCCTGCTGCTTATTCCCATACTAGTGTTGTCAGGCAGATGTTCCGGGGCAGCGGTCAAGAAACAAACACAGAGGTGGCATTGATAGAATAGGTCTTGCTTTGTCACAGAGGGCTTGGGAGAGAGAGAAAGACGGGAGGAAAGGGGAGGCTGGGGAATTTGCCGTTAAAAAAACGGGTGGCATTCTTTCCCCTGTTATTGCTGTCTCCTGTTTCCTTTGTTAGGGATTGACACGGGCTGAGTGAACACACACGCTCTCAGGTTGATGGAGGGGTGCGGGAATTTTAAGGTGGGCCTCTCAGGCTCGACTAAGCGCTCTGATGAACCTTTGGGGTATTCAGCCCTATGTGCACCTTCTGGCTCAAACGCACTGTTTAACCACGGCTCCTTCTGACTGATGCTCGGTCATACAAGGACAGAAGGATAGAGGGAGGACGGACACAGGAAGAGATAGTATTAATGCGAGCGTATGGTCTGCAATGTGCAGCACAATCCAACTGATCTATCGTGTGTCCGAGTTGGGCATTACGAGAATACGGTTCACTTACTGCTCTGACTTTCAACTTTCCCATGCTTGAGGTTTGTTCATGACACTATAGGCATTGAATGCTCTTTCGTGATCAATCATTCAATTTAATACATTCGACCTGATGCTACGCATCCGGCCATTCCCCACTGAGCTTATAACCCATCTTTGTTCACCCTGTCACCTTTGACATTTGAAGTCCTTTAATCACATCGTGTTCATGCACTGTCAACTGGTGACGAAAGATCGAGAAGAGTCAAGGGGGCCACATTCCAGCAGTCTGCTATGCTCCGAGCTAAAACAAACGTATGACTCTGTTCCCCACCCTCTCCACTGATGTTCCTTACAAATTGTATTTCATGGAACAAGTATAACATGCTCTGTTGCAAAGCATTGATCCTTCACTGAACGAGTCTGACAGAGTCATTTAAGTTCACAGGCAGAATTGTAGTTATTTCTGAGTAATGTGCCTGCATGTCAGAGCAGGCTTCTCTAAGGAGGCCACACAGAAAGCCACCGCACTGCAGAGTGAATGCCAGCCAAAAATGGTTCATCAGGTCAAATGCTGACCTGGCTAAGGGCAAGGAGAGAAGACTAAAATGGCTGCCTATTTTTCTTGACCATTCACTGGATGTCCAATTTGGGTTGAACAGTGCAGCATCCAAGCGCACTATGAAATTTAACGCTGCCTTTGAACTTGATGAATGTGGGCGTGCTGTGCCTTGCTGGCAGAGACCTGGGTCTTTAACTCGGAGAAAATCATGCATCTAGTTGAAAGGATCATGGTAGAATTGGTTTTGTGACAAAGTAACTGGAGGTCACTGCTTGTTAAACTTTACACAAAATTGCATGTCATAATTCCACAAGAAAAAAGGGCAGCCTATACGGTTAATGAGTTGTGATCGTACTTGGCTAGAACCTTGACAGGTAGTGGCTCAAGGCTAGTTAGTCACTAGTTAGTCTCAGTGTCTGGGCTCTTTAGGAAACCCACCACCCTAGGCAGTCAATTATTTGGACTTTCTTCTGTATGCTAATAAAATGTTTCAAAACATTACTAATATGTTTTTTAGAATGCAACACTGTTTCTCTGACCATGAGGTCCATCGAGCATGTCTGCCATCAGAGAACCACATGCTTGGCTCCCTTACCGGATAGCTCATCTCTTTAACCCAACAACTGGACACTTAAATTTCCAGTCTAATCAATTATCGCTCACCCTACTTAGACCAACGGTTAGGTCCATCAGTCCAACACATGGTCTTCTGCTGCCCCTCCAACCTCATTCTCCAGCTTTTCTTGCGTCCACACCACAATACTGAAGCTCCACACACAAGGTCCCACTCTGAAGTATCCATCAGTCCAGAACAGCTGCCTGGATCCAGCCCAGCCGCCTCTGTGCCAGAAAGAGTAGTGTGTGCCCCAGCTCGGCACAACATAAAACGGAGAGATAAGCTGCGCTACAGCATCTGCCAAGGCCACTGGACATACAAAACCCAAGTGTAAGACCTGAGAAACAGGCCAAGGCTGGGAACATGGGCCTCTACTGCTCTATTACTTCACTTGCTATGGGAGGTAAGACTTAAGAAGTCCGGTGGAGGACAGAGAGGGGTGAAGGAAGGTTGACGGTTTCTCTCAAGTTCTGTGCCATTTAAAAGAGGTACCGCCAAATGACTAAACATAACCAATATAAATGCAAAGTAATCCAGCAAAGCTGCAGTCTCCCTTTGGTGAGGCAAAAACAAAATCCAGGAGGGAAGTGACACTGCAGAGGAGGAGTGCAGAACTGAAACCTTCAAATCTCACACTGGGAGGCCGAAGTCCTTTTTATAATGGGGCTGATGACCTGACTTTAACATTTTGAGATGTGATTGCGCCAGAGAAAAAGGGAAGCAAAGCTTCATTCATGAATGAGACTAATAATAATGTCCACATAACATTAATTTACCAAAAAGGTGACCATTGTTAAGTAATACTGTTGCATTATCTTTCTTGGATAAAACACATTTTCAAAATAATAATAATAAAATGTAAAGAAAACATTACAAATTGATTTAGATCCAGTTGTGTTTCTGGATCCAGGGACTCGACTTACACAATACTGCGGTGCGTACACTTACGTCTGTACTACGAAGTAACTAATAGGGGTAGACCTACAACCACTGCTAAATTATTACTGAAATAATTGAGATACCTGCTTCATAGAAAGAAGAAAATATCCAGAGAATGTTTTGCAGGGATCTTGACAAACGGGATTGTTTAGCCTTGGCAGAGGTTTGCAATCTTGAATTGTTTGTGCTTATTTATTTGGAGCAATGGGGTCATTTGGCTTCACGGCAAAAGATATACAATCAGAAACATCTTGATTTTCAGGGATACAGTGAAAGTGAAAGTTCTGTAGAGAAATTGAAGGAACATGGCACACCACTGTCATTATCAATATCATACATTCAGTGCAGATCAATCTAACTTTCTATTGGCCTAAGAAACAGGAGTCCTTTCTAAAGTGGAAGCTGATCATTATTTTCAGTTTTCTGATAGATTTATAAATGTGTTTGCAAAAAGTTAGGGTTCCACATAACAAAAAAAGTCTAGTTAATTTAACATTTATTAAAACTCACCAAACTCAATACATCACATCACATCACGTGTATACACTATACATGCATGCATACATGTTTAATGTATCCCTTTGCACAGGAATAAAAATTACGCTAAATTTTTACAATAATTTATAAGTTACAAAGACAGTTAAAAGTGTGCTTTCATATATGTACACACACATAATGAGATACACATTTGTCAATTTGTTTGTTTTTTGACTATGAATACAAAGTTCCAAACGTGTCAGAGCAAAAATACTAACATGGGGAGTCAAAATAAATGAAGAAGTGTCCTTACATAAATGAGGAATTAAAGGGATAATTTCATAATGACTCCATGGGTCCATGATGACACTTTCTACACAGACACCCCACCACCACCGCCACCACGTTCACTCAGTTACTGCTGAGCAGGATCACTCATCTAACATCTCTGCTGGATTCATTGTCCTCATACAGCCCTTTGGACCATTACCCCTCCTTCTTTTCACTAACTCTCATTCACTCTCCAGACATTACACATTCATAAAAAATCAATCTCACATATTCTTTCCCTCGGACAGACTGCATTGATTGAACTCAGCAACCTTCTTGCGGCGTTAAATATTTACAGTCATTATGTCAACAGGGTGTGCATCCAGATGTGTTAGATGCTGCTTCGGTCCCTCTAAATGAATCGGGCATCACACAGTGTTTATTTTAATAATTTCCTCCTCATTCATCCCAGTCCGCGCTAAGCACCCAGCAGCTGTGGGACATTCATAACCCAGCCTCCCCCAGCCACCCCGTCCCGGCTCTCTTCGGGGTCTGACCCACCCCACGTGACCCGGAAGACACCAGGCGCGCATGTTAATGCACGCTTTAACCCCCAACACACTCATTAAAACACACACGTACACACACATACAGACATACAGATGCGTATACTCGCGTGCAGACTATCACATGCTTTCACAAATACAGTACAGGCCAAATGTTTGGACACACCTTCTCATTCGATGCGTTTCCTTTATTTTCATGACTATTTACATTGTAGATTCTTACCAAAGGCATCAAAACTATGAATGAACACGAGGAATTATGTACTTAACAAAAAAGTGTGAAATACCTGTAACTGAAAACATGTCTTATATTCTAGTTCCTTCGAAGTAGCCGCCCTTTGCTCTGATTACTGCTTTGTACACTCTTGGCATTCTCTTGATGAGCTTCAAGAGGTCGTCACCTGAAATGGTTTTCACTTCAAAGGTGTGCCTTGTCAGGGTTAATTAGTGGAATTTCTTACCTTATCAATGGGGTTGGGACCATCAGTTGGGTTGTGCAGAAGTCAGGTTGATACACAGCGACAGCCCTATTGGACAACTGTTAGATACATACATAATTCCACATGTGTTCATTCATAGTTTTGATGCCTTCAGTGAGAATCTACAGTGTAAATAGTCATGAAAATAAAGGAAACGCATTGAATGAGAAAGTGTGTCCAAACTTTTGGCCTGTACTGTATGCGACCATGAAGATGATCCCTCACTCCCAGACAAGTATATACACACGGATACAAGCGGACCTTCACATAAATGTGCAAGCATATGCACGCACTCATATACACTCACACAAGCACGCACATTGGCACATACTCTCTTAGATACCCACCCAAATATACAACCATACATATGAGCCCTCACTAACACACAGAGGAGTATACACACATAAGTATGTACAAGCACACCGTCACACGAATGTACAACCAGACATATACTCATACTCATAATCACACATACCAAGCATACACACAGACACTGACATAGACACACCAACCTACAAGCATACTGACAAACTTTTGCAAATACATGTACAAGTATACTCACATGAACGCACATACAGGCATGCATTCACACAAACATACAAGCGTACTGTACACACAACTTACCCTCTCACACACAAAAGCATACATGCAAATTCACACTCGTGGGCACATGCGGACACATCCATACACAGCACTCAACAATCACTCAAATATACAAACATACATACTTGGAAGTACACACTCATGCAAAACTGACACATATTTTCTTCATCTCTAAGCTCTGAGAAAAGCGGGGAGGTGGGGAGTGTCACAACCCTTGTGTGAATGCCTTTTGTGTCTCTCCCTATTAAGCAACTTGCCTGTCAATTAGAAGTATGCCATCTTTAATGGGTCTACATCTTGCCTGTTTGCCACCCCTCGGCCATGTTTCGTTTCATGGTTATTCTCTAATGGTCATGTGACAGACATTTAAGCCCTCTGATTTGTGTTGCAAGTTGCTGGATTGTAATTTGCTTTATGTGCCCAAAACTACTCAATATATAGCAGCTACTTCCAGAAGCTTACAACTTTATTCTGATAACTCATACATGCTTTCAAGGTTACTCAGGGTCCAGGATTGGGACCGTCTTCCAGTTAATCCAGCGCAAATCAGTTCGTCAGTCCAGTTTAATAAGAACAAGCTCCCAAGCCAAATCACGGTCCAGGATTAGGCCCGCATTCTTGTCAACCCTTCCAGGTATGTTCCTAGGAAATAGCTCCCAATCTTTTGTACGGTCATCAGGATTGGAACCAAGTTCCCCTCAAACTACTTCATCCTCCTGTGAGACAGGTCGGTGTTGACGAAGTGTGCTCTCCACCTGGCTGGTATCCTAGCAGCCACTGGCTGGTGATTGACAGCTCAGCTTCATCCTCAACATCTGTACTGAACTGTGCTATCCTATTCTGGGGATCTGTCCCCACTTCCTCCTCCGGGGTTCTGTTCCCAATTGACCATATAAACTGTCAATAAACTTCCTATAGGGCTATACTCTGCTACCACACTCGATGCCTAGTCTAGAACATGACAAGGGGGATGTCTACATAGGGAAATGGGGAAATCTGTGTTTGAGGGTAAATCTGCGCTGGCTATGGTTAGCCCAACGTATCTGTGTTATATTGAAACTAGATATTCCAGTCTCCATATGTATACATGATTTTTTTCCGTGGCACTGTTTCCAATGAGATCAGGCTCTGAGCATTCCGCTTGCATGCAATGTATTTTCTTCTCTGTGACTTTTGACTTTGACTTTTGTGGGTAATCATTTGGTTCTGTAGGTTCTGACGCTTCCAACAAGCCCTCAACCACGATAATTGCACAAACCTCGCCTGAGACAGAGCCTTGCGTTCCCGGAGCGTCTATTTGAGAGTCCACGCGCCACAACGCACATGAACTCAAAGAGCATAACAATATAAATGCTTACTGGTTTGTTTTTAGTATTTTCAGTATTTTCTGACTGGGAATGGTTGCCCCATTCCGTGTGAATACTGAGAGCGCAACAATACAAGTGTTAAATCAGGGTGTGTGATGTGTTTTGTTGTCTCACTCTTCATATTTGCAATGAGACAGCAGTGACACAGTCTTGACACCTAGCATCTTGGCTGAGGCAATGGGCCTTAATTTGGGAGACCCATGTTCCAACCTTGGTGAAGCGAGAGTAACTTTTGAGCAGTGGAAGCATAGTTCTTGTATAAATAATTGCTGGGATGTATGTTCTTTTTACATTTTACCATTTTTTTTTTACCAAGTATATATTTATAATTTTATTTGCTTCCTTTGAATGTATTTTCTTTGTATGGGAAAATGTATACAGGACTGGCTGAAATATATATTTTTAAAACATTTAAAATAATTAGAATAAATTTTAAAAAATGGTTGTATTTAGATGGAATGTATGCCTGTAGTGACATATGAGTGAGATTAAATTAGTTTTACTTTTTGGTACCTGAGAAATCTCAATTGACACACAGTGCCCAAAAAGGTGCCCAAATTGCCAATTTGGAGATGCCACTCAGATCTTCCTGCGCTAAATAATCTCGATTTTTGCTCTGATTTACTTGATTAGAATAAACTTTGGCACAATTTTTTAGAGTTGTCAGACTGCAAATACATAATTTTGTGAGGGATAAAAGTAAAATTTTGTTAAGCGGAAATGAGATCTTTCATTTATGCTGTGTTCTATCTTCATTTACGCTGACTCGGTGACATATATACAGATTTTTACATCATGACAAAAATCCCAAAGGTGGTACCTTTATTATGATACCAAGATTATTCAAATGTTGCAGAGATATATACTCATTTCATTTTGGGCATGTCATTTTTGGATCAGGGCATAAGAGGTTACAATCAGAGGCGGGAAGAGTGGTTGGGATCACTGTATCTTCCTACTGAGTGCAGTTAAGAAAAATTCCCTTCATTGACTGGCAAAGTACACGCAAAAATAGCAACTTTTTAATTCGGTGCTGCAATAAATGTGAACTGGCTTTATTATCTGCAGCCAAAAAAAAATAAAAAAAAAAATCCGCTCACCATAAGTTTTGAGGATGTTTTTAGCAGTGCAAATTAATCACTCAGAAATATTAAGCGTGTGTATGATATTCCCGAGAAGGTCAGATGCCATGAACACAAGCTAATCAAAACACATCTGAGCGTGTCACTGTTTTGCCACTGCTAATACTGCCATGAAGGGATGCTGGCCTCGCAAGTTGCTCACAAGCATGCAAGGAACAGATGTAAAGACACAGGAAGTACCCTTCATAACTAATATTTTTCTGGCCTGCTTTTGAGCAACCTAGATATGTAGAGGTACCAATTGCAGCTAAACATAGATATTGCACTGGACTGAATCTGAGGTACCATTTCTGGGAAGTATCGTTCATAACCCAACATATCAACTTCGATAGTCCGGATTTATGTGATCATGGTACAGGAAGTGAACTTCACACGCCAGAATTTCTACTGTAATAGTCTGTATTTAAGAGACCCAGACACAGGAAGTACTCTTCACAACTGAACATATTCACTTACTGCTAGTCTACCTTTGATATTGCAATATACAGGAAGTAGCCATTACAGCCCTACTTTCCATGCATTGATCTACATTAAAGAGATGACAAGATTGTAGGTTGCCTTACTGCAATATTCCGGTATCAGTTGAACCAGACTTGAATTAAAGGGTTTTCTGGTGGAATTGCCTGAATTCACTTTGTGCCCTTAGTTCTGTTTGACTTCCATTCAAAAAGAAAGCATATGACCTCTCCCACCAAAGTTATGCAGGCATTGATTCCAATTTTAGTGCAGTAATTGCTACTTAATTTCAGTTGCTAGATCATAAGCTGTTCAAAATTATCCTGAATTGGCTCCAACGCGTTCAAAAGGCAGAAGAATCATTCCCCCTTGGAGGGAATAGCTGCAAGTTTGAAAACAACATGGGCACAATAAAACAAATGAGTTTTAGGGCTGAGACTTTGCATACCTGAAATGGAAAAAGCATAAATGTAAATATATTTATATTAAAACAGGGAAGACTCAAACTATCACCCGATAAAGAACTTGTAACATTCAAGCTCATACTCTGCTCTAAAATAAAGTATTTAAGCTCATTTTGATATACTTGAATACATGAATTCATGCTTTTTCCTTTTTTGACCACCCTGCTAAGCCAACACATTCTCACACTGACTCGTCGCTCCGCGTCCTCATTTGATGCTTAGGATTAGGGTTTGGGTTAAGGATTGGGGATAATGGGGTTGGGTTTGTTTTAAACTGGCATCAAATAAGGAAGCCAAAAGCCTTGTTTTGTCTGGTAGCATCACTTAATGACGCATCGGGATGAGACTGGGCTCACCAAGCATGAATTCATGCCATTTTCACTCCCAGTAAACCTGTGCTAGCATGCGTATACTCTTGGAATATAGCTTATATATAGCATACTTGGAATAAATCACCAAAGTAAAGAATTTGGATGCCACTGGCTTGAGATTGGGAAGATTGCCATATGATTTTTCACTGTGTTTACTTCTGTAAGGGATACACAAGCAAAAAAAGCAGTCATTCCTCCAATGAGTCACTGGAAAAACACATTCTCAAAATCATTCTTCTGATGAATCAATTCTGTCACTGCCTCTTTATTTGGCACTCACTTAGGCTAGGTTCTATTTTTGTGTTGGTATTTGCTCTACTTCGTAGCTTTTAGCTTCAAATTCCCAAGTAATGCCTGAAAACCATACGCAATTTCAACATTTTTCTTCATGAATGGATAATTACCATTTGGAAAATTATGACAAAGGCAATTCCCCATTTGAGTCAAATCAAAGCTGACCGGAAAAAAAAAAAGAGAGAACATATTGTCAACAATCTTGAAAGGTCACCAGTTGACGGTGAAGTGCATTTCACAGAAAAGTTAACACCCAGACTGATTTTGGGAGGTTCCACTGAGACTCTGTACTGCTAAAACCGTTTTGCACCATCTCTTTCCACGCACCCAACAGTCAAAACGCGAATAAGAATTTTCACCATTATATTGACCTGAGTACTTTTTTGGAACAAAGAAGAGAAATTTTTGTTTAATCGTCATATGTACTGTATATAAACCTGTTTTTGAAGCTTCTCACACATCATTCTTAATTGATGTGTTTTTCGTGGAAAACAAACTTACTGTTTGTATGACATACCCTCCACCTGCCACTGAGGAGCAGGAGATGGAAGTCGTGTGATGGTCAAAGGAAATGCGAGGACGGGACCCACATGCAGAGTGAGGTGAGCTGTACCCCCCCCCCCCCTGCTTGCGGAACAACCTGCACAGCTGACTCAACAGCTGAGAGCTTTGCACACTTTCTCTCTCTCTCTCTCTTCTCTCTCCCTCTCCTTCACTTCCTCTCTCTCTCATTCACTCCTGTCCCTTGTGCTGCCTTATCCTCCCTCTCTGGTTTTCCCCTCTCTCCCGAGCCTGGCCATAGTCAGCAGACTGTGGGCTGGCAGGAAGGAAGGCAGGCGGGGGAGAGTTCTTAGGCTGCTGGCTCAGGAGTGCGCCCTCTATGGGACTGAGGAGGGAAGGCGGAGTTCTCAAGAACCGCAGCAGCAACAACACTTCCTGGCAACAGCAGCACTGCTCGTACCCAATGACCTAAGGAGACATGTTTACCACCATCCTATTTAATCATTTTGCTTTATACTCATTTGAAAGTGTGCTCATAGATGCAGAGCGGATAACATTTTAAAAAAAATCTAACTTAAAACAGCCACATAAAAAACACTATTTGAGGAGTTTTCATAGCAGAGAAAACAAAGACCTGATAAAATAGTAACAGAATTACACGGTTCACAATTTCTGACAGGAAATTAGGAGCTAGAGCGCAAATCTATATGATACATATGGCCAAACTCAGCAGGATACTTGGCTAGAGTGGTCAACCAGAACGTTCTCTGCCTTGCATTTCTTCTTTGTGAGCACAATCTGCTATGTATTTCCCATGAAAAAAAGAAATTGTATAATAGTAAATTCAGTTAAAAAGTCTCCCATGAACATTGAAGATAGCATATTTTTTTCCTGTTCAATGTAAATGGAGTGTACTTAACTCTATTTTAAGTATGTGGACCACTAGTGAAATACATTATTCTTCTTAATATAATAAAACAATTGGAAAACTATTATTTAAAAACATATCTTAAAAATATAATTTCAATTTTGTAAATAAAATAATGGAACATCTAAAAATACCAATAGATTTTATATTTTCCCTAAAATTAAGAGGTATTTTTTTGATATTTTCAAATCTTGAAAATATAATTCATTTCACGATTTTATTGCATAATATTCCAGTTCCAAATAGATTCAAAAGATAGATCGTCTAAAGATGGGATTGAAAACGTTATCAAAATGAATAGTCATACATTGCCAAAATTAAATGTTAAATATACTTAAAAATGCAGGTCAACAGGTCCCACTCAAATGTTTAATTTCAAGGATTCTGTTCAGTAAACCAGTCAATTTACCTGGAAGTTCAAACAAATCGCGGAGAACCAATTGACTAACTTTAAAGTAAGTTTAACCTTTAAGTTATTTGAGTGCATGTGGCGCAACATGATGCCCAAATACCTACTTTATGTATGGTTCCACACAGTAAATGTTCAGAGTTAAATAACTCAAACAGAGTGAAGTTCAATTCTACAACACTTGGAAAGAGTTGATTTAACTCTGACCATTTTACGGTGCACCTTTTTTTTTACCTTGTTGTAGACCCTTACAGTGCTTGCAGCCAGAGAGGATCACTCAAGCTGAGTGGCGGCATTCAGCCATGCAGGAGAATGCGCGTATGCATGTATGCCTATGTGAGAGTGCACGCCTGTGCCACTTCTGAAGTACACTTTACCACAGTGCCACAGATATAAACAACCCTTTCAGGGTAAACAACCATTCGAGCTGTTGGGTGGAGAGGTAAGGGGGGTGTATGTTTCCGGGTGTGAGGTTGAGGCAGGGCGTTGAGTGTGGAGAGACAGAGAGAATGATGGAGTATAAGGACATACTGAGAGAGCGAGTGAGAGAGAGAGAGAATCTTAATCCTCATAGACTGATGCAGTACTTTTGTCAGTGTCGACAGACATCTAGCATTCAGTCATAATTATAGCAACGTCAGCATGTTCAGCACAAACGAAGCATATGCCACAAAGGCATACTTGGCTCATCGAGAAATATCGCGTGCAGTTTATGGCAGTGTACCCTCCATATAAATTTGAACACTATGTCAAATATCTGTTACTCAGTGGACATGGTATGCTAACACTTAGAAGTATAGAAATGTACCTTCATTGTAAATTGTTTGGTGAGAAATGACTGGACTCCCACAGGCTCAGATTTATTCACAGCATATATTGGTATTAAAATATATTGGGAAAAAAAAATAAAAATTCTTTGTATTTCGTAAATTAGCTCATATCTGAATGCATTATTTTCATTTTTTTTTTCTTCTTCTTAAATGGGAGATTCCTGCAAGGGCTTTTGGATCATTTTGTTTGCATGCAGTTTCACTTCCTTCTACGTGAAAATATTGGGAAATTCAAATGATAAAAAATAGTTGGAAGGGAAAAATCAATATTTATAAATATTTTTTACTTATGAATGCAACCCTGCAGTAGTTACAAGTAAATTTTATAACTGGAATTTACATAGTTTCAAAAGACTGAACATTTTTATCATTTATATTGTCCACAAATTACATCCCAGAAGTGTGATTTAATTTAAATTCGAAATTAAATCCAGCTCTCTTGATATAATATATGCAATTAAATACAATAAAACCTTCCATATAATATAAATAAAATAATTTAATAGTTAATTTAAATAATCTCTCAATCTGTTTCGTTTCATTGTCTGATATATCTGACTGGAGACACATGAGACTAGAAAAATAAACAAGTTTAATTTTGAATGGAATTATGAAGTGCACAAATCCGCACAATCTTTCCTATTTTTATTATTTTGTATTTGACCAAAAATGATCAATTTGTTGATATAACAGCTTTGTGTAAGCTGAACAAATATATTCCCAGGTAGTTACTGTAGCAGTTCTGCAACATTCACCACTCACTGAATGATCTATCAAAATTTTCAAAATGCAGTATAAAATCAATAACAAAAAAATTTACACAGCTAATCAAATATATTTATATCAAACAAATTTAACCATTCATTACTCAAAACAGCTCGATATTAATCTGACTTAAAATCCTAGTTTAAAATACATACTGAATAATATCCACTTACTGTATTTGTAGGTGGCAGTTGACTGTTTCATTATGATTAGCCAATAAAGAGATCAATGTCTTTCTGAAACACAACCAAAAATGGAAAATATAGAATGCAGATTGTTGATGCCAAATACAATTCCAGCTCATTCGACTTTAATTGCTCTTGCAATTTTCCCAGTAATTCCTGACCATTTGGCCATGCATCTTACTGGAAATGTTACATATCTATTGAAATTGTGCTTTGGTTTAACACCTTTCAAAATGAGCATGGTCCTATGTGTGATCCTGACTCTTCTTAAGAGCATGATGTGGTGAGTGCAGGATGTTTTCCTGCAATGAGGGAGCTAATGAAAAAAGAACAATTCAATAATAAAAAAGTGGCTATCAGCAAACTGTTAGTCCAAAATATTCAACCACATGAAATTAGGAAGTAACATTGCTGAGACATGGGGTTTGGTGAATTTTTGTTTCAAAATAATCTGGCTAATAGACAGTATCAATTCATTAATACTTCCAAATTTTTTATTCCCCCATAAATAGCCAGCTATCAGATGCTTCGCATATTGATACCATTATTTACACAGCGAATTCTAGCAATCCATTTTCCAATATTTGCTTTTAAATCTATCATATTTGGAGTCCATTTTGTGCTCTTAATGTTGGCATCATCATCTGAAAATAATTGAAGTACTCTTCATGCTTTTGCACAAAGGTTTCCTTTGAAGACTGCTTCCCAAAGTTTATTTGATGCATTTCTAAAATCCTGACCTTTACTTTGAAGGGACAACACGTTTCTACAGTTGCATTTTCAACAAATTACCCAAATGTTGTCCAAAGGTATTTTCAGTTCTCAAAACTGAACATTTTATTGATGTAAAACTATTTGTGGTTTGCGGAAAAAAAAAAAAAAAACTTGTTTGAGATTGTTATTTCTATTAAATGCCTTGTAATTATGCTTTTCAACTCTTCGCAACTTAGTTACATGCAACAGCGTTCAGTGAGTCACAGATCCTATGCATCTATTGAACATATCTAAAAAAAATAGTAGCATGATGTACCCATTTCTTCCTTCATTAAACAAATTGTACCTTAAAGATGCCATGCAAAGGACCTAAGTGACAGGCTAAAAATAAGTAATTAAATAAAATAAATAGGCAATTTGCGACTAGATAACAAACTATCAATGCAACATATCAAGGAATAGTCAAGCTGTTTTAGAGAATCAGTTAGCTTCTGATCTGGAATTTTGGGATGTAAAAAGGGGCCATATGTCCCAGATATCCACATGACATGGTTGTATATTAAATTCCATATGGCATGGATGCCAAAGAAACACAAACCATTGATGTGATAGGAGAAACAGCATTGACACAATCAAAAATACAGGTCTAATCAGATCAATGCCAGTATATCTGATCAGGGATGAAAAACCACTGGCTCTTTGCTTACAGTAAGCTTCAATTCTGTCAGATAATTTCAGGTATTCTCTCTCTAAGCCAATAGTGCCCAACTGGTTCCGACAGTCACTTTGCAAGAGAATAATTTAAAAATGGGACCACTTTCAGTAGGATGTATGTGCTAAAAAGGACACTCAGCGCAGTGAAAGAAAACACATGCAAGCCTGACCAACTGGAATAGCAAGCATGTGAATAATGGGACACAGCCAGTTTTGGGGGAAACATAACTACTATTTATGGCATAATGTTACTGAGTAAAATGTCATTTGATGGATGTAGAAGTCCAATTTAGGAAATATAATAGAGTTCTATTTCAGAAGAATTAGGCACTTGTGACCATTCGAACTTTGACTGTACCGCGCTCTCTCTCTCTCCTTGCCCATACTTTTATATATCGTGTTATACTTTCCAAAGGGGGTGTTTATTTATTGTAATGTTTTGAAAAAATGAGGCGCACATCTTGTTTTATAATAAAAATGATGAGGGTGGCACAGTGAGCAGCACTTTCGGATAGGTTTTCCGGGTCGTACTCTGGTTTCCTCCCACGGTGCATAGACAGGAATTTCAGGCTAATTGGAGACTCTATGGCTAAAGGAATGAGTTTACGCGTAAATTGTGTCTGAATGGTGAATGCGCCCTGAGATGGATTGGCGAGCCGTCCTGCCTTTTGCCTATAGGCAGCTGAGATGGACTCCAGCTCCCCAGCGACCCTACTGAGGAAGAAGCAGTTCAAAGAATATAAGGTGTAGATAATATTTATATCTCTTAGTCCTTAAAGAATAAGGAAACCTATGGTAAACTTATATTGTCAAATAAGGTAATAGTGTCTAAAGGCCAAAATGATAAAGCCATTATTGTTTTTAAATTTTGTACATCATGCTATCCTCATTAAAACATCATATATAATTCTAGAAATGTCAGAATCTGCTATGGCCACCGTAGAAAACAATTAACCGATCAAACTATAGGAAATATTCCGTCCAGACCGATGTGTGACCTCATGAGGGCTGGACACATCTTTTCAATATATGGAGTCACAGAATTAGTGTTGAAAGTTGTGCTGATGATTAAGAGTGTTTTGAAACATACCAGTTGTTTAAATTCTGATCGATTTTCTTTGCTGGAAATCTATATTTTAAACCAAACACTGCCACAATACACGGCTGTTGGGTGTTCCAATGAAATGGGCAATCCGAACCTGACTGATGTGACCACCGTTTCACTGTTTTCCCTTTAATACATAACAGCTACCAGCCTGGATTGCATCTCCCGAAAGCATACTTGCTAAGTTAGCAATTTACATAGTTCACCCATTTTTTTTTTTTTCCCCGGTATGATTGTAAATCATTTCATGACAATTTCAATGCGACACAACATGTATCATGACCGAAAGGGTCGCGGAAGAAGCGAAGATCGCTTATCAGAGTCCCGCCCCCAGCTTCCAAAAAAAAATATATATAGTTTGGTTATGGTTAAAATATCATAAAGATTATAAATCACAGCAGAGTTAATGTCCATGTACGCTACATTTTAACGTCAGAAAGTAAGATCATGAAATTTATGAATATCATAAGAATTATAATTGCAGATTAAGTGAGTGTTCATATAACTTTCACAGTCAATGGGTCCAACTATGCAAGTTAGCATCTGTGATTTTGGGAAACGCACCCCTGGGTGATGTAGGCATCGTCTTCCAGCGAAACGAACATGGTGGTGGTCTCATGCTGTCTTATACCCAACATTTATACGCAGTTTGCATGGTGCAAAAAAAAAAAAGGATCATCATCCTTTTGGATAGCAGAGATTATGTACTGTATTTGGCAAAGTAACTTTACAATAATTTTTCTTATCCTTTAAATGTAACAAAAAATTCAACAATCTCTTCACCAAAGAAGCCCAGGTGAGTTCACTGTGCAATTAAGGGTTTCAATTGATCATAGTACAAACAACAAAAACCAGCAGAGCCCACGGCTCACCAGTAGCCGAACACTGTTAGATAAAGAGGCCGGCCTGTAATCTTATCAGCTGGAGTGCCGGTCCGCTGTTGTTTCCGCTGGCACCCTGCGCCCTGGCTGCTGTTTTCTCAGGAATGGTCACTTTAGAGCTGCCGGCTCGCTGGAGGGGCACTATCAGTGTGACAAAATCGCTTAGAACTATAACGTGGCTCCCTCAGGGAGCCAGCTGCACAAATCCCCTGTGACTGAGTGAGGTGCCAGCCAGCCATGAATACCTACCTTCCTGAGTGTACTGTAAAAAAGCAGCTCAGCTCTTAATTTTATGCATGCATGCTTGCACACACTTACAAAAACACACTCACACACAAACACGAACACACACATACACGCATGCAGAAACACGCGCGCGCGCTCACACTTATACAAATTAACCCAAAGTTCAAAAATTCAGGTCTGCCACAGTCTCCCTCTGTAGGCACAGAGATTTGGCCCTCCTCGTGCTGTCATTCGTTGTCCTTTTCATCAATTCTGTCATGTCAGAAGCTCCGCTGGCGAACTGGGATGACTCTGGCACAGCTCATGGAAATTGCTGGAGTGTCACAATGAAATGTGGCTTCCTGACCCCTTTCGTGGCTCAACCTCACATGAAAAAAATGAAAAAATATCATTGCGCTCAAGATGTAGATTGTTTTCTTAAGGAGTGTCAAAACCAGTAAATAGAGAGGTTGAGTGATTGGTTCGCACTCAGAATGAAAAAGACAAAAAAGTCTCCGCAAAAGTAACAACTTTAATTAGGAGCATGCTAGTAATTAAACTTGTTCCTTTTGCTAAGACTTTTTTGTCTTTTTCATTCAGAGTGTGAACCAATCACTCAACCTCTCAACCTCACATGAGAAAGCATAACAGCGAGAGCGGCCATTAAACATTGTTTTCATAACTGACCTCATTGTGCATGCACAGGCCCAGCTATAAACCGTTCCTACAAAAAGGGAGTAGAGAAAAATATCTCGTTTTTACTGATATCATATCAACTATTTCCCCAATGGTTAATGTCGGACATCAGATTAGCGTTGTCTGCCCTCGGAGAACCCTTGATGTGTCTATACCTCAGTTTAATGCATAACAAAAAGCATATCTGCAAAAGTGCGCCGTACCGCTCGCGCTTTAAGCTGGATCATACTGGCTTCCTGAAAACCGCCTCTGAACTTTGTAATCGGGTCTCCTGGAGTCACACTTAAAATGTGTGAGTCAGTAGGGGTACACTAGGAGGGCACAAGGGTGTGAAGGGGTTTGGGGTAGCTGAGAGAGGTCCTGTATAGGATGCCCTCAGTATCACCCCCCTAAACCCCCCCCAGTCCCCCTGACCTTGCTAAAATTCCATCTTCCCTGCAGCGAGCTTTTCCATTGCTCGTCACGCACAAGCGCCAAGCCGCCAAGGCGGCAGCACATTCACACCTTTGAAGGGCCCCTGACTCCAAGACTCCTGGCAGTTAAATCGGGACAATGCCCATATTCTTCGCCCCATTTCCCCTGCTCCCCAAAAGAAAAAAGAGAGGCGTTCACAAACCCTTCCGAAAAATAAAAATCATTGAAATAAAATAACAATAACATCTCATACTGTATTGCAAGGCAATTGCGGAAATTGCAAAAAACCAGATATGAATCGGTTGTACCTCGACTCTAGCCCTCCTCAAGCTCGATGAGCGCCGTCCTTTATAAGGGGCTAAATGGCCCTCTCTTACCGGAGCCGTGGTCTTGTGCTCTACACCTCTAGTGTTTGTTTCCTCCTGCTACTGGCCAAGTTCAAATCAAACAAAGGAAAACAAGCTAGCCTTGTGTCTGAAGCAGGTACCATCTGTGACTGGTTACTCAACAGTGTGGGGGAGTGAGGTACTCGGCTGGAGTGAAGCGTGTGTGTGTATGTGTGTGTGAGGGGGGGAGTGCTTAAAGACTGACCAGAATGAGGGAAGTATCAGTGTACAAAGGTACACTACCCTGCACAGCATGTACCTTCTACAGCCGTGGAAATTCCAGGGGTAAGAAGCTGGGAAGCTGGTTTCACTCAGGCTGTGTCCGAAACGACTTCAGGGGCTTTAACATACGTTGCATAATTTTTTTATGTAGTACGATTTTAGTGGGTCCACGACAGATGGGACTGACGAGAGAGGAGGATTTGAAGGTTGCATGGTAGTAGCCAAATAACAGTAAGCCGTACTATCCTCGTAGGAAAATATTTCATAAAAAATTTTGAGATAGCCATGCGACTCACATCGGACAGAGTTGTAATTGTTCAATTAACTCATGACAGTCGCAGAAAGGGCGTGCAATGGTGGAACATTCATAGGACTGTCTAGTGTTTAACATAGGACGACCATAGGTCTATCGTAGGAAATTCCAAAGATAATGACGACCTAAGATGACCCCAAAATCAAACAGAATTCCCAGGTCTAGCATAACTCAGTTAAACAGCCTCGTAGGGAACTGCACAACAGACCAACAAAATCGGCTTGACATAGAGAATCACCAACAATGACAAAAAATTTTCAACATGCTCAAAATTCTATGATGAGAGTCTATGACAGCGTCTTCTGTCGTAGAATACTTGAATTTTGTCGGACATACTCATGAGCATCTCACAGATTACCCAATATTTTTTGTCAAAGACCTGTTGTATGCCCGTTGTGCAACATGGGTGAAAGCACCTTTAGTTGATAACTGTTCCTGGATTGAATTGAGCTCAACTCCCATAAATAGGCACAGAATCTAGGGACTGTAAGTATTCTGTCATTTTTAAAAAACTTGTGCCATCTTGACGACCAAATAGTGTTTGGGTCCCCCATCATGCCACCAAAACAGTCAAACTGATGTCCACTTGAATTTTTGGATGCAGGGTTTTCAGGCAGTACTTTTCTCACAGCATTTTATTGTTTCCACCAACTTTCTTTCCACAGTGCATCCCGGTGCCATCCCTTCACCAGATAAATGGTACACACATTCCTAGACAATGCACATGGGACTCATTCGACCAGGTGAATGTGACCTACTTCAACTGCTCTGAGGTCCAGGTCCTGACCTTGCACGCCGATTGGAGGCACTTTCACTGTTGGGCCAGGATTAGAATGGGCATTCTAAGTAGTCTGCAGCTACAAAGTGCTATACGCAGCAGGATGCAATGCTCTGTGTGTTGTGACACATTATTCACATAAGTATCATTAAAACTCTCTGCAACTTGCACAACAGTAGTCCTTCTGTCATTTCGGAACAGAAATTTTGTTCCCCTTGTGCAATGATGAGCCTTGGTGCCCAACGCCCAGTTGCCAGTTCGTGGTTTGTCTCTCCTTGGACTGTTGGTAAGTACCAACACTGCTGACTCGGAACACTCCAGAAGCCTTGTTGCTACAGAGATGCTTGAATCCACTCATATGGCCATAACAATTTGGCCCTTGTAGAAGTTGATTGAATCTTATTTCTCCCACATCCAACACAATGACTATGAGAATATGCTGTTACCTTACTGTCAAAGGTCTATCTGCAGACCTTGACATGCACCAATGTTAAGAAATAATCAATGTTATTTGCTCCATATGCGAGCAGTTTTGATGTTAATGGTTTGGTAACTTGCTGTTTTGACATCAGTTGGCTCTTTTTACTTTTAGCTAATAAAATTGGGCTTACTACCAAATCCGGATGAGTGGAATAAAATACAAAGGAGGACATTTACTTTTTTTGTGCAGGATTTTCCTCCTGTGTCAAAGAATTCCACTCTTTCCCTGCCTGCGTCTTGGGGTTTTACAGTCGCAGTGAGCGAGACGCTTAAACATGTTGAGTTTGTACGATAAGTTGTTATTGCTGTGGTCCAGCCGTGGGAATGGGCATAGCTCAGCACCCGAGGCTGCTTTCCTGGTGGCTAGTGAGGGCATGTGATAGGTGCTGACGTGTGCTCTTTCTCTGCAGCCAGGGCATCGACTTCACTGCACCACTCCGAGTTGGCAGCATCACTGTTTTCATCGTTGAGTGTGCAACGGCTGGAATTTCAGCAAACGCACTGAAAACTGATTTGACATTTTAAGGGGCTAATTAAGCACAGGGACTACTTTGCGGTAGTCTAATATCAACTCTAATATCAACTTTGGGCATGAAGTAATCTTTTAGTGAGGTCATACTGCCAATCTGCATATGAAATACCGCTCAGCGCTTACTTGCATTGCAAAGTTCAGTCTGCCGTCACATAATGTCACCGGCTCACCGGCTCCAGAATGTACAATTTCCCTACCGACATGCTCGGACATCTCAAATGCAAAAGACTGGTGCCGAGCTTTAGTATCACTAAAAGACAGTCTAAAACAGGGCTGCCCAACCCTGTTCCTGGAGAGCTACCATCCTGAAGGTTATCACTCCAACCAAAGCAAACCGCACCTGCTTTCCCAGTTACAGATCTTGATGAGCTGCTAATGAGCTGAATCAGGTGTGTTGAATTAGGGTTGGAGAAGAAACCTACAGGATGGTTGCTCTCCAGGAACAGGGAGCCCTGGTCTAGAACTATAGTCATACATCATGTAAAAATGATAAATAAATAGCAAGTCAGCAGTTGTGGGCAAAGGGTAATAAGGACAGAATCCAGTTTTAAGAAAGATGAAAACACTCTTTCTTTTACTCCTGAAGCATGTGCCTGTTATAATGGCCAAGTTTATTGAGTTCTTGGATAGGCTTTGGGATTTGGTTTTTGGCGGGGCTGCTGCCATGTGGTGGACAGAGCTCGGAATATACCGTCAGCAACGTATTTTACCTGTACTGCTTAAGTTAATATCTTGCAACAAAACCTGAAATTTTTGTACATGTAAACATATTCTATATGCTAATGATAAATGTGCTAATGACGCATAGTTCAATGCCCTGCAAGGCAGCTGCAATCACAACTGAAGTGGAAAAGGATCTGTTTTGCAAAGCTTGTCATTCCTGGCTGAGACACACTTCTTGTGTCTTTGTATCTCCCTTCTCAATCCACACAGCACCCAGGCATGTGCGTTGAGAGGACTGGAGTTGGCAATTCTGCCGCCATGCATATTAGACATCCAACAAAGACCTTTAAAAAGCCTTGATAAAAACTGAATGAGGTGCTCCTCAGCGTTACGTAACCTCCAGGTAAGAAAGACCACAGCGAGGGCTGTTCCCATGGTTTTCAAATGTGTAACGCTATGCTTTTTTATGTTTCCATTAGGACAATGTCATTAAACATTTTGTCTGTGCTACGGGAGCCATGCCAAGAAGAAATATAAATGATCAGTTTCATTGCAAAGAGTAATGAATGCCACTTTCAAAATTTCTGAATCACCACTGCAAGAAGATTATTATTGGTGGGCCAGTAGTCATGCCAAGTTCAGTCCAACACACTGTATACCCAAATGTTTAGCATGCTTGGAAATTAGCTTCCATTCCAAAGCACAATACAGCCAATCTTTCTGTAAACTGCAATATATCCATGCAGCCAATCAGAGATAAAGAATCCCGCACTGCCAACAACAGGTTCCAATCGTTTAGCAACTCTAGTTTTGGGCAAAACAAAAATATGTGTGTCATTTCCAAGCTGCAATCTCTGCAAAAAAAAATCCCCTAATTTATGTCAGTTGAAAGTGCATTCCCTATGAGTGGACATAGTTTTCTCCCCGATGACTGACTTTTTAGCCACTTTGAGCTGCAGATTCGCAAAAAGGACAGTGTACTACACGCAGAGGAGTATTACGAATTATTACAGAAACATGGCAATGTTTACATCTTTGCTATTCACTGACAGGCATTTGACTTCAAATCGCACTTCAGTGGATTTGTAGCTTTTTGCCAAATAATCACAACAAAGTTCACTTTTTCCACAGAATTCATTATTGTGAGATTTAATTGCATCATAGTACAGTGTTTTAACTTGCTTAGCCAGACATACTAAGAAATATGAAAGCTCTTCTATGCTTACTTTTCCTCTGACAAATATTTGCATTTTACTAAGAATGCTTCAAATTGATATATTGCGGTATGCAATTAAACTCTTCAAATATACCATGTATTGAACATTTTACTTTGTATGTATGTAGTATGAGCGTACATGTAGCATGAGAAGGTGCTGTATATAACAACGTATAACGAAGCAATGGATTAGTGACGTGTGGGGGGGTTTTCATGTTGAATAGGTTGTGCACAAATATGCACACACACACACACACACACACACACACACTTACGCCCACAGCATTTAATCCAAAGCGAGGATGTGAGGCCTCTCTCAGAGCAGGAAGGATGGTGTGGTGTACACAGGTGGCCAGAACTGCATAAGCGCCTATGAAATGCGTCCCCAGAGAGGCTGGACTCTGTGTGACGGAGGCCACACTCGATGGCAGCTCCTCCCTCTCCTGTCCCCACAAGCTGCAGCTGATCTGTCCTGCTCTTACCTAACCAGAAACCGAATATCTCACTATATAACCATGGCTTGACATTCCTTCCCACGAAAAACCCAAGATTCTCGTTGCCAGAACTTTAGGTAGCTTGGCATCTTAGGGGTAGAAGGATAGTCAATGTTACATGGAATTACTATATACATGTTTTTGGTCAGCCCTGGATATGAGCTTCATTCTGCTTACTACTCTCTACTACTTTTAAGTGGAGCAAATTACATTAAACTGTTTGAGAATTGTAAGAAGAACTTTCCCAAGTAAGTAAATGAGAGCATTACATGAGAACAAGGTGCATATTTTCCCCTCAATGTCCTTCTGCTGGCAGAAACAATGGGCCACTGTGTCGCTTAGTCTTCCAGTCATTTCATGTACTAGCAAAGCATATGAGGGACACCAAGGGAGAAAATATAATGAATTCCATAATACTGAAATAATTTCCTCTCTAATCTGCTGCCTCCTGTTTGCTTAATCACCAGTGGGAAATATCTTTCTATACTGACCACTGTACATAATGGTAGTAACAAAACAGTCCTTAAGGTCTGTTATTACCATATCATACTGTATTTTCCTAAAGAATTAACATTCTTTTTGTGCTCTGGAGCAATGAACTTAGTGAACATATGTCTATTTGTTTTGCTTTCAGTGATGAACCTCGCACATCTTGAGCAGGTCACAATACTTCCTGTGTGAAGAAGCCAGTGGAAGTCAGGAGATAATTGCTGATAATGGTCATTGCCATCATCAACATCCTCATCATCACCGTCATCATCATCATCATCATCATCATCATAGGGAGCTGAGCGTATTCAT
Source organism: Gymnothorax reevesii (assembly GCA_029721435.1). NCBI lineage: Eukaryota > Metazoa > Chordata > Actinopteri > Anguilliformes > Muraenidae > Gymnothorax > Gymnothorax reevesii. The sequence goes on along the minus strand of CM056579.1, from coordinate 35,298,715 downwards.
GCATCTTTGTATCTTGAGACTCCAGTCTCTGAATATCTTATTTGGGATAATTATAAGGCAATTCTGGCCACCAACAGCAGTTGATATACAGTTACTTTCCTCTGTCTCCATGACAGAGACAAAAATTTAGATTTGGGATTTTCTCTTTTTTTTCTGAAGGAAACATTTTGGTGTTTTTGATTGTTTAGTCTGGCAAAAGAAAAGTGGAGTGGGCGATAAGTCCCACATTGGAAAATCTGCAGGGGAGAAAAAACCGAGAGAATTTTCCTTTCTATTTAAAGCCTCTGCATGAGACTCCATCACTGAGCCCAGACATTAGGCTGTGGTGGTGGAGGATCACACACAATAAAAAATGTAAAAATATTACATTTTCCTTCTCACCTCCTGAAGGACCTCCACCAGGGTGAAGCCATGGTAGCCGTAGAGGGTTTCACTAGGATTGGAAAGAGGTGTCCATTGGGTTTAGGACTCTTCGTCCCTGGATTTTTTGTCCCGGACTTTTCGTCCTCAAGTTTTTGTCCCTGGACCTTTTGTCCCCAGACCTTTCATCGCATGGACTTTTCATCTCCAGATTCTCCGTCCCTGAGAAGTTTTCATCCCTGGCCTCTTTGTACCCAAGGACTTTTCGTTCCGGGATATTTTGTCCCCTAGTGATATCAAAACAGGCCACCATTGTTGACAGGCGAATGGACAGATCACAATGATATAAGAGTCCAAGGACAAGAAGTCCATGGGGATGAAAACTCCTAGGGGACAAAAAGTGCAGGGATTAAAAATTCGGAGATAAAAGTCTGGGGACAAAAAGTCCTAGAGCCTACTCATTGAACTATGCGTCATTAGCACATTTAGCATTAGCATATAGAATTTGTTTACATGTACAAAAATTTTAGGTTTTGTTGCTAGATATTTACGCAAAGGATACACGAAGGCGACTGTGAAATGTAGCCAGACTGATAGATTGGTGTTTAGAATGTCCACAAGTAGAGTCAAATATTTTTTGTCTTTTTTTATGAGAACTGAATTATTTTTTGAAACTGCAAATAGCATCGATTTTGGGCCGAATGAGATGGCTGCCATGACAGAAAGTGCGAAATGGCTTTAGCCAATGAAACGCATCACAACAGGCACGTGATTTTTAAGGAAATGACGTCTGATCACTTTAGCTTCAACTGAGAAAGAAGAAGAAAGAGCCAAACAGTATGGTCAACCATCATACTACGTTGATTCACAAGCAAAATAGTATTTTGAGCAGTTGAGTGTTTCGTGTTAAAACAAGATGCCTACTTGTTGGGCCTTTGGCTGTCAAAATATAGCAGGCGGGAAGAATAACAAGGCCGTCTCTGGCTCTCCCTGGCAGAGGGAACGAGACTCAGTTTCTGTCAATTTCCGGGATCAAAGCCGGAACTGCTGAAAAGATGGTTACATAATATCGGGAGAGAAGGAGCCATTCCAGGAAAAAAGTCAATACTTTGCTCGGTCCATTTCCTGCACGAATGTTTCGAAGACGATAAGTATGCGAAATACCAGAGATTCCAAGGCTTACATCTTAGGCATGAGTATCTCCTCTCAGTGGCATTCACGTTTCTGTGCCGTAGTCAGCAATTATTCAATCAAAGCGCATTGAAGAAATTCACTTGCGGAATTTAAACCGCTGTGCATCAAGTTAATCAGTTTCAAGTGCATTATGGTGGATTTCCCCACTCATGACACGGAAATCGATTACGACTCGGGAATTCTCGGGCTTGTCTTTACTGAGGGATTAAAAGCAATGGAATTGCAAAAAAACGTTCACTTCATACGTGAAGTCCGGAGTCATAATTGCTTTTCATGTTACTTGTGATGAGGTGCACCTTTACGCAAGTGAAACGGAAACTTCAATGCACAAGGATTTTAATTCCGCATGAGAATCTCATTAAGCATTCAATGAATAATTTTGGACCACGGTGAATAAGCCTACAAAATGCGTAAGACCTACGCCGAATGCGTGAGACTTGGCATCTCTGAAAATACATGGGTTTGACTCCGAACGAACGAAGGCAAGGAAGAGGCACCTGAAGGAGGATCCCATCCCCACGGAGTTCGTTCATCGGCGTGCCCCAAAGGCTAGATCACCAACACTTTCAAGACTACAGAAACATGAAAGTAGCCAACTACTGAGCAAGGTAATACTTTACATGAGTTTTGGCAGGATTCTGCCCAATGTACTTGAAGTTAAAACTCATAGTGGGACTGGATGAATGAGCAAGTGTCGAAATATGGGCACTGGGTGATATATCAATTATGTATGATGGTGCTTGTCTTGCTGATAATTTCGATTTGATTAAATAATCGGACAGAATGATAAGTACTCGTAACAGTGTATACTGTATTGCTATTTCTGCTTTGCTGGCATATATAATCTGACATGTCAAGGGCCGGCTGTCACAGCACGAGAGATGTAGCATTTTGTCCTTCGCCGAGAAACGCCATGTGGATTGTGGCTTCCGGAAAAAAGTGACAGTCATTTTCTACCTCCGAGGCAAAAGAGTGGCTCAGTGTATGTTACGTCACTGCTGGAGGATCAAACCGCTAAAATGGCGGCCACTTAGGGTTTGTTTGCCTCGTTTTTTTATCTGTTTTGTACTTGGTCAAAAAAAATTGCAAAAAAAATATTGGATTTACTTTTCAGAATCTGCTAACATATGTCTATCCTTGTACTGTTACGTATGTGCTGCCTTCGTGTATCCTTTAAGCAATCCAGGTAAAATATGTTGCTGACGATATATTCCAAGCTCTATCCACCACATGGCAGCAGCCCCGCCCAAAACCAAATCCCACAGCCTATCCAAGTACTCAATAAACTCTCCCATTATGACAGGCACATGCTTCAGGAGTAAAAGAATTAGTGTTTTCATAAAACTTTCTTAAAACTGGATTCTGTCCCCATTGCCCTTTGCCCACAGCTGCTGACTTGCAGTTTTTGCCTCTGGCAGGAACTACAAACGAATTCCCGCCTCCCGAAGATACCCTGATCTCCTGCTTTACCATCAGGGTGGGATCAGCTTGTGGGTCAATCTTTTCAAAGACTGAGCGGCCTGCTCTTCTGGCAGCAGGCAGGGGCAGATGCTCACAGTTTCAGAGCAGCGTGTCGTGGCCTGCATCACGCACAAATACGCCACAAACAAGGAGTGTTCGCCAAAGCTATCCCGTCTTCGTTTTCAGTTTCAAAGATCGAAGGCCTTGCATAAGAAAACATTGACACGCGTAAAAACAAAGTTGCACGCACACAAACTCATGCATATACGCACCTGAACAGAAGTGCACATATTCACACGCACGCAAACATGCACACGCACACGTAGACACATATAGACCGCATTTGGTAAAATCGTTTTAGAGTCTAAGGGGACTAACACGCAAACATGGATAAAGAGGTGCTTGGGACTGAACATGGAGTTGAGGCTGTTAACTAGCCCTGTGATATAAGGAGGAATCAGCTACCCTTTCACTCTCACCAATTCAGACACACCATACACACGCGTACAAGCAATCATATTAGAGAAAATGTACACTGATCAGAGTAAAACAATTAGGCCTCCATTCAAAAACAATATACTGAGCTCTGCCAAAGATCGGACTGTCCTGTTAAATCGGGAGTTGTAAGGGACGCAATGCACATATTAAGAGACAGATAATGATGAAGCTAACTCAAGGATCAAAAACAATCCTCAGTATCACATGAAGTGCTATTCTAAGTTTAATGGCATTGCTTAGTTTAGTTTTTTTTTTTTGGTAGTGTTTGTTGTTGCTGCTGTTCCCAAGCACACTAAAACAGACATACTCAAGCCATATTTTCATATTTTAACTGTAAAGAGATGTGTATCTTCCTTGTGGGGTAAACTTTAGGCTAAACATGATGGGTCAGAGGTCTTCTCCACGCACACTCTGCTTCAGCCACCAGTGTCATTGTACATGATGTTTACTGTCCGATGACACGGACTCCGTCCCTATTTGTGCACACAGACATTGCAGCTGCGGGTAAAAATTTTACGGTAGTTGATGGCGATGTAACAATACTGCTTTCCTAAGCCACGGGTCAAGAACAACAACAGTAGCTATCCACTGTCAACTGTAACACAGCTATACTACATATAAGAATCACATATAACTACTGTGTAAATAAACAAGAGATATAAAAAAGTAAACCAACATATGGTTAAATCCTTTCAGGCCTATCCCTACAACTTCCTGCATAGGTTTTTCTATGGTGTGAAATGAAGCCATCACTATGCTACAGTGTGCTTTGTTTCTACAGCATGTGTCTCTCAGAGTTCTCTTACCCTGAGTCTAGAGAGGAGCGAGGGAAGGAGGCGATGGAGAAGGCAGCGACGGTGAAAGAAAATGACAAAGAAAGGAGGACAGCGCAAAATCTCCGGCCAGACATTCTTCCCATGGTGCATCACCACAACAACAGTGCACCCGGGTGCCCTCCTCAGCAGAGTTCACTTTTCACTTTCCAGTCCGCGCACAACAAGAGAGGCGCCCTGATGGAAGAGAGGGGGAGAACGAAAGAAAAAAAAACTCTTTCCCTTTGCATGAGGAGACTGCTGGGCTCAGCAAGTTAGCGATTACTGATTAGCTAACGCTGACCTGCAGGGGCGGTCTGTCTGTCCTTGGGTGGGAATGTGACATGAAAGGCAAGCCGGCTGTTTTGTGAGGGGGACTTGAAAGTGCGGTGGCTATCTGAGACGTAAGCCTTATCAATGGCTGGAGCGCTAGAGCCCCGGCTATATGAAGCAAGAGGGGAACGGCCGTTTCCCGAGCAGAGATAACCGCTGCATACCACAGACTGCATTTGCATGCACCACAGCAACCTGAGCGGGGAACCATACTTTTCAAATTAATTAATTAATGAAATTTAGCACGGAGTTGGGGGGGGGGGGTAATCTGTGCCAGCCGAGTCCCAAATGCCAGTCAGCAGTTGTGGACCTGGAGAGATTGGCAGAGGGCATCTGCGACGCTGAGCTGTCCTTGGACACTTCACGTCGCATCCTATATGAAACCCTGTGGGTTATTTCGTAAAAAAATAATTGAACAAACAAGATATACTCATGAATAAAACGGACAGGAATATTCAAATAGCAAACAGGTGGTCTTAGTATAGGCTCCTCTATTGCCTGTCCTGGGAGAGAGAATAACGTCTTTTTTCTGATCTTCCGGGTGTTTAGTGAGCATTGGTAATGTAGTGTGAGTGCTCTTAGCTGTGAGCAGAATACCCCGTCCAGAACATTGTCCTCTTTCTTTCAAACAAAACAAGAGAGCAAGCCTAATTTTTCCACTGTACGCCTGTGGCCTCTGTGATCTGTTTGACATGGAAGAGGTCAGTGGAAAATAATTCCTAAAAAAGAAAAGATGATAATATATCAAAACTAAGAAACGATGTTTGAAAGAACCTCCCGCCCCTTTCCCTCCCCTCCCATGAACATTGATTTTTTTTTTTTTTTTCCCTTCTTAGTGGTCAATCTGAACAGCTGAGGATTCGCTGAAAATTCACCACAGAGTTCAAAGTGTTCGGGGTGCTGTAAAAGGGTCAGCTCTGTGTCCTTTTTTATACTGTAGCCAATGGCTCTCTTTTCCAAATAGTTGTGAGGGTGAATGGGGGATGAGGTAAACAGGGAGTATTACTGAGTCAGATCAGGAAAAAACAAGTTCCTTGAAAACCTGTGGAAAGTGAGAAATTGCCGGCATTCCCCTTAGTATTATTTTTTATAGTGTTTGCCCATGCACAACACATACAGTTATGTAGCCTAATATAAATATATGATATACAAAAACTTATTGGTGTCCAAAGTCATATTTAATAATTTCACTGGCTTTTCCAAATTGGGGGAGTCAAACATTATTTATTAAATCATTATAAAATACTCTTTTTCTTCTTCCATTGCTCGGGTAAAAACTTGTTTAATAACATGCAAAACCTTTAACAATTCTTACAAAAAGGACCAAAAAAAAACATGCAGTGATTAGAAGGTGTCCATTCTTTGTGATAAGCTTCACTGGAGAAAAGGGACTGAAAACAGTGTTTTATTTTAGGATATGTGCCATGCTTGTACAAACAGCTGGTGCTATGGCTACATGTGACAAAATTGAGCATTTTTTGACCTCTCAACTGACAGCCAACACACCTTGGAGGGGACTTTGCGCTCCAAGGAGACAAAAAATCCATTATCAATGGAAAAACTTCCCATTTACATGAGCCACCTTTACTTAAATACAGATAAGACCGTCATTTTGAGAGAGGAATGCTGTTTTTATTGTCCTATGGACTTGGCCATGTAACTCTGAACATACCTTTGGCCTCCGTCTGTTTAGCAACTGGCAAATGCTACAAGAGGATGAAAGCTGAATAATTCTGAGGCAATTAGCAGACACAGATTAGTTTTAAATGAAGCAGATTACTGAAGATTACTTATACAGATTAGTTATTATTGAGGCGGATTAGTGATTACTTGGGCAGATTAGTTATTATTGTGCCAGATTAGTGATTAATCTTACAGATTAGTTATTAATAAGCAAATTGCTGAGGCAAATTAACATGCAAGTTGAGGCTCAGGGTAACCTGATACGCTGTACACAGTTCACGGATGACCGGTTTATTCCTGCAATTGCTTAAATATATAGTTTTTGTCGCAAAACATGCAAGGAGTGACATGAATGATGCATTTCCAGTGGATTCTTGAAAGGTGTTTGGATGTCCCATGTTCTTCTCAGGAAAGACCAGGGGAAAACGTTCAGTAAAGGTGTCTCCAAGTCCTAAGAATTTCCCAAATCAAATCCCTATCATCAAGACAAGCAACTGCACTTCATAGACTGATACAATGAGATATTAACTGCAAGGCATTGCCATATTCACTCCTCATAACAGAACTTTAGTGTGCCTCCCTTACCATAACCTTGGGGAGCTGAAAGCTAATGGACCCCACATGATGAAACTCACTGTCATTACATACAATTTCCAAGCATCCTCTTTGAAAGAATCTCACCTCTGGAGCCTCGTCAATTAGCAACCATGAGAGAAAATATACAGCGAGGAACCAAAACATTCAAACTACTCACAGATGCAGCGAATTACGTTATCTCACCAGCTCATGTCAAGGTCAGCACACAGATCTTAGACAGTGAATGAACAGTTGGTTCTCATATTAAACTTGTTGGATGTGGGAGAAATGGGAACCGAACAACTTTGACGAGGACCAAATGGTAACAGCTTGACGAGTTAGTAAGAGCATCTCTGAAATGGCAAGACTTCTGAGGGGCTCCCTGTCTGCACATCTGAGGACCTACTGACAGTGGCCCAAGGAGGGACAAACCATGAACTGACGACCAGATTTTGGGTGCCCAAAGTCTGTTGATGCATGAGGGCTATGAAGGCAATCCCCTCCGATCCAAAGTGACAGCAGGGTGACTGAGGCACAAGTCACTGAGAATTTCAGTAATATTTACATAAGGAATGTGTCACAACACACAGTGCATCATACCCTGTTGTGTATTGCACTTATAAGCTTGAGGACCAGTCAAAGTGCCCACTCTAATCCCGGTCCATCACTAAAAGCACCACCTACGGGCACCAGAGCTTCTGAACTGGACCTTAGAACAGTTGAAGAAGGTCAGATGGTCAAGTGAGTCCTATTTTCTTTCACATCATCTGCTTAGGCTGGGTACGTGTGCACATATATGATCCTATATATGTGTTACAGGCAGAATGTGATGTGAAACTAATCATTTCAAAATGGCTGGCGCTAAACTTCAGTCATTTCACAAAGTGACAAAAATGTTTCAGTCATTTCGTGAAATGACTGGATTCGCAATCAGATTGTAACACATGTATAAGATCTGTTCTTGGGTTAGACAGGTTATTTTCAATCAACTTTTTCAATCCAAAGTGTCTCGTATATATGCACATGCACAGAACAGAAAAGGATGAATCGAGGTCTTGCATAATTTAAGCAAAGAAGCCACTTCTTTCTGGCTCCATTTACAAAATCTCATATGTACAGTTGAGCCAGGGATGCGTTCTTGCTAATGTAGGCATCATGCTATGATTCAACCCTACGTCATAAACATGCAGTGCTTCAGCAATCACCAAAAGTTAACGTTCCATGAAAAGTAATTGAGTATACTACCAAAGCATGGTCAACTGCTTACCTCATTTGTACCTCTAAAATACTCAGTGGTGGTCTGGTTTAGCATTGGCAGGTGTCGCGTGGCTCTTTCAGCCCCTTCATAGACAGAGAACATTGCATTTAGCAAATGCATAAAAGCATGTGGAGATTTCAGCATTATGTTTTGTCTTTTTCTCAAAAAGCAGATGAACTGTCATTCAAATGTTGAGGGCAGGTTACGTTTCCGCTCGCTTTGTTGCCAAATCACTCAATATTTGTCAATCTCATGTTGTTGACCTCGCTGCACCTCATCCAATATTGCTTCTGCTTGCACTTTAGCTATGCCGGGGAAGCTGAAAGGTGTCCCTTCCCTTGAACAATTAATTAGATAGATATTGTAGCACATGAGTATTACCTACCCACCCCATGACTCTTTTCGATTCCCTCTCTACTACATGTGTGTACACAATTAGCATACATACAGTATTTCAAAGGATGACTACTCGAGCCTTTTTTAACCCTGTGTTTGGTTTTAAATGCTCACACATGTTCCTAATATCTGCAGTAGCAAAGTGAATTCCTTTTCTTTCATCTGAACTCGAACAGACTAGTAATTTTGAACAGTTTAAAAATGATCCTCCAACTAAAACATACAGGATTGTGGGGAGAGAGAAACCGCAAATGTCTCATAGGATTCCCTTCTGGATATAGCAAAAAGGAGACACCAAGCACTGTAGGTCCTGGGCTAAATTAATTCATGATGGTCCACAGGAATTATGTGTGGCAAGTACCACAATGGAAGGGTACAAAAGGTCAATCATTTTTAGGCATTCCGTATGCTTCCTCTATCTGGACTTCCGAGCAGGGCTGACCAAGCTGGCCAGGATAAACCTAACTGCATTCTTTAAGTGAACAAGGAGCTGCTACCAGTTCTCTTAAGGTGCCAAGTATGTGCATTTTTGGCAATAGCCAAATTACAAGGGCTATGTACTTCAAAAAAGTATTTTTAAAGCTATATGCTGAAATTTAAAGGGGACATATTACGTTAAACTCGCAGTTTCAGTTCTTGTGCACATTCATTTCGGTATCTGGAGTTATCGCCATCCAACTAACTGTGAAAAAAGACAACCCAGGGAATTTTTGTGGGCTGCCTTTATCATAAAACATGGCATTAGGCATGCCATTCAGATTTGATTCCCTGTCTGTTGTGTTCTGGGGTCCTGGCCTTTGGCCAGGACAGCATTTATGGTTTTAACAGTTTCATGTTCATAGTCTCAGTTTTTACAGTTTCTTGTATCAGGTTTTTGCATTTCATGTTTCACATTTATAGTCCATGTTTTTACTTTTCCATGTTTTTGTTTTTGCCAGGTCTGCCAAGCCACTCCACCGCTTGTCTGCGTTCCGCCCCGTGCCTTCGTTGTTGCACTTTTCAGAGCTCTGGTTGGCTTTGGTGTTTCCCCCTTCCTTCTGTGCTGTGCTGATTCGGGGCTCTCTCAGCTTAATTGACAATTAACTGTTTTTAAGTTACTAACATTTACTAACACTCACTGGGTTGGTGCAATTATTAGATAGGCACATTACTAATATTACTAATTTAGACAGGGAGTTTGTTGTCATGATTCCTGCTTTGCTATTTCAAGATCTTGCTGTGCTTTTCTGTTCTGAACATTCATGCTGCTTTCAAACTGCATACTTAATTGGTACTTAAGCTGAGCACGCTCATTCTCTTAATGAGCAAGTCTTGTCATCCAATCTTAGTCCATGTCATGATCTTGCCATGCCTCTTGTTTCTCCTTCTCCAGGTGTTGCCCCTCATGTGTCCTTGATTTCCTAGCCTTTATCTGGATGCGATGGAAGTTGGCTGGCAGACAGTGTCTCGCTCATGTTCATGCTTCAAGTTCTTGTTCCCAAGTCTCGCTCACGCTCAAGTTCATAGTCATTTTGTATTTAACCTTCTGCATTCTTAGTCTTGTTATTCATTTCTGTTCTTGTTTATCTCCCTGGAGTTTCCAGTGGCTTTTGTTTTTTGTTGTTTTCTGATCTTAGTTCTCAGCTCTGTGAAGCTTACCTTAGTTTGTATTTTGCAACCCTTTGGGCCGAGTTTTTTGCTGGCCCTCGTGCCAGTTTTGTTTGGTTTCAATAAATTCCCTCTCCCTTCCACCTCGCATTTGGTGTCTTCCTGATCTCGCATCACTGTCCAAGGTCACATCTACGCTCGTGAGAACAGTAACACATCTCATCTGAATATCTCCACCCATGGCATATTTTTTTATATATGGCAACATACCAGCTTAATCGTCAAAAGCCTTCACGTACACCTGTAACCTGGATTAGTACAATCCAAGCCTGGCAACTAAATTTGTATTAAAGGGAGTTCGTCATGCTTTTAAAAAATTTAATTTCTTTTGGAAATTATGCAACAGAACAATTAATATTTCCGCAGCTTCATGTTGACCAGATTGAAATTTGCTGAACAATAGTGAGCAATACAGATTTAGTGATGCATTATACAGAAAAAAAAAACACTCAAATATCAACAATCACGGGGTGTTGTGTGTTTTATGTGCATGAGTATATTTTCAAGGAGAATCTGTAGCTAACTGGCTATGTTAATATTCAAACTGAATTCCAATGCTGGATAGCTGTGATATTCAGGCCCTCAGGTGGCAGTGCATTAAAAACAGATAGGATTCAGCAGTGAAAATCATTGCATGGGCTCGGGAACACTTCTGAAAACCATCGTAAGTCAACAGTTTGTCACTGCCTCCATTTACTCTACCACGTAAATTCAAAACCATATACAGTATAAACAATGCTGCCAGTATCTGTAAGTCCAAGCTCATTTAAGATCAACTGAGACTATCGAAAACTACCCTGTGGTCTGACCAATCAAAATTTGAAATTCTTTTTGGAAATTGTGAAGACTGCACTCTCTTGGCTTAAGAGGAGAGGGCCCATCTGGCTTGTTATCAGTGCAGGTGCATTAGCGCACATGGCATGGGTAACTTGTACATCTGCAAAGACATATTAATGCTGAACAGTGTATTTTGGAGGTTTTGGAGCAAAATATACTGCTATCCAGACATCTTTTTAAGGAAAGGCCATGCCTATTTTAGCAGGACAATAAAACTATACATTCTGCATGAATTACAACAGCATGGCTCGATTGTAAAAGAGTCTGGGTGCTAAACTGGCCTGCTTGCAGCCTAGACCTGTCACCCACTAAAAATATTTGTCACATTATGAAAGAAAGCCAATGACAAAGGGGGCAACAGAATGTTGAAAATCGGACAGTCTACGTCAAACAAAAACTGGAAAACATTCTGCTTTCAAAACTGCAGCATTTGGTCTCCTCATTTTCCAAATGCTTACAGAATGTTTTTAAGAGAAGAGGTGACGCAACTCCTGTTCTAATTTTTTTAAACCTGTTGCTGGCAAATTCAAAATTAGCTGATATTTTTCTAAAAACAATAGCATTTTGTTAGCATCTTCAACCTCAGATATAATACATTTGTACTGTTGTCAATTAAATGCAGGGCTTAATTAATTAGCAAATCATTGGTTTCTGTTTTATTTATATTTTATGCTGCATCCCGGCTTTTTTTTTTTGGGAAACCAGTTAGTAAATATGTACGACATCAAGCGTTTCCCTTCAAAATTTTGGTCCAGACTCCATCTTGTTAAGTCCTTCTGTTTGCAAATCTTGGGAGAATTTGACTGCAATGAAAAGACTGTTTCCACAAACTGCCATTTCCACACCTGGCTGAGAACACATCAGCCAGTGTGACTCAGCGCTATTATGATGTCATGAACAAGTCAAAGCCAACTTTCCATTCTTACTCTGGAAATTTTATCTCATTCTGCAGCAGTATCAGGGATGAACAAGTGCATTAATCTGTCTCTGGTCACATGATTTTGTGATTCAAAGAATGCAGTGATCTGAAAACATTCTGAGAAGAGGTTGCTATGGGGGTGAAGATTGTTGGAAAAACAAGAAAGCAATGGTTTGTCCAATGGTGAGCAACAGACTATGGATAATTACGAGCACTCAGTTTTTAACTGATTCCCCAACTTCAAGTTATTTCCCTTCTGCTCATGCATGAATATGCATATGGTCCACAAGTTTTTTAATGAAAAGCCTGCCGACAATTTAGCCAAGATTTCAAAAATGTAAAATTTTAATTGTCTTACTGGTAAATACAAATATTATGTTCATGCAAACACTTTGTTTTCATTAATTCAACTCAATTTGAGAAAATAGTAAAGACAAATTGATTGAATACAGGGAAATACCTGCATAGTACAACTACATGATGGATTTTACTTTCTTGACATAATGTCAGAAATTTGATTTTTCAGAGGTGAAATTACAGCTCATATGATTACCAAGTTGTGTTGCAGCATCAGCATCGGTTGATAAGCAGTGAGTGTGTGCAGTGCAGCGGCAGCCAGAAATGTGCTTTGCTGCAGAGGCGCAGAATGAGAGGTGCTTAAATAGCCCACTTTACAGAAGGGTAGAAGAACGGAAAATATGCATGGTCGTGTCGATGAGAATGCGGGCATGTCTCAAGTTGTCTGCCCGAACTACCTCCGCAAGCTATGCTCCATATATTATATTAAAAGTGTAAGCAATGCAATAACTATAAAGTGGCCATAAAAATACCTCTGAGCTCTGAAGTATCAATCATGTTTAATAATTTTACAGATCTGAGATTATCTCAAATACATCTTTGTCAGCAGTACTGAGCAAATGTAATCACCAACCTGAAAAGAAGAAGCATGTGCATGAATCGATGAGGCCTTGCTGGGTTGTGGTCACCATTTATCTGCAATACTGGTGAACAGTGATATTCATGAAACATTAAAGGGTTAAGGCTGTGACATTCTTGAAAGTGCTTTCCATCATATCATATGGCTGCTGTAGAAAATCAATGATGTGCAGTAAGCGATAAATTTTAGCCTGAACGGTCATTCATCTAGTCCTGTTATGCTTTGTTCTTTAGACCTGTCAGGAATGTGCCTGTAGGACATGGCCTATATTCATGACATGCCGTGGCATTACTGTACTAAAACAGGTGAAAAGTGGGGTGAGATGGGGTGTGAACTGATTTTCTTCTTTACCCTCTAATGTATGGTTGCCCAGGATTTAATGGAATATTACATCACATACATAGTTTTCAGAGATGAATTTTTATAATACAGAATGGCATCTGAGAGGAAATTTTTTCATAAAAATATTACTAGGATGTCATTATGTCGAAGACTACATTTCCCACACGAGCCTATGGGCTCTCTAAACTTGCCACTATTTAGTCTTCATATGAAAGCTGTCAGGATTTTTTGTTACCTGGCAGTATTAGTTGAAGTGGTAATTATGTTTCTGGCTGTGCATGCATGGAAAAATACATATTTATCTTTATGGCTCCTCATTCTTAAGTGACAGGCAAATGCACAAATGGAGAGGAAGTTTAAAGAATAGTGAAAAAAACGCTCTTAGACAAAGAGCAACGCTTTTAGATTCCTTATTCTGACAAGATCTTACCGGTCTGATGGACACTTAACCCACCTTGCCTTTGCCTTTAATGTCTGTAGAACGGAGTATAACCCTGATAAACATTCCAACTCATATCTGAAATATCCCTGAAAGGCTAAAATTGCTTTTTATTCTGCACAACATCAAATTATTCAAAAAAGACAAGTAACGGTTTTTCTCCTTCCTCTCTCTTCCTAGAAGTTAACTGCAGCATGGAAGAGGGCTCAGATCAAACGAAGTGGCCTGGAGGGGTGGACGATATCAGATTGCACATTGTTACGAAAGCCAGCATTCATTGCTGACATTTACAGTTGGCTCAACCCGCTTTCAAGGCCTCTGGGGTTCCATAGCAAACCAACTGGCTTCTTGTGCTCGATGAAAAAATGGCTTTTCGCATCTGAATCCCATTGAACGGCCCTGCCTACGTGTACCGCTCAACACCCCAACGTACTCCACCGGTGGTGGAAGTCCACACACGGTCATAAGAGCCCATTCCTGAAGAGTCATGATATCATTGAGGCTCCATCATTGCTTGCTGCAGACGAGCAGACTTTGGAGAGGACAGTTAACTCTCAAGGTCACTTACACGGTTATGGACTGAGCAGCTGAGTCCAGGTTCAGCATTCAAGATAAAAAACATACAAATCTTCTGAGGTTTTCTTGCCAGTTTACTTATTTTTATTCATGACTTCTTAAAAACACAATGCGCAGTATTATTTGGACTGGATGTTCAGGCCTGAAAGGCCCTTTCCGGTGTTTGGGCTCCCTTGGAGGGCAACAGCTGAGACTGCCTTGAAACTGACAGCTAAAAGCAGAACAAAAAATATTGAAATAGTTCCTGGAGCCCCAGCCAAAGAGTGTCTTAACATCCTAAGCGTCCTCTGACTGAATCGTGACTCCCATTATTCAAGTCCTGGGGCACTTATATGGAAACGTTCCCTTTGACTGCAGGATAGAAAAAGAGGAGTTTGATTTACTGTGTAGAGACTGAGAGCCCATTTCATCACTTTTCCGACATCATCAATCTGAAGAAAGTAATACATTTATCAACAGCACAGAAGCCAGGCTTTTCCACGAGGCGCAGAGAATGATCAGCCAGCAAACAACCAAGGATCAGACTCTGGATGAGTTGCAGGTAACTTTGGAAGGAATTCCTTAAGCATGTATACAACGCACTGGTGATCAGGCTGCGCATTTTCTCCACTATCATGGTAAGCCTCGAAGTCAATGGCGACAGTAAAGCAAAACAACTGAGGGCTTGGACAGGCACTGCCCTGGATGTTGCCCAATGTAGCGAAGAATTTAGTCTTTGAACAGGGCTTTTTTTCTAATGTCAGTCATGCACTGTAGGGTGTCGCCTCAAGGCCGACCAGGCTAGTCTCAGCGATGCAGCCCCATCCACCCCGCTCCCCCCCCCTGCTCCTCCTCTCCTCAGCCCGGGCAGTGGGGTCAGGGAGCTGGCACTTCACCCCTGGCACAAGTCTTGCCCCCTCCGGGCGAGACGCTGACACTCGGGTACCATGGGGAGCAGCAGACAGACAGGGGCCTACCAAACAGCTTGTGACCATAACCAACGGTGGCAGAACAATGAGTGCAATTATTTACAAGAACTCAGTCCAAGTCTCATAGTCCTCCCATTCAGCCCATTTACCCTGAGCCTTCACGGCGGCGTATGGCGGATCGGTCACCTCCTTCAAAGCGGGCAGTGCTTTTAAACCTGCGCAGTCATAAGAGTCTGAAAACTGGGCTGCAGGTTCCCAAAGTGCACTTTTATTTGGAGATCCCATATACTCTCTTTTCTACTCTTTAAGATAATTCTCTGGTGGCTGCAAAACAACGTTTTTAAGCTATTAGCAAAAAATAAACTAGGCTTATGCCATCGGAGGAGACGGCTGGGGGTATATCCCTGAATGCTCCCAATCCTCCAATTCTCCAATCCTTGAATAGACCTTGAATAGACTTTCATTTGAACTTAATTTCAGGTAAATCAGTCAAATGGTTCTGAAGATATGGCCAAAATGGTAATTTTCCATCACAAAGCGCCACCTGGTGGCAAAATATTGAATCATACAGGCATGATGTCATCATTTGACACGTTGTGAGGTCATGACCTTGCAGTTGCACATAGTTTCATGTCAATTGGAAAAATAGTTCCAAAGATATAGCAAAAATGGTGAATTTTATGTGACAAAGCTCCACCTTGTGTCAAAATTTTGTACCAAAAACGAATTGTCATTGAGGGACACATTCCTAGGTCATGACCTTTCATTTTCACTTGATTTGAGGTCAATTGGACAAATATTTCCAGAGATATGATAAAAACGGTGCTTTTTTCAGTTTTTGGCCCCTGGTGGCCAATCTAGAAATTGTAAATTGTCCAAAATCAAATCAGTTCTTCCTCTTTATGATACTAACTTATATGCAAAACTTGGAATTTCTAATCAAAATATTACTGAGGTTATTGCGGAACAGTGATTTTTTCAGTTTTTGGCCCCTGGTGGCCAATCTAGAAATTGTAAATTGTCCAAAATCGAATCAGTTCTTCGTCTTTATGATACTTACTTATATGCAAAACTTGGAATTTCTAATTGAAATATTACTGCAGTTATCGCGTTAACACTGAAATCAGTTTTTGGCCCCTGGTGGCCAATCTAGACATCATAAATTGTCCAAAATCAAATCAGTTCTTCCTCTTTATGATACTTACTTATGTGCAAAATTTGGAATTTGTACTTGAAATATGACTGAAGTTAACGCCTTAACACGTAGTGCGGCGGCGGCCGGACCAAAAACATAATATAATATAAAAACATAATATAAAAAAAAACTCCAGCGCCAGTTTCCAGGCTCTCTTCTCATGAACTATGCCAATTAAAATGATGCTCTGCCCTCATTGGCTGCCTTATTGCAGAGCGAAGTGAACTATGGCAGCCAAAACCTAAACCTGACTGTCCTATAGCCTACAAGGGATTCCCCTTGTGACACACATCGGGGCACAGAATCAAAATGACTCGCTTACGCAGAAGATGTATTCGGAAGGGTGCTAGAACGACAATGCAGAAACAATTTGGTTTCACGGTTTTCCAAATGTTGGGTCGAAGGTGGACTAAAGTATCATGCGGTAAGCTAAAGAAAAATGTGATTTTCAAGAATGGGCCCTCAATATGAAAAAATAAACCCAAAAAAATTGGCTCAGGTCTACACCGGGCGACTGATGTATAGTTTAATTGCACCTTAGAATTTAGATAATAAAGACAGATCTGCAAGCCTTCAAATAATAACTACATGTGTAGCAAAGCACTACATTCATGGGCAATTTATCTTCCCTTATTTCTTGCAGTTGAGAACCTGGAGTGAACCAATGAGAAGCTGCCAACATCACCTTAAAGGGGATTGGATAAGACACCGATTGGCTGACAGGGTGTAGGAAGGGATCCGTGCCTCCTTCACTAAGGTTTCACACTTTGGCTGAGTTTATAGCCCTTGCAGGTTCAAAAACTTTCCATGCGCAATATGGCACATGCTTTGGATGAGGCGTTTTTACCTGGTACCAGGAGCACCAGACTTGTCATGCTTTGCCTGAACCGCATACAGGGGGAGCAGAACCACACAGGCCTCCGGGTGTTTCTGGGCTTTTTGAAACCCCTTGAATGAGCTCTTTGATTCACACGAGGAGACTGTGAAGTCTTACGAAGAGTTCTGCCACAAACAATAAATAGGAGCGGTCTTGTGTGCGACCGTCTGTGTCGGATCACCGTGTAAAAACTGAGCAGAGGCGCTGAGAGACGTCTGCTTCGCTTTCCACCGGTGGTACCCTTTCTCAGAACTGTTCGTCTGCATGTGTCCTTCTGTGCGAGAGTCTGTCTGCGAGTGAGTGTGTGTTTGAGTGTGTGCGCACCGCAACACATATTGTGTATAGTGTTCTGAAGCTGGCTGGAAGTAAAAAGCCAAAACGGGAGAGTAGCAGTTTGGGTGGGGGGATTTGGCTACAACGCTGCCAGCACGCTGCAGAGCAACAGGGAGCTCCCCCAGATCCCAGCTGCCCAAGCCTGGCTGAGATCTCTAGGCAAGTGCCAGGCTTCCTCGGCCTTATTGGAGAAGGGCCAGCCTGCGTGGGCGGGAGGGGAGCAAGGAGCAACTTCTAAAAAAAAAAAATGCCAAAAATAATGTGTGGGCCCATATAAAGAAAAACCTCACAGGGCTGACGATGCTGAGTCACACTAAAATAAAACAAACAAGATAAAATTGACGAAAAAAGATTGCCACAAAGAGCATTTTTATTCATTTCTTTATTTGTCTATTTGTTTTCTAAATGACAAATAGAGCTAGCTGAGGCCTTCGGCAGCTGCGCTGGGAAACGTGGCCGCTTCCTGCAGGGGTTAGTCGCATTATACGCAATGAAGTTTATCTGGAACTGTTTAATGCATTATTTGTGTAACAATCAAGGGGGGAGTTTATTTTGTAGATAATTATAGCTTTTGTTGAGCTGATGGCCAAGATAAGCTGGGGTTCCAAGCCATTAACTGGTGCGCTTATTCTGGCAGGGCAATGGATTTGTGTTTTTCAGGCCAGGAAACTGTTCTGATGTGTGGTGCACTCATATAGCCACCCTACTGGAAACTTCCTTACATCAGACAGTAAATCGAGGCATTGCTCCACCCCATGTCTGGCATGCCGGGTTCGGCCTATGGCTATAGAGGTGGGATCCATGGGTGGCAAGGAGTGGAACAGTGGGAGGGGTGGCATGATGAGGTCCAGACAGGTTACCGGGACACTTCGTACCCGGACTCTTCGTCCCTAAGGACTTTTCCTCCCCAGACTGTTCATCCCTGAGGACCTTTTGTCCCTGGATTTTTTGTCCAGTAATGATAAAGAAACATGCCATCATTGTTGACAGACAGATGGACGGACAGGTCACCATGATATAAGGCTTAGGTTTAGGGTTATAATGCAGTAAGTGGGCAAAGCATTATTGGAGACGAACAATCCAGGGATGAAAAGTTCATGAGAGTGAAAAGTCCAGAGACAAAAAATTTGGGGATGAAAAGTCGAGGGACGAAGAGTCCTAGAGCCGTCAAAACAGCAATAGGACCATGGGGTCACCTTCCCCTTCTAACCAAAAGTATCCCAATAACATTTCTCCACCATCTATCATCCATTCAGTCCTCAATTAGTGCATCTTACCAGTGCGTGCTGAATAGATTAAGACAATAAATCAACAGTGTAAACATGCCTGAGTATAAAAATAGTCCCAAAGTACTGGTGTCCCACCCAAATTCTTAGTAGTGAGGCAGGAACAGGCTGGGTGCTAATGGCTGCCATTGGCAGAATACAGCACTTTTCCACGCCAGCCCAGAGCAGGCCTTTCCTCTGACGAGAGGCAATCACAACAGTGCACATCCCTCTCGCCTGGGTCATTGTCCTCATTAAAGAGGCAACTATTTCAGGTGCCCCATTTCTGACCCCTACATTTACTGCGGGGCACCAATCTGTGCCCTTCTTTTGTTCTTTTCCTGTCGTGTTCCAGCCACAGGTCAGCAGGACTGAGGTCATTTTTTTAGGGCCGTGGACGATGTGTTCAGTTCCAGCAACAGAGGCCTTCCCTTCATCTCCGAGGGGAAATGCTGATGGGTTGCAATCAAACCTCAAGGCCTAATTGCGGCATTTTATGACTCCTGGATCCCTCCGCTGTACCACTACCGCACGCTACTCACATCAGCCAAAAAAAAACCGATGATATTTATGAATTTGTCTGTTCATAATGCTTAAAATGATTTAAATGTTGACTTGTTACTTGATGCTTATTTATTAATTTGCCTGTTCATTATGCTTAAAAATGATTTAAATGTTGACTTGTTACTTTAATCAATACTAATACAACATTTAACATTTAGAAAAAAATCATTAGCGCTAAAACATTAGATCTATGCTAACATGCTAACTGTGTGGGTCTCCACCACAGATATATATATTTAGAACCCTAGATTGCTGATGATGTCATATTTACATTACCCAAAGTGAAGCACCTGGCCACCATGATGATACACCCAACTTCTTCATAAAAATGAATGGTTATAAGCGTTTAAATGCCGAGATGTGCGGCTGCCTTTTGCAGCAATATTCATATGAAGGGCTGTAATAAAATGTTTCATGTGTAAATTAACGAAGAAACGCAAATTTGTCACTTTAATAGAAAAAAATTGTGTTCCCGTGCTAGCTTGCTAATTAGCCGTCCCATTGACTTGAATAGACCGCTGACTGAAAGCAAACACGAGCGGTTGTTAACGGTCACCTTGGTATCCCTACCGTCGCGGGCACTTTATTGATAAAGATAAAATTAACAAGGTGGCTAACTAGCTAGCTATTTGTAATTGACATTCAGCGACAGTACTTCTTACCTGCATAATATTTAAAACAGTGGACAAGTCACTTTGTCTGTTTATACAGAGTTCCAAAAGACAAGGAGGGGAGAAAGGCTTGGCTGTTAGAAATCAGGAGAGAAAACTTTTCTCTATCCCCTTGATCAGTGCTGTGCAGTGATCATTTTTGACAGCAGTGTTTAAGCGGGACAGGGCCAAAGATGAAGCTTAGTAAAGGAGTAGCCAGAGTTAACTAGCGCTTCCTTTTAACAACACTGGCATAAGCCATATGATTCAATATGAACAATTCAGTTGATAGCAAATATGCTCAACCAGGGTACAATGAAGTGAGGAAACCAGAGAGTAATTTCATAAGGTATACTGACATTCATCAACGTTTCTTGTAACGGTGAAAATGTCCAAGTAATTATCTTATCAGAAGGTCATGAAAAGCCTTAACGTTAACTTTTCTGCTCGCACTTTAACGTTGACACCGAGTCGCATTTCAATCTTCCCTTTAGCAAGTGAGCTGCTTTCCATCCAAAAAGCACATATTTAGGAGTCAAAATCTTGCGCTGCACAGCGCAACCAAAATAATACCGACTGACACGCAAGTGTTTTTGAGAATGTAATTTTCAAGTTGGCGAAAATGAATGGGAGTCTACGTGCGAATTTTACTTCTGGGTGTATAAACAGATGCTTCACTTGAGCATACCCTATCAGCAATCTAGTGTTCTATATATATATATATATATATATGGTGTCCACAGGGAAGAAACAGTTTCAGCATCTTTCAGTATCAAGGACAGAATATCTAAAGCTCTTTGTGACAGAGGTTCATTGGTTCTGTGTTTGGCAAAATGGATTCTGAAACCAAAACTCAGTCGGCTATCACACTTTTCAGACCATTCATGGAGGGTTCCCTTACAAACTGAAAAGGGTTCATCCAGAGACACAAGCCAAATAACCATAAATTTCTAACCCTAAGAGTGTTAGTGTAGAACCTGAAAGTTTGATTTGGCTGGATTTTACTCAAAATACATGTCAATTCATATTGTTGGAACACAGGCACATTCCATGTGTAAAATTTGGTTGATTTAACAGCAAGCTTATACGACCTGGATGCTCTGTTGCCTGCCTCGAATCTCCTTTGTTCTGCCCAGCAGGGGGTTTGGAGCCATTTGCTCTGGCCCTCTGAAACTCACCGACCTCTTCTCAAATAAAGTCAGGATCAGTTACTTTTAAGCTGCTTAAAACGATCTTAACCTCTATCAAATTCATAATATATTTCTGTTCACTATCCTAGGAAGGAACCTGTTATATATTGATAACGCAATTGGGCTATAATATTCCATCTTAAGGCTTTTCCATGACAACTGCATCATTTTAATACATATTCATATCATGTTTGGTCTCTTTATTCTCGGGGGAGTCCAAGGAGTTGAATGGAACATGTTTCATTTCCCTTGGAATTATGGTTCGTTTGTAAGATTCATTCAAGCAACTACCCTAGTCTCCCTGTGCAAATTATCTTATCACCTAGGCCAGTAAAGCTCTGATTCGGCCAACCTTCCCTCTACCTTGTTCGGAGGTGTGGTTTGGAGTCTTTAAAGGTACGAGATCCTGAGGGGGGGGTCCTCTTCTTTTTCTTGGTCTTCTTTCTTCGCGCTTCTCTTCTTGCTTGGCTCTTCTCTTCTCTTCTCTTCTTTCTTCGCTCTTATTCTGTCCTGTCCTTCTCTGTCAACATCGGACGCGCTCAGGTGAGTTGGGGAGGGGTCACATGTTGCCTTGTTCTGGAGCGGGGGAACATTTGAGTTCTCCCCGACCACGTGGAGCGACTTCAGCTCCGCGTGGTCATTCATCTTTTCCAGGTATGAAAATACTCTAAATCCTTCTAAATTATATGTAACGGTAATTGGCTTATCATTGATTTGTTTGATTCAAGTTGTGCCTACCTGGTGAATTAAATTATTGTTATTCCTTTTCCAGCCTGCGTGGTCTCATTGAATATTCTTTCTGGCCTTGTTGCGATTGGGACTTAAGGGGAGACTCCTACCAAGACATGTGTAGGTAGCGATACTTCTAAGTTAGATTGAGATTGGGTTCTACCCAGGGACGTTGACAGCTTTGGCTGGGCCCGGGACAACATCACCTGAGTGGGCCCCCCCCCAACTTTCCCGCACACATACACACCGCCACACAGTAACCACCCAAAACCCCTTTTATCCGTCTCTACTCACTCCAATGCTTAAATAACAGGTATTCCAAACCCATTTAACCAGTGAACCATTTTATTTCAACATTTCAACATATTTACATATTTAAACCGTTTTACTTCAACATGGTAGGCTATGTTAACGTAACATATTACGGTAAGAGTTATTCAAATAACTGTCGCATATAGAACATGCTACAACCAAACAATCAGTGTCACTCCTAATCACTAAATCCAAAGAAGTCTTCGAAATCAAAATCGTCATTTCTGAACAACTCCGCCAACTCCAAAGGTGGACAATGCGCCGCTTCCTCTTCTACCGGTACGTCGCTTACGTCAGAAAGAATAAAAATGACGATATAAAATTTAAGAGGTCAATTGTGAAATATGCGGAGGTATTTTTCTGTGGACCTCATAAGGGTGAGGGAGTGGAAGAAGCAGAAAACAGCTTCAACACCTGTCAGAACAAGAGGGCGGCTATTGTCTGATACTGAAAAAAGTGATGACTGATTTAAAATTTAAAATTTAAAATTTTTTTTGATTTGTCTTGTGGATTATTTTACAATTGTTTCGTTTAATTTGTAATTTCAGCCCATTTTTCAACACGTTTTTATTCATGACTTTTGCCTCAAATAGAAAGAAATATTTTTTTTTGTCCCGAAGCTGAACCCTTAATTCGGGCAACTATCGGGTAGGTCTGCCTATGGTGTGTAAAGACGAAAATCCCTTGCGTGTGCTTTCGCATGATGTTTTAACAACGCAAAGCCATACTTGAATAAAATAAATAAATAAATAAAACAAAAAATATATTTCCCTCCCCCATCTTTTTCCATTTTCAAACTTTTTTGAAAAAGCTCCAGGGAGCCATTAGGGCAGCGCTAAAGAGCCGCATGCGGCTCTAGAGCCGCGGGTTGCCGACCCCTGGTTTAGAGCTTCTTGGGCTAGTTTCATTGACTGCGCTTTTCAGTCTGCGCCTGGTTATCATTTTTCTGGAATCATGGACTTATTTGAAGGGTATCCAGTCTACACTAAAGTTTAATCGTTAACAGAACACCAAATTTAAAGCCCGTTTTTTTTACATTAAACTTTAGGCCTACCTAGGAGCAATTTCAAATGCCGCCATGTCTACACGGGCTGATTTCCAACGAAATAAGATTTGATTAGCCTAACAAGAGGCAGCATTCCACTAGCTAATCGGAGTGCAGATAACGTGCCTGAAACATTAGGATTTGATTGCGGGCATAGGCCTAATGTGCATATTCTTGATTTCAATAAGACATATGCAACACAGTGTTTTTAAATTGATATGTTTATGAAATAATCCAATGGCCTGTGCATGTGTGCAGATCATTCTTCACTCTGTGTATCTTGCTATCTCCAACTATGAATGGCGCATCGCACGTACGGGTTAGGCTACATTACGAGGCTCGAAAAAAAAAGTTTCCTTTACCTGGCTCAGCTGTCCCACCTGCTGCATTATCTGAATCTTTTTTAAAATATTTATGGAGTGAGCCCCTGAGGCTCTTTGCTTCTTCCTCTCTTTTTCTCTTGTCTTTTCTTTTCTGTGCTCCTGATTTGTGCATGTTGTTGGCAAGCGAGCACGCAGGCTTATTGCCGAAGCCGTGTGATCAAACAGTGCCGCGCTTTTTTATGCTTTAATCAAAGACCAAACCATTTCTGCATTATGGGTGATATAGGGGTGTTCTTGACTCTATTTTCGAGGACAATACAGACAAAAGAACCAGAAATCATTTATTGAATGCAAATATATCACATTTCACCCCCAAATCAACACATTTTGAAATTAAACAGAATGATTAATCGTATCTTCATGAAGGACCAGTTCTGGGCCCCCCTATATGTCTGGGCCCGGGACAACATACCCGTTTGTCCCCCCCTGTCGACGGCCCTGGTTCTACCTATTAAGGGGTTATGAAATTACCGGCTCTTAAGATTTAGCTATTGGTTAATCTTTCTAAGGGGCCCTTTGATATGCATAAACCTAGGTTCGTGGTACGTTCATACTCAGAGCCATTTGCCTGATGTTGCTACCATGACAGTCTCTTCTATCCAATGGATTTATCGTCGAATTAGACCAGGCAGAGACGCCTATTTTAACCCTAGGGGGTGTTCTGCTAGTGACAATGGTTTTCGCAGACAGAGTTTGGGTGCGTAACTGCCCTGAGATTCACGCATGCTGTTTCAATTCTAATTCTAATTTGGAGTCAGATTTCTAACGAGATCATTGCTAAATTTTGTATTCTAACTGTTATATGGAGTCAGATAAATCGTAACCATTGCGCTTTAATGCCCCGTCCACGGACGGTGAAAAATATCCATTATATTGTGATTCACACCAGCCAGAAGAATGCTCTAATTAAAGTTAGACTAAAAGAACACGTGAGGCCTTCACCCCGGCAATATCCGCCTTTTGGTTATTGCTTTTTTGGGGTTTTACATTAGGATCCTCTGGATACATGTGATACGAAGGACAGAGTGTTGCAGCAAGGTACCAACACCTCACTACTGCGCCAGAAGTTGCTTGAGGTAACCCCACCCACCCCCATGGCCTGCTCCCCTTCATCCACCCACAACTGTGTAGGCCACTACCCTCTCTGGCCTCCCAGATGTTTGAGCAACCAAGAATTTTTCCATAGGTATTCTCCCACATTTCCGTAGTTGCGCTCCCTCTGCGTTTGATGAGCCATCAAACTTATCTTCCTGTGTCGTTCCATTATGGTCCCCATCACATTTTTGGGGCGTCTTTTTTCCGCAGTTGAATCCTTCCTTTCACCACCTGCTTGTCATTTATCATGTTGTATGTCCTGTGGAGAGGCATTGGGAACATGTGTCGTACAACCGCCAACATTATAATGCGTGAGCACAGAATAATCTGTCCATAACATATATGTTATGGACAAATATTCTGTGCTCATGCATTTCCATACATGCTAAAGGTACAGGAAGAGTAATATCTCAACACGACCAGAGAAACTGCAGGTTCTGTACAGTAGTCACCTGACTTCAAGGCCATCATACCTATGGCAGGGTTATGTAGAGTTTTTACTCCACATTATGTCCACAAAATTCTCAGATATTCATCATATTGGAAATTTGTACTCAATTTGTACACAAAGATAGACTTTGTTTATAAGTTCCACTGCTTTGATATAGGTTCTGACCAAGCCAGCGAAAACATTTTATTTAACTGGTGCCCCACAATTAAAGCAATTAATGTTCCAGTAATCGCTGTACTAATACAGCCATTTATTTTAGTGTTTGTACTTAATAAACCCTAAACTGCACATATTTTTTTTTTAAATCTTTGCCCAAAAGGAAAATCTTGAGCAGAAGATCTCTCAATGTTAAGTTGAGAGTTTTTAAGGAGCAGCCTGTGCAGTAATTCAACAGAGATCAAAAACTAGGGTGAGGCTGTGTCAGGTAGCTGTGGTTCTATTGGGACTTTTTTGAGGCACAGAACTCCCATCTGAAGAGAACCAGATCCAAACAGAACTCCCGTCTGGAGAGAACCAGATCCAGTGTGGGCCTCACAACCCAGGTGTTCCTTGTTATTTGCATTATTTTGATTTACGGTATAATTTTCATCATTACTTTGTGGCTTTCTTTGCGGATCAAAGACAAATGTGCGCGCACACACACACAAAACATGTGTGTGTGTTTGTGTGTGTTAGCGTTCACACACACACACACACACACTCACTAAACTTTCATCATTTTAATTCATCAAATGTTAGAGTTGGGGGGGGGGCCTTATTAACAACACATAACAACAGATTATCCTAAACGATAAGGGGAGTTTAAACTGTAGTCTGCTGGTTCCCACAGATCTGACAGACGGTCCCAATTTCAGAGGCAAGAGCATAGCTTAGTGACATATATGTAGTCAAAGCCCCCAGTGACAGATCTCAAGCCAAGCCGCTTTCTTCCTCTCTTGCAGCTTCCTAGTGATCTTTGTGATAAACGTCAAAATGTGCAGGGGCATGGAAAAACTCATTTCCTCTTGGGCTAAAAAAGTGGCAAATCGCGGGAGTGACTTGGGCGGTCGCATGTGTGCGCACACAGGCGGGAGAACTAAACAGGAAGAGATAACCACCATACTCTGCCGACATAGAATTCAAGACATAGAAACAACCGCACAATTGAAATGACCTATTATGGTGTCATTTTCAAAAACCTCATGAGATCATGTGACAAACACACGGTCCTAAGACTGCAGAGGTGTGTTCCTGAGCATGAGTGAAAAGGTCTTTAATGCAGTGGCACACTGGCTCTAATTAGTTAGTGTCGTCACCAAGACAGTACCTTATAATGTTCTACACACCTTGTGACACTGTATCAGGGATCTGCTCCATAATTGCTCAGACACCTGACTCTTACAATCAAGGTCTTCAGCTAAGACTCTTAGGGTTGGCTAGTAGAAACAGGTGTGCAACTGCATAGCTGGTAAAACAAAGCCTGCCCTCCCAATCAGCCCTTTCTGGATAAGGTTGAGAACCCGTGTTTGAAATGTTTTATTTATGACCTGGGACCTTCTGAAATAAGTCAGATAAAATATAAGGAAAAGGCATTTCCTAAAGAGAAGTTAAAAACAGATGCGAACAGATGACAATGCTTGCATTCTGGTGCAAAAACCCTGTGTTGACAGTGGTCATAACTCATGCCAGTATCCTCTTATCATGTGGTCTCTGCTATCTTCCCTGAAGTTCACATTTCAGGCTGCTGTTCAATCGCCTGCACCGTCAGTCAGGGCAATCCCTAGAGATTCATATGACATTAATGTTGTGGCCAATGCGGAGGGAGAACCATCAGGGTGTTGTAAACAGTCTTAAAACGAGGAAAACCGCAGACGATACAGATCGCAATCATGTCTGTGCAACACACGCACAATTAAAGTCTTCTGGATTGCCACTGTAATTCAGATCCTCAATGTCATTATTTTTCTCTCGCCCATTCAGATCCAGTTAAACCATTCGAGCGAGAAGAAAACCTGTAAAAACGCACAGGAGGACTTTCAATCATCAGTTTATTTTTCAGCTGAGAGCTGGTAACCTCCCGTGACCGGATTTACAAGTACCTGATTGGGTGGTTTTGATTCTGGCGGAAAGATTTTTACAAGAGGAGGGTCATGATTTCCCTCAAAGACGAAGGGTCAGAATGAGTGCAGGAGAACAGCGGAAACCACCTGAGCTCTGGAACTCTCAGGAACTAGCAGTCTGAATCAGAGTGCATTATGGGAGCTGGGCAGTGGGAAAAGCAGATGGGAAGAGCATGAGAAAGACAAAAATGGAAAGGCGGGGGGACATTGGGGGATCAGTGTCCAGCAGTCTGCGTGGGCTGAAGGGTGAACAAGTGTTCCTTCAGTATTTGTACAAAAATACTCGATGCACTCTGACCACTGGGAGAGAGGACTAGCAGCCCCAGAAGCCCCAGAGGAACAGCTTCCCTCATTGTGTTCTGGGATTCCTTATATTCTAACTGGCCTCTCTCAAAGTCTCAATAACGGCTGAGCGGAACAGTATTGGTCCGTAGTTTACAGTAGCAGGCGGCAGAGGTTGAAGGGCAAGGCCTCCTGAACTCTGTAATGGGTGGAGCTACAGTACTGTGTTTTGTCAGGAACTCGATGCCGATTGCGAGTTATGGTCTTTTAACTTTGAACAGCAGTTTTGAGATTAAGTAATGGCACAAATTTCAATGACTACTCTCAAAAAAGATTTAATGATCATCAGACTCCATCGTTACTATATGGTATATCCATTGATATGAATGATGTCAACATACAAATAATTGCTTGTGATTACTCCACTACACGTACCACAACCAAGTACTGCCTAAAAATATTCTCCAGAGGCTGGGCTGAATCATTTTTGACATGATACATCCTGTTGTTTAACTAAACATGTTGAGTAAAAATATTTTCAAAAGCATTATCATTTTGTACTCTCTGTTATAAAGAAGTTATCATATTTTGATACTAAGAAGTATGAAGAGATGTGAAGAAGCATGAAATAAGATGAAAAAGGCAACAGATAAGATATTATTTACATTTGAACATCAGGGGAGTTACACTGAAATGAAGAAGGGGAAAAAATCTGTTAGAGCTTTGAGAAACTCGAATTCCCCACAAATCTGAACACTTGTGAAAAGGAACAGCTTTCCCTTGTAAGCAGCCATTTTGATCTAAATGAAGAAAGAAGCCTAACAGACCCACCCCCCCGGTCACACACACTCTCCTGTTGGCTCAACTCAACTTGATCCTGGTGGGGAACCCCTGTCAAATCAACAGATGGAAATAGGACATCTTCACTTTTTTTGTTTTTCTAATGTCATTCTTGCCTGTTTTTTTTTTTTGTTGGGCTAGGGTCCGAGCTCGCAGCGTGTTCAGCAGTGGGTTGGGATGAAGGCACTGCACGGGGGGGTCGGCTTTAGGGGGCTGTCTGAGACCTCTTTCAGCGCACTTAACCCCCCCACCGCACCAGACTCGCACCTCTACGGGCATCTGGTGGGGCATCAGCAGCCGTGACTCGAGCCTGTACCACCACTTCAGCCCCAGAGAGCATGTCTAATCCCATCGGCAGGGCCGGCCTCCCGTACGCCACATTAAAAGCAGCCCTTCTCCCCTGGCCCACTGCTCTCTGCCGCTCTACTGCTGCCCCTCTAGCCTGGACAACTGCTTCTTCCCCTTGGGCATACCAAGCTAATCCTATTTATTCTCCTTTTCAGTCTCACCACCCCCCCAACCTTCCTCATGCTCTCTCTCTCCCTCCCTCTCTCCATCATCCTCTCACACATATACTCTCTCTCCCTCACTCTCTTTCACCTTGTTTCGCATATAGTTTCTCTGTGTATCTCTCATCTCTATCTTTTAGATACACAAAATCTCTCCCTCTCTCTTATTGTTTCTGTCCATTGTCCACTTTTTAAATTCTTGTGTTTAGTCTCTCATTTCTTTCACTCTGTCCCTCTCTCTCAGATATTTCCTCTCTTTCGCCTCCCTCTTTCATTTTCTCTCTTTCTTCCGCACACATGCTCACTCCTTGGCTTACAAATTCATGTAAAATATTCAAGCATGTTAAATGGGTGTCATGAGTGGACAAGACTGTTTTTACTTGAAATAATCAAAAGAAAATGATAGGGAGGCGGACAAAATAGGCGCAGAAGAGAGCGGACTGAGAGAGGCCAGAAAATGTCCCCTCTGGGGTCAGCTGGTCAACTTTGACCAATCAGGAGATAGGAAGATGGGAAGTGAACTCGGTACTAGAGTACTGTGCAGCTAGAATGGGGGCGGATGGCTGCCCTTAGAAAGGGGGGGATGGGAGGATTGAGGGACAGTCTGGGAGGGGTGGGGTCATTGTCACTGTTTGGAAAGGGTTCAAATTCCTTTGCAGACCAAACCTGTGAACGAGTGGAAAATGATTCTATTTGTAATTCAAATGGGGAGCAGAGGAATTAAACAAGCTCTACGGTAAAAAAAAAAAAAAAAAAAAAAGCAAAAAACACTGGTCTCAGTGCTGAACTCTCGCACAGGTAGCTGTAGTGTTGAACCCAAATTTATAAAATATGACCTAAGCTTATAGCTGTTCTTACTGAATGCAGCTCTTTTCATTTAATATACGGTGAGCTCCAACTGCTCCATACACATTTGGACAGTTGCAGAAACTTTCAGGGCAGTGAGTCTATGAAATTCCATAGATTTTTCAGTCAGGTACAGAATTATTGGCAAATTTTTTTCAAAATAAAGAAGAAAATAATCAGCATATAGCAATCAACAGAGTTAATAATCCATGTTAAGATGAAACATATCAGAAATAGTCTTTTTGATTTCTATATATTTTTTCTCAGTCTTCATCAACCTCTTAAGCCCTGAGCAAAAAATAGCTCAAAAATGACATCGTGGTGTTAGGTAGCGAGCCGTGCAGCCGTGATTTGCACGGCCAATGTCAGAAAAACACAGCCGGTTTTCTGGATGAGAGTTTACAAAATAATTTCCAGGCCATGCACAATATGACGAGAAATTACGTTGCTAAAAACCGGTTCAACAAACGATTTTATTTCCAACTGATATCGCAACGCCTGGTTCATTGACTTATTTTTGCAGCCAGCATGCCGTGACTGCCAAATCGCCTACCAAGTACTGATTTCTCCAGCACTGAACAGTGCGCCAAACTGGGAATCACAAGACGATTGTTCAGTTTTTCTCTGACACTCGGTGATTATTTTTCCATTATCTTCACAAAATGTGGGCTTTAATTGTAACAGACATAGCGAAGAGCCAGTCTGTGATAGGCTATCAACAAACCAGACATGAGCAAGTAGGCACGCACGTTTTTGTCTGTATGGTAGGGATGGCTACAAGTTTTATGTTTTTCTATTGAGTATTTTCCTTTCCAGTGGGCCCAAGAGATTTACATGGAAAATCCTTGCAGGTGGTATTGAGTCACGTACTGACAATGGTCTTGACTGGTTAGCATAACTAAGACACTTACCCAATTGTAGTACATCACAGGTGTATGAGATGTTTTTGTTTAAATACGATACTTAGAGAGAGCAAAATAGTTAGATGCATGACTTGCCATTTTCCTATTTGGAAAACAGATCAAATCATGATGAAAGGGGGCGCCCCAGTGTCTCTTCGGTCTAAGTGGGCGCACCAAAAAGGCTGTGTCCTTCTCGCGGGGCCCCGGTTTGACTCCGGCTCGGGTCATTTGCCGCATGTCTTTCCCATTCCTCTCCCCAACTCTCCTGTCTCTCTCCACTATATAACTGTCAAATAAAGGAAAAAATCCCCAAAAAATAATCTTTAAAAAAATCATGCTGAAATGCATACCTGCCTAGTCTCTCCAATGAGGAGATTTAATACTTAGTTTGTGTATGTCAAATTTTGCTTTTTGTCTAGGCAATACAATAAAATTGCATTGCTGACTACTACTAACCTAACACGCCGGACGGACTGTTCCATATATCCGCCACGGAAATATTTCACAAGTCCATCTGGGAAAGAGCCGTTCAAAAAAGTTTTCAGAGGAGGAACCTTCAAAAAAATCTGCGGCTGCTGATTGGACGATGGTTCTTCTTGTCACACTCATCACCGACCAATCCACATTAAGCCACAGTATGACGTAGTAGATGTGCGCCGCTGCTGAGAAGCAATGGAAACCAACGGGAGCTTGAGAAACAGCTGTGATGATGGCATTGCACGAATTTTGCAGTTTTTGTAAAGTAAATTTGAGAATCAAAGGGACGCTGACAAGTACAAAGAAACTATTTGAATCAAACAAGACACTTAGGGGTCTATTCTCCCATTAGCGCTTAAGTCCTTTTTTACGCGATCGAGTTAAGTGCTTTTCAGTTACGCGTATTCTCCCCTACTCGCTTCGATCATGCCCATAGCGCTTAACTTCAGAATGTAGGCGGCCTTATGAAAGAGGAGTGACTAATCCAAAGGAGACAGACTATGTACAAAGCTCATTGATTATGGCTACCAGGAAAACATGGAACAAGGATTTTCAGATTAACCATGAAAATGCAGTCGTGGTCCATGGAAAACGCAAACCAGACTTTAAATTTGAATATCGTGGGCCTGCTGATAAAACCTTGACACAGACGCCTGTGATATGTGCATGACATCACCAGCTACTCACTGGAACGACCCAGATGCCAGGACCGACAGTATGTTTGTAATTGTTTGTAATGCGTTTGTAATTGAACAAATTGGAGAGCAGGCTGTTGCGTAATATCATATGATGATTTCGTTTGATAATTTATTATGGTTATGAGAAATGTAGTTTCGAAATAAGGATGAACAATCGAATATTGAATGTCTCAACCTTTACCATGTTAAATAAGATAAAATTAATGTCAAAATTCGGCCTATCAGAACGTTTGTTTAATAATACACGTAGCGTACTTTTCTGTGTTAAAAAATACAGACTGTCGAGCAATACCTTGATACATGGGCAGATGTGGGATGTTGTGACACAATCGGCACCAAACTGTACACAATACAAGCAGCTAGACCCTGTTGTTAGCCGTTAGCTTGAACTATGTTTCAGTCCTTAGGCTATCATCTTACATTAAATTTTGCCACACAGATGTATCACTTGCCACTTGTATGTAACATGAACCTCGTCGACGACAATTCCCACCACGTTTTCCTGGTAAACTTCTGAGGAGAGCAGATTTCTCCAGGTATCGTTGAGTAACAATGACTCCGGGCAACCATAGACTAACCAGCATTGTCCATGGTGGATTTCCGCATTCTCTCCCAGTTTCCCAGTAGTGACTCCCAGCTTCTCTGATTTGATTGTCCATGAGGGCAACCAGCGGAGACACGATTATCACAATGGGGTTTGGAATCCTTCCCATCTTTTTCACGACCAGAGGAGCCAGCTGGTAGATCAGACTCTTACCAAAACCGGTCGGGAGAAGAGCAAAAACATTGTTTCCCATCAGAAAGACATCTTTGCTCCTCTTTTAATGAAGAAATTGAGTCTATTTCTGATAAAACTGCTGATATTGACCCATCCACAGAAACCGCTTTGCACGCCGCCATTGTGTTCAAACATAAAGTCGCTTCCTGGTGATGTCACGTCTGCAGCTCCCGCCTCTCTTTCCCCTGATTGGGCCGTTAGCCGCGAAATTGTTGGATGTCGGTAGTTGGCAAGACGGACCTGCAGGATTTCAGACAATAAATTAGACAGGGGCGTCTGCTCTGCAAGGCTAGACTACTACTACCTACAGTTATGATGTGTAGAATTTATATTCTTTTGTAGTAAGTCGCACATACAATATTTTTTGCCTCGCTAAAGGCTGCTGTTGCCGGCTACATATTGCACACCCTGTAATTGTGTTTGCACACCCTGTTACTCATTTTCTGCCTAATACTCTGTGACATGCCCAAAATAAAATGGGTATATCACTGCAACTAATTGATCAATTTGAATAATCTTGGTATCATTATAAAAGTAACACCTTGGGAATTTCTGCTTTGGTGTAAAAATTAGTATATATGTCACTGAGTAAGAGTGAATGAAAATCATCACAGCATGAAGAAAAGATCTAATTTCCGCCCAACAAAATTTTACTTTTATCCCTTTTGGAATTATTTAGTTGTGGTCTGATATCTCTTTAAAAAAATTACAGCACAGAATCCCACCATTATTTGTGCCAAATTTCATTCTAATCACGTAAATTAGAGCAAAATTAAGCAAAATTAGAGAGGTTTTAGTTCAGGAATGCCTCAGTGGCATCTCCAAATTGGCAATCCGCGTGCCATTGCAGATTTCTCAGGTACCAAACTGTAAAACTCATTTAATTTCACTTATACACTACAGGCCAGAAGTTTGGAAGCAAGGCCAATACAGGTCAAAAATTTGGAAGCAACTTCAAGTTTCTGTTCACAATGCCTTTCTTAAAAACCAGTATGAAATCTATGGATTTAGG
Organism: Gymnothorax reevesii; assembly: GCA_029721435.1. Taxonomy (NCBI): domain Eukaryota; kingdom Metazoa; phylum Chordata; class Actinopteri; order Anguilliformes; family Muraenidae; genus Gymnothorax; species Gymnothorax reevesii. The sequence continues at coordinate 35,265,007 of CM056579.1, read as the reverse complement.
GATGTATTTACTGCATGATTAGACTTTTCTTTCATTGATATGCATATGACAGATTCCACAGAAAGTATGACCAACAGGTCCCACTGTACTTAACAGGATGAAATAATAAATTAATGGTATATATGTGGTTTATTTCATTGATGACATAAAAACAAATGTTTACAGGACGTTTTAGACCTGGATCTCTGCAATTTTTTTGAGAAAAGGGAAGGCACACCAGTGACCAACCCGCTAATCCTCAAGAACCAGGGCTTTGTGAAAGCCTGGATACCTACACTTGAACAGTGACCTGAAATGCGCAGTTTTTACCCAGGATTATTTTGTGGAAATAAAATTCTTTCACTGGATAATTAGTCAATTCTGCCCACTCAATTCAAGTTCCTCATCCACCCTGGAGTTCTGAGAGGAAGTAGGGACACTATTTTGAGCCACCCTGTTGTATGGATGTGCCGACCTCTATAAGGGTCGGTCCAAGCAAAAGGGTAAGTTTGCATACCCCCAACTTCCACCCTCATTTTTTTCTGAATGGGTGGGTCAGATGCATAATTTAAGCTGATGGGTATTAAGTACACATCCCAGAGAGATAACTTTTTTCAGTTTATTTTTGTGACATTCTTGAGTATGTCGAAAGAAAAGCATCCTTATGGGGGGGGGGGTACATCCACATATATAAATACCTAGACATATCACATATGCACACATATACATACCTACATACACACACACACACACAAATGCTTTTTGATGAAAAAATTTGGCTTCTCTTATTGTCCACATCACATATGGGACCATAAGGATGTTTTCAACTTTTCATTGGAATTCACGGCATGAAATAGCCAGGGCTCAGAATATTTCAAAATGAGATTTAGCATAGTAAAATAAAGAATAGGGAACATATTCCTGGCTATATCTTCAATTAGGAGATGAACCAACATTTTTTTTCGAATACGAGTTATTTCTCGTAGAATAGATACCTGAAAATTTCATTTGAAACCAAGGTTTCAAATATAAATTTCCAGGTATTTAGCCTACAATAAATACTGAGCGCTCGAAAAAAACGGTAGGTTCATCTCCATTGTACCATGACTCTTTCCAACACCCCTACGAAAAAATATTTCCTCCAAAGTTCTGAAGTTTGAAGTGGGAATGTCAGCCTTTTTTGGACACAGAAATGAATGCCCTACGTTTTCTAGTGAAGCGGCTCGATAATCAAGCGAGAGCTCCTCACACAATGCAAGGTCTTGACCCAGTGCAAGGTAGTTTACCGATGAATAGATACCTAGTGTTAACCAATCAAAATGCAGAATTCGCTGGAATGAATGGTAGACAGTGTTCTTTTAACAGTGGCCCTGTTGCTAACGTTACGGGATTGAACAGAACATGTAGTAACATTCACCACTGGATTAATGCATTGGATTAATTGACTGGGACAATTTTCCATCCTGATATTATGAAGGTACATTTGTGTCTTTATTATTCAATAAAAAAAAGTAGCTTCAACCAAAAAACATTTTCAATAAAAACAAGTATTTGCCACTAACGTGTCTTTGTCCCCCGCCACAAGATGTGAAATCGTGTCAAAATGAGCAATCTCTCGGTGTGACCTTGAGAGAGACGCGAAGGTCACCAAAATGGACTGCCGCCGGGATATCACCCTAATACATGTTGACATGAAATTTGAAGGAAATTCGTCAATTTGTTCTTGAGATATCTCGCTGACAAGGATTCGAGTCGTACGGACGGATGGATGGACGGAAGGTCGTGAATACTATGTCCCGCCGCTTCGCATGTTCCACGCGGCGGGGGACAAAAACCCTTTTCAATCAAAGAAAAAAAGTGTTTGAATGCAAAAATAAAATTGCATTTGAAAACTTTTTCTTTGATTGAAAAGGTTTTTTTATTGAAGTGGGTTATTATTTGATTGAAAATTATTTTTTGGGTTGAAGCTACTTTTTTTTTTGTTCCATGTTATGGATAGGACATTTGTGTCTTTATTATTCAATCCCAAAAAATATCACTTCAATCAAAAAATATGTTTTCAATCAAAGAAAAAAAGTGTTCAAATGAATTTTTTGGGTCTCAATTTTATTTTCGCATTCAAACACTGCAATGATTGAAGTAAAAAAAAGTTTTGGAGTCTTTTTTTTGATTGAAGTGAAAGAAGTTTTGAATTCGATTTTTCCAGCAGTGGGTGGATGCTTCCCCATTGGTCAGACATGTTTGAGTGACAAGTTTCTACACCAATGACGTTTGAAATAGGAATCTCTTTCTAGAGCAAGGAAGTCCCCATTAGCAATGCGCAGGAATGCAGTGAAAATCCGTCTTCTGTCCTTTTGATATGCACAAACTTTTCAAACAACAGCAGCGGATTCAAAAGCGCACAAGTTTTAATTTCCAATACATTACTGATGTTTGAATGTATTTTCAAGCATGTCCATTCATAGTTTAAACTCCAAACCCATGGGCGACTTATAGAGCCCACTTAAATGTAAGGTCTCAAACCACCTTAACTGGGAAGCCTGAAAGATGACCGCTGTGTTAGCGCTCAGGCTTCCCACCGAGAGCAGCTTCTCTCGGATAGTCAGACAATTTATGCTTCGATTCGAGACTGCGAGGATGTAAATCTTAATAATGAATTAGGAAAAAACCTCAACTCTCGGTAATTCCGTAAATTGTTTTGAAATATTGTTTATCGGATTATGAAAGAAGACTGAAAATGAACTACCTATTTTTTTTTTTAATGGCATTAAGAAGTATGTGTTTAAGGGGGGAAACATTATCGTAAACATATTGACCACACATTGAACGCCGCATAAGAAAGGTTTTAATATTTGTTAATGGCATTGCGTTAGCTTCCTCTAAGCAAATATGAACAAACTTGCTGTCTCATGAGCATTTTAAGTTCGATGCACTGAGCAATAATGTCGTGGATGGAACTGGCACGCCATTCTGCCGTTTAGTCTTGTAAATTAGTTAATCAATCCTCAGATTACTAATCAAGCAAAGTAAGAGAGTTATCGTTTGTTTAACAGTGAGGATTCTGCCTCTATTAACTGACCTCCGACGGCACATCACTGGATAAACACAGGTTTGGAGTTTAAACTATGAATGGACACACTTGAAACTACATTCAAACATCAGTAATGTATCAGCAATTACAACTTAACGGTCATGCGGTTTTCCATCCACCGCCGCTGTTTGAGAAGTGTGCATATCGATAGGACGGAAGACAGATCTTCACCGCATACCTGTACTCTAAAAAGGTTGGGTTGAATATAACAAAATAGGTTGTTTCTGCTACCCAGCACTGGGTCTAATATGGACAAACCCAATGCTTGGTTACTTTGACCTTGCATAATGGGTTGTACAAGCAACCCAACTGCATGGGTTGATTGTAGAACCCAACTTATGGGAATTTATTACTTAACACTGGGTTAAGATTACCCAAATTTAAGTTTTGTGTTTTAAAATACAATACTGGTGGTTCTGAATTTTTCCTCTCCTATTACAACTCATATACATCACTACTAACCAAGTAACACAGTGTTTTGCATATTCTGACCTTTATTTCTTCTTCATAGGCAACAGCTGCTTCCCATTTAAGCAGGATAATATTGAACTTGCAAAATTTCTAAACATACTTGAGTTAACCACAATCATTAAAGCAGACAAGTTGAAGCATCTTTTCAAATGATCAGTGTATTTTCTTTTTCAATGAAAACAGTACAGCATTATCCATGAAAGCAATCTCCATTCAACTTCCTGGTCATAAGTCTTAAAACCTTACACCAGGGGTCCCCAATCATTCCCAGAAAGGGCCGTTGTGGGTGCAGGCTTTCATTGCAACCAAGCAGCTACACACCTGATGCTACTGATCAAGCTCATTTTGCAAAGAGTCGAGGGCTTCATTAGTAGCATCAGGTGTGGAATTGTTAAGTTGCAATGAAAGCCTGCACCCACACTGGCCCTTTCTGGGAATGATTGGGGACCCCTGCCTTACACAGTTAGTTATATACAGTACAAGTGGAAGTTTATGTAACATTTGGGTCAAGACGGCCATGTAGTATTACGTGGTTAAAATACTGCTCAGGCAGACAAATGAAGAGCCTTAAGATCACACACAACTGTCAGTGGAAAGAATGTTCAGTACATTAAAAACTTCACACAGTGAGTCCACAGTATCAAGGAGAGTGGGTTTGCTTCAGTGCACATCTTCTAAAAACAAATACTGGAGAGCATTGGCTGTGGTCTTTAAGGCCAAGGAAGAAAGGGAAGGGAAATGAACATGATAAAGAACCACAGTACTGAACATTAGACAAATAAAGTGAACAAATAAAAAATCTAATCACTGGGAGTTAACTGCTTCTGAAGATTTCAGCCACATCTTGCGGCATTTCTGAGTGGATGGAGTAGATCAGTTCTGAAGATGGTCTGATGATGGACGTAAATGTCCTTGAACTTTCTTTGACCGTCCATGAAATCGTGGTTGATGACCTTTGACCACTTTGCAGTGGATGGAGTGGTTGGGTCTGGTCAGGTATTCTGACAACTGATGTGTTTCCGCAGCCCTTTGTGTTCCTTCAGCAAAGCTGTAGAAAAAGAGGAAGAATTATCGAGGGACACTGTAGCTCAACTTACTGTGTCTCAACAGGCAGGTTATGGAGGCAGAAGAAAATGCATTGCTTTGTCTAGATCACCTTGTGAATCACAATACACCACCAAGTTAGTGCCAGGGCTTGGTGTTATTACTATAAATAAAATGAAAATGTGTTTAATTACCTCCAAAAATATTGGGTCCATTTTAGTGAATGTTGAGTATACTCCAAAAATTGTTCCTAAAGTATATCCAAACACACTGTTTCCTCCTCAGTACTTACATTCGGTCGACTCATCAGTTGATTTGCATAAATTAAACCAATCACTCTAGCTGAGAGAACTACTCAATCTACCCCCTGCTGTTCGCCTTTCCTTCCGCATTCCATATCCCATTGATTAATGTCATGTTTATATAAGTTGCTAACTCTGTGTAAATTGTTGCTAGATTGTTCTGCCTGACTGAAGTTTCCTAGTCAGCTCTTTATCTCGAGCCCTAGTGCTCTCCATCTTCACTTATCTAGGTAGAAATAGTATAACTGATGCAACTAGTGTAATTTAATTGGCACAGGCTCTCCCTGTTCTCTAGATGCCTCCAGAGCAGAGATGGACCCCACTCTCACACAGGCACCAGTGAATGCCTTGTTCTGCAGGCATTGCAAATCATCTTGACCACCCAACATCTGACCCTGAACTGTTGATGAACACGGTGTAGAATTGCCATTTCTGAAATTGTTTGCTGATAGCCTGAACTGCACTTTCTGAACACTGTTCCAGTCTGTGCTCCTGTCACAAGTTGTCCAAGGTCTTTTCAGCTCATTGAAAGCCCTGGAGGCATCTTCTGCTGATCTGGGCTTGTTCTCGCTCATTGGCAAGCTTTGAATTATTTTATGGCTATGCATTTAGTGAAGGTAAAGTGAACTGAATGAAAATGTAACATATGTTTAAATGTAATTACTCGCTAATAACAGTCTGAGGACCCTCAACATCTGAATGGATAAATTTTGTATCATTTAATGATATATTAACTTTTTTGAAAACAAAACTGGCATTTTTATTCCAAACCATTCCACCAGGCAATCTCTCTCCATGCTTAACAAAAGCTCCTTACCCAACCTTTTCTGGATACAGAAAACTGGAGAAGCCATTTCAGAAGTGCATTTATGTCCCAATTTATGATGAGCGCCCCCTGAAAATGTTTACTTTCCATTATTGCTATATATACAGACAACAGAGGAGAGAGAGAGAGCAGATTCCACAGATAGAGCATTTAAATACATTCTTATTATCAATGAACAATAAAATGGCATAATATAAACTAGAAAGTCACCCAACTTCTGATCACAAATCAGGGTCACACTTTATTTGAAGTGTTGCTCATAAAGACTTAATAGAGCATGTATAATGCCTTCATAAATGAGACATAATGTCTTCATAAATCATACATAGGCAAACATCATGGTTTGTAAAGGGTGAAATAACACATCCTTCTTCAGCATGTGATGCCAGATGTGATATAACTGACGAGGTCACTTAACTAGTGGCTAACTGCGATAAAGGGTGACATTGTCATTGTCACATCTGGCATCACATGTTGAATAAGGATGTGTTATTTCACATTTTACAAAGCATGACATTCGCTTATGAATGATTTATGAAGACATTATGTCTCCGTTATGAAGGCATTATACATTCTGTATAAAGCCTTTATGAGCAACACTTCAAATAATATGTGACCCAAATCTTGTTAAAAAAATTATGACTTCTCAATCCCTCACCATTCAACCAAATTTAGTTGACAAGACATAAAAATCCTTAAACAGTTTCTCTATTCTCTTCAATTAATCCACTTTCTGTTCATAAAACTGAATTTTTATTTTAGAGTTATAGTTTTCTTTCAGCAGTACATCGACATTGGATAAATAAGCTTAACAAACTAAGTGGCCATGTTTAATTCTTTCCACTATCTCAACTTCGTTCCCTCAGGTGAAAGCGTTGACGTCATTCATCATAAAGCGCTATTTTACAGTTTAGAAAATTGAAGTTACAGAGATGCCAAGTCTCACACATTCGGTGTAGGTCTCGCATTTTTTAGGCATATTCACCGTAGTCCGCAATTATTCATTGAACGCTTATCAAGATTCTCACGTGGAATTAAAATCCTTGTGCATTGAAGTTTCAGTTTCACTTGAGTGAGGGCGGATCTCACCACAAGTAACATGGAAAGCGATTATGACTCTGGACTTCTCGTGCTTCTCTGTACTCAGGGATTGGAAACAATGCATGCATTTCATGATCGTTTAAATTGTGTAAATGAAATAAGACCATTTGAAGCGTCTTTGGGCCATTCTCTGAAATATGAGCCAGGAAGGGCAAATTTTCAAATAAGCTCCATCAAATGACAAGTGCATGTGTTTCTAACTACTATTATTCTAGTTTAGGAGGGCAAGTGGTAATTTCAGAAAAACTGCATTTTGGTGATGAATGACATCACACAAGTAACACATAGCAACAAAAGGTTTTATAAAATTAACAAATTCAAGGGAATATTTAAAAAACCTAAGATTATAAATTAATACCATACCTTCCATGCTTGGAGGGCATAACTTCCTCAGTCCCACAAATAGAATCTGTTTTATAGCCAAAAATGTACCCGTCACACACGCAACGCGGCGTTATGTATGTGACAGCTGACGTTATATGTGTGACCCAAGTGCAAAGCCTATGCTATGACAGGACATTAATGACCTGTTTCCTTTATCTTTAGACTAATAAAGGTTTAGTTCACACTTCTGTCACGACGACTAAAGCCTTCAGCATGAAGGTCAGCCACCCCATCATTTGACATAAATATTTTGCCAGATTTTTGCCACTATAATGTGTATACCCTTATACAAAGCAGGAAAGAATTTAGATGTGATGTCTTTATCGTTATAAATTAAACTCTTTGCACAGAGGCCAAATATGGCTATTTATGCATTACCGTATTTAATGCTTTATAATTCAAGATTTAAACTTCATAAAGCGGGGGAATATGGCTCAACTGAGATAATACACTTGCAGCATTCAGTATTCCATTGTATTTCAGTTTATTTTCATGATTCTGGTAGAGCGGTGTTTCCCAAACCTCCCCTGGTGAACTCCTTGTCCTGCATGCTTTAGATCTCTCCCTGCTCCAGCCAGGTGATTCAAATGATTCACTCATTATCAAGCAGCTTCTTGGGTTAATTATGACCTGATCATTTGAATCACCTGTGCTGAAGCAGAGAGAGGTCTAAAGCAGGCAGGACAAGGGTTACTTCAGGAGAGGTTTGGGAAACGCTGTGGTAGAGAAACGGGGCAGCAAACATAAAAAACCTTCCTGGAAATTTTCCATTAAAATGATTTTTTTAAAATACGGAGGATTTAAATATGGCTGGGGTTTAAAACAATAGATTTTTTTTAACTCTGAGACCACAAGTATTCTTCATCTGAGCATTAAATCTTATTTGGCTTCGAAAAAGGAAGCCAAATGAGACGGCTCACCAGGTGGCTCCTTAAACACACACAGCCCTCAAAATGGCTCACTGTCAAATCATAAAATAAATCATATCTTTAACACTAATCAACTTCTGATGCATGCAATTCAATACGAATGCACGATTTTCTGGTTTAATTTAGCAAGAGTTTATCAATATAGGCACAGCTGGACATCAATGATCACCAATACCCTCTCCAAACCAAGCACACTTACTCATTAAAGGAACTGCTTATTTTACAGTCAGAACATTCGCTGAAACGGAAAGCTTGCTGTTTACAATTCTAATTTGAAGGTGGCAGGCCTCATACAAGCAGCAGTAACGTCAAGGCAGCTAACCGTAATTTAGGATATTAATATTACCGTTATTAATATAAGCGGTACTAACGCTAACATCGGGACATGATGGTACATTTAGCTTTCCCTTTCAAACTCATCACCTTTCTCAGAAGTAAAACAGAGATAAGATATGGTTACCATTACCTCCTTTATAGCATGAGTGAGCTAACTGTGGCAGCACCGATGCTCTTGGGAGGGAACAAACTGAAGCACCTACCTGGCCAGCTACCTTGTTAAAAACCTATATTTCCACTACTCCATTACGCAGCAAAAATAAACCCAGGTTAAATAATTCGCAGTTAAGTAACTAACATACCCTTATTGAACTCTTTTCACAGTTCTTAACTTGAAGTTTCAGTAAACGCTAACTGTTATTTTAGCTAGCTAAATAGCAGATGTTATGCAAAGTTAGGAAAAAATGACAGTGAACTATGGTTTTGTCGATGTAAATTAGTCTAAAGATCAATCTGATGTGTACATACCGCCACCCATGCTAAGCTTTGCATCCCTTTTTGCAAAAACTGATGAAAAGAACACAATTGAAATAAAATACTTACATGTTTTTCCAGTGACTCTATCCATTGCTAATTTTTCTTCCACAGGAGACCTCTGAGAGGGAAGCACCAAACGTGTGAAGAACAGGCACATAACTGTCATTATGACAACCCAAAAGTAGGGTTAGACTAAATTATCCAATATTTTAGAAAACAGCCCATAAAATTTACCCAACTCAAGCAATCATATGGTTAAGTTAAAAAAATCAACCCTTCATTTTTGAGTGTGTACATAGCAAATGGCGACTTCCTTGTTCTAGAAAGAGATTCCTATTTCAAACATCATTGGTGTAGAAACTTGTCACTCAAACATTTCTGACCAATGGGGAAGCATTCACCCACTGCTGGAAAAACCAACTTCAAAACTTTTTTCACTTCAATCGAGGAAAGAATATGACTCCAAAACTTTTTTCACTTCGATCAAAGAAAAAAAGTGTTTGAATGCAAAAATAAAATTGAGACCCAAAAAAATTCATTTTAACACTTTTTTTTCTTTGATTGAAACATATTTTTGATTGAAGTGACATTTTTTGGGATTGAATAATAAAGACACAAATGTCCTACCCATAATACGGAACAAAAAAAAGTTGCTTCAACCAAAAAAAATATTTTGAATCAAATAACTCACTTCAATAAAAAAACATTTTCAATCAAAGAAAAACAGAGTTCTAATAGAATTTTTTGAGTCTCAATTTTTTTTTTTTTGCCATTAAAACACTTTTTTTCTTCGATTGAAAAGGTTCTTGTAGTGCTCCAGGGTCCTGAGCCTTTGGTCAGGACAGTATTTTTAGGGTTTTAACAGTTTCATGTGCCAGGTTCCATAGTTCACGTCCATTACTCATTTTACAGTTTTAACAGTTTCTTGTATCAGGATTTCACATTTCATAGTTCATGTTTATTGTTCATGTTTTTACTTTTCCATGTCTTTTGTTTTTCCAGGTCCGCCCAGCCACTCAACCGCTTGTCTGCGTTCCGCCCCATGTCTTCATTTTCACACATTTCAGAGCTCTGGTTGGCTTTTGGTATTTCCCCCTTCCTTCTGTGCCGTGCTGAATTCAGGGCTGCCTAAGCTTAATTGGCAATCAACTGTTTTTAAGTTACTAACATTTACTAACAATCACGGGGGGTGTAATTCTTAGACAGGCACATTACTAATACTACTAATTTAGGTAGGGAGTTTATTGTCATGATTCCTGCTTTGCTATTTCAAGTCTTGCTGTGCTTTTCTGTTCTAACATTCATGCTTCCTTCCAATCTGCATGCTTCATTGGTACTTAAGCTGAGCACGCTCATTCTCTTAATGAGCAAGTCTTGTCTACCAATTTCTGTCCATGTCTCATGATCTTGCCTTCCCTCTCGTTTCTTCTCCAGGTGTTGCCCCTCATGTATCCTGATTTCCCTCTCTTTATCTGGAGGCGATGGAAGTTGGCTGGTCTCGATTTTCACTGCGTTTCATGTCCACAGTCTTCATGTCCTTGTGTGCCGTAGTGTCGTGTACTGTGTACTGTACTGTAGTGTAGAGTAGTGTTTACGGTTTTTTCCATAGACAAGCCAAGTTCTTGTTGTTTGAATTCTTAGTCTAATTATTCTTTTCTGTTCATGGTTTTCTTCCTGGAGGTTCCAGTGGTTTTGTTTTTTGTCGTTTTGGATTTTTAGTTTGTAGCTCTGTGAAGCTTTTCTTAGTTGAATTTTTGCAACCCTTTGGGCCAAGTTTTTTGTTGGCCCTCATGCCTGTTTTTCTTTATTTTAATAAACTCCCAGTTCCCCTGCATCTCGCGTCTGGTGTCTTCTGATCTCGTACCAGTTTAATATGTTTAAATTTAAAATGTTTTTTGGTTGAAGCAACTGTTTGTTTGTTTTTTTATTGAATAATAAAGGCACAAATGTACCTTCATATGATATCGCCCAATTTCAGGATAAAGTCATGTTTTTAGAGCTAAAGTAATAAAAGAGCAACAATAGCCATGCTTTTACGTGTAAAAGAATTATTCTTTATTCTGTTGACATATTTTTTTTGAAAATACAGAGAGATAGTACATTTTATGAAGTTGTCAATTGGTCACACTTTCTGTGGAATCTGCCATATGAATAAATGTTAACAAAACTCATAACTTCAGTGAAAAAGTAAAAAACAAATCACAGTTTACATTATTCACTTTCTGTCATGGTTTACAGCCCACCGGATGCCAAGGACAATCCGGCAGGCACTAGGACCATGGGCCTAGTAATATGGGCCTGAAAATTTGTTTGTATAGCTGCGCTCTCTTAGTACTTGTGCATGATGGCGCAAAGATTCTCAGAAAGAAAACGACTTTGAAAATGAGTGTTGAATATTTGGTGGTTAACTATAGTGAAAATACTAAAAACCAACCAATTAAGCGATAATATTGTTGAGCTCTGAGTACATTTGCGTAATGGCACATGGACTCTCCGTTAGACGCACCGGGAAAGCACGGTTTTATCTCAGGCTAGGTTTGTGCTCATTGGAAACGTCAGAGCGCACAGAATCAAATGGCTATCCACAAAGTCAAACTGACAGCATCACACTCAGATCACAGAGAAGGAAATACATGCGTGCAAGGGGAATGATCAGGGCCTGACCTAATTACTGGCGGTGCCACAGAAAAAAAAACATGCATAGAGAATGACAAATGTAGTTTCAAAATAACAAGGACACATTGGGCTAACAATAGCCCTTGCGGATTTACCCTCAAACACAGTTTTTTATTGCATGATGTCAAAGGTAAGAAAAAAATTTTTGCTCATTGCTTTAGAATGTAAAGTGTATGCTTGCTGTTCTTTGAGCGTGGTATTGGTTTAAAATGACATGGCTGATATTTATGGATTCTGTGGACTTTCCTCTTTCATTTGATATGTCATTTGTATGCAGACCACAAATTCAGAAGAAATGCGAGCGATCAAGCACTGATATTATTTCATCCTATGTTTTGCTACATGCTTATTTACTTGCTTGGTGCTTGAAAGGTGTTCGGTTGAGGTAAAAATTGTCATCATGTGCTTTTTCCCTCTAACTACATATGCCGCATGACAAAGTTGCTATGAGGAAACATGGTGTATATATGATGCTTATTGATTGCCCCCAGAACTTGGGGCATTCAGGTTTAAGGGGTTAAACGGTCTTTTTTTAGAAAAACTATAGTAGTCAAAATCACCCTTGGCTTTGTACCTACTTTGTATAAAGATCCCTGGTAGAGATGGCAGCTGTGAGTCTCTTCCTACCTTTTGTGGGTGGGTGAGTGAAGACATTCGGAGGGATTTTTGACCATTCCTCCATGCATGCAGAGATTTTCAAGATCATTTCATTCCTGGAAGATCCTGCAGGTATCCCATGGTATGGAGGGCTTATCGCGCAACTTCAGCAAGATTCTCGTGTAATTTTTCGGGAATCTCACGCGGCCGTCTTACTTGCAGCCGTGATCGCGCACACCCTCTAATCCTTATCCTAATCCCTTCAAATCGACAGCCGTACCCATAAAACTGCCGTATCTCTAGACACTGTGAAAATAATTTCTCTCTCACATTCACGTTTGATGCGCTACACAATTTTCTACTTTACGTATATTTTTAGACGCTTAAAAATCAGGGCCATCTTAACACAATTTTATTTTTAAGTAATCTTTTTTAATAATACGTTAAAGTTTTCAGACGAGAGGTGGAATTCAGAGGTCTGCTATTTATTCAGATTACTGAAATTATTTCAATCTAACACCGTAGCCTGGTTCGGTTTGTCTGCTTCTCATTATCTCTTCAAAATCATTATCGGCTATATTTTGGTTTTGATTGGTCAGTTGGCTGAATAAATGGCTTGATTGCAAGTTAGGTAAAGTAGGCTGCACGGGAATTGATCTAAGTCCTGCTGTGGACCGCTGGATGAACTCAACCAGCAAACGTGAGACGTCTACCCGACGTACAGATGATGAACAGATCACGATACAGACATGATCTGCACGTGGCAGATGTCTCATGTTTGCTGGGCAGCCAAGCATGCCAGGCGACTTGACTACAAAAAACTGTGGGACAGGGATGTTCACTATGGTTAAATAACCGAGCAGTAGGCCCGATGATGCATTACAATGCACATGTGTGTGTACGTTGTTTGAATGTTAATAATAAAATTGTATCATTGAAGAAAATTCATAGTGTTGCTACATTTTTTCTGTGCTCCTAATTTTTTTTCCATTCTAGCGAAAAAGCTAAGCGTACAGCTCTGTTGTGACCCCCATGGCGTCCAGAAAAAAAAATTGACTAACCTTATGGAACCCAGTGGATTGCCAGCACACCCAGCAAACAAATAAACAAATAAGTTCCCTCATGTTTGAGCTGATGAAGTGTAGTGGATGCTGCCTTTCAAATGAAGCCATATGTACGCATTTTGGCCATACAGTTTCTTGAATATGTACATTTAATGTGGGAATATCAGAACAACAAAATAAAAAAGGTGGATTATGCAGGGTTAATTTATTTTTAAAAAACGAAATGTGAAAATGAATTCAATGAAATACGAGTAATACATTGTTTTCCCTTCTGTTTAAACGTTTTTTTTTCTCCATTTTCATCAAGGATGCCATTAATTCTAAAATTCTGCACCAGAATTCTGCACTGTATACGTACTATTGTATATTTCCTTAAATTAAAGCTCAGGGTTACTTACATTCATGAAAATGAAACTGGCAAAGAACATAGTCCCTTACAAATGTTTCATTGACCAAATATTCATGGACCTTACCATATAAGGATATTCAGTTTAACATTCTGTAAAGTGGTCTAACACTGCATTTTTCTCTTTGCAGTCAAAGTTGATTAAATGAAAGAGCCGGAAATGCAGCGATTAAATGCTTGTCTTCTCTCCATACACGCTTTCTCAAATAAAGAATATGCAAGGCAAGCGTATTCCACGCACCCTGAATAAGGGCTTGTTCTAAATTATAAACAGCATTCGGTCATTTGTCAGGGCACAGTGGTGCTTTCTGTAATCACATAATAAGGGAATCTCCTTTCTCAAAATCGAGACAATTTTCTTTTTTTTTACCTATATTTATTTTTCAGCTCATAGGCTTGGCAAAGTTAAGACAAACTGCGTTATTCCCGGCCACACAAAACTCAGAAAACAGAGGAAACACTGTCCTCTTTATTTTATAGATCCCTCAGTGTCTTTTCCAGCCTTCCCTGGAGCACTTCAAGGGATGAATGAAAAATCCCAGCCCATTGATATTTGTCCGTTCATTAATTTAGTGGAAGTGGCTTCTCGGTTTAAGCATGCCCAGTGTTTACAATGTGATAACACTTTCACAAGAGAGGAAATGTCCCTTTGCCAACAAGCAATGGTGTGGAATAGGAACAGAACAAACAAAATGGAAGTTTTAAAGCATCTAAAGTTTTTTATTTACAATGCCAATTCCGAAATAGTTTTCACGAAGTGTAAATTGTGAATAAAATCAAAATGTAATGACTTTCAGATCACATGAGCCAATATATTATTTTTAATAGAACATAGATAACATTTCAAATGCTGAAATAAACACATTTTACATTTTTATCCACAAAATGTGCTAATTTCAAATTTTCTGGCTGCAACAGGTCTCAAAAAATTTGGGACACAGGCAAAAAAGGGCAGAAAAAGCTATTAATATAGAAGAGAATTAGCTGAAAAAGCATTTAGCAAATAATTAAGTTAACTGGCATCAGGTGTGTAACATGATTGGCTATAAAAGGGATGTCTTAGAGAGGCCGAGTCTCTCAGAGGTAAGATGGCCAGAGGCTCTCGAATCTGTGACGGCTTATGTAAAAAATTGTGGAATACTTTAAAAACAATGTTCCTAAACATCATATTGCAGAGGCTTTGAAGGTCTCATCATCCACAGTGCATAACATCATCAAAAGATTCACAGAAACTGGAAAAATCTCTCTGCGTAAGGGACAAGGCCGAAGACCTTCACTGGATGCCTGTAATCTTCGGGCCCTCGGATGCCACTGGATCACTCACCGGCATGATTCTGTCATTTATATTTCTAAATGGGCCCTGGAATAATTAAAGGAACTACTGTCTGTAAACACAGTCCAACGTGCCATCCACAGATGCCACCTGAACCTCTATCATGCCAAAAGGGAACCATTATTGAGCATGATCCAGAAGCGTGGCCGTGTTCTTTGGGCCAAGGCTAATTTAGAATGGACTGTAGCAAAGTGGCAAAGTGTCCTGTGGTCAGACGAGTCAAAATTTGAAATTCTTGTTGGAAATCATGGGTGTCGTGTCCTCCGGGCTAAAGAGGAGAAAGACCACCCCTCCTGTTATCAGCGTTCAGTTCAAAAGCCAGCATCTCTGATGATATAGGGATGCATTAGTGCATATGGTGTGGGACACTTGCATGTTTTAAAAAGCACCATGAATGCTGAAAGGTATATAAAGTTTTAGAGCAACATATGCTCCCCTCCAGATGACATCCATTCCAGGGAAGGCCTTGTGTATTTCAGCAGGACAAAGCAAAGCCACATACTGCAGCTATTACAACAGCATGGCTTCGTAGTAGAAGAGTCCGTCACCGATTGAGAACGTTTGGCACATAATTAATTGAAAAGTCCGTCAAAGGAGACCCAAAACTCTCCAGCAGCTGGAAGCCTATATTAAACAAGAGTGGGATCAAATTCCAATGGCTAAACTCAAGAAACTTGTCTCCTCAATGCCCAGATGCCTCCACTCCATGTTAAAAAGAAGAGGGGATGCTACACCATGGTAAACAGGCCCCTATCCCAACTTTGAGACTTGTAGCAGCCATCAGCAGCCATACTGGTTGGTGTGATTTGGAAGTCATTGCGTTTTGATTTTATTCACAATTTACACTTTGTCCCAACTATTTCAGAATTAGGGTTGTACATTCATTTTCAGGTTTACAATGTGGGACAAGTAACATTCCACCCAATTCTTGTACACCCTGCTCTATTCTGCTGTATTCCAAATCTGAGCAGTGTGGTGGGAGTCTGGAGCCTATCCCAGCATGCACTTGAAGAGGCAGGAACACACCATAGACAGTTCACCAATCCATCGCAGAGGACAAGCAACTGCATTTTCACAAATAAAAAACTTTAAAAAAAAACTACTTCTTAAATAAGTTTAAAATTATTTAAAGAACAAATTGGTGAAGATAAAAACTGAAAAAGACTACTCAAGATGCCACTGTGGAGAGCTGGTCACTTCAAAACAGGTTTGAAAGACAGTCTTCCTGGTTTCGGCCAGTGGACTGAGCATGTTAGGTCAGACAGGTGCTATGGGTTGTCATGTCAGGATATAGAGCCAAAGAGGTGTGTAGCAGGCTTGCCATATGGTGTGGCCGTACCTGCAGAAAGGGTGAGGGCTATCTCCACTCCCTTTAGACTCCAGAGACACTACACTTCCTGAACAGCCCCGCCCCTCATGCTGAAATACCTTCTCACTGCTCAACTGGGCTTTAAAAGCCATGGCTAGTGCATGCCACCACCATTCCCCAAGCCAGAATGACCCATGTCCAACAGACTGTCAACAGTAGCACGCTAAGCATCCCTCAAGAGATCTGAGCGTATTCTAGGAAACGTTTCAGCAGCACATCCCAACTTTGACAGCAGTGCCCGGTTCTCTTGACCCCCTCTGGGTCCAGACACTGAATGCCACACGATGCTAGCATACCTGGCATCTTTTACCGCTTCAACCTCCAGAAGCAGCTCGTGTCTTTCTCCCAAAGGAAATACTGTTACATCACACGCCCCAGACAAAAATTTACCGCACCTATCCCATCCCATGGTTCTTTGCCTCCTGTTCAGGTTTTGGGGGGGCAGTCGGGGAAATTGTGAACTGTGTGCGTTACCCTTCCTGTTCCACTGTACGGCAGGGGGAAAGAAATAGAGGGGCCGATTCGGTAACGATGCATTCAACACGCCTGAGCTGCTTTATCAGCCTTTTGTTATCAGCGCAATGGCAGCGGAATGCCAAAGGGTCAGCTGAGCAGGGTTTCTATTTCCATCCGACTCGAAGAGAAGACCGAGGGGGAACGAGTCCCCCTTCATTGATATTTTTGCATGTGTGTGGCTGTTTGAGGGGGGGAGAGTTTTGTCCCCGTTCTCTGTCCCCCCCTTTTTCCTCCCTCAAAAACCCAAATAAAGTTTGTGATGGATGAGTGAGTGGGGGACCAGCTCCCCCTCAGTCTCGGGGAGAAGGGGTTTGTTTTGGGGAGGCTGAACCCCTTCACAGGCCTCAAGAGAGCCCTCAACCCCCCCCCCCCCCCCCCCCCCCAAAACCCCAACCACCCACATCCCCGAAACACATGCAGCTCCCCTACCTCTCTGGGCCCTGGGACAGCCCTTTCCACATAGACACCCACACACACGCAAACGCATACACACACACACACACATTCACATGCACTCACACACTGCCGCGACATGCACGAGCACGCATGCACACGCTTGGAGACAAGCACGTGTACGCGCACACATACATACCATCCACATACACATGCACATACAAACGTGTCGCTCTCTTTTGAGAGTAGTTCACATTGTTTTTGTTGTAATGTCTCTCAATGTACTGTTATATTTGGTATATGAAAGGGACAATTAAATAGACATCTATCTATCTATCTATCTACCACCAACCTCAGCAACATGGCAGACAAAAATTAAAGGAATAAGAAAGAGAAAGTAAAGAACAGAATGATGATAAGACGGGTGGACAGGAGACAGGACGGAGCAGAGAGAGGGGACGCCGTTTGGTCTGCTTAGCTGTGCTGCCGCTGAGGATTTTTCCCCTGTCCCTGGCCCTGCTCGCCTCTCGCCTCCCTTTTTAGTGCACCAGTACAAGCAGGCGAATTCCAAGAGCCTGTCGTCATCAGGAGCCATGCAAAGACTGGGAAGCTATGCAGTCACGGCTTTCACATGGGACCAAAACACACACACACTCACACACACTCTCCCGCACACGCATACACACACACTCTCCTGCACACACACACACACACACACACACACAGACAGACCCGCCTGCACACATACACACACACACTCTCCCGCACATGCATACACACACACTCCCCCCCCCCCCCCCCACACACACACACACTCACCCGTGCAAAAGCACATGCACAAGCACGCACACACACACACACACACACAGACCCGCCTGCACACGCACACACACACACACTCTCCACCACACGCATACACACACACACACACACACAAACATACACACTCACCCGTGCAAAAACACATGCAGAAGCACACACACATACACACACACACGTGCATGAATAGACACATGGACACACAGAACACACACATATTCGCACAGTGACACGCAAAAGCACACCTGACATCCAGATGAGCACATAAACACACTCGCACACAAACACACTGGCACTAGTACACACCAATGAGATTCTGACAACCCACTATGATGGTAATATGCCTTCACTGCTCCAACTATTCCCAGACATTGACACCTAGTTCCACCCCTGCCAGGTTATATCACGTCATCGCACATGAGCACGGGCCAAACCGCATGCTGAGACCAGGCTGAACTCAGGCAGCTCAGGCATGTCAGATAAAAACCACTACAATGTCGACACCATCGACAACGATGACAACAACAAAATCAACAACAACAGCAGCAACCGACCTCAGAGGCAAACTGAAACAGAATTTTATGAGTGATTCATCAAGTGTTAAGCAATAGCCCGATAGGAGACAAAAAAGTGTTGACAAAATATCAGAGCTCTTATAGAACATCAATCCGCCCCATAGCCTGAAGATCTTCAGCACAATAAGACAGACGAAAAATAACATGGAGCAAACAATCAACTGGTACTGCAAGCTCCACCAGTCTCTGTGCTGACAGGTAATCCCAGTCAATATGCAGTCAGGAAGAGAGGTTTCATCTCCACGGAATACCCACAAAACTCTCCTACAGTCCTCTGCCAGCACCCCACCTTAGTAAATTTAGAACTTTGTTGATAATCTTTCAGAGGATACCGCAGAATGGAGAAGTTGCCAAGTTGCTATTGGATAAATAAACATACTCTGCGTTTTCTCCTGTGGTTATTCTTGTTCCCAATTCCATAAATCAGCGGAGAATCGGGACGGTGATCCACTCTTAGAGGCCAGGCCTCGGTTTTGATCCAACATGACCCATGGACAGCTCCCTCTCACATGCACAGCAGAGGGCCATAGCGGTACGCGGCCACTACTGTGTAACCCACAACCCCAGTGAAATCACTTCATAGAGCAATGATTTCCTACCACTGTTGCTGAACTATAACTTAAGTTGACCGAAGGATCTGAGTTGAGCTTGTCTTATTGAGCCTGAGCGAGAGGGTGCGCTAGTCTGCGCTCTGTCTGAAATGGCATCGGCTGCTGGCAAGTTTCGTCTTCCTGTGACAGGCCCCGCACAAGGAGCAGGACCCGTGAAAGTGGATAAACAAACAGACAACACAATGACAGATAAACAAAGCTACAAAGTGAGGGAAAGAGAGGTGAAAACGGGCAAAAACACATGTACACATCTCCAGGCAGAACATACGCATAAGCAAGGGCACGAATGAGCACAGACTGTACCCGCACATAAACACACCTATATAACACGGATGTATGAGGGAAAATATACGTATAGGCAGACCCATGCGGCCATAAACGTCGCATGCACAAGCTCGTGCCACGCACTTGCATTCACACTCATGCACGTAAAAGCACGCCCGCCGAAACTGACGCAGACGCATTTGCGCGCCCACGCACAAACCAGACAGCTGCTAACATTTTTCCATTTGAAGTGAAACATTCCTCCAAATAGCCCTCTCAGCTCCAGCAGTTTTCCTCTCATTGCTGTGTGGTATTTGTCCCCAGCAAAGATCCAGATACCGCCAGAGAGCTGCAAACTTTCTCAAGGATACTATCCAACGGCCCAGCCCTGTCTGCTCTGCAAGCAGGCCCACACTGTGCCTCCAGGGTCTCTCTCTCTATCTCTCTCTCTCTCTCCCTCTGCCTCTCTCTCATCCACAACACACAGCGTTTGCTTCAAAATGTTAGTCAGCTATTTTTATTTCCCTCTAGACTACCCAGGCTTTTTATGTGCCATCCTCAGTCTTCCTCCTACAGCCTTGGAGGAACCCAAACCTGCATAAACACACAAATGGACAAAGTGAAGGGGATTAGTCTTATCAGAGCTAATCTCTCTGCCAAGGTTAAAGGGAAATATGAAGTTACTTACTGAGATTTGTATAGTTTTGCCATTTAGAAACTGTTTTAATTTTTTTAATTTCTTGTAATTCATTCCTCCAGCCACTAGAGGAGGATACACTCTCCAGAGTTAATGTTGCACTATTGAAACATTATTTACAGTATTGCATGTGTGAGGCATTTTTTCCGTCCATGTGATGAAAATGGATTGTCTCCAAAGATCCATTGATAGTCACCACCGACAGTCTCTGAATTCCAGCCGACTTGAAATACATGATGTTTTTGAAATTTGTTCAAAAGGAAGTTTGTTCCAAGTTCTTCCACACATAGAGTAAATTTAGGAATTAATTTTTACCATTTTTTCAAAGAAGCCTTATACAGTAGACATTGATTCTCAGATAAGTGATAGCTGCCCGCCACTGGCAGTAGGGTCTGGTGAGGGATAAAAGCATCAGTGCGGCAGAGGAAATGCAAGCAGCATCAGCTGGCTCTACGCAAAACCGAAAGTAACAGGAAGATGTGGGTGTGCATGTGAGTGAGTGGGGGTGGACAGCTCAACATGGAGGCTGTGGCCCTTTTATATTTAGAAGCATCAGGTCAATGCAACCTACACTTAGCCTACCTTGTAACTTATCTATGCAACCTCCAAAAGGGGCAAAGGGGACTGCTACTCCCAGGCATCAGACTAGGGGGGGGGCATGAAACTGACCCCCTGATTTTAAAATTATCTGCTGGAAAATTCATCATAATAAATATCTGAGAAGATTTAACATCGTATTTCTCAGTTACATAAAAGCTTTATATATTCTCACATAGTATTTCTTAGTTACATAAAAGATTTATATATTCTCACATAGTATTTCTTAGTTACATAAAAGCTTTATATATTCTATTTTGCTCATTTTCCCTGACAAATGACATAGTGGTAAAAATAGATTCCCCCTCACCCAATGCAAGTGGTTTGGTCCGTCTTTAGCGCCGCAACACAAGACTGATGACGTGAGCAACCACACACGCTCGCAAGCCTGAGATCCCTCAGTTATTCAAATGCTATGGTTAAATACTTTGTATTTTGAATGAGCTGTGAATAAAGTAAAAAGAGAGAGATCCCTCAGTTAGCTAGCCAAAATGGCTAGTACAAGTAAACAACCATCGGGTTCCAAAAACAGAAAGATAAAGCGGAAAAGGGAAGCTGATGCAAATGAGCTGAAGGGCTTTATGGCCACATATTTGAAAAAGGATCAAGAGAAAAGTGAGTTTACTGACTGGTAACTAGCTAGGCTACCGAGACTGATCTTTGTGTCTTGTTGCGTAACTTTCTGCCCGTAACGATGGCAGGAGGCGGGCACACTTTCAGTGAACTTAAATTAATAAAAAATTACTTGTGCTCCACCATGTCGCAAGAGAGACTAAATGGTTTAGCAATGATCTTGATAGAATACGAACTGGCCAAGAGAATTGATTTCGATGATATTATACATGACTTCGCAAGTAGAAAAGTTTGGTGCCTTTCATTTGTCAAATGAATAGACTGTGTGTAGCCCACTTAATGTTTTTTTTTTTTGTTTTAATTTGCCAGTCAAAACTTTTATCTAAGTATGTATGTAACAATATTCATGATTTTTTCTGTTGTGATCCTTGAGAATACATATTTTCCAATAGGCTTCTGAGAGATTTATCTGTGAATGTATGCATCTGTTTGAGAAAGGTAGCCTACGTTATTTATTTTACATGCGATCCTTGAAACATGATATTATTTATCTAAGCAACACTAAACAAGTGTCACATGAAGTATCCTGTCAATGTGTTTTTTCATCATTCTATTTTTCATTCTGTTATTGTAGCCTGGCTCCAAGTAATAACATAGGTTATGTTTTATATCCATATCCCTGGGCGTAATATTGCTCTGAGATATGACAAATTACTAAAATACTCCTGTGAAAGCAAATCCTTTTTGGCTATAGTGGCTGTATCTATAAAATATTAGAAAGTTTCTGCTCACAGTGAACCTGAAAGGAAAAGTAAATAGAAAACCTTATTTCCTGCGACACGCAGCCCTTGAAATTGGCTGGGGAGGCTATATAGGCTGCTGAATTTGGGGTATTAATCCTATATAACTGACTGTTTGTGACCTAAATAATTTAACCAAAGGACCAATGTTTTCACTTGAGAAAATTAAAAGAGAAAGCCAGAGTGTGGCTACCAAGCACGTAGCCTGCGTGTCTGAAGCTTACTTCTTTAAATTTACTTGATATGCTTGAAACCAGAACAATGAATGGCAGGCAGATCACAGGCAAGCGTGGCCATTTAAGCCTGGAAACAGGCACCCACACTGTAGGCCGAAGCATATGTGTAGATACCAGCTCTGAGCATCCAAAAGCCTTCAGCTATCACACATTCATCGAAGGTGGGGAGGGCGGGTAGCGCGAGTAGCGCGTGTAAGCCCGTGCTGAGGTACCTGCATCCCGTCTCCCTTTCTGGCTCGGTTCCGAATTAGTCAGCACGACGTCGTGACCGCCCACGATAGGCTCTGTTTAAAACAAACCCTGCCTCTGAAGCTGGCCGAATGTGCTCATTACGATGGGCTGTGCAGCCGCACAAATACACACCCACACCCACGCACTCTCGCTGCATCTTTAAGAGCGAGAAGTGGAACTGCTGCAGTCAGTCAGATCGCTTACATAACAGTTTTTCCTCCGCACATGCCTGACAGTGTGAGGGTGATGAGCCAATCGCCCATAAGGGGACAGCGGAACCTCCACAACGCGTTGTGCCCGGTCGTGGCATTACCACCCCCTGCCGCCTCCTGACGCCTTAGCTGTGGACAATGGGACCGTTCACCCAAAATAGGGCCTTTCTTCACTGCAGCTTCCTGCCCGTGTCCTAGGGTCGCTATATTTCTTTCCTCCAATCAAAACGGGAGTTTCAGAAAATATCTGCCACCCAAAGGGTTAACCTCTGTGTCTACCTTTTGCGGCAACTTGACAAGCCACACGTAGTCGAGGTTCTAGCTTTTTTTATCCCTCCTCCCTCCACAATCACACCAAGAGACCTCTAAACCTGGGTCAGGATGTAACAGAAAATCTGCCTGACTCATACCCACACACAGCATCACCCACTCTGGCAATCCTCATTGGTCATGACGACATGTAGACTGAGTGAGCACTGGCCTGATTGGATGCATGAATTACCTGTTCACTCTGAGTTTCAAGTGATCAATCCTGCTAGGAAGCCAGGTTCCCAATTCAACTGACAAAGTGAAATAAAAATAGAGACTTCTTAGTCACTATCAGATTGTGTTCTGTTTAGTTCATGAATCAGTTCATGAGGTAAAAATGCATGTTGCTTTCAGATGGACTGGTGGATGGGGGAAAGAGGGCATTGAGTTTAGCAGGACAGGTGTATCAGAGGAGATGAAGATCTACCAGTTTAGCATCTGCACTGACAAAATTAGGAACGGTTAAGGAAATTACTAAGACTGCAAAAACACCAACACACACACACACACAAACACACACACACGCACGAGAACACACGCACGCGCCATCTGACGACCCATCTTTCAATCGTCATAGCAATTCAGAATTCCCCTAACTTTCTGGACAGACTCTGATGGCTTGAAAAAAAGGAAGCACTAAGTTTCACATAAGCAAAAAAACACCATTTGCATGATCAGTGGATTTAAACAACCTTTAAATAGTTCAAAAAAAATTATAAAATTTATGCTTGAAACAGTTTGAGACAGAGGTCTTAAATTCTGAAGTTTGGGATTATGTAAGTAATACCTCTGATGCGTTTTGAAATGAGAAGCTTTTCAAGGTTTCCAACTGACTCAGTCACCACTCACTGCAATAAAAGTGACAGGATGATTGAACGGTAAAACCACGATGCAAAGATTACATAATAGCTTTGCAAAGAAGATCCATTTTGCAAAATAATTTTATGTTGATATGATTCAGATGAACTATGTTTTGGAATTCAAATGAGTCTTTCAATCAGACGGTGAATACAAATGAATAGTGATGAATAATGTGTTTCCTGTCTATAGCTCATGATAATCATTACTAAGTATTGTATGCAATGCAGATCTCCATGTGCTCTGTCTGACTCTCATTGTATGCACAAGCACACACACACACACACACACACACACACACACACTCACACACACAAACTGATGCACAAGCACACTCTAACACTTTGAACACCACCTTAAAGGATTACTGCACGTGCTCAGAGCTAACAAATAGCAAAGTGAATCTCCTTGACTGCAAGTCATAATCTGATTCCACCCTTGCCAATTTTAATCTTCTTCAATCTTTTAGCATTGTATTTACGTACAAACCCCAATTCCGATGAAGTTGGGATGCTGTGTAAAACATGAATAAAAACACAATGATTTGCAAACCTGATAAACCCACATTTTATTCACAATACAACACAGACAATATATCAAGATGTTGAAAGTGAGACATTTTACCATTTCATGAAAAGTATTAGCTCATTTTGAATTTGATGGCAGCAACACATTTCAAAAAAGTTGGGACAGGGCAACAAAAGGCTGGAAAAGTAAGTGGTACAAATAAACAACAACTGGAGGAGCATTTTGCAACTAATTGGGTTAATTGGCATCAGGTCAGTAGCATGACTGGGTGTAAAAAGAGCATTTTAGAGAGGCACAGTCTCTCAGAAGTAAAGATGGGCAGAGGCCCTTCAATCTTCGAATAACTACAATAAAATTCCAGAAATTGTTCCACAATGTAAAATTGGCAAGATCGTGAATATCCCACCGTCTACAGTACATAATATCGTCAAAAATTAAGTGAATCTAGAGAAATCTCTGTGCGCAAGGGACAAGGCCGAAGGTCAATATTGGATTCTCATGATCTTCAGGCCCTCAGGTGGCACTGCATTATAAACAGACATGATTCTGCACAGAAATTCACTGCATGGGCTCAGGAGCACTTCTAGAAATCATTGTCTGTGAACACAGTTTGCCGTGCAATCTACAAACACAAGCTAAAGCTGTATCGTGCAAAGAAGAAGCCATACATGAGCACAATCCAGAAAAGCCAGCGTCTTTTCTGGGCCAAAGCTCATTTGAAATGGACTGAGGCAAAATAAAAAACTGTCCTGTGGTCAGATGAATCAAAATTTGACATTCTTTTTGGAAACCGCAGACAGCATGTTGTGCGTACTAAAGAGGAGGGGGACCGTTCAAATTGTTATCAGTGTACAGTTAAAAATCCTGCATCTCTGATGGTATGGGGTTGCATTAGTGCCTATGGCATGGGCAGCTTACACATCTAGAAAGGCACAATCAATGCTGAAAACTATTTAGAGATTTTACGACAACATAAGCTCCCATCCAGACATAGTTTCTTTTGGGAAAGGCCTTGCATATTTCAGCAAGACAATGGCAAACCACATACTGGATCCATCACAACAGCATGGCTTTGCAGTAGAAGAGTCTGGGTGCTAAACTGACCTGCCTGCAGTCCAAACCGTATATTTGGAAAATATTTGGAGCGTCATAAAATGAAAAATCCAGCAAAGAAGACCCAAGACTTTTGAGCAGCTAGAATCCTACATCTGACAACAGTGGGTCAACATTTCTCTCCCAAAAATCTAACAACTGGTCTCTGGTCACTTCCCAGATGTTTACAGGCTGTTGTTAAAAGAAGATGGGATGCTGCAGAATGGTAATGACCCTGTCTCAACCTTTCTCAGATGTGTTGCTGCCATGAAATTCAAAATGAGCCACTACAGTACCAGCGTGGATAAAGGTTCCACTTTCACCAATGCGCTATTGGCCGTGTGTCAGCTGAAAGTCAGGTAGATGTGCCCTGCTTGCTGAACCGGGAAGCAGAGTGAGTGAGAAGGCATGTTGGCCGGCCGTTTCACCCATATCTTAGTGTAAATCCCCGTCGCAAAGAAGTCCAAATAAGTTCAGCATTGAAATTTTATCGTCGGACAACATGACGTCCATTATATACTGAGTACAAATGAAAACGCACCACTCACAAAATCTGGAATAGCTCAACGGATTGATATGTGAAGTATATACGTATGATGCATTTGAGATAATGAATGATTTAAGAAGACATGTAAACATCATTCAATTTCATTCACGATAATGTTAATGCGCGAGAGAGGTTTAACTGGTGTAGGGGTCAAACAGGAAAGTCAATAACGGGTGTGACCGCCATTTGCATTGAAACATGTGGTGCATCGTCGTCGCATGGAGTTTATCAGTCTCTGGATAGTGTTCTGAGGGATAGCATTCCACTACTGAACAAGGGCAACCTCAAGTTCTCGGATGTTGTCCATCTGGCGTTGACGTGAAAGATGTTGTCCAATTTCATCCCATAAGTGCTCGACAGGGGAGAGGTCGGGTGACAGAGCTGGCCACTGAAGCACGGGGATGTACTGCTGTGCAAGGCACTGCATGGACACCCTTGCAGTGTGTGCCCTAGCGTTGTCCTGTTGGAACGTGTGGACATCGTGGTGTTGGTTGAAGAACGGCACAACATGGTTCTGCAGCACCTGGTCCCGGTAGTAGACGCCGTTCACCCTTCCTCTGCAGATATGGAGAGGGGTTCTGTGACGGTAGCTTATTCCACCCCACACCATAACGCTGCCACCACCCCAACGGTCCGTTTGAACGACACAATCGGCGTTATAACGTTCATCACGTCTCCACCAAACACGTATACGGCCATCTGCGCTCCTTTAGTGAAATCGTGACTCGTCAGAAAAGATGACACCGTGCCATTGTCGTTGTCGCCAATTCTGTTGCCTGTTTGCCCACTCTAGACGCTGGTTTTGGTGACGATCCGTCAATATGGGGCCGAAATAAGGACGTCGTGCACGCAGGCCAGCAGCTCGCAGACGGTTCCGTACGGTGTTGGAGTGAATGAATCCACGTCGTCCTTGGACTTGAGCAGCCGTTCTGGTCGCTGGTAGTGTTCGGTCTCGGACATGATCCCGTACGATCTGACAGTCCTGACGTGCCGTTGTCACATGTTGTTGACCCGGTCGAGGACGGTCCCGAGTGCTCCCCGTTTGCAGAAACCTTTGATGGAGTCTTGCGATCGTTGTGTGTGCGCAGTGTAGTCGTCTGGCAATTTGCCTGGTGCTGGCGCTAATTTGAAGCATGCCTATGGCACGTTCCCGTTCAGGGGCTGTAAGTGTCGACGTTTCACAAGTGTCAGGGAAGAAGTGAAATTTTATTCGGATTCACATGCTTCTAAAGGCAATGTGTGCGCAAATTCAGAGTGAAATTCATTTTTCCCATGGTGTGCGTGCAAGATGTTGCGTTTTTGCAAAAAATTGCCTAGCGTTACAGTTAACTTGAAATTCTCGCATTTCTTGCACCTGGCATGTCGGGTGACATCACTGTTGTGTTGTTGTTGTATAAAAATTATATTGAAGTTCATTTGAACTTAAATATTGACTTTTTTCAAGTGGTGCGTTTTCATTTGTACTCAGTATATTTGTAGTATAGTGTAAACACCTGAAGTAATTTTTGAGATTTGCAAATCATTGCATTCTGTTTTTATTCACGTTTTACACAACGTCCTTACTTTATTGGAATTGGGGTTTGTATTTTTGTCACTCAGGCATTATGCTTTTTGTGTTAAGGAGTTGTCTATGGAAATTCAAGGATTCAAAGGGCTATTTTAGCGCTTCAGCCGAAGGATACAAAGAATCTCAGCTGGTTTGCCATTGTCGATAATCATAGAGGAAAAATACCCTCTTCTTCTTCAACCCCATTTCCAAAGAAGTTGGAACACTGACAAATGTAGATAAAACAGAATGCAATGACTTGTAAATCAATTAAAACCCTATATTTCATTGAAAATAGAACAAAGACAGTGCTTCAAATGTTGAAACTGATCAATCTTATTGTTTTTTGAAAAATGTCTCCTCATTTTGAATTTGATGTCAGCAACATGTTTTTAAAAAGTTGGGAAGGGACAATGAATGTTTGGAAAAGTAGTGGGATGCTAAAAAATACAACTGGCAGAACATCTCACAGCTAATTAGATTCATTAGCAACAGATCAGTAAATGATTGGGTAAAAAAAGTCTTTCATTAGTAAATATGGTGAGAGCCACTCCACAAAAGCCAGCATAGGAAAATAGTTCAACTATTCAAGGGTAACATTTTCAACTTAAAATTGCAAAGAATTTGGAGATTTTACCCTCTATGGTACATAATATCATTAAAAGATTCTGAGAATCCAGAAAAATTTCTACACGCATGGACAAGGCCAAAATCCAATTTTGAATTGCTAGGTATACTCAGCAACAAAAGTTTCTGTGACACCATTTATGTGTATGTTATAAATGACACGCAAAGATCTCAATGCAATCAATATGTTTATTTAACAGGAGAAACACTGACTTTTCAGTGCCAACGTCACTCAAAACGAAAAATGTCATTTTCATGCGTCATGAAGCACTTGTCTGACATCTAACCAATTGTGACCTTCACACTTCAATACCGGGTGTGACTTCCTCGTGCCATGATGCAAGCAACGCATCTCCGGCGCATGGACCGAATCAGATGTGCCAGAAATTGCTGTGGGATGTCATTCCAAATCTGACGTAGACGTTGTCGCAATTCCTGGAGTGTAGCTGGCGGGTTATCCAACCGCCGTAAACGTCGATCCATCTCGTCCCAAAGATGCTCGATTGGGGACATGTCTGGGGATCTGGCTGGCCATGGCAGGACATTCACATGTTGTTGCATCAGATACTGCTGTACAATCCTTGCAACGTGTGGTCTGGCGTTATCATGTTGCAGCGTTATTCCGGGACCATGTTGCATCAAAAACGGTACCACCAATGGCCGTAGCACTTCATCGCGATATCTTTGACCTGTCAGATTTCCATCAATAACAAGCAAATCTGTTCTGTTTCTAGCCGTGATCCCTCCCCAAATCATGACACTACCACCTCCAAAACGATCAAATTCCTGAACACAGTTGTTGGCATAACGTTCTCCACGTCGACGGTATACACGTAAACGACCATCATGTCGGTTAAGCATGAATCTTGATTCATCAGTGAAGAGTACAAGATCCCACTGACGTTGGATCCACCGTCGATGTTGTTGTGCCCACTGTAGACGCAGTCGTCGGTGTTGTACTGTGAGTATTGGACGTCTTGCTGGCCGACGTGGGACAATGCCAAAATGACGGAGACGGCGACGGATTGTCTGTGCAGACAGTCGCCTCAAACCAGGTATCGTTCTTGCAGTTATGGTTGCAGGTTGGAATCGATTTCGGAGATGGGTTGTTCGAATCCAGTTGTCCTGTCTGGGAGTGGTTACTCGTGGACGGCCGCTGCGAGGACGGTCTCTGACATGTCTTGTCTGCTGATGACGCTGCCATAAGTTCCAAATGGTGTTTCGGTGGACATTCAGGCGATGAGCAACTTCCCTCTGCGAGGTTCCGGATTCAATCATCCCAATGGCCCTCCACCGATCATTTTCAGACAGTCTTGGCATTTAGAGGGTAGAGTTCCTGATCCGAAATGGCTGTGTTTTCGATAAGTGATGCTTCCGTCGTTCATCAGGCACAATGTGAACATTCCAAAAATTCTCCTCTTTTATTGCCATCCACAAGCATGATTTACGCACATTTTCACGTGCAAAGTCATTTTCTCGCATTTTCATGATTTCCATTTCAATGTTGTGTTTACGTGTACTGTTTCAGTCTGATATCACCATGTATGACAATTTCATAATTGCGTTATGAAAAATAATTAACAATATTGGTGTCACAGAAACTTTTGTTGCTGAGTATATTTCAGGTCCTAAGGTGGCACTCCTTTAAGAACAGACAGGATTCTGTGGTAGAAATCATTGCATGGACTCGGGAACACTTCTGTAAACCATTGTCAGCCAACACAGTTTGTCACTGCAACCAAAAATGCAAGTTAAAACTTTGCCATGTGGAGCTTAAACCATATGCAGTATAAACAAGATCCAGAAACACTGCCCTCTTCTCTGGGCCCAAGCTCATTTAAAATGTTCTCAGGCAAAGTGGAAAACTGCCCAGCGATTTGACTAATCAAAAAGTTAAAATGATTTGAAAATCTTTGCATTCTGTTTTTATTTACAGTTTACACAGTATCCCAACTCTTTTGGAAGGGGGTTGTATGATTATTGGCGGTTGACAACAGGGCTGGATGCAGCTTGCTTTGACTGGGGGTGCAGTGAAAATTTCTGGGGGGTGTAACGGTACACAGTGGTGGTATAATTTCTAGTTCTCAGTATATAACTATCTATTACTATAACTAAATCTACATGAGGCCCGTTTTTAACATAGACTGCTTCAGAGCCCTGTCGTTAAGACCATGCTCACTAACTGTATCACCCGCAGTACCATTATTCTCTGAACAATGAGAGGAAGAAAAGCTAATGCTAGTGAGATCTGCCTGCTTTTGAGTAGGTCTTGCACTAGACGTGTCTAAGCTACACTACAGGCCAAAAGTTTGGGGCCACCCTCAGATTAAAAAAAAAATCAAATGAAAACACCGCTAAGACAGTTTCAATACGTCATACAGTCACGTTTCTAGCAAGGATTCAGGCTGAACAGGACATTTTTGTGAGACTTTGCTCAGACTGTAGATTAATCAAAATAACCCCCTTTCGCCTTGATCACTGCGTCACAAATTCTTGGCATGCGATACATCAGTTTCTTGAAGTATGCTGCTGGCAGTGATTCCCATGCAGATTTCAAGTGTTCAAACGATTGTTCTTCATTGCTAGGGTTGGAGCACCGGACCTGTCTATCAAGTTCATCCCATGCCAGTTCAATAGGAGAAAGTTCTGGAGACTGGTGGCCAAATCATGTTTCTTAAGGCATTCTGCTCGTCTTTTTTTAATAAATGTAGTTTTGGCGCAGCTTTGAAGAATGTTTGCGGTCATTGTCTTTTTTTAAAATCTGAGGGTGGCCCCAAACTTTTGGCCTGTAGTGTAGTAGATGCTTTGGTGATTATAAATCTATGTATCATATATTCTTTTTTCCTTCAAACAAACTTGTACGCAAAT
Organism: Gymnothorax reevesii; assembly: GCA_029721435.1. Classification (NCBI taxonomy): domain Eukaryota; kingdom Metazoa; phylum Chordata; class Actinopteri; order Anguilliformes; family Muraenidae; genus Gymnothorax; species Gymnothorax reevesii. The sequence continues at coordinate 35,233,723 of CM056579.1, read as the reverse complement.
AAGAAAAAGTGGTTGTGGATCACCAAGCTAACCAGGACTAGCTTACATATTTATGTCAACTGAAAGACTATGTCGACAATGAAATATGACGAGCACAAATAAAGGTATAAGCTTAAATTAAGGTATGGAGTATTAGTGTTTAATAGTACAACCCCAATTCCGAAATTGTTGGGACAAAGTGTAAATTGTGAAAAAAATCAAAACGCAATGACTTTCAAATAACACCAGCCAGTATTTTATTCACAGTAGAACAGAGATAACATAGCAAATGTTGAAACTGAGAAATTTTACAATTTTATCCACAAAATGAGCTCATTTCAGATTTGATGGCTGCTACAAGACTCAAAAAAGTTGGGACAGGGGCCTGTTTACCATGTTGTAGCATCTCCTCTTCTTTTTCACACAGAGTGGAAGCGTCTGGGCATTGAGGGGGACAAGTTTCTTGAGTTCAGCTACTGGAATTTGATCCCAATCTTGTTTAATACAGACTTCCAGCTGCTTTGGGTCTCCTTCGACGGACTTTTCATTTAATTATGCGCCAAATGTTCTCAATTGATGAAAGATCAAGACTGCAGGCAGGCCAGTTCAGCAGATGGACTCTTCAACCATGAAGCCATGCTGTTGTAATAGCTGCAGTATGTGGTTTTGCTTTGTCCTCCTGAAATACACAAGGCCTTCCTTGGAATAGATGTCGTCTGGAGGGGAGCATATGTTGCTCGAAAACCTTTATACACCTTTCAGCATTCATGGTGCTTTTTAAAACATACAAGTGTCCCACACCATATGCTCTAATGCATCCCCATTCCATCAGAGATGCTGGCTTTTGAACTGAACAAGAGGGGTGGTCTTTCTCCTCTTTAGCCCGGAGGACACAACGCCCATGATTTACAACAAGAATGTCAAATTTGGACTCGTCCGACCACAGGACACTTTGCCACTTTGCTACAGTCCATTTTAAATGAGTCATGCCCCAAAGAACACGGCGGCGCTTCTGGATCATCCTCAACAATGGCTTCCTTTTAGCATGATATAGTTTTAGGTGGCATCTGTCGATGGCATGGCGGACTGTGTTTACAGACAGTGGTTTCTTGAAGTATTCCTAGGCCCATTTAGTAATGTCAATGACAGAATCATGCCAGTGAGTGATGCATTGGCGTCGGAGGGTCCAAAGATCACAGGAATCAAGTCAAGTTCTTTGGCCTTGTCCCTTACGCACAGAGATTTTTCCAGTTTCTCTGAATCTTCTGATGATGTTATGCACTGTCGATGATGAGACCTTCAAAGCCTTTGCAATTTGACGTTGAGGAACATTGTTTTTAAAGTATTCCACAATTTTTTTACGCAAGCCTTCACAGGTTGAAGAGCCTCTGGCCATCTTTACTTCTGTGAGACTCTTATATTTTATTAACTTTTTCAGCCCTTTTTTTGCCTTTGCCTGTTTCCCAACTTTTTTGAGATGAGCTACAAAAATTTTGTGGATAAAAATGTAAAATGTCTCAGTCTCAACATTCGAAATGTTATCTATGTTCTATTGTAAATAACATATTGGCTCGTGATCCGAAAGTCATTGCATTTTGATTTTATTCACAATTTACACTTCAACCCAAATATTTCAGAATTGGGGCTATAAAAACTAATTATACAATCAAAAGTTAATGAAATCGCGGTCCAACATGCCTGACAATTGCTTGAGGTGAGACGAGTGTGATAAGAAACCTCTGGTTGATATCAGTTTTATCAGAGACTGTGGAGGTGGAGCCACAGACTTTGTGGCCAATATTCAACCAGCTAATCAGAAACATCAAGAGAATCAATTTGAAAAATGCTATTAAATGATTGAACGATCTTTAGATTTTGGCTAAAGCATATAGTCAATGGGCTGAAGTAAAGTCATCAGCAGGAACTGGGAAAAAACTGGGGAGCGCATAGCCCAACTCTGCACCCCCCTGGATCCGGCCATGGCTGGCAATCCAGTTAACAATGTTCATATCCTTCAGCTAAAGTGCTAAAATAGCGCTTTGAATCCTCGAATTTCCATAGAAAACTCCTTAATATGAAAAGCATAATGCCTGAGTAACTGAGAACATATATAAATACAATGCAAAACAATAACGGATTTACAGTAGATTTTGACTAGCGGTTGAACGGATTCTCTTGGCTGATAGTTGTGAGCAAATGAATACGGACTCTAGTTGTGCTGGGCTGTTCAGAAGTTATTCAGAGTAAACAACAGTTGTATCATGAAAGTATGAGGGACCTGAATGCTTCATCTCTTTTCCCCCTCCCCAGATAAGGTTTTGATATAAGAGGGTTTTTTGCGCAGAGGGAAAGCGTGCCAGCACAGATGCAATAAAACTAACTTCAAGAATTGTGTTTTATTATAATAATTAATTTCAATATGTTATTGACACAACTGAGATAAAACATATAAGTAATTCAATAATTCAAAGTTATTTATTTTGAAGAACTGGAACAGAAAAAATGCATACCGTATTTTGTAGAGGTCTTGGGCAGCATAGATTCTATGAATATGAACTTGGTTTTACATTTTCTTATATATTCTCATATATTTCTTACTACAGTCATGCATCTATTCAGTTGTCTGTACTAGTGTAAAGTGAGGGGCCCTCAACCTTAGGGTTTTCTTCCAACTAAGCAGTTATATTCCTGATTCAAGAACTACTCAAGAACTTTAGAAAAGATTCAAAGAGTTGATCAGAAAAATCTAATGTGTCTACATGGCTGGAATTAAATCCTCCACTCACCTCAGCCCTTTCTAAATCAGAGTGAAAAATCCTGACCTGTGAGAACTGAGGCAGTTTTACCAGCAAATGGTGGTCACAGGAAATATTAATTAGCCTTAGTAATCAACTCTTAGGTGCTTCTTATACTACATTTTTGATCATTATAAACGTCTTTGCTTTTCACTTTTTGCACAATGCACCAATACATCTATCAGACACAAATAAGATGACATTTTCGATGGTTCAAGCACTGAACCTTGTTATCTTTGTTTATAAACTGCTGTTTGTGTGCTTGGTGGTAATATGCAACAGGCAAGAGGAGAAAAAAAAACATAAATTTTCAACAAAGTAGGAATGGCTCGAACCACATAAAGGAGCTAGGAAACATGTTATTGTTGTTACAATTCTGAGAATACAGGCCCTCCCACTTCACATCACTCTTAAAGACAAAAGTAAAACTAAAATACGAGGAGGGTGCTTTTTTGGATTTGAATGGCTGCTTATGTGACTATTTGGCTACTTTTCATTTTGCAAAGTAGCAGGGGCACCACAATCGCCAGATTGGAAATATTATGTGGCGCGGAAATTTGAGCCAGTACATATGGCGGTATACATAACCCTGTTGTCTGAAGTACATTGAAACCAGGCACTATTAAGAGCCCTGTTATGCTGTGTGGAACACACAGACGCTTTGGAAATGTAATGGTTTTTCTCCGTTCCTTTCTCAGTCTCTGGTAATCCGCAGACTCATAAAGAAAGAATACATAATACCTTGCCATTGGTCAATTCTTATACTTCATGCTCATGGGTCACCACAGCCAACCAGTTATCTACATCTACAGTCAATATTATCACACCTCAGTGCATTTCTGCTCATGTCAACGAGGGCCGCTTAATGACAAATTGATCCCCTAATTAAATAGACAAACTCAATGAACCAGATTTACATACACAGTTTAAGACTAATCCCAGCTACAATGTGTGCAATACAGAAAAATGTACTTTAGCTTGGCTTAATCCATATCTGTGAAGCAGGCCCAGTGAGACTGTGAATTGGCAATGGGGTCAATGCTTCATTCTGTGCACTATCACTATACTAAGGAGACGAAGAGATGCGCCATGGACAGGCCGGAAAACATGCCAGATGGCTAATCCGGCCATGTATAATTTCAGAGCAGCACATGGAGCATCATCTTAAACCCATATTATGAATTTTACTTTCAGAGTGCAGAGTTAGAGACGTTTTGTTATACATTGTGTTTTCACTTCTGTTTTCAGACCCCTGAGTCAGAGCGAGTATGTTATGTATTTTGTTATAGCTCCTGTTGTTCAGAGTGCAGAGTTAGACCCATTGTGTGACATATTGTGTTTTCTGTTTTTTTCAGACTGCTGAGTTATAGCCACTTTGTTATATATTGTGTTATAGCTTCTGTTTTTCAGACTGCTGAGTTATAGCCATTGTGTTATATATTGTGTTATAGCTTCTGTTTTTCAGACTGCTGAGTTATAGCCATTCTGCTATATATTGTGTTATAGCTTCTGATTTTCAGACTGCTGAGTTATAGCCATTGTGTTATATATTGTGTTATAGCTTCTGTTTTTCAGACTGCTGAGTTATAGCCATTGTGTTATATATTGTGTTATATCTTCTGTTTTTTAGACTGCTGAGTTATAGCCATTGTGTTATATATTGTGTTATAGCTTCTGTTTTTCAGACTGCTGAGTTATAGCCATTCTGCTATATATTATGTTATAGCTTCTGTTTTTCAGACTGCTGAGTTATAGCCATTGTGTTATATATTGTGTTATAGCTTCTGTTTTTCAGACTGCTGAGTTATAGCCATTGTGTTATATATTGTGTTATATCTTCTGTTTTTCAGAATGCTGAGTTATAGCCATTCTGCTATATATTGTGTTATAGCTTCTGTTTTTCAGACTGCTGAGTTATAGCCATTCTGCTATATATTGTGTTATAGCTTTTGTTTTTCAGACTGCTGAGTTATAGCCATTCTGCTATATGTTGTGTTATAGCTTCTGTTTTTCAGACTGCTGAGTTATAGCCATTGTGTTATATATTGTGTTATATCTTCTGATTTTCAGACTGCTGAGTTATAGCCATTGTGTTATAGCTTCTGTTTTTTAGACTGCTAAGTTATAGCCATTGTGTTATACATTGTGTTATAGCTTCTGTTTTTTAGACTGCTGAGTTATAGCCACTGTGTTATATATTGCGTTATAGCTTCTGTTTTTCAGACTGCTGAGTTATAGCCATTCTGCTATATATTGTGTTATAGCTTCTGTTTTTCAGACTGCTGAGTAAGAGACAATGTGTTATATAATGTGTTATAGTATCTGTTTTTCATAGTGCATTCAGAGCCAGTGCATTTAATATTGTTATAGCCTCCATTTTTGAGAGTGCAGAGTTAGAGCCATTATATTGTCCATTGTTTTATAGCTCCTGTTTTTCCAGAGTGCAGAGTTAGACCTATTGTATTATACATATTGTGTTCTCTGTTTCTCAGACTTCAGGTATAGCCATTGTGTAATATATTGAGCTATAGTTTTTCAGACTGTTGAGTTAAAGCCATTGTGTTATGTATTATGTTATAGCTTCTGTTTTTCATTGGGCAGTCAGAGCCATTGTGTTTTATATCGTGTTATAGCTATTTTTCTGAGTCCAGAGTCAGAGCTATTGTGTTGTACATAGTTTTTTTTACTGTAGCTCCTGTTTCTCAGAGTGCAGTTTGAGACATTTTATTAGGTATTGTGTTATCTCTTTTGTTTTTCAGATAGCTGAGTTAGTCATTGTGTTATACATTGTGTTATAGCTTCTGTTTTTCGGATTGCCAAATGTATCACAATGCTGTAAAAAATTCTTTGTATTCTTATTATTTTTTTAAAAATTCTAATTTTGCTCATTGGTCATATTTAACTGTTTCAGATCATCCAGCCAAATTTGATATTAGACAAAGGCAACAGGAGTAAATACCAAATACAGCTTCAAAATGATAATTTCATTTATTGAAGGCAAAGAGTTATTCAAGACCTAAAAACCCCAAATGAAAATGTAAGTTCCCCCCTAAACCGAATAACTTGGAGGCAACAACTGTAATAATTTGCAATAACTGGCAGTCTTTTATATTGCAGTGGAATAATTTTGCCCCACATTTCTTTGTATAACTGTTTTAATTCAACCATGCTACAGCTTCTCAATCGGATTAAAATCAAAATTTTGACTTGGGATCTCCAAGACCTTCATTCTTTTCGTTTGACCATTCAGAGGTAGACTTGCCTGTGAGCTACAGATATTTACCCAGGGGCATAACCCAACTGGACTTGAGCTTGAGGTCACATCCTGATTTATGGACAAACTCCTTCAGTATTTCTTCATAAAGAGCAGAATTCATGGTTCCATCAATTGTGGCAATCACCCAGGTCCTGAAACAGCAATGCAGACCCAGACCTCCACACTCCCACCATTGTGTTTCACTGTTGATACGATGTTCTTATTGCTGAATGTACTGTTCGGCTTATGCCAGGTGTAATGAGACTTTTAAAGAGATGGTACATTTTTAATGAAAATTCCTCAATTTAAGACAGAAACTTTCCGATATTCATATTTTAACAGAATATTTTACCTGTGGAACGCCACACATCTCTATCAACCTTCTGACTCCACAGCTACTTTTAAATCCAAGTTATTTAATCAGTATGCAGGAAAGCTTTACGATAATTTTTCTCCCAGAAACTGTTGTACATGGTTTGGCAAGTGTCATTGTACACGCTGCCGTATAATAAAGTTTAACTCTTCTTACTCTCCACTCATCAATGTACTTGCTTAGCTTTTAATTGCTTTTATGTTTTTGCGACTTTCTGTATATGCTTCTGCTTTTAATTGTCTTTATCTTTTTGCTAATTTCTGTATACATTTTTGGAGGATCACTCACTATAGGTGCCTTGCACCCTGTGTGATCTCATCCTGACTGTTGTTATCAAAGTTTAATAAATAGACTCAGGTCTTCCAAAAAGTTCCACATTTGAAAAATCTTAGGGGTCATGAAGATGTTTATAGGCAAATGTGAGCTGAACCTTTCTATTATTTTTGGTCAGCAGTGGTTTTTGCTTTTCATCCCCTTCATATAGTTGCAATCAAAATTATTCGACCCCCATTGCAAATTGGGTTTACTGGCAAAATTTACAAACTTTCAGCTGTTTGCAATGAACAGATTAAACAAGAACATTTTAAATAGCTCAACACTGGTTTCTCCAAATTTAACTCAAAATGCCACTTTAAATGACTACTGCAGTTTCAAAATTATTCAACCCCCTAAATAGAGTCTGTCATAAGAGCCTATTTGCAAGTCAGGTATTGTCTCAAGCACACCTAATGCAGCTTATCAAGAGCTTAATTAGTTGCATCAGGTTTGCTTGAGATAGAACTCATCATATACTTGCACTCGCTAGGTATTTGTTGACAGTGACATTTGATTGCATATCGGAAAAATGGCTGTCAAGAGCATTGTCCAAAAAGCTAATAGAGGAGATCATTGCCTGGCACAAGCAAGGAGAAGGATACAAAAAGGTAGCACAGGCACTGAATATTCGTAGAGATAAAGTTGGAAGCATAGTTTGCAAGTTCGAAGGAAGAGTGGCTCCAGTCCAAGATTGTGGCAGACAGAGGAAGCTATGATTGGCTGCCACCAGATTCCTGACGAGACAGGTGGTCAAAGGAGTTAAAAACCCTCGGGTGACGACAGGAGACCCGCAGCAAGGTTTGGAGGCAGGAGGCACTGAGGTTTCTGTTTGCACAGAAGGGCGCATTCTAAACACATACACCACAACTGATCCAAAAGCACAAGCTCCAATTTGCACAGAACCATATAAATAAGCCACAGAAATTTTAGGATGCTGTTCTGTGGAGTGATGAAACAAAACTGGAACTTTTCGGGTGATGAATCAGTGGTATGTCTGCAGGAGGAATAAAGAAGCATATGCTGAAAAGTACACCCTGCCTACAGTGAAGAATTGTGGGGGCTTTTCGATACTCAGCGGCTGCGTTGCTTCCTCTGGCACTGGAAACCTGCGAAGTGTGAAGGGCAAGATGGATTCAGTCAAGTACCAGGATATCCAAGGAGAAAATGTCATGCCATCTGTAGGGAAGCTGACGCTTAGGCATCATTGGACCTTCCAACAGGACAATGATCATAAACATACCTCAAAATCCACCAAGGCTTGGTTTCAGAAGTCTGGGAAGATTTCGAAGAGCCCATCACATTCGCCTCACTCGAACCCCATAAAAAAAATCTCTGCTGGGATTTGAAGAAGGCAGTTGCAGCATGCAAATCCCAGAATATTAGTGAATTGGAGGCCATTGTCCATGAGGACTGGGCTAAGATTCCTTGGGAATGCTGCCAGAAGCTGTTGTCTGCTTATGCATCACATTTCCAGCAGGTCATAGTGGCTCAGAGGGTGCTCTATTAAGTATTAAAGATGCTTGTCATGAAGGGGTTGAATAATTTTGAGCCTGCAGTAGTCATTAAGTGCGGCATTTTGTGTTGAATTTGGAGAAGACACTTGTAATATTTGTTTTGTTGAGCTGGTTTAACTGATCTTGTTTGATTTGTTCATTGCAAACAGCTGAAAGTTTGTAAATTTTGCCAGTAGCCCTAATTTGCAGTGGGGGTTGAATAATTTTGATTGCAACTGTATATGCCATTTTTGCCCAGATTCTTTCTTAATGTAGAATTGTAAAAACTGGCTTTAATTGAGGAGAGGCCCACAGTTTGTGACCTTTTGGTTGAGTCATTGATGCTGTCTTGGAGGAATTTGGTGGACTGGCCACTGCTGGGATGGTTCACCACTGTTCCAAATTTTCTGCATTTATAGATAATAGTGCTTACCTTGGTTTGCTGTAATCCCAGAACCTTAGAAATGGCTTTGTACCTCTTTCTAGACTGATAGATGTCAGCTACTTGGCTTCTTATCTGTTCTTGAATTTTTCAAATTGCAGCACTGTTTTCTTCTTTTTGTCTACTTCAAACTGTCATACAAGTTCGACTAAGTGATGTTTGATTGGAAATGGCTGCCACTAATCAGGTCAAGGCGTCTACTGAAATTGAACCCAATTATAAATTACATTTGTTTAAATTTTGATTAAGTAACTAAGGGGGCAATTATTTTTTACATTTAGGGCCAGGTAGAGTTAGATAGCTTAATTTCCTTCAAAACATTAAATCACCATTCAGAAACAGCATTTTGTGTTTATTGGGGTTGTCTTTGTCAAATATTATAATTAGTCTGGTGATCTGAAACTTTTAAGTGAAGCAAATATGTAAGTATAGAAAAAAAGTTTGGGAAGGAAGGAAGAACTTTTCCACTGCACAGTGTGGTGTTATAGCTTGTTTTTCAAAGTGCAGAGTTAGAGCCATTGTGTTATACATTGAGTCATGGCTTCTGTTTTTCAGAGTGCAGAGTATTATATATTGTGTACCAATATTTTTCAGAGTCCAGAGTTTTTGTTATTGTGTAATAGTTATTGTACAATATATTGTTTTATAGCTTCTTTTTCTAGTTGGCAATTTTTTTGGAAATGTACAAATGCTCTGTTGATGTACAGCTGCCAAAAAAACTGCAGCACTGAGTACTTGATGAGGCAGGGAATTCCCTTTAATTAAAAAAAAAACCCATAAAACTTGGCAGTGGAACATTACTCTACTTTGACTACAGATAATTAATTCCATTAGTCCAAATCCCAGAAAACAAGAAATATTACTCACATAATAAACATTCAAAATATTGAGTCACGATTTTCATACATTTAATTTTGCATTTGAAACAATTTGAACACCTTGCAATCACTTCATAGTCTTGAAACTACAGTTTAATTGCAGTCATAAAGAACAGGGGGATCCATCAACAATAAGAGGACAATATAGCTCAAAAAGGCTCCAGTTAGGGGACACTCAAAACGTTTGGGTCATGTAACAGTTAGGGAATCAATGCTCCTTTGAACCTTGGATGGATTCATTGGCAAACATAACACAGCGAGTGATTTTCCTCAAACCATTAACATCATCATTCATCAAGTGGAACCGACTCCAGCAAAGAGAGAAAGAACTCAAAGAATTTAAGAACTCAAAGTGCTCTTCAGCATTGTTTTCTCAAATTAATAGCACGTAACTCATACCTTGTTTAGTCGATATAATGGCGGTAATACATATTTTTAAAAACGGGATCATTCCCCAAGGGCTTACGGAACAAAAGAGCCTCACGTATCAATATTTGTCACAAGCGCCTCCTCCCCCTGCAGTGGTGGGGTATTATATTTTTGGGCTTTGTAAATCAGGGGAATTTCCTAACTGAAACCATGAGATGGTTGGGAATGGAACCTCCACCTCTGGGCAGAGTTTCTGTGAAGTGTGGGAATTAGGCCCCATTATAACTCTGCTGCATGGGGAAAGGGCACCCAAAGATAATGTATGTGGGAAGTTTGCTCTGTAGGAATGGGGCCCCATTGTTACTGCATAAAAACCAACTGATTTTGTTCCCTCTCTCAGTACATTTGTACTCAATGAGAACTAGATACAACAAGTTAACACTTTATCTGGTCTCTTTGTTGATATTCACGTTGTGCTGTTTCAAACTGAAAATTCACAGCTAATGAAGTAAACCCTGGGCCAAATGCAAATAAGGCCATAGCCTGTTTGGCATTCGAATAGAATGATTTTAATCGCAAAAATTATTTACTTCATTTTTTAAAAGATTCCAGTTCATATTAACCCTCCCAGTTGTAATTCGTCTTAAGTCATACATTCGTTTATCACTGATTTCCAGGCAACATTAACATGCATCTTGCTCAAATAACATGTAAATGATATCAGAGTCAGATCTGTCAAGGAGGTGAGCAATCATCATGTCAGTCAGAAAGTCACGCTCAGACTGTTGGAGAAAAACTGTAAAATCAATCGACAAGTAAAAATTAACCAGTGTCGGAAACCTCTTGGGTTGTAAGCATCAGTGGAAACCAGTGATAAATATAGAGGCAGTGTGTTCATGTTTTAACTTATGTTTGTGTTACCCATTTTAGGAAGTGCAGCTAATTTGTTTGCAAAACTATGTTTAAAATTTGTTGACTGTGGTCATCAATTGTGCTAAAACAACCGTCATTGTCATCATCCTTAAAGATTAATTTCCTGTTTTAAAGACTCCCACCAACTCCACTGCACTGCACCTCTTCAGCAGCTGCATGTTAGCCAACATGAGCCATTCCGTCTGATGTCAATCACACTGAGGTTATCTGATGCTAGCAGAAATGTCCATGGAGCCTCGACATAGTCTCACTTCCAGTCACTACGAACAAGAGTTTCAAATGTGAAAGCCACCACCGAACACAAGAAGAGACGGTCTGTCTGCTCTTTGTGTGTGTGTGTGTGGGTGTGTGTGTGTGTGTGTGCGTGTGTGTGTGGGCTATACAGCTATACTCGTCAGAACCAATTATAGAGAAACCATTGATACTGTGAGGACAAGTAAGGGCAATTTGGGTAGTCCTCACAGAGGATTAGGTTTAGGTCAGGGTTCGGTTTAGCCATAATTTGGTTATGGTTCAGAAAAGGCAGTGCAGAATGAATGCAAGTCAATACAAGGCCCTCACAAGTATGGCTATACAAATGTGTATGTGTCTGTGTGTGTGTGTGTGCACATGCATGCGTGTGTTTGAGTGTGTGTGACCATGCATGCGTGTATGATTTTGTTTGACCACAGTTCTTTGCAAAGATTCTGAATTTTGCTCAGTCTATTGAGACGTTTGTTCTACCAGTCACATAGGGTATGAATTTTTAATGAACGTACGTGATATGGAATCAGTTGACACCAGATGCGGGAAAGGGGAATGAGGATTTATTTATAAACCAAAACAAAACAGGCACGAGGGCCAACAAAAAACTTGGCCCAAAGGGTTGCAAAAACAAACTAAGGTAAGCTACACAGAGCTACAAAACAAAGAATGCAAATGACAGAAAACAAAAGGCACTGGAAACTCCAGGCAAGAAGATCAAGAAAAGTAAATAACAAGACTAAATATATATACACAAAACAAGAGGCTGGGACAAGACTAGAAACTAGAAATGCTAGAGAACTATGACAAGAACTTGGCTACACTTGCACAAGCAACGAGAAGCGACTAGAAACAAACTTGAGACACTGTCTGCCAGCCAACTTCCACCGCAACCAGATAAAGGCTTGGTAATCATGACACAAGGGGTAACACCTGGAGAGAGAGAAACAAGAGGCATGGCAAGATCAAGACATGGACTGAGATTGGATGACATGACCTGCTCATTAAGAGAATGAGCGTGCTCAGCTTAAGTACCAATTAAGTATGCAGTTTGAAAGCAGCATGAATGTTTAGAACAGAAAAGCACAGCAAGATCTTGAAATAGCAAAGCAGGAATCATGACAATAAACTCCCTGTCTAAATTAGTAATATTAGTAATGTGCCTATCTAATGAATTACACCACCCAGTGAGAGTTAGTAAATGTTAGTAACTTAAAAACAGTTAATTGTCAATTAAGCTTAGAAAGGCCCGAATCCAGCACAGCACAGAAGGAAGGGGAAATACCAAAGCCAACCATAGCTCAGAAATGTGCAACAACGAAGGCACGGGGCGGAACGCAGACAAGCGGTGGAGTGGCATGGCAGACCTGGCAAGAACAAAAACATGGAAAAGTAAAAACATGGAATGGAAACATGAAATGTGTAATCCTAATACAAGAAACTGTTAAAACTATGACTGTGAACATGAACTATGAAACATGATACTGTGAACTATGAAATCTTGAAACATGAAACTGTTAAAACCATGAACAATACTGTCCTGGCCAAAGGCCAGAACCCTGGAACACAACAGTACCCCCCCCTTACAAAAGCGGCACCTGACGCGGACAAAAAACACCAATAACTAAAATACATGAAGCCGCACAAAACTAAATACAAATCCCACAAGACAAATAACCAACTGAATACTAAGGACAAAAACTCGAAGACACAAAACACCAAACCAAGAAACAGTACCACAAGAAACACTAAACATAGACAAGATTACTAATTTCTCCAGCATGCTGGGGCTAAGGCTTGGGCTATGGCAATGGCTTGGAACTATGGCTATGGCTTGGCTTGAGGTTAGGGGCTATGGCTATGGGCTATGGGGTTGGGGCTGTGGCTATGGCTTGGCTTGAGACTATGGCTTAGGACTGTGGCTTGGGCTTGGGGCTATGGCTTGGGGTGTGACTGGTGGTAATCACGAATGAGGGATTTGTCGAGGATATGCCTGGCCGGGACCCAGGAACGCTCCTCTGGGCCGTACCCCTCCCAATCCACGAGGTACTGGAGGCCCCGGCCCCTCCGTCGGCAATCCAGCAGAGCTTTGACCGTATAAGCCTCCCCTCCGTCGATGAGCCGAGGAGGAGGCGGAGGCTCAGGTGGGGGCATGAGGGGGGAGGTGGCAACAGGCCTCAGGCGTGAGACGTGGAATACTGGGTGGAGCCGTCGCATGGTGGATGGGAGCTTGAGCCGGACAGCAGTGGGGCTGATGATCCTTTGGATTGGGAAAGGACCCAGGAAGCGAGGAGCCAGCTTGCGGCTTTCCACCCGGAGTGGGATGTCCTGCGCAGCTAACCAGACCTTCTGGCCGACCCGATAGTGAGGGGCTGGGCGCCGACGCTTGTCTGCCGTGGTCTTCATGGTCTTACCCGCCCGAACCAAGGCGCGGCGAGCAGACAGCCACACACGGCGACACCGCCGGACGAATGCCCCGGCTGAAGGCACCCCGACTTCCTCCTCCTGGCTGGGGAACAATGGAGGCTGGTAGCCCATACAGCACTCGAAGGGGGAGAGGCCGGAGGCAGAGGCGGCGTGGGAGTTTACGGCGTACTCGACCCAGGGTAGCATGGTGGACCAGGATCTTGGGTTGGTCGAGCACACGCATCGGAGGACCGTCTCCAGGGTTTGGTTGGCCCGCTCAGTCTGTCCATTGGTCTGTGGGTGGTAACCGGAACTGAGGCTGAAGGAGGTGCCAAGGGATGTGCAGAATGCTTTCCAGAACTGGGAGGTGAATTGGGGACCACGATCTGACACAATATCCACAGGAATGCCATGGGGACGGACAACATGCTGGATAAGAAGGTCAGCTGTGGTTTTAGCAGAGGGGAGCTTGGGAAGGGGCACGAAGTGGGCAGATTTGGAGAACCGGTCAACTATGGTGAGGACAGTGGTGTTTCCATGGGAGACGGGCAGGCCAGTGACGAAGTCCAGAGCTATGTGGGACCAGGGACGGTGAGGAATGGGCAGTGGTTGGAGCAGACCAGAGGGAGGTGCGTGGGAGGACTTGGCGCGGGAACAGACTGAGCAGGCAGAAACGAACCCCCGGACCTCTGCTGCCATCTTGGGCCACCAAAAACGGCGCTGAATGAACCGCAGGGTCCGGCCGACCCCAGGATGGCATGACAGGTTGGAGGAGTGGCCCCACTGGAGAACGTCAGATCGGGCAGCTGCAGGGACGTACAGGCAGTTGGCAGGGCAGGCACTGGGCGTAGCTGCGCCGTTCTGGGCGTTGCGGACCAGCTCCTCAATCCGGAGGCACACATTGTTGACGAAGCAGGTCCTTGGCAGGATGGAGCTGGGCTCTCCCTTGGATGAGGAAGCGTCGAAACGCCTGGAGAGCGCGTCAGCCTTGGTATTCTTGGACCCTGGTCTGTAGGCCAGGGAGAAGTTAAACCGGTCGAAAAAGAGGGCCCATCTGGCTTGTCTGGGTGTCAACCTCTTGGCTGAACGGAGGTACTCTAGGTTTTTATGGTCCGTCCAGACCAGGAACGGAACCCTTGCCCCCTCAAGCCAGTGCCTCCACTCCTCCAGGGCCAGCTTCACCGCCAGCAGCTCCCGGTTCCCGACGTCGTAGTTGGACTCCGCAGGCGTCAGTCGGTGGGAGTAGAACGCGCACGGGTGTACCTTCTGATCATTGCTGGATCTTTGGGATAGTACCGCACCAACCCCGACATTGGAGGCATCCACCTCCACAATGAACTGCTTGGCGGGGTCGGGGGTGGTGAGGATGGGCGCGGTGGTGAAGCGCCTCTTCAGCTCACAGAAGGTCACCTCGGCTTGCGGAGTCCAACGGAATGGCACCTTGATGGAGGTAAGGGCCGTCAGGGGAGCTGCCACGGTGCTATAGTTCCTGATGAATCGCCTATAGAAATTAGCGAATCCTAGGAAGCTCTGTAGGGCCTTGCGGTCCTTGGGTGCGGGCCAGTCCACCACAGCCTTGACCTTCTCTTCGTCCATGCCCAGGTGGTTAGGGGAGATGACGTGCCCCAGGAAGGAGGTAGTGGTGGTGCTGAACTCGCACTTTTCAGCCTTGACGAAGAGGCGGTTTTCGAGGAGGCGGCGGAGCACCTGGCGAACATGGTTAGTGTGCTCCGTCTTGTCCCGGGAGAAGATCAGGATGTCGTCAAGGTAGACGTAGACGAACCTCCCGATCATGTCTCCAAGCACATCGTTCACCAAGTTCTGGAACACTGCGGGCGCGTTGGTCAGGCCGAATGGAACCACCAGGTACTCCCAGTGGCCGCTAGGGGTGTTGAAAGCGGTCTTCCATTCGTCGCCCTCCCTGATGCGCAAGAGGTGGTAGGCATTCCGCAGGTCCAGCTTGGTGAAGATGGCCGCCCCCTGGATAACATCAAACGCCGAGGACATCAGTGGAAGCGGGTAGCGGTTCCTGACCGTGATCTTATTGAGCCCTCGGTAATCGATGCAGGGGCGCAGGGAGCCATCCTTCTTCTTGACGAAGAAGAAGCCTGCCCCCGCGGGAGAGGAGGATGGACGGATGATGCCAGCTGCAATGGACTCCCGGATGTACTTGTCCATGGCCCCCCTCTCTGGCTCAGACAAGGCAAAGACACGACCCCTAGGAGGCGCTGTGCCAGGCTGGAGGTCAATAGCACAGTCATACGGACGGTGCGGGGGCAGGGACACCGCACGGGACTTGCTAAAGACTGTTGCTAGGTCGTGGTATTCGGGGGGCACTCTGGAGACGTCTGGCCTCCCCTCGGGAGCTGGTCCACCCACAGAGCAAGAAGGTCGGGAGTCGAGGAGGCAGCTGGCTGAACAGGAGGCACTCCACTCCCGCACCTCATGGCGGGCCCAGTCGATCACCGGCCCGTGTAGCGCCAACCAGGGATGACCCAGGACAATAGGGGAGCGAGGTGTCTCGGTCACGAACAGCCGGATCTGCTCGCGGTGGTTACCGGACGCCAGCAGCTGGATGGAAACGGTCCGGAAGGACACCTTAGCTAGGGGTTGCCCACCCAGCCCTGAGATGGACAATGGGCTGGGAAGATGGCATAGGGGAACCCCCCACTCAGCAGCAGCTCTGGCGTCGATAAAGTTTTCCTCAGCCCCCGAGTCAATGAGGGCGGTGGTCTTGCGGGAGCGGCCCTCCCAGGTCAGGGTCACCGGAACGCAGGTCCGGCGGTAGGAGGAGGTCTCCTTGGATGAAGCACCCACCAGTACTCCTCCAGACGCTAGGGGGCGCTGTTTTGACTGACAGCCTCGCACCGCATGACCCTGCTGGCCGCAGTAAAAACACGCCCCCGACCTCCTTCTCCGTTGGCGCTCCTCCTGGGTGAGCCGGGACCTCCCGATCTCCATGGGAGATGCCTCCCCAGGAGGGGGTGTGGTGGTGCTTCTCCTCGGCTGGTCCTGAGGCGACGCACGACTGGGACCCGGGGGTTGGATCTGACCAGCTGGGGCAGAACGTCGGCCAGGGCTAAGGGTGAGCGCCCTCTCCTCCAGGCGGCTGTCAATACGCAGGGCCAGGTCTATAAGGGCCTCTGGAGACTCAGGGATCTCACAGAAGAGCAGTCGGTCTTTGACTGGTTCGGACAGCCCCTGGAGGAACACGTCACACAGCGCCTCCCTGCTCCAGCCCGACGTGGCTGCCACCGTCTGAAAATCGATGGCGTAGTCCGCCACCGATCTCCTCCCCTGCCTCATCCTCAGTAGCTCCCGTCCTGCGGCTCTCCCCTGCTTGGAGCGGTCAAAGATGCGCAGTAGCTCCTCCGCCAAGGCCTGGTAGGTGGTAGTGCAGGGCTGCCGAGCCTGCCATGCGGCAGTTCCCCACAAGCGAGCCCGCCCCGTCAGCTGGGAGAGGACAAAGGCGACTCGGGCCGGCTCTGAGGCGAAGGTGGAGGGCTGCAGAGCGAAACACATCTCACAGGAGGTGAGGAAAGCCCTGCAGAACCCTGGTTCTCCACCGTACCTTTCGGGCGGTGGAAGGCAGGGCTCAGGACCAGGGTGGACAGCTGGCTGCAGCTGAGATGCTTCTGCGCCGGGCTGGCGCACAGGGGTGACGGGTGGCTGGTGTGCTGCAGGAGCCCGGGGCTGGACAGCTGGCATGATGGGACCCTGGCTGGGACTTGCCCGGGGAAGGCTGGCTTGCAGTGTGGCCAGCGCAGCTGTCAGCTCCTGGATCTGCTGCCGTTGATGCAGCAGCTCAGCCTCTCGCTGGGCGATCCTGCACTCCATCCCGCTGGTGTCAAGGAGACAGTGTCTACTGATATGGAATCAGTTGACACCAGATGCGGGAAAGGGGAATGAGGATTTATTTATAAACCAAAACAAAACAGGCACGAGGGCCAACAAAAAACTTGGCCCAAAGGGTTGCAAAAACAAACTAAGGTAAGCTACACAGAGCTACAAAACAAAGAATGCAAATGACAGAAAACAAAAGGCACTGGAAACTCCAGGCAAGAAGATCAAGAAAAGTAAATAACAAGACTAAATATATATACACAAAACAAGAGGCTGGGACAAGACTAGAAACTAGAAATGCTAGAGAACTATGACAAGAACTTGGCTACACTTGCACAAGCAACGAGAAGCGACTAGAAACAAACTTGAGACACTGTCTGCCAGCCAACTTCCACCGCAACCAGATAAAGGCTTGGTAATCATGACACAAGGGGTAACACCTGGAGAGAGAGAAACAAGAGGCATGGCAAGATCAAGACATGGACTGAGATTGGATGACATGACCTGCTCATTAAGAGAATGAGCGTGCTCAGCTTAAGTACCAATTAAGTATGCAGTTTGAAAGCAGCATGAATGTTTAGAACAGAAAAGCACAGCAAGATCTTGAAATAGCAAAGCAGGAATCATGACAATAAACTCCCTGTCTAAATTAGTAATATTAGTAATGTGCCTATCTAATGAATTACACCACCCAGTGAGAGTTAGTAAATGTTAGTAACTTAAAAACAGTTAATTGTCAATTAAGCTTAGAAAGGCCCGAATCCAGCACAGCACAGAAGGAAGGGGAAATACCAAAGCCAACCATAGCTCAGAAATGTGCAACAACGAAGGCACGGGGCGGAACGCAGACAAGCGGTGGAGTGGCATGGCAGACCTGGCAAGAACAAAAACATGGAAAAGTAAAAACATGGAATGGAAACATGAAATGTGTAATCCTAATACAAGAAACTGTTAAAACTATGACTGTGAACATGAACTATGAAACATGATACTGTGAACTATGAAATCTTGAAACATGAAACTGTTAAAACCATGAACAATACTGTCCTGGCCAAAGGCCAGAACCCTGGAACACAACAGTACGTAAGTATGAACATTTAAAATATTCTTTATATCTCTTCATCAAATGTAAAATAATCAAGCAATACATCTTCTAATACTTTAACAATGGCAACAACTTTATCAAAAAAAGGTGGACAAACCCGAGAGTACAGCAGTCCCGTATCCGTCTCACTCTACTTATGCTCATTTTGAAAATTCGCATTGGAAAAAGTAGTTGAAATGGCAAAATGGGAATAAACTTCCTTTAGGTCGCATAAAAGTTTATAAGCTCGTGAGAGGTCATTTTTCCTAATGCGATAAAGCGTTACTGTACATAACATGAGATGGAAACAGCTTAAGCGACTGTAGCCGACTAGTTCTGACATAGCTTAGTTACTGCCGCTGCGCGCATTAGCATTTGACTCCATCTTCATCTCTGGACATCGTCAAATATTGCAATCATTAGCTGAAAGAAAAGTTCTATGACAAATCGTCATAGAAACCTCTCTATTTTTATAGCGTCTTGTTTCTCCTCCAGTTCTTTCTGTTTCAGTTGTTTCACTTCAGTTTGTTTCTCTTCTAGCTTGCCCGTTTGCGACCTCTTCTTTTTCTGCTGTTCTGTACATGTCACAAGCGCCCTCTACTGCCATCTTGTGGTGAAACTGACTTACTTTAATCGAGTTTATTCGCTCCAAGCCAGTTGATGGAAACATAGGTCATTCAAATGTTCTTTTAAGCAAATTTTTCTAAAATTCAGTTCAAATTCCCTAGACATGAGATGGAAACTTTTTCCATAACAGGCTTTAATACTTCCCCAAAGTACTTTACCTTAGCATAATATTGAAATATACTGCCCAAAAATGCTTCATAACAGCAGTTCCAGACCATCACATGCTAAATAAGGGCAGAACTCATTTGTTCACAGAAAATAAATACATGTGCATATTACTCTTAACATGCTACAGTACAGATACTACACTACATTATGGTTAACACTCCGGAGCTGGACCAATCAAAATGCTGGCCACATACAGACCATCTGTTCTCCTTTTCTGGCCTCCACGACACCCCCAACTAACCAATCAGCAGCCGTTTTGACCAGTCTAATACTAACTCATCCTCACAAATCAAAAAATATATCATTTCTATTTTCGGAGGCCCTTTTAGTTTAAGTTTAATTCATAGACAAAAGACTAACGTACTTTACATTGAATGATTGAATGAATGAATTGGCATATCCTTGAATTGAACACACACACACAAACACACACACATCAAGATACCTTATTCTTATATTTTTATTCAATTTATCCACATTTACAGTCAGCACTTCCTACTTCCTTTTGTGGCCTGAGATTATACACTCATCCAATCATTTCGCCAGCGCTTTTCCTGTGTCCTGAGCTTTGATTACATGTCACAGCGCACATTCCAGTGACAGCTCTGCCTGTTGCAGTGCGCTTTCTCACAGCACTCTAAACCCTATTTTCTTTGAATGAGGTTATGCCTTTGTTGTGTGAATTGCCCATCCATGCCCTAGCAACTTCCCCAAGTCGGAATGCCGCCGGAATTCCGAGACTCGCTGCCAGCTTTTGGCTACCTGGTAAAAGGGATTAGAGCCGCTTTGTCGTCTTGGCCTGGGAATGGAGAGTGGCTGAACTTCTGACCAAGTCAGATAAGAATGACAATTACCGAGCCAGCTCCAGGGGTCACATTATGGTTAACAGTCCGCAGCGCAGAGTTTGAGTAAAGATAATACATTCGCTTTTACTCTCGTGCAATGGCAATAATTAACACTTGAATTCTGCAGAACTTCTTTGCACGCAGCAGACATTTTATCCATTTCTGATCTATGACCACAAGGAGCCAATTCTCACAGATCCAATCTTAACACTGGTGATGACACGTGATATGGCAAATAGCAGTGTGTGTTGATCAGAGTTGTATCAACTACTCTGGCGCAAGGTCACAATTCCTTAGGTTACCACCAGAGTTGAGAAGGGTGTCCAATATTGTTAGCAGTAAGGAGGCAGAAGCTGACAAATGCAGGCAACTCACAAAAACCAAACGCATGTGTAGTAAATAGCTAAATTTTCCTGTCTTGGTAATCACAGTGGGGCAGGAGAATTGGGGGGTCACTTTAAATTTTCAAAAAAAAAGAAAAATATGAATCGGTGAGCTGGTGATTGATTTTTTTTTTTGTATGGCATTAAAAAAGACCTGAAGGTATCAAGGTGGCAGATAAGAGAGGTCAGAGCGCTACAGAAGAACGCAGCTTTTACTGGCATTGACCTCAGAAGAAGAGAAACACATCCTACAGTTTGGTTTTTGTGTTTGTGCATGTGTGTTTTTGTGTGTGCATATGAGGGGTGAGTGTGTGTGTGCGCGTGTTTCTGTGTGCGGAGCATGTGTTTGTGTGTGCATATGTGTGTGTCTGCGTGTTTAGGTGTGCGTGTGAGTGTTCTTATATGCGTACGTGTGAGTGTTTGCGTGTGAGATGCGCGCATTTGTGCATGCATGTATTTGTTTGTGTGTGTTTTGATGTGTTTGTGTATGGGATGCGTGCATTCGTGCATGTGTATGTGTGTGTCCGTGTGTGTGTTTGTGCGTGCATGTTTTGAAGTATTTGTGCGTTTGTGTATGAGATAGGTGCATTTGTGCATGCATGTTGTGTGTGTGTGTGCGTGTGTATGTGTGTGTGTGTATTTCAATGTGTTTGTGTGCTTGTGTATGGGATGGGTGTATTTGTATGTATTTTGGCATGTGTGGGTGAGACTGTTTGTGTGTGTAAGCGTGGGAGTGTAAGAGAGCTGTCCCTGGGTTGACTCAGGCAGTCTGACAGTGACATTACTGCCAGGGCAGGGTGTGTCATCACCACAGACAGAGGGTGGGGGTGGAAGCTGTAGGTGTGGAGGCCTCTATTGTGACCTGAGAGGATGTGGAAATAGGGCTGATTCCACTCCAAAGACCTCAGCAGGTCCCATACAAGAGAGAAATATGATGCGAGCAGACAGACGTAATCTAGGAAGGTTGGATGCGAGCAGGGAATCTGAAGCACTGTGGTCTATATCAGGTTTCGCAACCTTATCCAGAAAAGGCCAGTGTGGATGCAGGCTTTCAATCCAACCAAGCAGTTACACAAATAAATCTGGTAATCAAGGTCTAAAGAATGCACATAAGATGGTATTTTGTAGAATCAGGTGTGTCTCTGCATAGCAGGAACAAAAGGCTGCATCCACGCCAGCTATTTCTTTAAAGGGTTACAAACCCCTGCTCAATGACATGGACTCGTGAATGTGTGTGTGAGTGAGGACATAAGTATGCACATACACTACCTGACAAAAGTATTAGGACGTCACTATTTATGTGTGTGATTTTCTTACAGTGCAGTTGAAAATAGTGAATGTATCATATTTGGAAATAGTTGTTTATTCAAATAAAAATACAGACCCCATTTTGGATACACCAAACTGAATTATTCTAAGTCTTGACCCTCCTTTTATAGAGAATCAAAATCACTCCATGTGCCACACCTGATCATATTGATTGAACTAATAGTAGCCGTGGTCTTCCATTATAACAAAGACACAATTCCAAACTTGTAAATTTGAAGATTACCATCTTGCAAGCACTATTTATTATAATATCTCTTATTTATTACAGACCCAAAGTGAGAGTTTTTTATGCAGAGAAAAAATATGCCAATTTGTATATCTGTAGCATCCCCAAATGTTCAAATAATGTTCTGTGATGTTTACATGTACATTTTAGGACACCATTAAATTCCTACAACACTCACATGTGTAATATAGCACGCACATCACAGGTTGAGTGAGAATGAGGATCGTCCTAATACTTTTGTCAGGTAGTGTATGTGTTTACATCAATATATACGCACAAATCTGTGTGGGCAGGGATGCATGCATGTGTACGTGTGTGAGTGAATGTGTGCATACAGTACATGCTTCTCACATGCATGTCTGCAGGACTGAATTTGCCTGCGTGAGTCTTTTGTTTTATTCACAAAAACAAAATCAGTCAACACATAGCGAATTTTCAATCTTATCTCCATCTATCCAAGTCAGGGACATAGTGTGAAAAAACCACAAGCTGTTTTTGCCAATTTTTTATTTGTCTCTGGGAATAAGCCGCAAAACCTGCCACTTAGGCTTATTCACTGTAGTCCGCAATTATTCAATGAATGCTTATTAAAGGAGGACTATCATAGCTGGGAAAAGTGGGTAATATTATTTCAATACATCATGAAAAAAGCTCCAACACTCAAAAAAATGAAACCCCATGAAATGTTAGATTTACTTAAAGCTGTAGTATACAATTTGAGAGTTTGATCATTATTAATAACCTCAATTAGATTGTGGTTATGGTCCTATAGTACAATCTACACAATGTGTAAAGCAAAAAAAACAAAAAAAATCCATTCACTCTACTGGCTGCAGGGCTGCAGAAACGTTGACCAATGTCAGCCATCCGGCCGGATGGCTTACATTGATCAACGTCTCTCTCCTACTCTCATCCAATCCCCTCGCTCTAGTTGACACTCCCCCGAGAGCTTGCTCTGACTCCCCGTGCTCCGCGTTCCGCCTCGTCCCCGCCCCCTTCCGCATTATAAACTTTCTGCAACAAACAAGTAGCTGGTGGCAGTAATGCACCAAGTGTTTTCAAATCGCCAACAAACATTAAAGGAGAATAAGTAGCTGAGTAGCAGCTTAGCAACAAGGGCTAGAAGAATGGAAATGACAGACAGCGACAGCAGCAAGCAGCCCCTGCTTGCCCCACTGGCAAAAGTTGGGAGAAAGCGTAACTGCAGAGGAAAAGCCAGAGACGAAGAGGAAATGTGAGCAACGCAGGACTCAAAACCGAGTAAACACCGCTAGAGGAAGCTCCAGGAGGATTTCGATCTGAAAACTGATGCTGATACAGCAGACTTTTTGTTGAACAGGTAGGTAATTTTTGACTTGTATTGTGTGAGTTGTTACATAAATAAGTTTTTATAAGTCTATGATAATTCTGGCTTATGACTGTAAATGATGCTGGTTTTCTCTGTGTCGACAGATGGCGTTGGAACGTTAGCCATTTATTTTTAGCATTGTAAACTAGCATTGCTTTTGTGCCTGAATGCATTCGATGAACTCATGAACTCGTCCATATGTATTTCCGATTGATGGACGTTATTGTGAACGTGTTCACTATGGCTTTTTTGAACGGCATGTTCTCTTACTGATGCAGAAACCTCTGTTATCGGGGGGGGCGGGGGGTGTTTCTGAGCAACAAGAACATCTGGTCAAATATAAAATATTTGCCTTTCTCAATCACCAGGATTTTTTGCGGTGTGTTTTTGCTGTTGTTCATTTATGTGGAATAAATATTGCACTGTGGAGCTGTTGTGGTTCTATCATTAGCGAAACTTTCATGACAATCATGACAGCCTTCACTAAATATCATGGGCTTGATATTGAGTTAGGCCTATTGTAATATTGTGAGGAAGAAACAATAGCTGTTGACATTGTAATTTACGTTAGGTTTAACATGTATTTAATAACTATAAATGCTGCTATACCTGCAAATCCAACATGGTGGCAAATCCTCATTCAAGGCTCGACTCTGTGTCTGTTTACTGCCGGTGTTCTGACAAATTTTGCTACCTATAAAAATATGCTACCTAGCAGTTCTGCACTTGCACAGACCTGAAATCTCGGGCTGTTTCCTCACTCATATCTGAGATATCTTCAAAAATCATAAAAATAGATTTATTTTCAGTGCGCATTTCGACCTGTAAGTGTACATATATTTGCACGAACATGCTGGGTTTTCCTGAAAATGCAG
The DNA here is from genome assembly GCA_029721435.1 of Gymnothorax reevesii. NCBI lineage: Eukaryota > Metazoa > Chordata > Actinopteri > Anguilliformes > Muraenidae > Gymnothorax > Gymnothorax reevesii. The sequence continues at coordinate 35,209,513 of CM056579.1, read as the reverse complement.
AAATTAGATGATATTGGCGTATATGGGCATATATCTTCAAACAAACTTATAAAACTCATTATAACATCTGCTTTTGTTATAATAAGCTCACAAATAACAAAGTTACTATTGTAACCTGATTCATATTGCAATATCAAGGCGAAAACAAAGACTTTATGATCGCTTTGCATTACAGTAGCATTTTTTGACCAGGGAGCAAAATTTGACAGAACACCGGCCGGCTTGTTGCTCTGGTAGAGGGGGTGTGTCTGGGAGTCTCCGGGCGGATGGCTACACGTGATCGGTGGGAGGGATCAGGGAGCGCAGAGGGGAGGGGTGTGTGTGTGTGGGCGGGATGCTTCTTTAAAATTTTTCTCAACGACTCAATCTTTCTCACCTGATTTTCAAATCGTAGACTACAGCTTTAATAAGGTTATGTCAACAGGTTCCACACAATTGCTTTGCGTAACTTTTATTTGACTTCTAACATTTTTTTGCCAGTTTAATTAATTGCATTGAGTGGAATGTACTTAACTCAGTTTTGTGGAAAAAGTTGACATAACATTAAGTAAATCTAACATTTCAAGGGGTTTCTTTTTTTTTTGAGTGTACGACTTTTTTTTCTTTATTTTGCGATTTCTTTAATTTTGATGAGCAATTTTACAAAACTAGTGGACCATGCCATTTTCACCACAGCAGACGAAAAATTCACCCTCTATCCGCTTGGGGCACCCCTAATCGTGACGTCAGTGCAGCTGCCAGCACCATGAATGTCCATTTTCCTGCAGTCCTGCATTGTGATTGTTGAATGACCAAGATATTCCAACTTCCTTTATGGGGCAGACAGACGAGCTTGATTATTACCTTTTCTATCCGACACAGCTTTAATTTAGAGGTGAACTAACATCAAAGGCCATTTGAAATGCTTCTGGAAAGAAAGTGCGATTTGAAGTCTGCTAATTATCAGCGAAGCTGGACAGCTGCCGTCACCTTGGCATAATTAGCTCACCTTAAATCAATGCCTGTGTACTTTGCCTAACTCATAATCAAGCCATTTATTCAGCCAACTGACCAATCAAAACCGAAAATCAAGCCAATAATGATTTAGAAGAGATAATGAGAAGCAGTCAAACCGAATCAGGCTACCACGTTAGATTGAAATAATAAATAATATAAATAAAATTATTATAATAAATGATAAATAAATTGAAATTGTCAGTAATTTGAATAAATAGCAGACCTCTGAATTCCACCTCTCGTCGGAAAACTTTAACGTATTATTAAGAAATATTTCTTAAAAATAAAATCGTGTTAAGATGACCCTGGTTTTTAAGCGTCTAAAATATATGCAAAGTAGAAAACATTGTGTGAAGCGCATCGAACATGAATGCACCGAAGACTGGGTCAGCATGTTCAGGCAAATCTGTGCCGCAAATTTTAAACATTTTTTATTTAATAATTGAACATTCTTACACAACGGCCAAATGTAATAGGCAGTTGCTAAGGGTACGGCAGTTTTCCAATTCATTTCAATGTAGAGAGGTACAGCAGGCCCAATTTCAAACCCTGCCCTAACCTAACCCTGACCCTAACACTAACCCTAATCCTAACCCTAACCTTAACCCTGACCCCTAACCATAATCACGAATCCTAATCCCTCCCAATCAAATACCATACCAATAAAAACTGCCGTATATCTAGACACTGCGAATGTAATAATCAAGCAAACACATTCAGGCAAGTTGCGTGCTGAACTAAGCAAAGTTAAGGTCTTCAAAATCATCCTCCTCTACTCGACAATTGCTTTCACCCCCTTCCCATTTACTTTGCTCAGTTTGCAATCAGTGGATTCGCTCAATGAACAATTTTAAATTGTTTAGTTGTCTAATTTATTGAGATATCCATGTATTCAGACATTTTGACATCACATGCATCATGCACATGAATGGCAGCCGCAGTCACATTATGATCTCGCAACTTCTCATGCCAGGTGTGGCGTGAATGGCGGCCTCCTGGAAACAGCAAGTCCGGCTAATTAATGGTCATTCAAAAGAACAGGGGGTATGTGTGGACAAAAAATCGACCGTGGATATTATGTTGGAGTTAATTACTATAAGATTAAGTCAAAACCTGTAGTTCTGTAAAGTCTTCCTTTAATGAGATTCTCACACGGAATTAAAATCCTAGCGCATTGAAGTTTCCGTTTCACTTGCGTAAAGGTGCACCTCATCACAAGTAACATCACAAGAAAGCGATTATGACTCCTGACTTCCCGTGCTTCTCTTTACTCAGGGATTGGAAACAATGCATGAGAATTCCCGAGTCATAATCGATTTCCGTGTCACTAGTGGGGAAATCCACCGTAATGCACGTGAAACTGATTAAATTAATGCACAATGACTTAAATTTTTGAAACTATGCATGATTAAATATCAGCAAAATGCTCCTTTAAGCTTTTAGCCCCTAAACCAAAGTCTCCCTGGTCCCACCATATCCTCAAAACCAAAAACAAGGGAGTCCAGCACCTACGAATATGCACCACTCAGCCATAGAGCAGCAGAGAAGAAGAGGCAGCCGCTTCGGCTGTCTCAGGGCGAAGTCAAACTAAAAGGAAGTACTGAGGGTGACTGTATGTTTGCAATCAGAAGATTGAGTAACTGACACATACTTTAGGTAACACCCAGTACCCATTTTTTAAACATTTTGATTTCTTTTCAAATAAAATATTTTCACAGTAAATGAAGCATATTTTCTCTGCGGTTGTGGCCACAGTAGAAGAAAATATGATGGGTGCGCGTAAATGACAGCTTTTATCCTCCGAATGGAGCTGGAAGAAGAAGTAGTGCCACCCTTTCTGCGGGCACCAGTCTTTCACCACAGCTCAGCTGCAGAGCAAAATGTACACGAGGGAAGAGGAAGCCTCGAAAATAAGAAGGGTTACTGCGCTGTACCTTTCACAAGGTGAGAGGGCACAGTGAAGTCTTAGGGCCTGATCCACCACACTGTATACTCTCAACTGCTGGAAAAATATCTTTAAAAGGGGGAGCCATTTTAAATCCTTTAAAGAACCCTCCATGACAGGTGTAAAAACATGCTCCCATGTTGAATTTTGACCAATAAGGAGCCCTTTAATCAAACAGGGCTCCTTCCGGAAGACAATGGAGAGCCTTTGGGAACCCTTTCCTCACAGAGTGTTGAATTTAATCATCTGTGACCATTCTTCTACATGTTAATGCACTATAATCATCAATGCCTGCTGCTGAGCCACTGTTTTGTTTCTTTACTACAGGCTTTTCTCCCTGCTGTTGTGCCATTGAGTTTTCATTTTCTCAGTTTGTCGTATTTAGACGGGACCTCAAGGAAAGGACAGCATTCAATCACTCTTGATAGCAAAATGAGCTAAACAGCGCGGAATACAGGCTAGTGAGATGAATGCGTGCAATGAAATGATAGGTTATGTTTTTTCCAGAAATGTCTGTAGGTGGAGAGGGAGGAGCAGCCAGGAAGGTGGTGCTGGAGTTTCTGGAGAAGCGAGGTGGAGAAGCACGCGTGTGGGGGCGATAGTTTCATGTTCTCATCTCGGCCTGGGTCAGCAGGGCCAGCGGATACATCTCAGGCAGCAAACTACTCTCAGGGTTGAAAATGGCGAGGCTGGCCAAAGTGTGAACCAACTCTCATAACTGCATACACAAACCGACACAAACACAAACATTTTCCCGATTCTCCACATCCGTTTTTTCTCCTGCCACAAGATAATCGAACATAGACGCACATACTTGTCACACACCTTTAAAGCCATCACCTTTCCTTGCTCTGACCGACCTCCAGTATTCCACACCATATGCCCCACCCTGGCTACAAGCTAATGCTTTGCCATTACTGGACTGTTCAGTCATGTCTGGGGTATTTGTGGGGAGACGCATCTGCTCTGTTTGCGAGTGCTGAGTCTCCTCCTTAATCCTGCTCTCACTTGAGAAGCACGTCGCACAAAAAGCCATGGCGGTATTCCAGACAATGTGAAATAAGCCCATAAGTCCAGATATGTGCTGCCTGTCAGTGGCCTCGCTAAGCCTACTCAAAGCCACCATTACTGAGACCTCAACATCTTCCTTCTTCCTATATCAGGTGGACCATGCTCCTCTCCCATCTGTCAGTCCCTCACAGTGGAGCAGTGCTGCTACTAAAGAAGCCCATTCCTAGAAACCCCGGTGGTAGCCAACAGCATGGAAGCTGTAACACAGATCAGATGCACTGGCTCTGGCCAGGCAGTCTCTGTGGGATTCCTGTGTGTGTGTGTGTGTGAGAGAGAGAGAGAGAGAGAGAGAGAAAGGAGGAAAGAGAGAGAGAGAGAGAGGGAGAACAAAGGGGGTTGGTGACAGTGGGAGAGGGAAAGAGAGAGAGACCAGTCGAGGAGTTCGAGTTCCGGGATTCCGGACCCCGCTTCTGTCTCTCCAGGGAGGATGTTTTATTAACTTAACAGAAGAGGGTCCCACCGACCCTCTGCCAGCATCCCAGAAAGAAGGAGGGAGGGAATAAAGGAAGGAAGAGAGAGAGACAGAGAGAATGAGAGAGAGCGCTCCAGGCTGTCGATTCTCCTGTATCGTTTATTCAGAACTTCCGGTACATCAAGGGAGAAGCAGATCAGCATCTGTTCCGCCGACCCGTTCACCTGCGTTACATTAACTCACTCTCTTGCGCACTCAACACCAAAAAAATCCTGTGCAAATACTGTAATATTGCCATATGTAATCCCTCATCCTTCAGCCAATGTTGCCAATTTTTGACTTCCTTCCTTCTCGCATTGTTCCTCGGCTTAATGCAACTTCCATCATGGCGCTTATCGATTTATGCACCGATGTAGGCCGACCCACGCATCCATACCCCATAATCTAGAGTGCGATATGCCCCCAGTATGAGAACAACAGTAAGTGACCGGGTTCCAGGAATGAAGTGTCGACACGTACATTGGCTTGGAAGGTGTCCCAGGAAGGATAAATGAGAGGGGTGCAGACGGGAAGGAATTAGCGAAGAACATCCTGTGAAATAATGATGCTTCTACCAGCTACAGTTACTGCAGCAAGCATGATCAGGGTTTTCACATGTGTGCCATAGACAGTTATACCATAGTCTGGGTGAATTCTCTTTTTTGATTAGCGGGCAGGTATGCATTGAAACCGTGGAATGCACAGGTAGTTCGGTTATGGTAGTTTCACTGTTCGAAATTCATCCAACAAATGAACGTTTTGTTATCTGCTACTCTTTAACTGAAATTAAAAAATGACCATCACTCTCCTCACCCTGTCCAACTGTGGCTAACTGAGGTGGTTGTAAAAGGGACTAGATTTATTCTATGACGATGGTAAGCTCTTGCTTCATAAACTTTGGATTTTAAGTGCAAAACTTTTACCAAAAATTTCTGAATGCGTTGATTTGATATTGCTGGGAAATGGCTATGGTATAAGCAGGATAATCAACTCATAGGTGTGCATCACACGGTTTTAAGGCACTTCACAGAGGCAACAACCATCTGCGAAGTTATTTGCCTCCGTGTCGTGCCTCAAAACTGTGTAATGTACACCAACAAGTTGATTATCCCTTACATATAGCATGATGACCGAGTGACAGACAATGACAATTGCCAGAGATTGAGAAAGATAAAGAGATGGAAGGGGAAAGAAAAGTTTGTGTGGTATGGTGTCCAGGGACTGTGTTGGGGTAGGGGTGTCTGGAGGGGAGGTCTGGTAAATTGTGATGATGAAGATCCCTTCAGACCTCCAGATGGACACAGGTTTGGCTGGGATAGAGCAGGGTCAAAGCAGAAACTAGAGTATCAAAGGCTGGAGCACCAGTTCCCGAAACTTGGCACTTTCAAGTAGCACTTACGCGGAGTATCATATAAACTTAACCCTGCTGTCGGCATAGCTGCAGCCGAGGAAACGAGGTGAAGGTCACGACCTGGAAAGCACAGGTCAAACGTCACAGACCGCCGCTCAAAGGCTGTTGCAAGATAGGGCGCGCTGTGGCCACAGCAAGTCACCAGATGGCCGTAAAACCTGAGTCGCGTCTGATTGGGGAGCGGGCAGCTCTCAGAAGACGGTCATCGAGGCCTTATAAACGAGATGGATGTATAAGTTACCGGGCAACTGTCACACGAGGACCACACACTGACACATCCCCAAGGCCCAGCGTTCCCTTGTTTATCCCATCCCTAAATCCAAGTTCTCATAAATGTCAAATAAATAAATAAATAAATAAATAGAAGTAGAAGCGGAAAATATTTTGGTTGATGAAGGTCTAGGAAACAGATGTTTCTGCTAAAACTGATAGGGATAGAAAGTGGATTTGTTCTGAAATGGACACTATTTTATAAGTTTTACTTAACTTTATCTCAGGGATTTTGGGTTTGTCTTGGAAAACAGTATGCAGAGGGAAAAATGACAGTATCCAAAAAAACTGGTATTAGTTCTCTATTTGACCACTGTGTTTAAGAGCTCTCAGGTAACTGACTTTATTGGTCCAAGTCTGCCAATCCACTGCCATTTGGCCTTTTCACCATTGTCCAGAGTCAAAACAGATAAACAAGGCCGTGCAGACATAAATGGAAAAAGTGGTTCAATAGCCAACCTTTTCATGTTTTTTGATGTATTACAGAGGGATCCATGAAGAACAAAAAAACTGGTTCTCTTCGGAGATGAGCATTTTTTCCTCCCCACTTGAAATGTGCATTAAATGTTCAGCTGTAGAACACTTCCCATTCAAACTCAACTGAAATGCAGTTGCTTGAAAAATTTTAACGAGTGAATTCTGAAAACATCACTGCTCATCAACTCACATGTTCGCCATTGATCAATCGATTTTGGCCTGTGTTGGCAAAAGAAAGAGGGAAAGAAAAGTATAAAAATGCTGGAGGTACAGCTGCCATTGAAAAGTTATAGCGAGGCATAAATTGTAGTAAATGTAATGCTTTCAAATACAACAATTTATTCAACTTTAATTTTTGTCATCCTGAAATGATTCAACAAGGATGATAGTTATATATGAGAAGGACACAAATAGGACAAACTCAGAGAGAATCATTTTGAAATTATCACTTTGATGAACTGGAAGGATACATTAGAAAAATTACTTGACCTCGTTGAGTAATTTGTGAAAAAAAATTTGAATCCTAATTTGTTGTGTGGGGTCATGTTTATAATTAGGCGCATTTCTCAGCAGCTTTACTTGTATGAAAATGTTACATTCAAATGCATCTTTCAGGGAATTATGAAAAAATAATGTCAAGATACTTGAAAGGATAAGCCAAAAGTTTTAAATCTGTATTTGATCTGTGGTAACTATTAGTTACGCACCAAAACAACATCACACACTCATTTGAAAAGAACAGCGATGTTCCCTGAAGCATTAAGAGAGCTGTGGCCATACTAACCACAAACACAGTGACAAGTATTCCTTCAGCACCTTCCTTTCTTGAGCTTTCATTATAATTAACCAACAGATCATGAGTGGGATGCCAACAGAACCAATTAGGAATTTGAGGTCTTAAAATTCAAATTCATTTTCACAGGTCTCATGGGTGGAGAACTGAAGCGACCATCACATGTTTAAAACAACTCAGCGTTGTAGTTTTTGGAACAGTAAAGCTGAAGCATTGCTGGAGACGGCATGTGAGTATGGAGAATCTAATATCTAAAATCGACGATATACATGTAAAATCACTCTCAGTTAATGCAGTCCAGCCTATGATTTGAACACTATGGTCGATCAATTCTATTCTCCATTTTCCATCCAGTTCAACTCTATAATTCCCAAAATACGCACAACCCATTAGAGCCCAAAGTGAAGTGATTTTTTAGAAGTCTACATACTATTTTCCAAATGATTCTCAGCAGAGGTTATTGGCTGACCAGTTCAAGTGCACATTCACGGTAGCTTGACACCAATGAACAATTATTGGAACATCTAGTCAAGGATCCTCCCTGGGTTTTTCTATTTTTATGCAGTATTTCCGATAGAACAAACACAAGAGCCTTTAATGCGCTGCCAAAAGAAGATGAGAAACTTTTTTTTAGTGCTGTTTTTTTTTTCACACTGATATTATTATTATTATGAAGGAAAGAGGATTAAATGATTCATTCATTTTGGAAAAAAAAAGCAAAACTTATGTGAGGAGAGCAATCTGTTGTAATACGACTGGAATGCTGCCACACGCCGGCACAAACTAAGTGTGAAATACCTCTAATTACTGTTTTTGTTTGGAAGAGCTAGAGGGACCAGGCTCCCAATTAGATCCTGGCAGATGACAAGGTCTGTTTAGGGATATGTACAATTCTATGTTGTGGACGTATCGCGGCTGTTTGAAGATTAGGAGATCCAAGAGAAAAAGGAAAGTCCCCTCTCCACCGAATCCCAGCGAAAGCCTCCCGTTTTACACAGATCAAAAGCCAAAGCTGTTTATCGCTGCTCTGCAGCAATACTTTCTTTTGTCTCCTATTGTTGACGGAGATGCTTCCCACCCACTCCAATGGCTTCTATCATCTGCATCCAGTTTTTCCCTCATTGAGGAGGAGTGAAGACAGGGGAGATACTAGGTGGTCCTGAAGGCAAAGCATTTCTTGTCCTAAGCCAGCTGGTTACCCACAATCCGGCATTCTCCACAATGTTATGTCCCCAGCTCTTACTTCCTCGACTGGATTCATCTCTTCGGTGGCTCTCTAATTATTTATGGTGTTCAAAACAACATCTCTCTAAAGTAAAGGGCTATCTGCATCCTTCATGAATCACAGCTTTTTAATTTTTTTTTAAGCAATGATATCTGGAAGGCAGCAAAATGCTAGTTTGTCCTATACTACTGCTAACTACGACTAATAATAATAAATACAATCATCATCATTATGACAATACATGTTAATAATGATAAAATTAAATGACACCTGTCCAAGAATACTGGCTTATCATTCAATACTTTTTCAATTCGCAATATCAACCAGGTTTTGTCTATTCAAAGCATTGCATTAATTGTATTTAAACCGCTAATATTGTCTCAGTTTGACCTCTCCCCTTTCATAGCAACCAAACCTATGCAGGGCAGACTCAGAGGCAGTCCATTACAGTCAATTATTATCGTGAGACCTTTATATGTACAGTGCTGTGCAAAAGCCTTGTTAATGAAGTCTTTGGCGTTTACTTGTTCCTGCATCAATGTGTCAGTAGAAAACAACAATATTTGAAGAGTCCAAAAATGTATTCTCCAAAATTACACATTACAGATAAATGTTGAAATTTCAAAAAAGAAAGTAGCAAATGATTGATATAATGGATAGGATATCCACAGAGCCATGAGCGAAGCACAGATTATGAGGGCTACATGAGATACAGTAATTGTGAAATATACATACATTGTGAAATATATACACACATTTAAAAAGCATATTTTTATATGCTTGACCTGAACAGTTGAAGAATTATGTAATTTCCTAATGTCAAATAATACAAATAAAATGGATTACAGGACGTATTTACTTACTGTACATATCGTAAATAATTTTCATACACATCCTAGCATATGATTTTGATGTCATAGTAAAAAATATGATTACTCAATGATTACTTTCATTTCGTAAATATTCTAACTCAAAAATAGATTTCACCTTTCTAGACTTTTCTACCCTGCTTGTATTTGATATTGATGGACATCATCAAAATCCAAATTGCCCAAAATTGCCAACAGGTTCATCGAGTTGGTCATCTTTGATGTAGAGATAGTTTGGATGTGAAAAGTGGTCTTGAAACAAGAAATTTGGTGGTTACACAAGCGAGTGTAAAAATGTCAGACGAGTCGCCTCAAAATTCATTTAAATTGACCACAAAGTAACTAATGAGGACATCACAATCTCAAAAAAGTGCATGTGTCATAAACAGGAACTACTATAGAAATTTCACTGTTTCAAAATCATTTCCTGAATAACGTCTTCAGTCCCTTCTTGTTTTTGCATGGTGCACATGGTAGTTATGCAAGTGCCATCCATAAAGTTTAAAGTAATAGGTAAGTTTATACTGAAAATGAACATAGCTTATCATCTGTAAAAAAAATATTTATTTACAAAATAATATATTTAATTGCATTGAATACAGAACAAGCATTTTTTATTACATAAACAAACAAAAAAAATTGTTTCTATCACCTGTTACAAAAGTATTAGAATTCTCAAATTGGAAATACTTTACGGACAATCATAGAGACCAGACAGCTTGAAGTAAAGAACAGGCATACACAAAGTAATTATTGAGCATAATAAGTATTATTTTGATATTTTATATATATATATATATATATATATATATATATATATCAGTGGCAGCTGGTGAACTGGCGATAGGGGAGGCTGAAACCCATCCCTTAAAAATAATGTTTGGTCATGACCTGTTTTCAATCATTCATTTAAATTATCATTAAAGAAACTCCGAAAACTGTCAGCATTATCGTGTGGTCAGTTTTCATTAATAACGAATACCTGTTAACGCTCACACATTCGGTGTGAGTTTAAGTGATATATTTACGTTCCTCTGCTGTAGTCAGCAATTATATAATGCATATGTGAAAGATTCCCGCGTGCTGCTGAAGTCCTTGTGCACGGAGTTTCACGTGCGATTATGACTCGGGACTTCTCACACTTTTCTTTACTCAGGGGTTGGAAGCAATGCATGTGTTTTATTATTGTTTAAATTGTTTAAATGACATAAGACCACTTGAGACATCTTCCTTCCAATGATCTTATTTCTTTTAAACAATTTAAACGATCATGAAACACATGCATTGCTTCCAACCCTCGTGTAGAGAAAAGTGTGAGAAGTCTGGAGTCATAACGCAGGTGAAACTGATAAACCTCTATGCACAAGTTTTACGCTTCTGCTTGTCTCACGGAAAAAATTTTGAAAACAAGATATTACAGGGATGTGTGCTCTGTGTCATCAACAGTAACTTGGTTTTTTACAAACATAAATCTAATCCGCTAGAAATATAAAATGAAAGCAGACCAAAGAAATGAACAAATTACGACAGGTAAACGATGGTCGTTGCACTTGACTTCCTTGCTGTGTGTCCCTGTCTCCCAGGAATTACATCATCCGAAGGGGGCCATTTTTGTTCGGTCTTTTTGAGGATGTGCGTGAGTTAAAAGTGAGTTCAAAATGTCTCTATTCTTCTCTTCCCATTTGAGCGAGTGTCCAGAAAGTATTTTGTTCATCATCTCCATGACATTAGCATTCCATAGAGGTATAATTTGCCCATTTCCTGATTTCTCAATACTTCTTTAAAACAACTAATTGGTTGAACAACATTGGCAAAAGAAGACAAGCTTTGCGATCATTGGCTTGAGCAGCCGTTTGCCTGATTCCAGTGCCTAGTTAGTGTTGTTATTGAGCTTGGTACACTATTTTTCCATTTGGATCAAACAAAATAAACCACTATTAAATCATCCACTTTTTAGTCTTCATATGTTTCAGTGGAAACATTTTCATTACAGGCGTCTCCACTCTGCCATCAATCCTGAAAGGATATGAATGACACCGGCTTTCCTTCAGCAATAACCGCATCCCACACAAATCTATACAATGACATGGATCTCACAACCAGTTATTTTTTCTCATTGTTTCAGATTTCAATTGCCCACACTTCTTGCAGACAGCATATTTTTTTACAACCAGTCTGACATACGCAGATACACGCACATCAAATTTCACCAAAACAGGAAAGGAAAGCACGACAAAGCCTTGACCATGGGCATAAGCGAGGATCACATGGGGATGTAAAGAAGCCCCAAAAAAACCCCCTAATGTTCCATTAGGGTCACACTTTGGCTCACCACCGATACCAAAGAAGAAGAATGAAAAAGAAACTAGATAAACATCAAACACCATCGCCTCACAAAATATAAGCGAAAATGTACATGCGTGTATGCGCGAAGCATGTGTTTAACCCTGGTTTGGCCTTTTAGGAAAACAGGTCTGCTTATGGTTTCCAAGGTGAAGCTGAAAGCGAGGGGTTTAGAGGCGCTGTACTGTCGTATCTTTTTCAGTTTCACTTGCGTGCGTCTGGGCCTCATTCTATGGTTCTCGAGTTTATTTCTGAGCTGCAAGTAATGTGGTAAAGAAGGCCCAGCTATCCCAGACCTTCTACTGTCCCTTTGCTATTTACTTAGAGGATAGCAATTCCAGTACCTTGAGCAAGGCAACGTCTTAATGAGACCAGCATTCGTTTTCCAAACTGCATCTTCAGCAGAAAGCTGAAAATATCTCATTAAGATAGTCTTCCGTTTGAGAAGGCATCATGCAATCTCAGTCAATGTCTCTTGAAAAATCACCTGGGGACAAAGAGGGCAATGTTATACTAGGTTCACACTAGCGCAAAACATGACGGATTTGACACGTATTTTTGTTGCCGTATTTTTCACATAAAAAATGACGCAAAAAGTATACAAGACTTTTTGTGAACAGTGTGAACAGATTTACTAAGATCAACTGATTTCCCAAGGTTTTTTGATGCAAAATGAAATGAACAAATCCCCACATAGTTTATATCCGCCGTCAATGCGCCGAAGAGAGGGCCTTAGCGCAGATCTACCAAGATCAACGTCCAACTATTAAGTTCAACCAAGCGCTGCGCAACCTGACTTTGTATAACTTTGCACGACGGAAGGCAGCGGAATGCCAATCCATTGATCAAGTTTTGGTCAATTCAAAACTTTTCAGAAAGAATATTTGCGTCCCCAATATGCCACGTTTTTATGACGTTTGGTTGGCGCAGTCCAACTTAGAGGAACTGATGACGACTTTTCCCCGCGCAAAAGCCCAAAATCAAGCCCAAAAGCGATGCCTTTACCCCTTTTCTGTGGGTTAAATGCCAGTGTGAACCTAGCATTACCAAGAGCGTGCCTCAAAGCCAATACAGTTTGTTTAACACGAATGATCAAATTGAGTGTGGAAAAATTCTCAGAAACATTAACAGCCATTAACACTGTGTGATGCACACTTGAGAGACATGTCGCGAAACTTGCAAATGTTTTTTGCTTCAGTTAGCATGAGGAATTAGATACTCAAACCAGTAGTTCTTATTTTCTCTTTAGTTGACATCACATTGTAGCTTTGCAATACACTTGTTTGTCCTTAATGGTAAGATCGAGATGGATGAACTTTTAATGGAATCCCTGGTCTGGTGTTAAAACCAAGTGGAATGGATTTACATGATGGTGAATCCACCTACTGTTTTGCCACTGTTATTTGGAGGCCCAACTGACCACGACGAAGAACATCAAGGAGATGAACGTCAGCTCACCGATTGCTGCAGTTCAAATGAGGTGAGCACTTGGCCAAGTTCATTCTCATGAATTGCGTGTTTGATGAAAGGAAGCTGTTGCAGCTTGTACAGAAACCTGCTGTATGACGTACGTTCACATCAAAGTGAACATCATGGCTATTTCCAGTGAAAACCAGCAAGGTGACAGCCAGACTGACCTGCACAGAGATAGTAATTGCTAGCTTGAGAGTCTATGTCATGCTCTAGATTGAACATTTAGGCAGCAGATGAACTAATCATTGCAGTGATGAAGATGAAGATGATGGTAGTAACGATGATGATGATGAAAATAGCAGTTGCTATGGGACTATGCCGGCAGTTCTACTTTCACAGTTCTCGTAATATGCAGGGGATTTTTTTTCTGAAAATTTTCCCTCATTCAGCAATGACATCTTGAACAGTTTGTTCGAAAGCTGTTTATTGAGTAAACTCCCCTGTTTCGCTGCCCCATGAGCGCAGTAAGAACACAGCTTGATCTCTCTTGGCAGCCAAGTGTGGCAGCGGTAGGTAAATCAGTGCAATCAGTTTATTTGCTGTCACTCGAGGCAATATTTTTGGGGACAAACATCATTCAAGGCACATTGGAACTTAAAGGTTTAATACAGGCAATGTATTTTTCCCCTCATTAATTATTTGATTTGCTCTAATATCATGGACATCTACTTGAGCTTGATCAATTTGTTCAGTAAGATTCCAATACAAAAGAGTAAGCAATATCGTCAAGTGTCTCAGTGAAGGGGCATTGGGAACTGTTGCATATCATGACCTGCAGGTCAACAACAGTATGACAGTAAAGTTGCCACCATCAGAAAAAATGAGCAAAATCCTCTGGTTCACATGTACACGTGCATTCATAAGATCCAAAAATCTCTGTTTGCACGAAGACTCAAAAATGCACATAAAGCGCTGCCAAGAGCATGCCCAACCACTAACAAGCGATGATGAACTTGAATCGTGGAGTTTCCAAAGGGCGCATCTACAGAGAGGCCTGTCGGCCTAGAGAGCTCCGCTGAGGATGACTGAAATGTCTATGGCATAACTTAATTTCAGAAATCCTTGAAAACTATTGCAATATTGACACAAATGGCGCATTTGGTAACCAGAATGCTGTGAACCAGTTTGGTGTCTCAATTTATGTAGTATAGCGATAGAACCATACTGCAAAATTACAATTATTCATTTCAATCATCTTACCACCAAGCTAAAAAGGGGAACTTTCTTATCATTTCAAGTTTCCCAATGATAAGAAATAGACTAAAACTATATGGGTCATAACATATGGGCAATGAAATAAATCCATTGTTCCCGCTCTTGAAAAAGAGTGTTCCTTGGAGTTGGGCTCTTCAGAAACTCAAGGATTCAATTCAATGTAAGACCATGTTGGCTATCCACAAGCCTTAAAAACTTGCTGTCAGATGCACCCCCTCTGACGGCACATGCCAAAAACTCAATTTCCCCATCCACGCATAAACAGTGAAAACAGAGTTCCTAGAAATCTGCACCCATTAATGAATGAAAAATGAGCAAAAACACTGATTTTGTAAGTCCAAAATGCTGGATTTCTCAAAAACCAGGACGTAGAATTTTCTCATTTTTGCAGGGGATATTCAGAACATCATAAGAAAGGCTCACAACTAATTAGACAAAAAGTTATCAGCTTTTGAGATTTTCAGATTTGAAGTGAGAAGTTGATGCCAGACAGACAGACGGACGGATGCCGGACGACTCGGCATCACAACCCCCGGGTGGTTGACAGGGAGAGCGAGAGGACAATTGCACAGCCAGTTAGATTGAGGGATGATTAGGTGGCAGGTTGAATGAGCCAGGTTGGGAATTTAGCCATGACATATGACTACTCTTGTCGATAAGCACCATAGGATCTTTAATGACCTCAGTGAGTCAGGACCTCGGTTTAACGTTCCATCCTAAAGATGGCGTTTCCTTCAGTACAGTCTCTTGTGATCTGGAAAAACCTGGTGAATTGATCAGAGACAAGTTCTCACAACTGAACAAAAATGTTTGGATTCTGGACTTCTCCTAACCAAAAAAAATATAGAAACTTGATGTAGACAGTTCAAATAACACTAATAGCAAGTGTTTTAAGATTCTTGTCACTCTTAATTGCTGCAAATGATGGTCAAAGTCAGTTTCTCCCAAAAGTGACATATGTACTATGGTTTTCTAGATCACAGGAACAGTGTCCCCATCACTGCACTGGGGCACCGGGGATTATTCCACCAGAAGGAAGATCGCAACCTACTGGCTACCAACACCTCTTCCAGAATGAAAATTACTCAAAAACGTAAGCAGACACACAGAGGGAAAGTGTTAAAGGAAGCTGCCCTGCATGGTGGTTGGGAAATGAAGGGTGAGACCACACAAGTGACTGACTTTACCGATGAGCACGGAGAGGCAGCTGTCCCGCGCACTGTCAGCCGAGGGACGCGGGCGTGGCTCTTGGGGCAGCCCAGAATCAACCGTTGGGCCCATATGGCAGCGGCACCTGGGAGGCCAAGCCCAGAGACACCCAAATCTCCCTCGCTTGCAAAATTCGCACGCTGGTGCGGCGTCTAGCTCAGCACAATGGCTCCCAACTGCTGCTGAGGCAGCTTTGGACTGGGCTGGTAAATCTCGCTCCAGCCTCGCGCACAATGACAAGGCCCGCTAAGTGACTTAATTGGACAAACTGGAACATGCGGCGGGGCACTTAATTTTGTTCCTGGCACGATTATCATGGCGAATTAGTAGTAATGCTTTGGGAAGGGCAGGTGCTGATGCAGTTCTGCCTTTTTCGAATAAATATTCTGCAAACTTTTCACATTGATAGCTTTTTTTAAGTCCTCTCTCGCACCTACAGTATATAGTATGACCTGATGCAGGATCCCCATCAGACACTTTCGCAAACAGTTCCATCATGTCACCATATGGTTTAATCTCTTTCTTTTCTTCTAATTGCTTTCATTCTCTCTCTCGCCTTCTCCCTCCGTTTTTGAATTACCCGAGCAGCAAGAAAGCCAAAATTTGCAGCAGAAATTCAACACCATCAAGTTCTGTTTCTGTTTACACTCAGTTCACCATGGTCACCGGCGTGCAAGAGCAGAACCATTTCCTTTGCAGCAGCGACTGACACGTGTCATAACCAGCTCACTGTAGCAATAGCATAGCCTTCGCGAGTGGCACGGCAGATATGCCCTTATAGGGGCGGCGCGGCTCCCGCCACCTCGACCAGCGCCACTTACGGGCTGCGGCTATGAGTGACACTTTGCTGCTTGGGTGCTAGCGATCCGCAGAGGGAGGCTATGTGAGGACAGATCCCGCACCCTGTGCCCTCACTGCAGCTGCAATGGGGAGGGGACGGGGGACAGCCAGCCCCCGCGAGCCCCCCATTTGTACCCCACATTTGCAGATGTGTACTGAACAGAGACACTGCACTTCTGTTCAAACTAACCCTCCACCCCCCCACGCACACCCAAGCCCTAGAAGGAAGCAGCAGAGGCTCAAAGGCCTCTAATGTTCATCATTAACATTCAAGGTTGAGAATTTATTGCAAGAGAAGTCTAATCTAACTCCATTACCCACGACAACCCAATTGAAATGTTTAAATTGCGGCCAGACAATGGCAAACACTTGAATGTGTTTCGTACAAACTCAAAGCTGAACAGGCTCCCCATAAACATCGGCAATGGTTTTCAATCATGTGGCATCTGTTCAGGTTACCCCCTTGAAGCCTAACTCGTCCAAAAACAAACATGACTGTCCTGACCAAGTTAATGAAGACCACTCATATCCACTTCAGATATGCCCAGAGTTTTTATGAAATTCTGGATTAACCACAGCATTCCGTGATATGAAATAGCAAAATTAAATGTTGCTTATACATTTCAGCAGAATTCTGATTCATTTCTTTACAGCAAAACGCGGCAGATTTTACAAATCGAGACCAAATATTCAGAGATACGCGATAAGTTTGAATTTCGCGCCTCTAGTCATTAAATGCACCAACATTTGTCTTTGAAACCTTGAAAGAACTGACCCCAAATTGAAAGAATTACAGTAAAATTAGACAGGATGTTTAATGTATATTGATTACCAACTATTAATTGTATAGAAATGTGTTGGAGTCTTTGCTTAGGACCTTAATCAGTAGAATCTAGTGCATAAGCGCTTAGCTGGAATGAAAGCCTGCACCCACACCAGCCCTTTCTGCATAAGATTGAGGACTACTATACCAAGGCAATCGCAAAACACGTAAAAATCCATATTCTGGCAGAGGGGTCAATTGCCATGATACAGAAATTTCTGTATGCAAGGGCAAAAGGGTATCTCCCAGTGCATGACGTATTGCTATGGAGAAATGAAGCTAAGGACAGAACACTGTATGTAGTCCATTCGCTTTGATGCTCTCCTTGTGGTCCAAACATTCAACTTCCAACAAACTATGAAAAATCGCCATGGTACCAAAGTATCATGAAGCTGAAATCCAAATGATCTCAACCTCCAAAACTACATTATTCTTCTTCCATCTTCTTGAAGCATAGACCCATATTCAAGATGCTGAAAATACAATACAGTATGTCTCCAGGCAATTATTTTAAATAATTAAAATAGATGCCTGGATGTCATAGCCATGCAGAATACAAGTATAGCCTGACAGTGGTACCTTAGAGCAAAATAATAATAACACTGTTTTTATTATTATTAATGCACAAAACCATGAAGTTACATGGTGTCAGGATTTCCCAGAGCCACAGAGGACAGAGCTGCTCAGACAGCATGCAGTGCCATGTTTACTGTACGATAAAATGAATGTTGTAGCGCCATCTATAGTTCACAGGGAGGTAGTCTATCAAATTTCCTTTAAAGCTCACTTCCAGCTGTAAGACCCACTCAGTTCGTGCCACTAAAATGCTGCAGCCCTTTGTTCCTTATCGCATTTGACCAGCGGGAACGACGTAATGAATGTACTGTATGAATACACTGTATTTGACAGAGAGGGACAGTGCGTAGGACTTTTTAAAAAAAAAACCACCCCCGCTACTGCTGCTTACTGGCTGTCTTTGAGACACTGTCCTTGGAGGAATGCGAATGGACAGCATAAGATTACCCAGAGGTTAATTCTGCCCGCTGTATGAAACCACTTTGCGTCGCTGTGCCGTGAATGGAATTTACAGAATGCCCATCCAAAACAAAGCTGCAATTTTCATTGGCCTAAATGTCACATGCATAGTTATTACCAGTCACAAGATGCCCAGCGATTGATCAAACTGAATACGTTATGAAGCTCAAGAGTGGAAATAACTCAAGGAGACTGCAAGGGGGATTGTGGGACACTGTAAATGGGACCTTCTTCCCTCCCTTTTCTGCACAAAGAAAAAGGAGGTCAGTGATGCTTCAATCTCTAATAAAGACTTCACTGCAGCATGCCAGCCTCCATCCACATGCTATTCAAATGGGCAGAGTTCACATTGGGTCTATATTTAAATTCTGGCAGTGGTTCCATTTAGGTTTAAAAAGTCAAATATTATGAACGTGGTGTGACTTTCTAGCAACTCTTTTGATTTGGTACATTTCATTTGGAATCTAAAAGATGTTCAATGGCAGACAATCAACTCCATTGGACTCTACTTTGCCAGTCATTTTGCTTCTTCTTAGGCCAAAGGTGAGAATGACCATGGATAATGGTCCTCTGGGAGATCCAAGACACATACACCCGCACACACACACACACACACACACTCTCACACTTTCCAGACAGTACAGGTTACACAGAGAGCTTCGAACATTCCACCATTCAGGGTGTTCCCCTTGGTTTTGCATTTTTTCCTTCAGTTATGGGTTTGTTCCAGCTTCGTTTTCTGTTCCAAGTAAGAACACACTCCCCGTTCAACCCCCCTCATCCTGTTAAATATAAACAGGCCTCTTTCGATCTGTTTTTAAAGGAGACATATTACTTTCAGTCTAAGCAAAGGCTCATTTATGCCCTCCAATACTTGGGGCACGCAAAACTTCCAAACATTACAGGCTAATTTGTGGAATGAATAGAAAGTTGTGCTACAGACTCACTCTGGCACTTATGACATCACAGAACAGGAAGCAGAACATTGTTCTCTCATCTTGTCTCAGTACAATGGAGCCGTGATGCAGTTTAGTGCTACCTGCTAGTGTAACAGCCGTCTACCATGTCTGCTGAAAGCAAAGCTCAGCACTGTCAACCATGACGGACTCCTCGTGTTTCAATCTTTGAGGCATATGGCTTGCACAATCCGGGGCAAGACCTGTGGTCAGAAGAGCTACTTACAAATTCTTGGTCTCCTATGGCAGGAGTTATTAAATGACACCGCTGGAATCGAACCAAGCTGGTCCATCCAAGCATGTAATAGCAGCAAGATAACAGTGGGCACAATGACATTGAATACTATAATGGACTACAAGAGGGTTCCTGTTTTAAATACACATTAGAAACAATACTTTCGACTGGAATACATTATAGATCACCATACCATTTTCTAATTTCCTCATCGAAAAATGATACATCAGAAAAAATGCAAAAGCTTCTTGCTGCCTTTGAAACCAACAAAACAGCAAATGGTATCATGAGTCTAACATCAGAGAGTCCCTTCAAACATCTTCGGCAAGATCCCACCTGAAACGCAAAGTCTGTTGCTTGTAGCTGTTCCATAGTAAAATAACGTCACAAGTTACAGATGAGAACACAAGCCATTGCTTACAATCTTTTCAACAGCAGTGGCCTGAAGGCGAGACAAAGACCAAACATAATTGTGCGTGTTGAGGGAGAGGGGGTGTGGACAGTTGGTGTTGGTGATTGGATGTGCGGTGTCGAGCATCCCAGGAATTTACGTTCGCTATGCGTCTGCAAACCTGAAGCATTCTGGGACAGTTTGCCGTGAAATCCAGAGGCATTTCTTCCAGTTGAAATCGGCAGGACGGTCTGGCTGGGGACGGGAGGGAAGTCGTACAGTATAACTCTGTGCCCCAGCAGTAGACGGCTTAACAGGTTGCAAAGCTCAGTGTGCAAAGCAGCCTAGCCGCTAGCCCTAGTTCACAGGTCAACTGAACCTACCTTGGGGCGTTCTCAAAACGGGAAGTCGGACTCGAGGCCTTCTGTGGGACACTAGCATGTTTCAAGAGGGACATTCAGCCCACGCCAAAAAAAGAAGCCAGTCTTCCTTTCACCATTTGGAAGAGCATGACAAGTTAGTTCGACAGCTCCTCGAACAACAAAGTTCCCTTGAATTCGGGGGGTAAGGGAGGGCCTGGTATAAACCCCAAGCTGGAACAGCTGCCTCAGGGATGGGGGCCTCCTCCTCCTCCTGTCCTGCTGGCTCTGGAGGAATAGCACGGAGAGGAGGGCTCCGTCTGGAAAAAAGGGGGTTCAGGGGCCGCTACCGGGGGATCCGAGCTAAGAAGGGGAGGCGGTAGTGCAATGGTGGTGCGATGGGGATTGGAAGTAGGCTGTGGAAAAGCTGGGTGGGGGTAGGAAGGGAGGGTGTCTGTTGAGAGCACCCTCTCTTCCTCCTGCATTTTGGCATGATGAAGATGACTTTACATGCGATGCTTAACACTTCTGCCTAAAGATGGGCAATGCTAGCGCCAACGGTAGACATTACTGGTGTGGTGGAGCAATTTAATTCCAAATAGATATAATTAAAGTCATGGATGTTAAATTGACAACACTAAGAGCTCTTTCTATTCTCAAATAAAACCATTCAAGTGCTCTGCCATTGCTGAGGAGGGTTAGCCTACACAGCTGTTTTTAGCTATCGTTTCTTACAGAATACAGCACATTGGGAGTCCACCCCCTGAGAAGGCTACAGATGTTTGAATAATATTAACCATCCCCAAAATCGACACATATATTTACAAAAACAGGGGAAAGCGGAAAATTCAAAAGGCACTTTCAGCCCTCAATGCAGAACCAACTCTGTGCTCCAGTGCCATGCTACATCCTCATACTTTAACAGGCTACAAGTTGATCTCTCGTCAGTTTAACAAACAGGACACAAATTTCATAATACACAGCATATTAATCTCTAGTTCCTGATAAATATCCACTCCTCCCATTGCACCAAGGAGCCCACGTCACATCAAATGATTTCTATCAAACGTGACAGTACCTGGTGGCCTGACTGAGTGTACAGTAATAACAATGTGTGGCAACACAGCATGAAACCGAGTAGAAAACTATCCATAACAGCTCTGCACGGGCTGACATACACAGCTCTCCCATAGAGGTGGGGCAGTTTCCTCAGGCGGCTAAAAATAATTGGAAATCCCTTTTCAGCTCGCTGTGAGAGAATGCGGGAAAAGCACGGGTTGAGGCCCGGAAATGAGGCCACAGCTCTTCTCTGAGAGGCAAAGCAATGACATCAAGCAGGACGCCATGCCTGACGCGTCCAAATATCTGCCTGGCAAGCACGCTGCACATGCAATGCATTCTACTGTGTTTACGGATAAATCTACCAAATATTTAGATTTTCCATCAGCATTGTTTTCCCCTTTCCATGCAAACTGACCGGGACACCACCAATTGAAAGATTTGCCTGATCAGCTTCCCACTAAAGTGAGTACATTTATGCGCAAGTCATCCATTTTGGGAAGGCATTCTTCGTTAGCTGGTTCAGAAGAAGCCAAAGGGCAGGTATTGAGGATAACTTGTCTTCTCTTTGCAGACAGCATGACAGGCTACGGCATGCATGTGTAAGAAGGCACATGAACTTCCCTCAATTTATTCAAGCTGCCGGTAGCAGTGCTCCTACTTAGTTCACGATAGGGAATATTCCCATAAGTTAAGTCAGACAGAATAAATAGGCAGGGGGGCCTTCGTGCGATCTCAAGAGTACAAAACAATAAGATAGTGGATAGTGTTCATGTGAGCCATATTTCTCCATCCAGCCGTTGCAGCAGGGGCAGTTGAGAAGCACTTCCTCTTCTCCGCAGTCGCCTTGCGTCCGTCCATCTGTTACCTTCATTTACATTCCCTTCCTCCTCACAGCCTCATCAGCCCTCATGACCCTTAAGGGCTTTAATTCTGTACTTTACTTTTTAATACATCGCTCACATTATTTATAAATGCAAAACCCCATTTCAATCAGCAGTTGCTACACTGTTAAACTTCAAAGAGCATCCAGTCCTTTTATTAGTTTGATTTATGATGTCTGCAGGTCGGCATTTCAATTGTAATCAAATGGATAAAAAAGAAACAGCCAATCATCTCCAGCAGGAAAAGAGTGCAGATGTAATTTGCCCCAGAACTGTTTTGGATTGACAGAGTTGAAGAGAACCAGCCCACTCATCTATTTAGCTGACAATCTGGAAGTAGACAGGATTTCTGAAATCTAAGATGACCAAAATAATTCACCCTTTGACCATTAAGCTGAAAATTGAGAGAGTTCCCATTACCAGTGTTTATTATTGCGCATTGCGCTGAATAAAGGGATCAATCTTCCCTAGTTTATTTCTTTAAGAGGGAAGAAACATATGAATTAAAAGGACAGACGCTCCTAAATAACAATATAACTGCAGCTAATGGAGGCCATCTCTCCTGTCACATCACATTAGCTCAGAGCCCGCAAGAACACCAGCCATTGCATCTCTCCCACACAGTGAGAGACCATTCAGACATACTCATGACAGTGGATATGACAACAGTGAAAGAATATAATTATTTTGATAAATCTTTCATGCCTATTTGAGTGCAAATGCCAGTAAGGCATTCATAAAGACAGTGTTTCCATCAAAATACGTCCAGAAGCACGAGCTTAAAGCAGTCATAGGGTGAATATTTCTTCCCAGTAACAATGTGGGGGTATGGGGAGGGGGGTAGCTACTGAAAGGACTCAAAACTTCACCTTAAATTACCTTATATGACAGCCACATTTGCCATCTGAGCCACCTTTAGTATCTCAGCTCAGTCCCACAACATGTGACCTGAATGATAACAACTTCCAGCATCTAAGACACGATTTGGGTCTCCATCTTAACCATCTCAAAAACAGCAGCTGAAAATGAGGATGGCAAAAATTATACAAACCGACGAGCAATTCATGTGCACGAGGAATTAACTCAACTGGAGTCTATTTCAGTCCATCAAATACCAAACCATTCGGCGTCTGACATCGTTCCTCATCTGTTAACTTTTTGACGTCAACAAATATTAACCAATTTCGACCAAACTTCACATGGAACTACACTACACCAAGGACCAGGCTGATATTACATTTCAGCCCGATCTGACTCAAGTTGGCCGAAAAAGGTCATGATAACAACTAAACTACTTGTTTTAGGGCTGGGCTATGTGGAAATCTAATATCCCTATATTTGCGACCGAATATCTTGATATCGATATTTTGCCGAAATTGTCAGGACAAATGTTGGTCTGTCACAAAATACTTACACAATGATATTTTTGATGACCATTAATTAGTAGTGTTCATATAACAACCAAGCAGGTGCTGGCAACAGCTACAACTGTCTAGTAAGAGCAGAAAAAATGCAACCCTTTACTGTAATGCAGCTTTTAAAACCAGAAAAGCTGGCCCTTGTTTCATATCATGATATTACAATATCCAAAATCCGTGACGATATTTTACTTTGCAGCACGATATCGACATATATCGATAAATTGCCCAGCCCTAACTTGTTTGCTAACCTGATGGCTTTTGTTAGTTCCCTACATACTACTGAGATTTGACCAACTGTACTCCAGTTGAGTTCAGCTTCCCTACAAGCTCTAGTATTTCATCAATGTCGTGATTATAGACTTGTACTATAGTAACGAATATTTAAACATTTTTGTAACAATAGAAGCTCCTGACGTCGTTTCACTGTTTATTGGGTTTGTCATAGAAAACATTACACAGGCTAATGAATAGATTACCAATATTTTCATCAAAAAATACATTTGTGGCAATGAATGCCCAATTTCCATGACAATGAAAAAACAAACAAATAATCAGCGTGAGAACACAAAGCAATTTTGGCGTGTTCTAGGCTTTATGAGAACTCAAGACAAAAAAGTAGACAAAGTTATGGTTTCAGTGTGGCAAAGAGTATTATGGTTCCAAAGGAACTCCAGGATATGTTCTGTCTGTTCCACTCCCATGAAATAGCTTGTCCAGACAATTTAGTTATCAGTTCAAAATCACATGAAGTATCTTGAATAGAAAATGAGGAGGAAAAAAAGCCATACACCTTCAAAGCAAAGGGAGATCTTTCCAACTGGGAGTATCATGTTACATCTAAGAATCATACCTTTGCCTAGTGACAGGTTCAAAACAAAAAACAAAACACAGGCAACATTTGGTAACTTCAGACCCAGTCTAAAGAAAACAGGAGCTCTGCTGAAGTTCTTGCCTTGCAGTGACGGCTGTTTAACATTATCCTCCAAAGGGTTCGAGGATGCTCTTTCAACTGATTCAAAGTGCTCCAATCAATCCACGCGAATGCACTCTTTGGTTGGGTGTCAAAAGATTATTACTCTGTAGAAGACAGATGACAGGCTGGTAGCCCAAGACAAAAGTTGTCAAAGACTCTCAGCGAATGAAATATGCATGAGTAGTCGCCTATCCACAGGTGTGCTATGCTTCTCAATGTGCCCCTGAGCTATCCCAAACTTGTGTTGGTGTGTGTTTGTGCCTTTTGGCAGGTGCTCATTTTTGAGTTTCCTTCATGACACATGCTGGCCACTTCAGGTGATTCACTTGAAAAGACATCTGGTGAATGTTCTTCTGCATTGTCATTGAGCAGCAGTGAGTAATCACTGACTACAATGGAAGAAAGGACTGATAATAATACAGTCTTAGCTGGGGAGGGGGTACTTGGGGAGGTGCAAGAGGGAAAATCATATCCCCGTCTGAGGCATTAAGTTCTCATTGACAGACCAGTGCCATAAAGTCCAGCAGGGCTCAGAGTTGGTCTCAGCTAGTGACAGCATTCACTGATTAGCAAATCCTGCCAATTGAATGTGATTTACTGAGTGCTACCACCGTGACTGCCATGTATACAGTATGGGTGAACAAGTGAGACTGTCCGAGTGTATGTACATGTGTGCTTATGTGCGGAGGTGTGGACATTTGCGCAGCTCCAAGGGTGCAAATGTGGTTGTGTGTGTCCAGCAATCTGGCCAGTAAATCTAGTGCTTTATGAGGGGATCTTAGGCTTACCAATAACCCCTTTGTTTCCCACTCTTTCTGAGTGTGGAAGTTTCCTGAATGAGGAGGTTCAGTCTTTGAGGCATTTTAGTATGCAGAGCATAGGACAGCTGCTGTTCGTGGCGCAATGTGGAAAAGAGGACACAGGGAGGCCCCCTGTACCCCCGCCCCCTGCCTCCAGCCAGCCTACCAGCCGCACAGGCAGCTGTGACCCAGGAAACCAACAGCAGCCCGAGCCCGCCGCACATACACACACACACACACACACACGCACACACCACACACGCATGCACACAGACGCTCACTCGCACTCACACATACACAAATACCCACACGCACACACACTCACACATACACATCCACACACGCAGAAGCACACGCACACAAACATGCACACCCACACACACACATACGAACACATCCACACACACACACACACACACATAGATGCACAATTATTCCTCAGGCACCTATATGACCACCCACAGTACAAAACAGTGTGGCATGGGGATTAGAGAGGGTCTTATGGGGTTCTACTGTAGTAAATGTGTGTGTGTGTACTGTGTGTGTGTGTGTGTGTGTGTGTGTGTGTGTGTGTGTGTGTGTGTGTGTGTGTGTATATGCATGCGTGCATTTGCGCATGTGTGCATTTGTGCAATCATTGCTCTGGAAGGCCTATGCCTTGCCTGGATGCTGCTATGGTACAAAATCATGATTACAATCACCTGCTGACATCAGCTGTTTAAAATGACATAATTCAAGTTTTCTTACCTGATCACTAGTCCTGAACTGCCCCTGTCCCTACTTATTTTGGAATGCATTTTGCTGGCTTAAGTTTTAGGAATGGATGTACATTTGCAAATAAAATAAACTTGACCTGACAAAACTTTAAAGGCCAATTTCTCGTTACCAGTCTAAACCTGGTCAAAGTAAGTCCATGGTTTAAACCATGTTTAAACACTGTTGTAAGTGTGGTCTAACTTGTTCGGATTTCTTGTGCCTAGTTTTTCATAAAACTTGGTCTTAATCATGGTCTAACTCAAAACCAGGGAGGGGGGTAGTCTAAGTCATGGCCTGTGACTTCTGTGGCATGACTGTTCGACCAGAAGCAGTAGATCTATGCTACTTGTACTCCCAGGTTAATGCTCTGAATGACCCTGTTGTTGGATTTTTGAGTATGGAAGCCCTGAAGTGAGAACGTACTTGGATACTTCTCATCATGGTTATGTCCACCGCATCCTATAATGTCAGCGTCTCTGCACGCAGTCGTTTACCTGGACTTACCTGGACTTACCTGGACAGCTCTCACAAACTGCATACACCCCTATTAAGCATAGTGTTTGGGTTCATGGTACAGTGATGTAATGTATGGGGTCTAATCGAACAGAAATGAAAACATATTTAACTACATTTCACAGAACAGTGCTATCGTCCCGCCATTTTGGTTGGGAGAGGGAGTGGGAGGTGAACAATAATATCCACTTGGTTTTATGAGGTACCTTTTTGTCAGTGACAAATATCTTTTACTTTTCTTCTCAATCCGATGTCAACCGATTGAGAGGTCAGGTCTGAAGTGATATCTAGGTTTGGGTTTCTGGGCTACCATACATATGACGTCACCAGCCCCAACAAGGTATGCATGCACTCTCGCGCAGGCGCACATAAGCCTGGTTTACGCTGTGGCTTTTTGTGGACCGATGAGACCTTGTTTAATCCATCCATGAGAAACTGCTTCATAGACCTGGTTTAATCTGCACATAATCTTGGTCTAACCCCGGTTTCACCACTCCTTCTTCAAACTAGGTTTTATTCACTTAGACTACGACTAAGACCAGCGACGAGAAATCGGACCTAAATATCTTGGCTTCATACTGACTGCAGTGAAATACAAGTCAAAGTAAATTTAGAAATCACTGCTCTCCATTCTTATTTTTCATTTCTTTAAAATAAAAAGTTGACAAAAAGTTAAAAAAAAATTACGGGAAACCGCAGCATAGCACAGTATTTTGGAGTTTGCGCTACTTCAAGTTCTAGGTTCTTTCAAAGATGTGTTTGAGCAACTACTGACACTTGAAGATATATAAAAATAATTTGCAGCTGGCTGCCTTATTTTTTCAAGTTTGGTAAACTTTTTATTTTTTACAGAGAACTGTTGCAGATTTTTTCACGTTAGGTATGTACAAGGAGACAGCAAAATGTGTAAAAGATCCTGAAAAAAAGCCTCAATACATGCGCTTCAATGACATGTAATTGTCTGATTCAAAATCACAATTCGACATGAACAAATCCTGTGCCCTGTATATACTCAATTGATTAGTAAGAATCAGCCGTTCATACATCAAAGTCTCTGTTTCGCTCATTTGTTGGTTGGCTGTGGTCAGATACGCTTCCAAGACACAATACTCAAGATTTTAAACTTGTTGCTCTGTTTTCTTCAAGAAATCCCTCATTTTGTTCATGAACAGTGGGATTTTCAGGGGGGTTTTTTTGTTGTTTGACACAACTGTAATGAAACAACAAACTTTTTGAATTGATTGCAATGAACTGCCAAAAATTTGATGACAATTTGGTCATTGTGAATCGCTTTTCTATGAATGCATGTCCACAAAGCAGTTTATATACAAGTACCTAGCAGTATTGCTATGTTGCAGACCAACCAAGTTGTAAAATGTATGTTGCAGACCAACCAAGTTGTAAAATGGTTGCGGTCCTCACACTTCAACTGAACCACATGGTCCATCCTTAACTCCAGCCCAGAGATAATACAAGAGAAAGTGGCCAAATGGTTATCCTCCAAAGCATCTTATTTCTTGTAACCCTTACAAAATTCAGAGAGCGCAAGCGCTACAGTGATGTCATCAAGAGTATAGTCCCAATTTAAACATGTCCAACACTTACAAATCTTCTTAATTATATCAAACAATGAATTATTCCCCAGAATTCCCCTTAACCCCTTAGTGCAGATATAGATGCCGGCGTCCATAAATTCCAAAATTTAATTCCTTAATATTGCTGTAATATAATTTCCAAATGTCTTGCATCACTGGAATAATTTTCCACAGTCCCTGTGACACATGAAATGAGTTACAAAGCCTAAATATCCTCATGCATAAGTGGAAAAATTGGAATTATTTGTATTCAGCGCAAAGTGGTGAAATTTTTTTTTTTTTAAAGATAGTTTACAAAGAAAGCTAAAGAACTGCATTCTTCCATTCTGGTAGTTCACTTTACATACAATCACTGTTTCCATCCAAAATGATTTTGATTCTCTACACAAACACAACTAAAATGAATCCAGAGCAATTCTTTAACACTTGCCATAAATTGATCCCTGATTTTAAATGCCCCACCACCAGTTTAGTGGCAGGAGCTATTGCTTCAAAATCCAGAGCATATATTTTCATCTAATTTAAAAAAGGATAGATTTAACAGCATCGTATGAATAGCCTAAGTAGAAAGCACTCAGGTTTAAATTTGTCTGATCTTAACCCTTCTCAGCGACTGAATAAAAAACTGTTCATGTAATACCAGTTGCTGCACTGTTCTCTAAATTTCATCCCCATTTTATTAACTAGAGAGAAGCAGTAGATATGCCCAACCAACAGAATTGATCCGACGACCAATTAAACATTGAATCATAAACAAAAGATCATTTTGTTTAAATTCAATCAGATTCAAACATGAACACTCATGCATCTTACCTCTAAATTATATAACAACAATATTCATATAACACAGATGAAAGGTATATATTTCTTCTGGCATTCATTTGAGGAAGAGAGAAAGGTATCATGGGAAACAGACTCGGGACTTGAACTGACAGAGGCAGCAGAGGGCAAGAAACCGGATAAACTTACTTTAAAATAATTCAAAGTAAAAACTTGGACCTTGATAACAGGCAGACTCATCATGTATTTCTCATGCCAATGCAGTGCAACAGTACTGTTTTGCTATTCTGGGGTCTGAGAGTAGATTTACATAACTTCCTTCTCCATTATGGATCCTTATCCACAAAGCACTGAACCCCACAAGCTCCGGTTCTACGGTCTGCTCGCAAGCACATGCAGAAAATTTAATTTCCGAAATTCAGCTTTTGCTTTGCATAGTTCCACTCAATTTTCTTCTCCCTGTCAGCTGACAGTTGATACATTTTTGCTTTTTTGAGACAGCTATCAAGTATATCCTTCATGTTGTCCTCAAGTCTCAAATGATCTTTTCTGAAATTATCAGAGCTGGTATATAAAAGTACCAGGGTTGAAAACCACACATATATTGAAGCAATAAATAAATAAATGAATAAATTGTAATGTGTTTGGTAATAAAAAGAAAGAAATAAATAGAGATGTGGACCAGAGAAATACAGTCTTTCTTGACTGTTACTCTCAGGTTTAAAAATTAATGACAGGTTGTTTAATATATAGATTCATAATTAAAATTCACCAAAGGGTGATTATCAGAGGATACGCAGTAGGTGTGGGTTATCTTTGTTCCAGAACATGCAGGACACATGCTATTTATGACATGCAAGAGTTCTCATTCTCATGTTGACTTCATGTCTGAAATTATTTGCAATTCCCCATTTTTCAAAAAAGAATTTATACTCTGGGGTTCAATAAGGGTATCAGCAAGGTATTAAACTCAAAGGATCACGAAACAGAATCACTTTGTGCTGTTATCTTCAGAAGAGTATTTAGAACTCCTCTAAGCAGCAAAAACTTAAAACTGTATATAAAATGAGCACTTAATGATACTACGCAGAAGATCTGCCCCATGGAATCCCACAGTGCTTTGCTCTTCGCCCTGCCACTCTGCAGTTTGATGTCAGCCTCTGAATGGATATACACAGGGAGATGGAAGTTCTGTTACATGACTGTGTATGACTTATCATTATAAGGCTATAATCAGACCATACTGTCCCTGCTTAAGGCTGAATGGTGATATTATGGTTTGATTATAGCCTTATAATGATGAAGCATTAGCAGTGTAAATGACTAAGAGGTGATTATGACAAAGTTACTGGCTACAGCTAAATTTATTAAATGGATGTGATATTGCGAGGATGCAAATAATATGCTTAAATGCAACAAATCTAAAGCCTTCTCTGACATCAAAAGAATCTAGCATTTTAGTAATTAGCATTTTAATGCAGCAAACTTAATCATGAGAGGGTGCTTGTTTTTTTCAGAATGTTATAATTATTCAAATAATACATCTGAAGAGTCAGAAATCTATGTTGTATCGTAGCAATTACGAACAGCAGAGAAGGAACCAGGCACAGAGCCACTGAAAGCTGCAGAAGGATAGTTGGTGGGCGGTCCAAGTCGGGCGAGGGGCCAACAGCAACACAGGGGACAAGGCAAGCAGTTGCGAGTACATTGGTCTGAGGTCAGCATCCGGAAAGCAATCCACGGGTGGCAGTAGGGGTCGGACTCGTTGAAAACGTTCAGCTTAATTTATTGCCAAAATTTACTTGTGATTAGTCAATTATTTCTGAGTTTCACCGCCGCAAACTCATCTCTGGTGGTGGAAACACAGCAATGTATTGTACAGGGCTAAAACCAGGGATATCATGGGGATACAATTTAAATACAGTTCAGGACTAATGTTGTTCTGTTTTTGGTTTTATTTCGGCTAAGTCGTTAAGAATATGCGTTGTTTTGAAGGACATCTGAAACAAAAGTTATAATGTGTTCTTCAGTGTTCCTCACTTTCAAATGGCCAGACAAATATGATTATTTTCCATCATTTTACATTGTAAATAAATGACACTGATTTTGACATCCCAAAACATTGATTGAGTTAGTCGTTTACAATCACCTGTGGTTCTATGGTAGCTAGTAACTTTAACAACAAACCGACAAACGTCTCCTCTCTGGGTTTTCTTTCTTGGATGGGATTCTGTCGATGCAAATTCCAGGCTATCAACTTTTTTCCATCATTATTTATGTGCATAGAAGAATACCTCAGATCTTTGTGATGCAATATAATAATACTCCCAAAAATAAATTAGCCAGTCATTCTACAAATTATCTAAGCACTTGCTCATCAGGCTACGTATTAAGTGATAACTTTAACATAATTATGCATTGAAAAGTGAGGTTACTGAAGGCCTGTCATACCACCAATGACACACAGTTGCTACACAACTGTTGGCAAAGTGATCTGCCTCAACCTATTCAAACTCTCGCAAGACTAGACCTATTTGCGGGCTCCTTTTATAGTCTGACAGGATTATCACCTGTTTAACGTCACCTGTTTCATGCTAGTCATCAGATAATAAATAAGTATATATCTTCAATAAGTGATTGAATTCAGAAGTTAAAGCAATAAATTATTTTTTAATTTTGGTGGTGTTTTCAATATGATGGAGTGCAAACTGACTTTTCAAATCACCCTTTTTTATTTCATTTTCCATACAGAGCCAACTTAAATTCACTGCAAAAAATGAATGTCTTGACACATCATTTAGTCTTCATATAAGAGAAAACTCAAAAGTAGAAAATAACTTATTTTAAGTTACCATGTGCTTGAGAAGGGAAATTTTCTTATTCCATTGGCAAATCTAGAAATAAGTCAAAATGATCTCATCTCATCGGCAAATTTTATCTTATCGAGAAAAAAGGTAATAGAAATAGAATAGAATAGAATAGAAGTTTTAATACAAGATTAAATTGCTTGGTAGGGTGTGATTACTTTTCATTTTTTGCAGTGTTGGGGCTGTAAAGTCAAAATCAATACAGCTGCTGTCCTGCATGATAACATGTAGTGGCAAAGTTTTACACAGTGATATAAATTTGAGCATTTTGCTGATCAGAAAGTCGCCATATTTTCAATAATATTTTACAGGAATTTTACGATTTTATATCAGCCTAAATCAGAGACCAGTGAGTGATCATCCTGGACCTGGTGGCCGTGGGTTGGGCTCCCTCCCCCAGGAAGTAAACAGAAGTCCTGTAACTCCACACAGCTCTGTGTGGTCAGCAGGCTTCAGGAATTCATGGGTCAGGAGCCTTTAGCGCCACAAGTCTCCAAACTCTGCTCCAGCACTCGGAAAATCTCTGGACCTATCACAGATTCTTCACTGTGGCCAGCCCCCTCTCACTCGCACACTCCATCCTTCAGTCTCTCCCTCTCTTTCTGTCTCATTAACACACACAGACACGCGCACGGGCACGCACACTCTCAAACGCACTCCATCTCTCTCTCCTTCCCTCTCTGTTCCTCTCCCTCTCTGTCCATCTCTCCCTCTCTGGTACACGGTCTCCCTCTCTCCTTCTACCTCCCTCCTCTCTTTTCATTAGACCTGGCAGCTGAACTGTAGTCTGCATTCGGCACTAATTAACAACCTTCAGTAGAAGACCACCAAACTGGAGTACTGGCACACTCTGCACACACTTTGAACCACCCCCCACCCCTACCCCATTAATAAAAAACCAGTATCACAGGACCACAAGACACAGCCTCTCCACCCCTCCCATTTGAGTTCTGTCCGCTCTCTGTTCGGCCCTGTTAACTGTTTAACTCCAACAATAAAAGCAGCTGGGCAATCAGAGACTGCAGCCAGACTTCGGTCAGGAGAATACATCTTCCATCCGGAAAGTTCTCCTCTCCCATGACCTTTCTTTTCCTTTGATGCATTTTTTCCTTCAGTGGGAAGGGATGCTGAGCCAAAAGGCTATATCGCTGATAGATTAAGGTAAATGTGTAGGGATTATCGAAACCGGACAACATGAAATTTAGAGGGCACCAAACCTGGTGAGAGAAGCAGGCTACAGGCAACAGTACAGAGCGTTACTCCTGTGAGGCTGGTGTCGACGCTGGCATTAGCGCAAACCAGTTTCTGAGGCTTAATTTTCGAAACAGCTGAATGCGCCTCACTGTGACTCACTCCTAAATTTGACCTCATTCAAAATAACTCAGACTAAATAATTGAGAGCTGAAGCGTGAAATCACAAAATGAATCGTCCTCCACTTTATTCCCCATTATAAAGAGTGCTGTTACTATGGTTTCAGCTCAAGAGAATGTCATTAATTTCATCATGTTAGTATTATCATTACGCCACTTACAGAAGAAACATCCATCTGATCTTCAGGATGGTTTCTTGTGGTCCTTCATCCCCATGCAGACAAACAGCAGGGTAAGAGAATACAGCCTTTTTAAAAGGTCCGGTCCCAAGGAACCTGGACATCAGCCATCCAGATCCAGGACTTTCCATAAGTCTCATAAAGTGTTTTTTAAATGTGTATTCGCACTCCTTCAGAAATTTGCATTCCCTTATATACGGTTTCTGTTTCTGCTGACCATCCATCATCAGCCTACAAACAGTGAGACAACAGAATACAGCAGTAGGGGGGGGTTCAGGTCTCCATGGCGACGCATTGATGGACGTGTGTGTATTCATTCAAATGATTATCTTACCGATCACAGTCACCGGCTATGAGACGCTGACAAGATGGAGGACACTGAACAGGAGGGAAGGAGTTGCAGATTCCCAGTACGTATTGTATTGTATTGCATAACGTCTCTCCTGCAGACGCGTGCATGCGTGGCGCACACACACACACCCACACACACACACACGTTTATTTGGTCTAATTTAAGCACATACGTGCAGACACATACAACATTTGGTCACGTGTATCGACAGAGCCGCATACATACGCATGCACGCACACACACATACAAATATATAAGCATGCAAGCATACACATACAAACACAACCTGATAATGCTCTACCAGTTCTCTACCCTCTTCTGACCAGCTATGCTTTTGTGGCCTGTACAGAATCAATCCATACAGAAATGCGAACATGTAAGGAATGTCCTCTTCATCCAAGAGGGGCATTTCCATCAAACTGACAACAAACCCACTCCAGAGTCCAACCTGAGAGACATTCCACACAGAGGGGCACATAATCTGCAGTCTGTGACTCCTTTGTAAAGCGACGGCCTCGCTCGTTTCATCGCCCTCCCAGTATGTACACGAGGAGTCATTCACGTTGTGCACTGGCGCCCGCTCAAGACCTCGGTAAACTTTACAGGCTTATTAAGAAAACGGAGGAGAGAAAGCCAGCACGATTTGGCCCAGCATTTATTTGACAAGAGCATGTGCTTACAAACATCGCTCCTAGACCTCTGAAGATGTGCCAGTCAAGCAGCATTCAGGTACTCATCTGAAACAATCAAAGAGCCCACCGCTGAAGGAACCTTTAACATTCTCACAAATTCATGGTAAGGATGGGAAAATATCTTTCTTAGTTTCCGAAGTCCACTGCCAAAATTTTCTCAAAATGGGCACTTTGTGACTACTTTTAGCACTGGAGTCTTCAATTAAGGTAAATTTCTTCTCAAGTCCCGCATGCACCTAAAAAAATTGGCCAATACAGTTAAAAGTAACCACTCACTCTGCTACAGCTGACACTTCTCATGACGTGCTCATGGAATCAGATGATCATAGTTATTTATGTTACAGGCCAACAGGGAACCTGTGACTCCGCTACTGCCTACAGACTAATAATGTCACAAAGATGACTGTCCAAAACATTTCTACTCATAAGACACGGAATATCTTACATCTTTCAAATTAGACTAATTTGAAAAAAGATACATCAGTCCGTCACTAAGGGACATTTTGTCCTATAGGGAGGCTCGGTAGGCCGGGGCAAAAAAACCTGTGCCACTTGACAGTGATTAGAAATGACTACCAGCTATGTTATGGTGTCTCAGCTCAAATCTGTTTTAGTCAAACAATACATGTAAAACTTTGAAGAAGAACATTTTATTTCATCTTGATATCTTGACACTGAAAAAAATTATTTTAATCATGGACATATAAAACATGTATCATCAGAAGTGCCAAATATCAAACCAATTGGCATCCCAACCCACTATAAACTTCCAAATGAGTATCAATTAAGAAAAGTACACTGAAGCGTAAGCTGCCCATTCCATTTTGAAAGGTTCACTCTAAATGGCGTTTGATTAGTGATCACTCCTCCAGTGCACAGATTCAATAAATTTGCCCTGAATAAGTAACAAGGGCAAAAAAAAAAAAAGACGTTGTAGCTGTATGTTTGGTGAACCGAAGCGAGCAGGGGGGTCGCACACTGTTCCCGCGTTCCGGCCAGGTATGAGAACAGCCAAGCTTTGGCCACAGACTGGCTTCTTTGAGGCCAGAATGAATTATTACATTTTGTTATGTTATCAACAGCATGCTTCATTAGGAGAGGACAAACAATTCAAAGCGGGGCTGCATGCTGACAGCCAACGCGTCCCCCAGATGCAGGGAGCAGGTCTTTGGGTTCTCGGGGATGGGATGGGATGGGAGGGGGGGGGCCTGCACAAAACCACATTGTGTTTGGATTTAAAAGGGCTTACAGCCGCCTCTAAAAAAAAGCGGGGTGTTTTAAGGGGAACGAGAAGCCTGCTGATGCTTGCTGAATGGGGTAAAGATGAACACTGTACGCTGCCACACATAAATAAACAGCTCCTCGCAGTCGGGAGCGATGAAATCTGAGGCAAACGACGCTCCAGAACTTCTTAATAACTGACAGCAGCACAAAAGGATGGCAGCAGATCTGTGATCAGATGGGCAAACAGCTGAAGGGACAGTGGGCTGGAACGCACTGACAGACTGGCGACAAAGGGCTGGAAAGCAGACTGTATTACAGTATAAACAGGCAGACGTGAAAACAGACATTAAAATGGAGGTTAGCGCGGCGATGTGACTAAACACAAAAGAGCGACAAAGGAGTAATTGGAGCAGTTGATACGCGGTATGCTGGCCAATGATAATTGATCGCGATGATTACTGGACTTTAAATAGAACTTTCATTTGCAATTATCGTAAAAGTGCAGGGGTGCTCGCTGGAAGTGACAGAGCAGGTATTTATAAACACGAAACAGAGGGAGGATTCATATTTGGGGGGGTTTTCCCGCTGTCGTCTCGCACGTGAGGGCGCAGATCTCCAGCACCGCCTCCACTACGCTAAATGTCTCATGTCGCGCGCGTGCCACGCCTGCTGTATTTAATTTGACCTGCAGGGGGAGCTGACCCACCCCTTGACTGAATGGCTTGCTTGTGCTCAGCACTGGGGAGGGACTGGGGTTTCGGGGCTCCGGGCCCCGCTGCCCCACAGCGGAGAGCAGACATTTTCCATTCTGTCAGAGCAAGCACACAGGCCCCTTCTAAACTCAGCGCCACTTCATTAAATGACTTCAGACTCTTGGCAGCAGCAGTGGGAAAAGTCTATATTAACTGTCTGCAAGATTCACTGGCCAACAAAGCCCAAGGTTGTTCCTGCGTGCCGCCTGTCAGGGGGGGTTTGGGGGTACGCGATCTGTACGAGCGCATGTAGGCTGCGTTTTTTAGGCCTGAGGATTCCCTCAGCCATCCCACATACACACGTGTACACACAAACACAAACAGGTATTCAGAGACATAAGCGCGCATGCACACACACAGCCTCAAAAACACTCCCGCACATTCAAACATTCAGACACATTCACGGCGATTTGCAGGAGCACACTCGCGCGCGTCGTATGCGCCTTCGGAAACACACACTCGGACACTTACACACGCATTTACAAAACTCACACTCATCGACACGCGCACTCCCGTACCATCATGCACACTCAATCGCAAGTTCACGGTCCTGCACGTAAGCGCACACACCAGCAGACACACACACAAAAACACACCTATATGAGCCTCTCGCTTGTCTTGCCTGGCTCCTCGGTGAAACACAGGTCCCAGTACTTAAAAGTGTGACGCGAAACACAAGCACTGGCCTCTCTTCGGAGGTGCTGACATCATTCTGTGGGCCGACAGTCATTAATTTACTGGGCATTTCAGGTGCCGAATGCAGGCAATATCCATGCAGGGAACCTGGCGATCAACTGAACCATTTACAATGCAGCTTGTTTAGGGTATTAGGTCACCAGTGACCAGCGTACAAAAATAAACTTGTTTATAAATCACAAGCTTAGTCACTGTAGAGGGCTATTTTTTGTTTTTGTCTCTTAATTCTTGGAGAATTTCTCTCCATAATAACAGTTGATGCGAACCTAGTCTACTGGCTATAATTCAGAACACTCACACACAAACTAATATTCCTGCACACGCACATGCGCGCACACACACACACACACACACACACACACACACCCATGCACATGCACGCTTACACACACACATGCACACACGCATACACACACACACACATGCATACAAACACTCACATTCAGGCACATGCATGCGTATAAACACACACACACACGTGTACACACACACACGTGCATGCATACACACACACAAGCACACGCACAAACACACACGCACGCACACACACACACACACACACACACAGAGCAAACATTTGTTGGCAGATTACCCAAAAAAATGGAAGCACAATGTTCCAAAACTTTAAGAGGTTTAATGCTTCAGCAGTAATCTGGGACCTACTTTCCTGTCATAGTTTGAATGTACTCATGCACTTAGAAGGCAAGGTCACTGTCAATCATGACTTAGAGGTACTGAGTAATTAACTTCACCACATGTTAAATCATGCCTTTCCTGCTGTGGAAGAATCTACCCTGACCTGATTCTCGAAATAGGAATCAATAAATGTGGGAAAGAGAAAATTAACCTCATGTTGACAGATGGAAAGCATTTTAGAGCAAAGGTATAGGGTCTGCCGGTGGTGTTTCCTGTCTCTGAGTTGGTCGTTTAACTTTTATTGAACGCTTTACACAAAGTCTCTTATTATATACCTGCAAGACTGAATGGTGGGACCCTCCATGTTATTTGTGTTTGAACCGCAGGATGGTTAGTGATGTGAGGATTTACTGCTGGTTCGGGAGGGCAAAAGTGAAACCAGGAGTGAGCAGGGTGGGGCAGCATGGTGGGCTGGGAGGGTCAGGAGGGAGACAGAGAGAGAAAGGGAAAGAAATTTCCAGAATCATTAATCCATCACTGTCATGCAGTCCTCTAACTCTAGGTTCCCACACATATGTACACACTCACACAAACATTCATCAATCCAATTTACGCACCTCAATGAGGAAGTGCCACAACTGACAAGCGTCAGATGTCCTCTTGAATGCTTATACAGCACCTCAAACAGGAAGGTCTTCTCCTCTCATTTAATCCAATGAAGAGATGAAAGCAGAGCACTGCAGAGGCCTCTAGGCCTGGGCAAGCAGGCCCCTTGGTCGCAACATCTTCCCCAATTGACTCGATTTATTTATTCTAATTAAGCAAAGTTGAGCCGGAATGCCTCCCATGATTAACCGATTCATCTTCCCGTGTCAGAACAAAGGAGGTTGGGGGGCAATCACGCGCAGGAAGGTAGCCGTTCCCCGAGCGTACCAGAAACGTGAGGGCTCTGGGACAGGGTTAACACAAAGCGCCTGGGCGTACAGAGAGCCACTGTGCCGGATCACGGGGAGAAACAATTTGAGTTCCCTGCAGTGTTTACCCAGCCCACTGGAGGAACCCTTTGAATGGGCTGGTTCAGCCCAGGGGATCTAATGCCGGCTCCAGCCCATGTTTATGTAGACGCTATGGACTAATTTCAAGCCCTGAGCCACGCAGGGTTTTTGGCCATTTATCCCCCCCTCCACTCCCTCCTCGCCTTGAATGTTGGATGTGTAGGGTTTTCAGCTCTACTCCTGAGGCATCGGTGGAGGGCTATCACTCTCCCCTTCCTCTCTCTCTCTCTCATACTCTCTCGATGCTACAACTAATGCACCCAAGGATTTCATGTCAAGCCAAATGCATTCAAGCCACAGATCGACTTCTAACAGAATGGCAAATCTTATATCATATCAATCAGAAACTTTGAGACCACAGCAGAGTATCTGCTGTTATGCTGATTGACTGTCTTTGGCAGTCAATTGTTTTCACCTATAGAAACGTGTGCAATATGCCCATTGTTATTTTATCCTGATGAAGATCGTTGCGATCAACACGTTGATGATGTTTCGGCAATAAACTTTTGGAGAGCAAGTCCTAAAATGGGCGGACTTTATTATGTCATTTCGTTTGATGCGGATCTTCTGTTTGTCCTGTCCCTGCACTATAGTGGATGTGCACGCTCTGTCTTTGTATGTTTTAAACGGACTGACGTCCACCCTCTTGTACACCTTGCAAGCCTTCTTGTATGGCAGCCGCCATCTGAATCCCGGCATGTACATATGTGAACCTAATTTACAACACACTATCACAAAAAGGGTGGAATCATATTCTGAATCCACTGGAGAAACCAGCCAATCGGAAACCTTCCGAGAGCAGCTGTAGCTCCAACAACCCCCACATCCTATTGTGTTCCCCTCAAACTCCCAGCATCCTTCTGGGCCCGGCATTAACTGTGAGCTTATCTGCACACTTGACTGAGATATACATGTACAGAATACAAGGAGCTATGTTATTCTTTGGGGTCATTCCATGCCAAATAGACCAGTTTTTAGAAAGTTTGCACCACACCGTCTCAGAAAATGTTGAAAAAAATCATGGGTGTTTGCCATCATTTCAAATGGTCAAATCCCAAATCTTAAGTTGCAACACCAGTTTTTCATGGAGTAATTGCCAATTTAAGGAGGCGGTGTCTGACAGTAACTCGTGAATGTGGCAATGACTTACACACGTTTTCGAAGGGATACAAATATACTGTCCAGCGCTGCTAAATTAATGTCAATAGCTGCACATGGGTAAAATTACATGACATTTATTAATCTGCGATCAGATTTGGCATATCTCATTTGATTTTCTGTAATAGGCTGTTGAAAATCACAATTTTTACAGAACCAAAATTTTTATTTAATTTTTTGTTGGTCCCCTTGACCGAAGTATGCATAATCAGGGGTTCATATTGTAGCCTCATCCTCAGCAGCTACAGGACATTGGCCCCTTAAACCTAATTCAATCTCCTGTCTCTAGTTTAGGAGTAACTTGCATCTGAAAATGCTTATAAAAAAATGCCCATGCCAATTTTTGGAACAGCTTTTGTATTAGGGAAATAAACAGTAGAAAATTCTTCTTGTGTTTTCAACTCGTTCTTGAGAAATTCTGGCATTACTGCCCTTATAACATTGTTATCACACACATACAGTGTGCTCAGCTAAAGGTATAATTTTCCATGTTTTTGTTTAGAAACTGCGTTTCCAAGTGGACTAAATGCTATGTAGCCTCAAAACAGCCAAAAGTTCCGCTACTAGGAGCGGAAATGTAGTTGTTGGTTCCATTTCATTTCTTTGCCATGCAAAAGCTGTGGTTATTGATTCCATAGGATCAGTGCTCCACTCAGTCATGGTAGCGGTGTGCCTTCTCCAATTTCTATCTGTCACACTCACTCAGGATATTATTAATAGTTACTGGGAACAATGCACATCTTATTACGTCCTTAAACCAATCACAATTGAGTATTCAAAAGAACCATCGTAAGTCAAACATTATGCTGCAAAGGAAAACTACATAAACTATACTCTATGTTCATTGTTTCTGAAATGTGACATTGACATTGTTACCTCGGTAGAGGTCCAGCAATCAAGATCCTGTATACTTCCTAATGCTCAAAATAGACAAGTTTTAGCAAACATCACCAAAACTGCATCGCCAGTGGGACAGTAGCCGCACATCTCTGTAAATATCCCCAAGACAAACAAAAGAATTAACAATTTCTAAAAACTGTTTTTTTTCATTAACTTTATAGTATTGAAATAAAATAAGAAAACATTTATCAGTGTGGTTTCATTTTTTAATGACGAGAAAGATTACAAGTAATGTTCTGTATTAGACAAGGAAACTTTATAAAGGAGATTTTGATGAAGATGTTTTGCAAAATACTTGCAATCTTTCACCAAAATAAAGCAAATCACCTCATTTTTTCCCCTTTAGGGGGAGGCAAACCCCTAGACCCCCCAGTGCGCCTTGCTGTCTGCAGTCCTCACCCTCTTTGAATTACAGCTTTCTGAGAAGGAAATACTGGCTCGAACACTGGGTGCAGGGGACACAGATATCTTTAAACACACTTTATAGCGATCGATAAGCAATTTTGTAACATTGGGGAGCTCTGGGATTGAAAGCAGTCACACATTCGGCCGCTGTTAAGCACTGAGAGTGATCAAATAAGAAAAGTAGGCTCTGACTATACAATAAATTCAGTAACTCTGGGTCTTTTTTTTTTTTGAAGAATGCAGTTTTTGCCTGATTATCAGCCCACACAAAAGAGCTGCCAAACATAACGATCAAGGTAAATATATAAATTAAATCTACTCAAACTAAGCAAATTCCTGTTGCCCAGTAGATGCTGAGTGCCCATTATCTGGACTATACCTGGAACCCCTGGTTAGCCTTGAAGCCCCCTAATGATATAGCATACAGTGCCCTACTAGCAACCCTGATAGACTGACTAACGTAATACTTCACAGGTAGATGATAGCCTTGCTCACAGTTAGTTTCAGATGAGAAAAATCAGTGACAAACATCACATGAACTGCACGAGCGTGCTTAAACACATAAACATTCAGCACAAGGAGAAGATGCTTTGAACACAAGTGTTTGGGAAGGCTGATTATTGATCTTTATTTCTCCTTAATTTATGGCCTCAGAGCGTTCGACTGGAAGGCAAATACAGACTTCATTATGTGATTGCCATCGGCTGATTGCGCAGCATAAGGTCAGCCAAGTTTGGCTTAAACATAGCTCAAGAATATCACTGTATCACCTCAGTTGATATTAACATTATACATTTGATTTGTGTGACAACTGACTCCAGCATTGCAATAAAATGTGGATACTCTCCATTTTTATGTTTGTTTGCTCTAGCTTGTTAGTGGTTGTGAGTGCCCGGAATCACATTAAGTGTCTTAGGACTATGTCACAGAAGAATATCTATGAAGTCACGTTAGTGAATAGGGACCTAGATGCAGAGGTCAAAGGACCCCTGCCCCGCCATGAAATGGTGTCTATGACCTATGCTTTATATCTCAATATTTTGCAACTTTTGTTTTCATTTCAAGTTGTGGTTTCAATGAAATTTTGTTTACAAACAGCAAACTAAAGCTTGATGGCAAATTTGTATGACATTTTTATGCTAGTTACTGAGCACCAAACATATTTCATAAAGAACAACCGCCTATCCACTGAATATATATTTGAAGAAGATAAAGTTATCCCCATCCTAAAATTCATCATTTTCATCATCACACTATTATATTTATTTTCTGTGCCGGCCTGCGGGCAGTGTGTGAGATCAGTTTAGAAAGTTTAACGTCCACACAGTTAAATAAATTTTGCACATTTGATTTGCACATGAAAACTCTGTGGCAAGATTTCAATGCTCAACTAAGTTTTCATCCTGTTGTCTAGACTGATAATTGAGATATATATGTCAACCCAAAGAAAATAGAAACATATTTTGAACCAACAATTTTAACACCAGTTATTCTCAAATCATAGTGTTAGATTTTTACTTTAGCAGAGTCCAATATTCTTTCGCTGCCCATTAGTAGTGCCAAAAGTTTTTATGATGGATTGCAGCCTAATCATGTGGGTCACAAATATGGAGAAATGGCACCCCAAATCCACTGCTCAGCTGTGACATGCAACAGAATGAACCCTTTAACCTCAAGTCCCCCTTGAGACTGGAGCGCCTACATCCAAAACAAGTCATTTTGAGTTCATGCATGGTCAGTCAACAAAAGCTGATTTTTGCATCTATTTTGAAGCACGGAGCAAAACCGGCATCAGCATCTGGCAAAGAATTGCCACCCGACACAGGCTTTATAATACTCTCCCAGCCACCCGACACAGGCTTTATAATACTCTCCCAGCCACCGACACAGGCTTTATAATACTCTCCCAGCCACCCGACACAGGCTTTATAATACTCTCCCTGCCACCCGACACAGGCTTTATAATACTCTCCCAGCCACCCGACACAGGCTTTATAATACTCTCCCAGCCACCCGACACAGGCTTTATAATACTCTCCCAGCCACCCAACACAGGCTTTATAATACTCTCCCCGCCACCCGACACAGGCTTTATAATACTCTCCCTGCCACCCGACACAGGCTTTATAATACTCTCCCAGCCACCCGACACAGGCTTTATAATACTCTCCCTGCCACCCGACACAGGCTTTATAATACTCTCCCAGCCACCCGACACAGGCTTTATAATACTCTCCCTGCCACCCGACACAGGCTTTATAATACTCTCCCTGCCACCCGACACAGGCTTTATAATACTCTCCCAGCCACCCGACACAGGCTTTATAATACTCTCCCTGCCACCCGACACAGGCTTTATAATACTCTCCCTGCCACCCGACACAGGCTTTATAATACTCTCCCAGCCACCCGACACAGGCTTTATAATACTCTCCCTGCCACCCGACACAGGCTTTATAATACTCTCCCTGCTCCATCAGCAAATGCAACGCATCTGTACTAGTTTTAAAATTCACGACAACAATTCGATTTCTCTTTGGGTTTTGAATCGCTATATATATTTCTGTCACCCTGCATAAAACAGTTGAAAAAACTATTTACATTTCAGGTGCATCATGGGCAACACAACTATTTGCAAATAAAATGTGCAAACTTTTACAATCATTTTCAAAAAGGCGTGGTATTTTTGTTAAATGTCCCTGCAGTATAGTATTCTGCAATGCAGAATTTGTTTTTTTTTTTTTTGAGAAAGCTGAGAGACTCTCCTGCCCTACAAGGAACTAAATAAATTGCCAAGATTGAACTTTCAGAACCAGGTCTTACATGAACACAGGAATTTCCCAGGGCCATCACTAGCTGTGAATGGGTCAAACACAGGTTGACACAGTCCTGTATCTGTACAGAGCAGGAAGGTTTTGCTATAAAATGGACGTCATATGACAACATTCAAAGCAATGCAGAGAGTCTGAGCCCTTCTGTCAGACACAGACTGAGCGGTAGGAGAGAATCTGCTGTGTGCAGTGAGTCTGAGCCCTTCTGTCAGACACAGAGTGAGCGGTAGGAGAGAATCTGCTGTGTGCAGTGAGTCTGAGCCTTTCTGTCAGACACAGAGTGAGCGGTAGGAGAGA
Source organism: Gymnothorax reevesii (assembly GCA_029721435.1). Lineage (NCBI taxonomy): Eukaryota > Metazoa > Chordata > Actinopteri > Anguilliformes > Muraenidae > Gymnothorax > Gymnothorax reevesii. Next base: position 35,164,930 of record CM056579.1, on the reverse strand, counting down.
ATCTGCTGTGTGCAGTGAGTCTGAGCCCTTCTGTCAGACACAGAGTGAGCGGTAGGAGAGAATCTGCTGTGTGCAGTGAGTCTGAGCCTTTCTGTCAGACACAGAGTGAGCGGTAGGAGAGAATCTGCTGTGTGCAGTGAGTCTGAGCCCTTCTGTCAGACACAGAGTGAGCGGTAGGAGAGAATCTGCTGTGTGCAGTGAGTCTGAGCCCTTCTGTCAGACACAGAGTGAGCGGTAGGAGAGAATCTGCTGTGTGCAGTGAGTCTGAGCCCTTCTGTCAGACACAGAGTGAGCGGTAGGAGAGAATCTGCTGTGTGCAGTGAGTCTGACCCCTTCTGTCAGACACAGAGTGAGCGGTAGGAGAGAATCTGCTGTGTGCAGTGAGTCTGAGCCCTTCTGTCAGACACAGAGTGAGCGGTAGGAGAGAATCTGCTGTGTGCAGTGAGTCTGAGCCCTTCTGTCAGACACAGAGTGAGCGGTAGGAGAGAATCTGCTGTGTGCAGTGAGTCTGAGCCCTTCTGTCAGACACAGAGTGAGCGGTAGGAGAGAATCTGCTGTGTGCAGTGAGTCTGAGCCCTTCTGTCAGACACAGAGTGAGCGGTAGGAGAGAATCTGCTGTGTGCAGTGAGTCTGAGCCCTTCTGTCAGACACAGAGTGAGCGGTAGGAGAGAATCTGCTGTGTGCAGTGAGTCTGAGCCCTTCTGTCAGACACAGAGTGAGCGGTAGGAGAGAATCTGCTGTGTGCAGTGAGTCTGAGCCCTTCTGTCAGACACAGAGTGAGCGGTAGGAGAGAATCTGCTGTGTGCAATGGGGAAGGTTAGGGATGAACAAACACCTCTTGTGGCAAACTCTGTGCACATATGAAGACCACAAAGGATCAACGAACAAATTTTGACCCAATTTTGCATTTTTGTATATTTAATATACAATATATTGTTATACTATTTATAAAACTATACAGAAATATTACATATTATTATAATATTTTATAGATTTTGTATTTTTGCATATTTTTTCAGTGCTTTGTTTCTAAGATCATTCAGAATTTTTAATTCATCATTTCTCTACAATTGTGAAAATGTGACTGATCATTTTTCCATTGTGGTCTTCAAATACATACGGGGAAAAAAACCAAAGTTTACCTCTCCACTCAGATAATGACAGAATTAAGAAAAAGGGCAGCGCAACTGAAATCGCATTTATGCTATGACTGTCTGTATGTGTCTGTGTGGGTGTTGGGGGAGGCGGGGGGGGGGATTATTGCTCTGCTTTAAACGAAGTCTCCAAGGAAATCTACAGAAATGAATTAAAAACCACAAGTGTAAAATTAAAGGGCTAGTTTCTGAGATGTATATAGTGCAGTTGTGCATATTATGATAGTCCACCTGCAGAGACAAGATGAGTAATAAATGCAACATCTGTTGCATCAGTAAGTCAAATCTTAACACAAAATGATAAGCATCAGACAGCGTAACATTTTTCCCAGCAGCAACTAAGTCATAGTTTTCAGAGTAGGATGATATTATTCACTGGATTTTTGCTGGGTTTTCCCCACCTGCACAACAGCATCTGAACAATCCTTCCCAACCGATGACCTTCCCTTTTTTCTGTGATAACTTTTTTCTCACTTAATTTCATAACCCATGGGCTGTGCTCAAAACAGGCAAAACTCTCTACAAGAGCATTTTGTCGACACATTTAGAATGCCGTCCTCACAAGAGCCAAAAATGTTAAGTGATGAGTCTTTTCTGCCCCCTTGTGGACACTATGAGGCACATAAAGAAGAATGCTGCAGAGAGGACATTGCTCTGTGAGGTGCACTGACATTATGTAGGCTGTAGTTCACAATTACCCGATAAATATATTTCCAGAGAGAATTTTCTTTGTTGGTCTATCATTTTTTTCAGTAGAAATAGAAATTCATGGCATTTTAATATACAAGATAATGATAGTAGTTTGGCAGTAAAAATAGTCCCTTCAACTTCATTATTTCATAATTTTATGACATTAAACAACTGTAATTTCACAGTTCTACTAGCACACTTTCAGCAATAAATTTAACATTACCTTTTAATTAGAGCAGCTAATTATTTCTATACCCAAAGCCTCATTTTGTTATTTGTTGATATACGTTCCATTTTTTCCACAAACCACTGCTAATCTTAGTATACTTGCTAAACGAATGAGCCTTGTAAAACATATGAAAAAATAACTATCCATAAACTAACCTTTTGTTCTGAAATACATTACATCCTTTCAGGAGAATCCCCAAAACTGGACAACATTAATCTCTGTCTGTGAAATAAGCGCATTATATGATGTACAAACAATGTAAAGATCACAAGTCCATTTTCAACAAAACACAAAGATATGAATTTCTGGTTGTTTCCTGACTGGATATTTATTATTATTTGACTTTTATTATCGACCTTGTTGATAATTTTGCATGTAATCTCCACGTACAAGTTAAGATGGGTACAATAAAGATTAATAAATTAAGAATTTATTGAAATTAAACTTAACTAATACAGAAATAGATCTGTGCTTCATTTTTGTGAATAATAATCTGGTGGAAGGTACATCTCAAGCCAAACAGAATTATGTATATGCACATGAGCATAAAGTAATAATAATAATAATAATAATAATAATAATACATTATTATTATTATTATTATTAGTGCCACTACTACTGTTGTTGCAGTTCTTGTTGTTGCTGGTGTATACATATAGATAAATAATATGTGTAGTTATTATTATTGTGCATTGCCATTAAAAAAAGTCACTTTAATACTTTGACTGGTTAATCAAATCAAAGTTAATTCTCAGAAAACAAATAATCCACAAGTAGGTCTGCATTATTATAATAACATTTTTCAACTTTATTACAAAAGGAAATGTAATAAAACCAACTACACTTAGGTTAACTCAACCACGTTATCTGCTTTTGTGCAATAGTACATTTAAAAGGTACGAAATACACTGTGTACAAACACTAATAGCGAAACACTTTTCTATTATTTGCTACAGTTTTCCCCTCTTCTGATGCTGATCTGTACATAAGACAGATAGAAAGACTGATTCCAGGAGTATCATCAAATCCCCGCTGCACTATTCCTCTGATGAACTGATATACAAGAAGCTGCTTTTCTTCTCACCTACATTATGTGGGGACCCATGCAATATACCCAAAAGAGCAGACATTTTCAGTTTGCAAAATATTTTGACATTCAACGCATGCATGTGTGTTTGTAAAGACGTGCATATGGGGGCCGCCAAGCCAATGTTGACATGGAGCTTAAAACATTTTTTTGAAATATGTATTATGATTGGTCATTATAAGTGGAAAACTCATTGTAATATAATCCTAAACTGTAAAAATTTAAATAATGATGTATATATGTATAATATATTGATATAAATACATTGAAACGAATTAATACTATTGTTGTTATTCCGTGACAATTTGCCTCTTGTGATTCCGTGACATTGACTTTTTGAAATTTCTTGCCCATAAAGCAGGGTTAAAAGTCAATATTTGTTTCTATAACTTACAGTATTAACAAAAAACACCTTAAATATGAACATATTGAAGTTTTATAACTTAACTATGACAAGAACATCACTGTCTGGATAGTTAAACACAACATTAAAAAAACCACGTCAATTTTGTGTAATTCCGCGACAGAGTAGTTTTTGCTTGTTTCTTCTATGAAAATTTCTCAAAAAATATATTTTCACTAAATAATACTAAGTACAAATTAATACCTTCAATATGACATATCATACTTGAATTTGTCTTATTTAGTTGTAGAGTTACATCCCAAAATGTAATGGGACTGTAATTCCGTAACAGCTTGGCGGCCCCCATATATTTACTGTCCGTGACCTCTGGAAAAAAAATGAAATTAAAAGTTTAAATAAATTTAAAAATTACATTTAAAAAGTTTTTTTTTTTTTTTTTTTTTTACTGTATTGCACCAACTGCTGCTTTCTCAACATGCTGCATGTTATTTTTCTTTTTAAAGCTGATCAATTTATTTAAGCAACCAAATTAATACCATTAAATGGAAAATTCATTTAAAAAATACATTTAAAATAAAGGGTATGCATTATGTTTTCTGTGTTTTCCAGTAAAGAACACTCAAGTGCTGATTAAAACTTGCTGTTTTTATTCTAGTTAAACAAAAAAATCTAAATCACAACATGGTTCCCACAAATTTTGAAAACTGGCCACAAAATTTTAACACCGACTTGAACATTTAGGTTTAGAGTTTTTCCAGGAATCAATTCTGCTGGGGAGAAAGAAGGAACAATGATTGAAAGTAGCTCTGAATTAAACCATCTGTTTCTGAGGCATCTGTAAACTAAACAGATGAATCAAGACACTTGAGATTCCAGCTGACTACACTGCCATGTAACTTCACTGCTTACCTGACAGAAATGATTGAAATCAGTTGTGAAACTTTTAACATAATGTTACCACTAGATGACGCTATAAGGCAGAACAACACATCAAGCACTCATGCCAGGGCTGAGAGTTCAAATGTTTTGACTGAGTTGTCACTCTTCAACAACCATCAAATCTGTTACATTGTTATCCATTCCAATCACTCTATTCTACTTTTGACATATTTTTGTTTCATTAACATTTTATTTTTATGCTGTGACTTTTAATGCGCATTCTGTAAAGTTTCTGTCCTATAGGAAAGACCTTTAACTATTCTCATCAAACACATTACTGTGATGAGACAACATGAGCCTTTGATCCTTTGGGGGCTTTTGAACAAAATTCCCTGCAGCAGTTGTCCTCACAAGCTACAAAAATACTACTGTTGTGGTTTCTTGTCTAGATGTTTACATATTTTTGAGGTTGCCTTGTTCGTGAATAATTGGAGAGAGACAAAATCCTCAGAGGCCATCTTTATTCCAACGGTGAGCAGTCCCTGGCCAGGCAGTGCTAATTCGGCATTCTTCACAGAGGAATATTCATGGGAAAAACTCAACCAACTTTGCTCCAATCAAAATACATGGGTTGTAACCATCTCATTTCTCACAAACTTTGCTCCAATCACAATTCCTGGGTTGTAACCATTTTATCTTTAACTTTTTACTCTCCCACTTTGTTTTGTTGAAGAAACTTTTAGAATAGGATTTAAAAAAAACTAAAAGTATTATATACTAAAATGGACTGGAAAATTACAGTGTAAGAGTGGAAAAACACAGTCAGATGAATAAGATACAAGTAGATAGATAAATGATTCGATTGATTACGTTTTCAGTGACAACTTTTGATTTTACTGAGCAAATATTGATTAAAACTACAGAAATCAAATACATCATCTGATTAGGTTTTCAGATCAACTAAACAGAAGCCTGCTTACTAATCAAAGCTACAGAAGCACGCTGCTTATGTGTGTGAGCTGCTTATGCATGTGTGAACTGAATTGCTTGTATGTGTGCGTCTATCTGTGTGTGAACTGTTTGTGTGTGTGTGTGTGTGTGTGTGTGTGTTCATGTGCTGCTTATGCCTGTGCATGTATCTGTGAGCACTGCTCTTCCCCTCCCTATGTGTATGTGAACTAGTGTTTGTGTGTGTGTGTGTATGTGTGTGTTTTATGTTTATGTGTATGTGTGTGTGTGTGTGCTACTGCTGCTTACATGACATGGTTATTGATTATGATTATTGACGGCTAAATATAATCAAAATCTAATTGTAAGTTTACTGATTGTTAGTATGAGTAATAAAATGAATAATGATAAAAAAATATATAATCAGTATTAGTGAATATAATGAATCAAAATTAATAAATATAAATAATGCTGAAATGTAATTAGTATTTGTAAATATAATGAATAATACTGAAATATAATCCACAACACTATTTGTGAAAACGCTTTGGATGATTCCTAATGCGCAATGGCTATTTTAATGTTCCATAATGAACCAGCTCAATATTAAAGGCTTTTCATCACTGTAGAGTACCTTGACATTCCTGTCTATATTTCACATCCTCATGGTTCTCCTGAGGGCTGTTTCATTTTCTCATACTGTTTACTTAATATATTCATTCATACAGCCCTGTCTTCATCACTGCCGTTGATTCTAGAACAAAGACTAGAAGAATTTGCGAGCCATTCTAGGGGCAATGGTTTTAAAGGGGGGGGGACGAAGACAGTAAAACGTCTTAAGATGATGTCATAATGATTTTTTTCAGTCATTTGGAATCATTGCAAATAAATGAAAGACGTCCGATCTCTCCCTTAGCAGACGAGATAACACGTCAGCCTAAGACCTTGCTGTAGAGGGAGATAGAGCTCTTTGAAAAGCACCTGCTTCACACAGCAAGTGCGCCCAAAACATCCTCTCTGACCCAGTCAATTTTAAAGTAAAACAGGGTTTTCAGAATACCCCTCTCTTACTCACTCTGGAAAAAGAAAGAATGCAAAACAAACAACCCCCACCCAAAGGGAACAGACAGATGGAGGGGTTTTCACTGGGCTTTACTGAAAACAAATGCCTTCTGACCCTGCTCTGCATACAGGCAAACTTACCAGCAGCCAGAGACACCAAAATTGCCAATTCGTTCTATGTTTTAGCAGCAGTTATTTTTGCTGTGGTAGAGCCGACATGCTTTTACAGGACTTTAAACGACCTTCAATAACCTTTGAAATGCACAAGGACAACTAAATATTAAGAAATACTTTTTACCAGGGGTGGGTGGAATCGATATGGTGATTACAATATTTTGCGTGGTAATATTATATCGATTTTTTTGTTTTCTGAGAGCCCCAGGACCAGCACTGCAGCCTAAAAATTGAGGAAAGGTTTCTAGTGGTGCCAACAGTTTACTTTCGATTACAAACATAGATATGTAACAATTGACGCACAGTTTAAATGCAATCTATCATTGGTCCAGGCAGTGGAGGTTTACAATGTTGCATTCAATCAGCAGACATTTAAAAGTTATACACATATAGTATACAAAGCCGTTTAAAGGGCTCAGCTGCCTCCAACAGCGGTGCCATAAGAGTTATGGTTGTTGTTATGGACTGCCAATTTCAGCCTTGTCAACAGTTGTTTATTTTCTTTAGTGACAAAGCGCTGTGTTTGTTTTGTTTCGATATGAGATGTCACAGGAAGTTGTAACGTCAGCTCATTTCTGCCAAGGGCTTGGGCTTCAGAACAGCTGCTTGTGAAAATGTGTCACTTCCTGCTCAGGAGCACCGCATCCCACCACGGAAATTCTCAGAGGTTAAAAATGCATCTCACATTTCCCGGCCACCTCGTTCTGGTAAAGTTCCAATACTTAAATAACCGACTAACAAGCCAGGGGAGGTATTAGCAGGTGAATCTGTTTGCAAACTTGAATGGACAATATATACACTACAGTACAAGAAAAATTTGCAAAGCTGTTCAACTGATGTTTATCGTCCTTATGAAAATTTTAGCTTCAACCAGCCTAAGCTGGTCAAGGTGGCTCCTGCTGTGTTTTTGACAATTTAGTTGGTCAACCAGAATTCTACCAGCTGACATTAGCTTAGCACGCTCCACCAGCTTATCCATCTTCGACCCCCTTTGTTGGGTAGAAACCAGCTTCAACCAGCCACAGACCAGCTAGCTGGCGGTTTCTAAAACAAAGCTCACACCAAAAGCAGCCAGGAACTAGAGATTTTGTTTTTAAAGCAAAAAAAAAGAAAACAACAAAAGTCTCCCCCCAACCCAAGGCAGCTGCTCCTTACTGATGTTCACAGACATTTAGGAAGAAACTACAATAGTGAATAACCTCATAAAAGCAAAAGGCACATCTGCATGACTTGATGCAAATGTGTGCAAATTTTCATGGAAATATATGAAACAGTTTCTGAGTTACAGTCCGGAAATGGTGGGAACGCTGACGTGAACGCGCACGCACACGGGAAACCGGACAAAAATCTCCCCTCCCTTCGAGGGGGAGACATAATTCTACTGAATTTTCAGCAGGGTCATATATATCACTCCAGATGTTTCACAGCTCAGAAGGCTCTTGCTAAAAAACATAAACAGAAGCTAAAGATACCATCTTCATGACAATTCAAACACTTATCTCTCTGTCCAAATGTCACGCAGCCCAGTTGCGCCTTCGGAGGGGAAACAATTCTTGGGAAATCCAAAGTTCATCAACAGGATTTTAGTGGTTTTGGAGGGTAAACTGAAATGATGACTTCAAAGAGAAAACCATAATTTCTGATTAAATCACTTTTCATTTCCGATAAAAACCACAAAGAAAGGCTAACCTGGAAATTCACGCAGTCACCCTACAGCAAAGTTCTAACATTTCAAAACAACACAAGATGTACCTGACTAGCTGCCTCCATGCAAACAAAATAAAGCCTGCCAGTTAGTACTGAGACCCATGTACACAGCTGCAAAATGATCAGTATTGATCGCAAAAACATTTCTTTAGTGTCATTATAAAAGTACAAACACCATTGTTTGGGATTCACACAAAAAATTGCATCTAACTGCACTAAATATTTGTCGATTGATGCCCCCACCAGCACCACCACTCCCAGTACTGCCCAAACGCTCCCTTATAGCATTTATCGAATGGCAAATAAAATTCTGATTCTGTTCCACTGTAAGCCACGTATCAGTTTCTTTTTATTAATCACCTCAGGGTACTCCTTGTTTCCCAGAACTGCCTCTTCCTGCCTGGGTGCACTGAGAGTTTCTGTTAAGCACACAGCTGTCCTCTTCATTTCCCACAAGCACAGTGTGTTCTGAACCATGGCAGGTGCTGCCAGGGCCAAACAAGGCCAAAATTAATTACCATCATCCCTGAATCCACATACTGACAGAGGGGGATGAAGCACTGATGTCCAGTATAGGCTGGTTAAGACATGAAATCAATTGATAAATGACAACAGTCATGCTAGGTGTGCAGTTGTTTTGAGTCTAGCCGAGTTGTTGTCATGGATACCTGGAGTGGAGAAAGAGAATTTTGGTGTAACTGAGTTTTTATTGATTATGTTGCTTATCACCAAAACCACTTCCTTTGGCACACAGGGTGCCAGCAAGTTTCCAGATTTTTCCCCCAACTTGTATTATCTATATACTGTCTGGCAGCTCAACATACAACAGTGAAAATAAGTATTGAACATGTCAACATTTCTCAGTAAAAATATTTCTAATGAAATTTTCACCAGATGTCAGTTAACAACCTTGGGTAATCCACACATACAAAGAAATCAAGACAAATAAGTCCATAAATTAAGTTAGGTGTAATAAAGTGGAATGACACAGGGTAGAAGTATTGAACGTGCTTACTGAAATTTATTTAATACGTAGTAGAAAAGCCTTTGCTGGTAATGACAGCTTTAAGACGCCTCCTTTATGGAGAAACTAGTCGCATGCATTGCTCAGGTGTGATTTTGGCTCATTCTCCCTCACGAACTGTCTTCAAATCCTGAAGGTTCTGAGGGCCTCTTCTATGAACTCTGATCTTCAGTTCTTTCCACAGATTTTCAATTGGATTCAAGTCAGGTGATTGACTGGGCCATTCTGGCAGCTTTATTTTCTTTCTCTGAAACCAATTATATTCTCTCAGTATTTCATAGGCTTGTCCAAATGTTGTGCAGCAAACTTTTAACAAGCTTCTGCATGCTTTTTCTTCAGCAATAGAGTCTTGCGCAGTGAGTGTGCATAGAGGCCATGACAGTTGAGTGCATTACTCATTGTTTTCTTTGAAACAACAGTACCTGCTAATTCCAGGTCTTTCTGAAGCTGTTTGCAAGTGGTCCTTGGCTATTGGAGAACTCTTCTGATTATTCTTTTAACTCCTCTGTCAGAAATCTTGCAAGGAGCGCCTGGTCGTGGCCGGTTTATGGTAAAATTATGTTCTTTCCACTTCCGGATGATGGCCCCAACGGTGCACACTAGAACATTTATAAGTTTAGAAATACATTTGTAACCAGTGCCATCAGTATGTTTTCCAACCATAAGGTTGCAAAGGTCTTGAGAGAGCGCTTTGCTTTTACCCATCATGAGATGCTTCTTGTGTGACACCTTGGTAATGAGAAACCTTTTTATAGGCCATCAATTAGGACTAAACCAGCTGATATTAATTTGCACTGATGGGGGGCAGGATTCCTCTCTAAATACTGACTGATTACAGCTGGTTTCTCAGCTTCCCATGCCTATTTGCACCTCCTTTTCTTCATGTGTTCAATACTTATTCCCTCTGTCGTTCCACTTTATTATGCATAACATAATTTATGGACTTTTTTTTTTTTTGTATGTGTGGATTACTTGGTTTGTTACCAACATCTCATTAAAATTTAATGTCATAAGCCCCATTACAAACATATTTACTGAGTAAATATTGACGTGTTCAATGGTTATTTTTCCCGCTGTATAGGTGACATATCATGTTGTTAACTCTTTGAAGTCACCGTCACCTAACAAAGCCACTGCTGAACCGATATTCCTCACTGAAGCGAAGGCACATCAGGAGGTGTTGTTCCGAAACCATCACTACACCCCACTCCTACACCCTAAAACACATCCAGACACACACTAACAAGTATGCATATGTTCCCATACCCACAGAAACCCTACACTTCACAAAACAGACATACACCCACAAGCATACATGATCACAAACATACGCCCTTCATTCATTCATACATGTACGCACACAAATATGCAGAAATATGCTTTCACTCAAATAAATACCAACTCCCATACGCATGCACACACACAGACAGACACACACTACACAACAACTCACATGAATACACAAAGAAACACTCAAAACCCACTCTCAAACCCCACACTACAATTCCCAAACACACACACACATACCTACACACCCTCACAGACACTGATACACAGATGCACGCACAGAAATGCACACCCCCACCACAACCCCCGCACGCACACACACACACACACACACACAGGAAGCTGTCTAAGGTCCCCTCCCCAGAGGCAGCCAGACCTACACAGAGGGTTCAGCAGTGAGAAGTGAAAAAAACTGCACCTTCTAACATAGGCTGTGCCCACATCCGCTGGAGCTGCTTTGCTACAGTAAGCACCTGCCTGAATTCCTCTCTAAGCCCGACACAGCTCAGTATGTCTGGTGACAGAGGTTCATGTATCCTCTTCAAAACCGCAACATAAACAGAAAAAACATTGACGCAGGAAATTAAGAAGTCTCCTGATCTAAGTGTTTCCATGCGGCTCATCCTCCTGAGGGTTTTGGTTTTTGCAAGGTGTTAATGGTATCCACAGGAGTTGTTAACTTAGCAGGACAGACTACAAATCTATCAGGACAAAGTGGAAATGCATCCACTCACCCATTTTCTACTGCTTGTCCAGGGCTGATGTGACAGGCCAAAGTATACCCCCAGCCCAGGTATAATGTGGGCCAGTATACCCCCAACCTGAGGGTACCTGGGTATAGTCTCCCAGGTGGTTAATCTGGGCTGCTACATCTGTAACAGCAGGGTCGTGGAGGTGGAAGACTAAGTAAAGTAGCCCAGGCAACCCCCATCCCCAGATAATTCCTCCAACTGCTCCTAGTGGATCCTAAGACGTTCCCAAGCCAGGCGGGAGATATAATCCCTCCAGCATGTCCTAGGTCTGCGTTGGGGCCTCCAACCAGTTAGACATGCCCAACACACCTCTAAACGGAGGCATCCAGGAGGCATCTGGACCAGATGCTCAAACCGCCTCAACTGACTCCTCTCAACGCAGAGGAGCAGTGGTTCTTCTCTGAGCCTCTCCAAGATGTCAGAGCGCCTGACCCTATGCCTAGGGGTCAGCCCAGCCACCATGCGAAGAGAGATCATTTGGCCGCTTGTATTCGCGATGTTGTTGTTTCGGTCACTACCCAAAGCTCGTAACCATAGATGAGGGTTGGAACATAGATCGAACAATAAATCGAGAGCTTCATCTTTAAGCCCACAATGGATTGCTACAATGCTAGTTTTACTGCAGATGCCATTCTGATACGCCTGTCGACCTTCCACTCCACTCGTGAACAAGACCCCGAGACACTTGAACTCCTCCACTTAGGGTAACAACTCACCCACCACTCGGAGGGGACAATCCACCTTTTTCCCGCAGAGAACCATGGCCTCAGATTTAGAGGTGCTGGTCCTCATTCCGACCGCCTCCTACTCAGCTGGAAACTGCACCAGTTTGCGTTTAAGGTCACAGCATAATGAAGCCAACAGGATCACATCATCTGCAAACAGCAGAAATGCAATCCTAACGCCACCAAATTGGACAATCTCCAAGCCTTGGTTGCACCTTGACACCCTGTCCATGAAAATCATGAACAATATAGGTGACAAGGCACATCCTTGGCAGAGTCCAACGCCACCTGGAAACGAGTCCAACTTAGTGCCAAAAATGCAGACACGACTCCTGCTTTGGTTGTACAGGGATTGGACAAAATGGAAATCAGAGGTTAAATTGCTGTCACTGTGGTAAGGTCACTACACTTCACCCAAGCACACAAAGCCAACAGCCAACACACACAACTGAAATAACTGAGCAACACCAAAGCACAGTGGACCAAGATTAGTCTGACAATGGCGTCAGTAAACACCAGGGTAGGGTTCAATTACTTTTTTCAATTACAATTGCAGTAATTGCAATCAATTACTTTCTTAATTGCAGTTCAAGTTTAATTGATTTTTTTATTGAAAAATAATTGTAATTGAACATTTTGTCCAGAAAGTAATTGTACATTGTAATTACAATCAATTGTAAATGAAAAAAGTAATTGAACCCAAACCCTGGTAAACACCACAAATTTCATACCATTTCACCAACAATATTTCTGACAGTGGAGGAAAAAAGATGTCAACAGATGCATTAGGTTTACAATAATAGACTCAAATATGCTTTTTGGCAAATTTTGTTTCACAGCCAGTGACATCCACTGGGAAAGCAGTGGGAAGAGCATGACTGAATGATTTTAAGGGAGAGAAATAAGGCATAATGAAATACAACCTTGTAAAGGTAAAAACAATAAAGGGGTGGGGGGGGGATTGAGTTCAGACCTGGGGCAAAGTCACTCTGGCAGTTTTAAAGGAGCTTCAGTTAAGATTCAAACAGTGATTTAAACATGAAAAGGACTGACCATTCATTCACATTCATTCAATGGTGTTTAGTACTCACACTATTGTACCAAGGCCTTAACCCTTTCATGCGTGGAGGTCACTACAGTGTACAGCTATTTAAAAGTGTTTTTTTTTTTTCATTGCTATATACACGGGTGCTGAAGAGATTTTTTTTAAATAAGGAAATTCTACATGGTAGGATACAAAAATATTGAAGTACTGACGACACGGCCCAAAGGGCCATGCCTTCCTGGCGGGCATTTCTAGGCTTTAAATGGTGTATTCTGAGCACTAAAAGAACAATTTATAATACATCACCATTTTGGAATTTTTGGAATTATATATATATATATATCGAGTTTCTTACCTATCTACCTCACATTACAAATCTACCCTGAGATTACCTCTTTAATCTTTACACAAAATTTTTAAAAGTCAAACATTTTTTTTTTTTACATCTTTGAACCCTCTTGAACATATTTGAACATTTTTGAACCCTCGTCTATCCTCCAAGTTTTCAAAACTGTCATTTGAGGTACCTTGGAACATGAAATCATTGCAAATTTCAACATTGTCTAATTTGAACATCCATCCATCCATTTTCTATACCCGCTTATTCCTCACTAGGGTCACGGGGCGAGCTGGAGCCTATCCCAGCTGACTACGGGCAAAGGCAGGGACCCACCCTGAACAGGTTGCCAATCCATCGCAGGGCGCACACTCCATTCACACACCATTCACTCTCACACTCATACCTATGGGCAATTTAGTGTCTCCAATTAGCCTGATATGCATGTCTTTGGACTGTGGGAGGAAACCGGAGTACCCGGCGAAAACCCACGCAACACGGGGAGAACATGCAAACTCCACACAGAAAGGCCCCAGGCCGGATTCGAACCCACGACCTTCTTGCTGTGAGGCAACAATGCTAACCACTGTGCCACCGTGCCGCCCTAATTTGAACATAATGATTGAAAATATTATTATTGGAAACACTAACTATTACAATATACCTGAGATTATAAAATCAATTGCATCTATACAAGTCCATGCAATCGAAACCACATCAACTGTGACAGACAGTCCTGACATCAGTGTAATAAGGGCATCTACAACTCATCATCATCATCAGCAACTTCCTGTACTGCCAAGCGACGTAGATTATATCGACGATCTGGAAAGATATCCATAATCTCATCCACAAGCAAGCTAGCTACATAAAAGCAACGCTCCAAATGGCAACGGAAAACAATGGAGCCTTACTACCTACCTAGCTACGTTAAGGGCTTTTCCACCGAACGCGAAATGAATTTTTTGTGCGACAGACATGTATTCAGTGACAATGCAAGGACGCGATTACGAGCGAATTTGTGTGTATTCGAATCTTTGCATTAACTTTGAAAGTAATCCGTGGCACGAAAAATTCATTTCGCGTTCAGTGGAAAAGCAGCTTAGACTAATTGTAGACTTCTGCGCAATGTCGTAACTTTACACCAACTTCTCATATACGATGTAAAATGTTTACTGTGTTGCTGTGATTTAGTATTTGCAGGACAGCACCCAGCGAGCACACATTTGCGGTTCACATTTTAAATGATCAGCTACAAATTTGAATGGATAGGAAACCTTTAACCAGTTGAAATGCGTTAGGGCCGGTTCATACTTGACGCAAGGTACGTGAGCGAAGGCGAGCACAGGTCCGTTCCATTCCGTTCACAGAGAAGCCTGAACGCGCGTCCCTTGCTGCGCTGTGCCTTTTTAAAACCCAGTACACTGCTCATGTAATAGGGGGCAGCAGAGTCTCCTTCTTCTACTCGTCCTCCTTTTTTCTTTTTGGCGTGTTGAACACAGCGTATGGTGCATTATTTGCTTTATCTCCCCTATTTATTGGAATCTCACGGAAATACACGCGTCGCGTCACAAAAATTTGAACGACACACTTGGCTACGTAAGGACGCAAGATGGCAACCTTGCGTTGCTCGATGAGTTGCTTTACGTTAGAGCTCGTGTACCTTAACGTAGAGTAAGAACCGGCCTTAGGCGCGGTGTTCGGGGGCTGCATTTGTGGTTCAAGGGAGTGATGCAAGGGAGAATCGATGATACGGCTCAATATCTGCGGGAAATGAAAAGGGATTCTACAGTATGCATCAGCCAGCCTACGTCAGCGTCTCGCATACAGTTTCCCAACAGCTTAGCAATAACTCTGCCCCCAGCCCCCGACGTAATTGGTGCTCATTGCTCTCAATCACCAATAAAAAGGTTCTCTGATTGGCTATGAGTTTAAGTTTGTACAAAAGCACATATTGGCTCAATCAACCGAACTTATGGGAAATGTAGTTTTTTTTTTTACTTACCCGAAAATATTTGGTATTTGTGCCAGATTTGTTCTTAAGGAGGAAGGAAATTGTAAAAAATACGGAAATCCGTAACATCATGGACTCTGAGCACCCATGTATATATGCCTGTAATTTTGGGCACTGCTGCATATTAGTAAAAAAAAAAGAAAAATCCTGACTGAGTATCATAATTCATGCATGAGAAGCTTAAAGATAATCAGAGCTTTCATAACTAAATTTTAACTGAATTTTCTGGTAAATATGAACATGTGCACAGAATGCAAATATCTTTCCACTACCTAAACTGCATCTTCCTCACACTCTCATATCTTTGGGCAATTTAAAGTCTCCAATTAGCCTGACAGGCATGTTATTGGACTGTGAGATAAACTGGAGTACCAAGAGGACACCAACACAAACACAGGGAGAACACATAAACTCCACACAGAAAGGTCTTAGGCTTGATTCGAACCCAGGGCCTTCTTGCTGCGAGACAACAGTCCCAGATAACAAGCTCCTCCGCTCCGGATCTGCCCCGGCTCTGAGCCGGATCAGCTGGAGCCGGGGCAGATCCGCAGCGGAGGTGCTTGCTATCTGGGGTGTAACTCACTGCACCACCATGCCGTCCAGCAAGTGAGTATAGTGTAAAGGTGTATAATGTTCATATAAAAATAGAACATAGTGCATAGTAAAGTGCATGTCGGCTGGACATCAGGCATTCCCAGACTGCAAAGTCATAAGTGGAATACTACTGTTTTCAGTTTCATTCAGCATGAACTCTGTTCTTAACCACAAAATTACAATGAATGCACAAGCAACAGCTATCCAAGAAACATGTCAAAAGGCACCAGGCATGATATTTTGTCCATTCCAGGACCTCCCAGGAAATCACTTAAATTCATCCCGTGCCAATCTGAGGCCAGACCATTCTTTTACTTCTTTGCTAAGCTTGAGGTACATGCAAGTCACGATGTTTGAAATGACTGGGTTCATCCACTCTCTAACCCATTTCCATGTCAGGGTCGCTCATCCCAGCATCCCTTGGGCAAGAGGCAGGAACAGGGTCGAAAACATTCACTTATGGGCCCAATTTGCAAAGCTTTACTGAGGTACCAGAAGACAGCCCATGCAAATGTGTGCAGAAAAGGAGAGCGCTACACAATCTCTCCAATGTGCCCAACATGAATTCCAATGCAGACATTGTGCTAGCCACACAATCACAGCTGACAACAAAACACAGAATAACCCGCAAAAAATTTATTTCACACATCCAAAAGCCACCAAAAACACACACACACACACACACACGCAGCCAAACTGGGACCCACGCTGACTGAAAGTCTTCTCTTAAAAATTTGAGTACAATTGTACACAGTACAATGATGATATTTAATGAAGCTAATTATTCATAGTTGTTGTAATGTACATACAGATACTTGACAGATGAATATCCACAAATAAATAAATGCCACGACAATCTGTTTTATTAAATGTCTCATGCTGGTATACCCACAGGTGTAGACAAAAGCAAGCAGTCTTGATGGCACAGATATGCAGCTGAAGTCTGTTCATACAGCTAATCAAAATTCAACATTACCCCGAGCTGTTAGGCAAACTACCGCCTCTGGCGCTGTTATGGACATTTGCCATCGTCTCACTGCATGATGTGCTACCTTGAAAACTCATACAAACATTGCTTAATACTACTGTATAATCAATTAATGTTAAAATGCATTAACAAAACGAAATCACATAAACTAATAGTCCATGCTTCTCGCTAGTTTATGGGTAATAAAACAATTAAGTTCAAGAACCTGGACATCCGAAGCATCTTACATGTAAGGGGATCAAGGTACAAATGCCAGGGAATATTTTGTCAATTCGCAAAAAAGATATAAGTTACAATCACCATTATTGCCATAGGTATGACCACCACTTTTTTTTTTTTTTTTAACCGGGCACTGTTAAAGAATTCTTTTTAAGATGTACCAGCATTATTATTTGGCTACATGGTCTATTTTATATGAATTCCTAAGTAATCAAGACCCAATATTCCAGTGCAAACACAAAAGAATGTACAATGGTCATGCGTTTGAAAATATTATCACATTTTTACTTAGACAAAGGCATTAACTTAAATTTTCATTGCTAATCATTGTGTTTATCTGTGTTGCGAACAGCCATCAATTTCTCGCCATAAGTAACCACACGCCAAGAGCCTATCGGCGGGGAATACAGTTGATGCGCTAAAATTTGATTGGCACTAAACATAGGACATTTTCCCAAAAACCTATACCATAGGCACAAGACGAGTAACCAAATCTTGTTACAACAAGGGGAAAAAGAATCTAGTTTTCAAAGGGAATCTATAAAATCTATAACCTCTCTAACCATTTATTCATACGCCCTTCAGAGCAAAATGCGAACACTGCTTTCAAATGGAGGGTCGCCGTACGCAAAGATATGCTCCAGGTGCTTTCAAATGGTTGCTGGCGTAATGCTTTCGACGCTCGTCTCAGTTAAAAGGACTTTCAGAGACCCTGAAAGTTGCGCAACAGCAGCAGCATAGTAGCACCGAGATTCGCTCACAGCCAACATTTCTTTAAGACAACAATTCTAGCAGAGACCATTGATATTCAAACATAGCTCGCAATATTTGTTGTTCAGCTGATCTGCAATTCAGGGAGAATATACAAAGCCATCAACTACGCCAGAGTTACGCCATTTATCGGCAAGGGACGTTCCGAATGTCTGCCAACAACTTACTAGCGTTCAAGCTCGGGCAAATTGTGGGAAAACGGCCAGATAGCTCATCGTTACTACTCAGATCTTTTCAGTGCCAAAACCAAATCATAAAGTGCAGCAAAGATGCATTATTATAGAAGTATCACAAGGTCTTACCACAATTTCGATCTGGTGTTAAGTCGATGATTCTCATTAGATATACAATGATGTTTTTTTAAGCAGCGTGCAACTCTTTTGTTTACAAAGTTTCTGCTAGAACTCCGATTGGTCCCTGAACTGCAAAGACGACGCCCCAAACCCCAGTCACTTTTGGCAAACTTTTAGACAATGTGTTGCCAACATTGTCCACTAGGTAGCAATAGTTATCCACCTAATAAAAAGCAACGAGCGTTAGTGATATTCAACCCCAATATACATCCAAAGTCAAAATTGCCTTACGTCTTGATGGCATGTCAGCGTGTGTAAAAATCTGTATGTGATACAATTTAGACAGAATAAAAATTTAGGCATCAGCAGACACTCATGCTGAAAACTTGCACAGTTGGCGCTTTAATTGCGTTCATACATCAGGGTGCTGACTGCTCCGAAAGGCTGTCTAACCAGTGACCTGAGAGTTTCAACTAAGTCTAGCTCCTTAGGCATTTTAGTATACCAACACCCTAAATGAACTTCATTTGGAGATTATACTCTGAAAACCTTGATGCATTTTGGACAGTGTGGTGGTTCTGAAACATACTGAAGGAAGGCATCTGTACGAAACCATCAACAGGACATAATATAACATGATCCTAAAACATACATATTTTACAGATGTTCCATATTTTATAAAGAAATTGCTTGGGTGCATGTATATCAACACAGCACCAAAAACCCTTCAATCGCTAATGTATAATGGCCATTCACATACTTAAAGAAGAAACATAGTTCGGTGATTCCACGTATACTTTTTCTTTTCAATTCATTTCCAGTTCTTAACTGTGGCTCAAGTTGCAACAAATTCTGTGCCATCACATACTGAACATTGAAAATGACAGATTCCCTCTCCTCGCATGTTTCCTTGTGCTTATGGACACCTATCGTACTACCAATGTAGTCTTATTTCAAAATATAGCTATTAAAGCCCAATTAACCCCAATCAGTAAAACCCGGGTCAAAATGACCTGGAGCATGAAAAAAAGGTTCTTTTTTTTTTAACAAATCTTAATCTATCGATCCTAAAAAAATTTTTTTTTGAAAGCCAAATGTTGTTGTTTTATGGTGTGTAAAATTTTTTTCGGATAATTTGAGCGGTTTTTATGCATTAAAAAAATTGTCAACCAGGTTGATACTGACCTGAGCGAATTTTGTCACTTATCTCATGCTGAAATTCTGATTCTGTCAGCTAATATTGGTTTTCTTTTGCAGGAATGTAAAGAAGTGAACCATGGCAAGTAAAAGAACAAAATATACAACCCAAAATAATAGTCACGCTTTATCTTACGGTGCTTGCAATTATAAAGCTATTTGTGTCAATCAGTTACTCTTGATTCATAGTCATATATTGATTGACTATTGATTCATATTCAGTAGATATTATCTTGCTTATTACCTAATTTAATTCAAGCTGAGTTATTGAAAGGATTGTTTTAATGCCTGAGAAAAACAAATGCTGTGTTTTCCTTATATAAATGGTAATTTTCATACAATTGTTTGATTGGTATGAGCTGCCAAAATCAGTTAAAATTATTACTTTACGTTACTTAAAAATTCATAAAAAAGAAACTACTTGTAATACTTCTGTTAAATTTGGTATATAATTTCATTTTTGTGTACCAGGCATGACATAAACAGTCAACAAGAGCATAAGTTCAACGTTTGAGTTATTAAGGAAAACGAATTTTCAGTTTCACACTTTTCTAGATATATGGAGAAATGTGAAACTTCCATATGGTTTTAATCCCATTCTTTTCTAGCATACACAAAAGAAGAGAGTTTATCCTTTCAAATGAGCTATTGATCATTAAAATTGGAGCAGTATTTGATTTTTTTGTGAATTTTTAAAAATTGGGGTCAGTTCTGGACCCACATTTTACGCCAATGTAAGTTTTTAGGTTTTACCGATGAGGGTTAAGTCAAGCATACACAGTCTTACATAAGTTGTTGAAGAAGCAAATATACTTTGATTGATGCAGAATGAAAAGTCTGAATTGTTCCTGACACTGTCAGTAATCTGCATGAATCAGGACATGCAATAAAGGTGAACAAAATTAGGGTTAAATGTAATTAAATACCATATATATATATATATATATATATATATATATATATATATATATATATATATATATATATATATCCCTCATCAGTAAAACCTAAGAACTAAGAACCTAAGAACTTATCTTGGCATAAAAGGTGGGTTAGAACTGACCCGAATTTTTAAAAATTCACAAAAAATCTAATTTTTGGTGTATCTTGGAGACCCCAAATCTATAATCATATAGATGTGAATCAATGGCTATCCCAGGCAAAATACAAGATGTGCAGAATTCAATTTGAATTTGCACCAGCAAGCTAACTCTACATACAACTTATCAGAGAACTCACTGTGAAATATCTCAGAAAATGTGTGCAATAGATTCATGAGCAGAAGGAAATGCTCATTGCAGTAGCGGAGAGCTGCTGTGGAAATCAACATATACAACGGCCTAAGGCTACTAAGTCATTATGACACTCATAATGAGACGTTCTTATCCAATGACTTTAAAGGCCATGGCCAAAGAAAAATTACAAGCTACAAAGGCCAATAGTCAGAATGGCATCTCATCACAAATAGCATAACTTTAAAAAAATAGCATAAGTATATAATTGTTATAGCGCTAATGAGAATTTTGCACTTTGTAATAATTTAAATATGATCTATCCAATATGCGGAGGAAACACATATAACAATAACAAATATCAGACATAACAATATGACACAAACAATACTGATTATGATCACGAATCCATGTGATTATTGGTGCAAACAGTTAGTAAACAAGAGTTTTAGGGATTTCATCCATTGCAGGAACAATGAATTGCCAAGTGACATTTCCATGGAAAGTGACATCTATTGATATTGTATGAAATGCACTACAAAAAAAAGGACCTCATAGTCCTGTTTGTCAAGGGTGACAAACATCATAGTACTTTTAAATGCAGCTATTCAAACCAATTTAGAGTACAAAACAAACTTGCTTTAGATACAGTACATTCAACTGAATACTATGAGCATTGGTGTCAGATCTGGTTGAGAGCAAGTGAGGGAAGATGTAGCATCATTGAACCTCTGGGTGAAAGTTAAATATGACAATCAAGAATGAAAGACTCATTGTGCTTTTGTGTGTCTGTGAGCGTGTATGTGTGTGTGTGTGTGTGGGGGGGGGGGGGCCTAGCTTGGAAACTATCCCAGCATGTCTTTGAAAGTTTGCCAATACTTCACTGGCATACACACAATTCGCTCATACCTATGTGCAATATAGAGTCTCTCCAATTACCATGATATCCATGACTATGAGAGGACACTAGATTACCCAGAGGAAATCCTATTACCTAAATCCTTAATTCATGAAAATACCCAGACCTCCACACACACACACACACACACACACACACACAATTGGTGGAAATACTCATTGCTTAAAGAAATGATGATGGGGAAGGGACAACCATTTGCTTTTAGGTTCAGGAACGGACACATCTCGCTGGAAAATATGGCTTTACAATTTGTTGGATCACTCGTATTTTCTGCCCAGGAGACAAGCACTTCAAATTCAAGCTGTAACAGGTAGAGAGTGAATTCAAATGAAGAGGGGTGTGATTGATTGCAGCCAAATTGTGGTAGACTAGCAAGCAAATAAATATTATATTTGAACAGGATAGTTCAAACATTGAAAATTAATTATGAACAAATTTGTCATGCATTCTGAATTCAGCAGACACAGGAGGTGGGGGTACGCACGTTGCTGCTATTACTGCAATGTGTGAGTGAACACATTGACCAGTTCTTTACAAGGTCTTGTCTAACCTATCTTTCTTGAATAGTTTACGCCTGAGAACCCGGACGCCAGAAGAACTCCACCTGATGTCAGAAACATTCAAGCAACTACACCGTCAGCATGGCGGGATCAAAAGATCCAGTAGTTATATGAGTCAACAAGTTATTAATGCATGTTTTGAGGAACTGTTTCCGCAGTAGGCAGTGCTGAGGGCACTTAGCCAAGGCATTTAAACAATGATCCAATCAGAGAGCTGGAAGTTAATGAGAGGTAAACACCTTTACAGAACAAGTGTAGGCAGTACGTTAACCAGTCCCTAATGGAAAAACTCGTGGATTTTTACTGACGATTGTCGCTCAGACTGCAGCTCAAAAGCATAGCAAGACATTTTGAAACAACATAATTAATAAGACACATTTACGAATATTGACCAAAGTCAAATCATTTTTCATTGTAGTCTTGAATACCATTGGTAGCCTATTTTATTAGACTTCCTAACTGTTGTCATGACGACATCGCGGCGCGGGGCAGGTAAGATGAGCCAGGGATGTGAAAGCAAGTTGCATTGCGCAGATTGCAGTCTGGTGGATTGGAAGGTTTGGGTGAATTGAAGATGTTCCTGTCCACTGCAGACTATTGGGCGCCGTATTTTCTCAAGCGTGCGGAGAGTGGAATACCATAATGAGGGGTGTCAATTTGCATTACATCAAATCAATTTGTAGGTCAATGATTATTACTTAAAACGTGCAAATATGCCAACCCACGACACAATTACTCTGCACCATATCTGTCCTGGTATATCAGAAAGCGGGTTAAATCATTGCTATGTCCATATATGATGTTGCACTAGGAAAATTGTTTGTTAAGCATTACATTGTGAATGTATTTGTATTGGCTAGACTCACGATGTCATCACCCCCATACGGAATAACAATTGGTTTATGACGAGCCTCCGCTGACACCGAATGGTATTTAACAATTTGTTTTGCTTGACGTCAGCCCCCGGCTTGCCCGAACATGGTCCGCTCCCCGTTTTCGCATGCAATCGCTTGTTTCATCGGCTTTTTCCGCCGTATGTTAAACCGAATCCCCGCCCCACTTGATTTCTGCGTTGTTTGGGGACAGTAGGAAGATGGCGGCGGCCCCGCTGTACTGTGTCTGCCGGCAGCCCTACGATGTAAGCCGGTTTATGATCGAATGCGACATTTGCAAAGATTGGTTTCATGGCAGGTACGTCGATGACCGATTCCTTTAAAATATATGGCAAAATATCTCGGAAACAAAAATCTACGCCTCTGTAATTTGTTTTTGTAAAACTCGTTTGGCACTATGTTAATTG
The DNA here is from genome assembly GCA_029721435.1 of Gymnothorax reevesii. Taxonomy (NCBI): domain Eukaryota; kingdom Metazoa; phylum Chordata; class Actinopteri; order Anguilliformes; family Muraenidae; genus Gymnothorax; species Gymnothorax reevesii. Next base: position 35,141,379 of record CM056579.1, on the reverse strand, counting down.
CGATCAGTGGGCTCCGGGTCTTCATGTGTCTTTATTGTCATTATTTAGCTTGCGAGCTAACGTTACTCCAGTTCTGTTTGCCTACGTAAAAATTGGCATTGGAGTAACGTTACTGTAGGACTGCGATCCCTTTGAGTTTTACACAGTATTTCGATTCTGTCATTTGCTTTCGATCGTGTATTTCTTTGGAGAAGTTGCCCATGGTTCCCCTTTCCCTTTAATCCCCTAGATTTGGGCAGCCAGCGATCGTTTGCGGCTGGCAATATCAGCTGGGCGAGCAGCATGCTAGTCTGCGGGCTAACCCGAATACTCGGAGTGCAGCTAGCAAATGTTAGCCGTCTAGCTAGGTGTCCGTAGTTGGATGGCGCACAGTTTGCCGTTCAGTCGGAGTGAAGAGTCCGTGCGACTTCGAGACAGTTTGTTGAGGCTATTGATTTATATGACTTATTGGCACATGTCAAACTCTGGTTGACCGACAGTGCCGTTGATTTTGCCTGAAACTCGCTGACACTAGCTAGTCTGGACGCTATTTCCTTCGGCTAACATTGCGTTAGTTACAGCCAGCCCGCACCAGTTTGGCAGAACGGTTTGGTTTGTGTCAGAGAGGCACGGAGCTAATTTTTATGAGTTTATCATGTTCGCGATAGTTAGTTACAGCGTGTCGTTTTGCGCCCACAGTCCTATTTACTGGGTATGTTGTCGGTGTGGCTATATTAGAAAATGAAAGGGCTGAAAGTATTAACGTTAATTGGCTTACTAGCTTTGCGATTCGTCTACCTTGCCAGCTGGGGAAGTAATATTTGTCCTTTGTGGCTGAAATACTCCCCGGCCATTCTTGTGCTCGTTTTTGCGTCTTTACGAGTTTCACGTGGCATAATGATGAAAGTATTGTGTTATATTGTAGCTGGCGATCGAAACTCTTTTTGAGTATCACTGCAGATGGTTATTGTGAGTAACGTTGGAGCGCACAGCCGATGTCTGCTCTTGCTGCTTTCGAAGTTTACAAGCGACCCCTGCTATGTGTTGCAAGCTGGCTAAGTTGCCCAGTTAATGCTATCATGTAGTGCCTTAGTTACCAACCCGGCGACAAAATGACACATTATCTTAAACGAAGGGCTAGTTTTTGAGTTATCCAGAAAGGTGACCAATAACGTAGGAAATGGCGAGTTAATTATGTGATCGCGAACGAATGTGTGAGATTGGGGAGTAGAAATATGAATACGAGGTGCCTCAGTGGGGACCGGAGATATGGAGAACTCGCTGAACAAAGACGTGTGCAGTTCGAAGCTGGGAGATTAGTTGTTCTTTGCCTCTGTCATGACGCTTGAAGACTGGAGATCGTCATTTCGTTTTATTTAGTCGCGGATTTTAAATCAAAGAGAGCGCCTGAACGGGGAAAACAAGGATGCTGTGATTTTTGGGTATTTTGATTGACGTCCTACGTTGGACATTTAAATGCCCCTTTTAACAAAAATAGCCATGCGGAGAGCCGCCTAGTGGTGGGAAAGAGGTTTATCTCTTAAAGGGGAAACGCACGTATGTCACGTGTTCCTGTGAGACAATTACACACCAACTTGCTTATGTGCACCCTGTACCTTGAATGTTTTTTGTGGTTAGTTATTGTTTTTACTTTTCGAAACGCTACCTGTTGTAAATTAGGTAGGCGTATAGCCACTATATATGAAACGATGTGTGGTTTTTCAGTGACTTTGGACAACGCCAAATGTCACCTCGCAGAGGTAACAAAATCCCTCACTCGGTCCCAACCACGTGACGTGCTTCTCGACCATATACTTACCTCACTAGAGAACGCTTGCTTTCCAGGATTATGATTTATAATGGTGAATGTGTTGCCTTCCTCTTGTTGGATCCGGCGCTTTCTCTGTTATTTTAGTGAACATTTTGGTGGTGCTCCGCTCTGTGTTCTTTCAGTACACTTTTTTTGGCTTGTTTTTGTGCATTATTCTACCAAATAGAATGAAACCATAAATTTCTTTCATATATAACTGACAAGGGCTAAATAATTCTTTTCAAAGTAAAAATGTAGTCAAATGCTTGGAAAGTTGATCTTGGGAGATCTAACTGCTTGTTGTTAAACATGGTACCAGGAGCTGGCAGTTGAGTTAATATGCTGCTGTAGTGAATAATATGAAAATGAACCCTTATCATGCTGCAAGTGACAGAAGAGCTGAGTTAAGCTGGCCGAGCTAGTGCTGGAACTTGTGAAGAAAGCTGTTTGTTGAAATTCCTCATTGTGGCCAATGCGAATCTCTATTCACATTGACAAGACACATTGTCTGCACGTGCTTCTTAACGTTCCCATTCTTGGAAAACTTGTCAGAGAGCTTTCTGTCAGTGTTTGGAACGATGGTAGAACGTTTCGCCTCTCAGGAACCAAGTGACTTTATTGAAATGGACTGTTTTGGTAGTTGTAATGCGCCACTGCTGTAACATTGTAGAGACGGAAGAGGTGACTGTACTATAAAGTAGTGATTCCCAAATCTCCCCTCGGGATGCATCAGTCAGATCCAGGTATTTGTTGTGTTTTACCTTAAGCACACCTGATGCATCTAATCACAGGCTGGATTAGTTGCATCAAACAAGCTTAAGCTGGAACAAAACGAACACCTGGACCTAGTCAGTGGGCCCCAAGGACCGGCTAGGGAAATGCTTTCATGGAGCACATTTGAGGCTCGTTCCATAAAGTAGGATTGCAGAGTTAGCCTGATAACTGCTCAAAATAAAGCCTGGAACAGCCCTTATTACTTATATCCTTGTTTGAGGTTAGAGATGTATCCAGGTTTTACTGGGTGCAATAGTTCAGCTACCAGAGTAATCCTGCTTTGTGTAATGGCCCCTGGACAACAACTTAGAATTTATTGATGACCTGTCTTGAGAAAGAAAACACATAAGGGTGACTGAAACCTGTTCAAAATTTGTGTAATGGAATATTTTTATGTAACAGGAGTATTTATGTATCTCAAATATGTTCTTTCGTGGAAGACAATCCTCAATAGTCGACAGCCTTTGTGGGCTTGGTCTCACCAGTACAAGTACTGCGAGAGCACTACCTTCATGTTCATCCCATACACTCATGAGGTTTTTTCCATCAGTAACATGATACATCTTACTGAATTGCATGGACTCGGCAGCATGGTATGTTGCTATTGTTGGGGAGGTGAAAACATTATTTTGCTGGGAATTGTGCACAGCTGCAGCTTTGTCTTTCCAGTGCTCACCTCGAACGAGACTCTTGTTTTCAGGTGATCATGTTCACTGCCGAGGTGACCAACCGGTTTAAAAAAGGCTCAAGTGCTTTTCCTACTTAAGACGTTGTGGGGGTGCACAGTTGCTCACATTCCGCCCCCCCCCCCCCCCCCCTCCTGTGCGGAGCCCCTTGCGTGCACACTTGGAGGTGTGGCCTATCGCCCCCGAGTCACCCACACTGTGTGTACGCATTGTGTCTTTGGGTGCGTTGGTAACCGTTTGGAAAGGGTGCACTTTCCGCGTATCTGTTATGTAATTTCCCTCGCCTGCCAAGAACTCGGAGCCGGGGATGACTAGCTGCTGCGCTGCGTCACAGGCGAAGGGAGCGGGGAGAATGAGGAACCCGAACCCGCCTCGGCGGTGACCGCCGACCTATCCCGTCCGTAAAAGGCGCTTCGCCCGCGCCTGTGCGGTTGCGCGCCGGTCGCTGGGGACGGGGACGCCGTCCAAGGGAAAGCTGAGCCGATGTGCTGGAAATGTCCGGCGGGCGGCCTACAGACGTCAGAGTGAGGAGAAACGGGGTTTTGCCAGAGGAGAGAATGCCTGGCCTTGTGCAGCCCCCTCTGCTGCTGTTACACACACTAATCATTTGGTGTGCGCTGTGATGTTTGATTGTTTGAATTTGTCTTTTGGTTAAGAAAGTGAAATTAAGTTTCCTTTCTGACTTTCGTAAGTGTACTAGGACCACTGTAAAGGTACATGCCTGGAGTCTTTTGAAATGCACCTGTATGCATAAGTTGGGGTCGATGCACACGCTTTTCTCGACAGCGTCTCCTTCGGGATTCCCCTAGTTTTTCCAGACCCTGAAATCGCTGAATACGTCCATCTATTCTGTATGCCGCCACTTCCTAACTAGGGCCGCGGGGTAGCAGACCGAGCAAAGGCTGGGACCCAGTCTGGACAGCTTGCAAATCTATCACAGGGCGCACGCACCATTCATACACCATATATTCACACTAACATACCTATGGGTAATTTAGTGTCTCCACTTGCATGTCTTTGGACTGTGGGAGGGAACGGGAGTACTCATAGGAAACCCACGCGAACGCAGGGAGACCATGCAAACTCCACACAGAATGGCCCCAGGCTAAATTTGAACCCACAGCATCCTTGCTGAGAGGCAGCAGTGCTAACCACTGCTGTTGTTCAGTATGTCTTTGCCTAGTCTCCTTGGTGTATTAATTTGCTGCTAAACTGGTGCCTTTTGCTATATTGGGGTTTTGGGGAATTTTGAGGGGGACTTCAGTTTTTGCAAGTTGAAACAAGGTTTCCCTGGGTATGTGTCCGTATGTGTGTTGTACATTTGTGTATGTAATTGTGTTTTGGGTGTGTTCTATGTGTGCGTGTGTTGTACATGGCTAGGTTGCAACACGTGTTGTATGCTCGCATTTTGGGCTCAGGGGGTCCGGGTGGCCTTTGTCCCCCTACTTGGCCCCAGGGCTGGATGGCAGGTTGGTGGCGTTGGTGTTACAGTGCCTGGATCCCTCCCTCATCTGAGTGACCGGCAGGCTGACAGCCCTGCTCCGCCCCACGATCGAGAGCCCTCTCGTTGTCAGCTTCGCCGCCTGCCACCAATGGGATTAAGCTGTCTAGCCAGCCGGTGTGATCCACGATTATCAGGCAGAGAGCATGGGCTAGTTAGGGAGCTTTTGGGGAGGGGGGTGTCAAGGGGGATTAGATGTCTGTTTTGAGTTCCTGCCAAGCCTTACAGTTAAGCCTGATTCCCCACCGGTAGCACTGTACACAGACTGTCCTCACACCTGCAAAATGGGGGTTTCCCCTCCTTCCCTGCATCCCTCAGGGCTCACCCAGTCTCCGACGGGATCCCCTCCGCTTCACTCTGCCCCAAAGCCAGAGCAGCAGCTGTGCCGGGCTGCCCTTATGGGGCAGGATGACTGATGCTTGCAGGTTAATGCTCTTCCATGGCTGCCAAATGGTCGATTTTTGTCTCCAGGGCTGCCAATCACATGTAACTTGGCCTGAATGGGTTTCAGAGAGGTGTGGGCTACAGATGTGTGGATGGCGGTCTCTCACATAGGGAGTGGGATGTCCATATGCTGTCTCTCGCATCTCCTGGAACTCTGGGAGAAGCCAAGGTCAAGGGTTTTCCAACCCCCTCCCCAATTACCGGTGCATGAAGCTTCAGATACAGCACAACCTAATGCGTGAAACCGAATTGGAAGTTAATATGTTGTCTGCTGCCTCATCCTGCAGTGTTGGTTGTCACCTCTTTGCGCGGTCTAGCATTCTATGCCCCGCTCTCTCTATCTCCAGCTTCCCTCCGCTCTCTCTCTCTCGTTCTCTCTCTCGGTTTCGTTTGGTTTTTCTCTGGGTTTACCTCTGTTTCTTCTAAATCATTAGTGAATCCTTCCTGCTTAGATTTGTGCTTGGGGGGCCTTGGTAGATCATCCATAGGGCTGTGTGTATTGGTGGGTTGGGTGTCACTAAGTGTCTTCAAATCTTGAATGTTCCGAGGGCCTCTTCCATGAACTCTGATGTTCAGTTCTTTCCATAGATTTTCAATTGGAATCGAGTCAGGTGATTGACTGGGCCATTTTAGCAGCTTTTTCTTTCTCTGAAACCAATTGAGTTTCCTTGGCTGTGTGTTTGGGGTCATTGTCTTGCGGTAATGTCCACCCTTGTCTCTTCTTCAGCATCCTGGTAGATGGCAGCAGATGCTTATTAAGAATGTTTTGAATGTCTCCACCTCCAAACTTCACTGTTGGTATGGTGTTTTGGGGGTGATGTGTCCTCAAAACACGGCGTGTGTTATGACATTCAAAGAGTTCAATTTTGGTCTCATCTGACCAAACTATATTCTCTCAGTATTTCATAGTCCATAGCTTCTCCAAATGTTGTGCAAGAAACTTTAAACAAGCTTCAACTTGTTTTGCTTCAGCAATGGAGTCTTGTGCAGTGAGTGTGCATAGAGGCCATGGCAGTTTAGTGCATTACTCATTGTTTTCTTTGAAACAACTGTACCAGCTAATGCCAGGTCTTTCTGAAGCTCTTCGCAAGTGGTCATTGGCTCTTGGACAACTCTTCAGAGTATTCTTTTGACTCTATCAGAAATCTTGCAAGGAGCACTTGATCATGGCCAGTTTATGGTGAAATTATGTTCTTTTCACCTCCGAATTATGGCCCAGGCGGTGCTCACTGGAACATTCAGAAGTTTAGAAATACGTCTGTAACCAGTGCCATCAGTATGTTTTGCAACAATAGGGTTGCAAAGGTCTTGATAGCTTTTTGCTTTAACCTATCGTGAGATGATTATTGTGTGACACCTTGGTAATGAGCAACCTTTTTATAGGCCATCAATTGGAAATAAACCAGCTGATATTTATTTGCACTGATAGCAGGCAGGATTGCTTTCTAAATTCTGACCGATTTCAGCTGTTTCCTCAGCTTTCCATGCCTTTTTTCCTTTGTTCATGTGCTCAATACTTATTCCCAGTGTCATTCCACTTAATTACACATAACTTAATTGAAGGACTTATTTGTTTTGATTTCTTAATGTGGATTACTTGGGTTGTTACCGACATCTGGTGAAAATTTCATAGCCCCATTAGAAATGTATTTTCTAAGAGAAGCATTGACGTGTCAACATTTATTTCCCCATACTGTATGTGATGGTGTGTGTTAATGGGTGGTTGTCATTATGGGATATGGAGTTGCATTGTGGTGGGTATCACCATGGGATTTGTGTTGGTGAGGTGGATGTAACTATGAGGTTTGTGATGGTGTCTATTGGTTGGGTGGGTATCACTATGGGATATGGGGCTCTGTGTATTGGTGGGGTGGGTATCTATAAGATATGAAGTGGTGTGTGTTTGTGGGTGGGTGGCGTTCAGTGTGGGTGTGATGTAATGTGCATTGGAGTGGGGGGGGTCTGCTGATTGGTGGGTTGGGTTACTGAGTGAGCCGGTGCATGTAGCTAGGACAGGCAAAAGATTGATCGCTGCCCCGCCAGCTGTGGACAAGTTCAAAGGCCCATCAATCACTGTCCCACCATGATGGAAACAATAAAGGGAGATGGATGGCTCCTGTTGTCGTCTTCGAGATTGTACCCGGATTGGTGCGGCTCTTGCATTCGTGCTTTTTTTTTTTTCACCTCCCTGTCTTCGGCTTGCCTGAGATCAGCACAAGCACTCATGAACCCCTTCCCCCCTCCACCACCACCGCACGCTGTGTGTACAAGTCTTCCCCATTTGTGTGTTTGCATGTAGCCTGTAGGCTTGAATCTTTTCTGCACATTTCTCCTATTGACCAGGTCTGTGCAGACAGTTGATCGTCTTGAAGCTTATTTGTTTCCAGAGGGGTTCCTTGTGCAATCAAGCAGTACGCATCATCGGCCTGTTAGTGGCGATCAGAAGCTCAACAGCGCTCGCATTGATTTCCTTGTCTGTTTCAGTCAATTAGATCTCTGATTGGATGGAGGCAATGGAGAAATTGAACAGGCAGTCTGAGGCTGCATTAGCTGTAGAGAATCCTGTTTACGGAGCCAAGTATTGAGGCCAATGTGGCTTAGGCATGAGGTTAAGATGGGGAGTTACTGAATATGTGGATTATTTTACTGTGTTTAGGCCATGATGACACCATTTCACCTATATTGCTTCAGTTTAGCAGACTATTTTGATTTAAAAAAAAAAAAACAAAAAAAAAAAAACGGTGAATTGTGTCTGAAATGTTTGCCAGTGACTGTCAACCCGGATGAGGGCATCCGATTCGAGCTGATGCAACTCCAGTGAAACTGATTTCATCATCGTCTGTCTGCAGTTGGCATGAAAGAGAAAGTGTTGTAGAGTCCTGAAAGGAGATTCATCGAGAAAGGAAGTGAATTTGGGGTGAAGACTTTGCTGACCTTGGTCTCAAAGCTTCACATGGGTCACGGTGAAGCCATGCTGGTATGTTCTTATAGTGAAGGGCTGGAATACGTGAGCAGTGCTTGCTATTGTATCAGATGCTTTGTCACCACCAAGCATAGTAGAGATGTCGCAGTACCAAAAATTCAGTAGTCAGTGCCAATACCAGTAAAATTACTTGATTCTCGATGCCAATTTGATAACACGGTAGAAAAAAAAAACAAACAAGGATTTTCAAAGAACCCATGGCAACATGACCATTTTGGCCTCAAGTCGAGCAACAAAGTCCCACAATCTGACAAGAAGTTGGACAAGAACGTCATTCTTTTGTTCACATTCACTCCGTTCAGAATAAACTCTTAGTTCAAAGTTCATTCAGCCAATGAGGGGTGCGTTCAGTTCCTGTTCTTCAAAAAAAAGAACATGTTCAGGCACAACACTGGATAAAGCATTGCAACACGTGCCTGCGAGCAATCCCAAACATCATGTAACATTTCAGTATGACACATTAGAAAAGGAAAATGATTATTCGTTAAAGTTTGGATGTTGTTAATCAGTGACGTGCGGTGGAGGTTAGTTTGGTGTGGCAGAATCCTCCCCTTTGCTTGATTAGCAATCAGACGACTAAGTTTAGTAAGACTGTTCGGCAGAATGATGGGCTAGTTTAAGTTACCGCGGCATTATTACTCAGTACATTGAACCTGAAATGCTCACGAAACTGCAGATTTGCGAATACTTTCTTACAGGAAGCCAGAGGCGTGCGGTGAGGTGAGGCAGTGACCCAAATTTTATCTCAATTTTGTGAACCTGTACCTACGTACTATTCTTGATTGACAATCAAAACAATTTAAGACCAAGTCTATCGGAAGCCCGTATACTGATAGAGGCAATAATGACAAAGATTAATTTGCGTATTCACGTCAATTTGAGACTGCAAGGAAGGAAATCTGAATAATCAATTAGGAAAAATTCTCAGTTCTCTGTAATTCTGTATATCCTTGAAACATTATGTCAATCGAATTATGAAAAAAAACTGAAAATAAACGCCTGACTTTTTTTTTTTTTTGGTGTAAAAGCTCGTATTTAAAGGAGAAAACATTGTATATCGATTAAGCATTGAACTCTGCATAAGTCAAACTATTTTTATTTGTTGACGTTGCTTCGGCTTCCTGGAAGCAAGTACGCGCAAATCTGCTGTCTAGTGAGCACTTCAGGTACGAAATACTGAGTAATGACGCCGCAGAAACTTAAACTGGCCCGTCATTCTGCCGAATAGTCTTACTAAACTAGTTAATTGTCTGATTGCTAATTAAGCAAAGGGAAGGATTCTGTCTCACCAAACTAACCTCCACCGCACGTCACTGATGATAAACAACATCCAAACCTTTTTTTGAAGCATAACTGGAACACTCTGAAGCGTATACTGCCCCCATTAGTTGCGGAATAGTCACAGCACTGAAACTTAATGTGCCTTGGTGCTTACGGTGCCTTAAAATAATAGGCATCGTCTGTGTTTTTTTTTTTTTTTATTTAAGAATCGAAAGGTATCGTAAGTATCAGTTCTTGTGACATCCCTAGAGCATAGTGCGTACAATCCGCTCCCTCGGTCTTGATGGCCCTCAGCTTTGACAAAGTTGGGTGAGGACGGGTGCTGGACCGCTGACTCCAGCGTCATGTCGAGCGGATATAGGTAGTGTCAGGGAGTTTGGTGGCAAGAGGAAAATCGATGTGGTGGTGTGGGCTTGAAATGACAGCAGGGATACTGGATTTGGTAGTAGTGGGTTCATTGGCTGAGTGCATTTGCGCCCGGTCTGGCAGTGAGGACTATGAGAGGTCTTGGAGGGGCCCCCTCTGGTTTCCTCTGCTCCAGAGGTCATGCTTTCTTAGCCATCCGGCTCTGGGCGGCTGACAGGGTCCAAGGAGAAGGAAAAAGAAACAGATGGGGAGGGGGGTGGCGGTTGGAGTTGGAAGCATTGGTTCATATTTCCTGTCCTCCTCAGAACATTTCCTGCTTTCCGATTGTCTGTAGAAAGGCCTCCATTGTGAGCCCATCTTACCTCCCCAGACTGTCTTTGTTTATGAGACTCTCTTTCTTTCTTTACCTTGACAGTTGACACCTTAAACTTAAGCTGGGAGAAGTGGCTCTATTTTAGTGAACGGCAGTGGTGATGGATGAAGTCATTGCCAAGTATTCAACTCTAATTACTCAGTCTCCTCTACAACTTGGGATAGTACAAGAAGATTAACTTCACTTTGAAGGACTAGTTAAACATTCATTCTTTGTCTCAGGTCACTCTTGGTCAACTGTGACCGAATATTTGGATATTTGGTCCAGTCAAGGTGAGATTTTAAATGTGAACTTTCAACCTGCTGTTGACTGTTATTTACAGAATTTTCCAGTCTAATTTCCATTCGTTTGGGAAACTGCTCGGTGTGAAGAGCATAAACACTTGCGTACTTTCTTGCTTACCTTCTGAGCCAAAGGTAAAAGGGTCAGACTTCATCCACAGTTCACACAAGATCAAATGTCTGCAGGAAAGACAAAGCAGTGTTCTATTTGGCTGGAGCTATTTAAGTGGTTATTTCTTTGAAACTACATGATTTGAACAGAGTTACTGGAAAGCAGTAGCAACGGTCTTGTCCAGGCAGGAACATGCACATTTTTACACCTAGAAGCCAAAATGCATGGAAGAAAACAGTGCCCTTTTGTAATTGCTTATATTTTAAGGTCATTCTAAGGATTAGAGTGCAAAATCTACAAATTCACTGCAAAGTCATTACCCCTGATTCTCTGAGACGATTGGCTTCCATCTGTCATTTCTGTTGTTTATTCACAAAATATTTACACTCCCATTGGCTGCATTGGGGAACTCAAGATGGCACTTAATTTGAATAGAAAGATCTTTATCAGCATCAGTAAATTGGATCAGAATTGATTTCAATATTCTTGACCAGTTTTTGCCCAGAGTTATGTTGAGCTGAATGCCAGAACATTACTTGCAATTTTCTTCTTGCTTTTGCACTAAGTGTTCTACTTAAAAAAAAAAAAAAAAAAAAAAAAACTGAGGAATACACTAATTATGTTATAAGGGAGTTGGCGTGCAGTGGCAAAATGTTGAGTTTTATCAGTATGCTAGTAAATTCTTATAAGATGCAGTTTTAACTGCCCTACATATAGTAGACTCAGCAATCTTGCGTAACCGCTTTGTAGTCGCCGAGCATTGGCTGTATGCAGATTGTTTTCTGGGGGCAGTGACTGCATGGATCTGCTGATTGATCAAGAAGATCTACTTGGAAGGACTTAAATGTGGCTTCTTGATGCTGGTAAGAAATGAAGGATTTAAATTTGATGGGCAATTTTTTTTTTTTTTTAAACTGGGGAAGTCCTGTTCAGATTGCAATCTCTTTTTCAAGGGAGCCCTGGGTGTTGAGGTGGGGAGAGAGAGGGCAATTTGCACAGCCAATTAGAGCAGGGGATGATTAGGTGGCAGGTCGAAAGAGCATATTGGGAGTATAGCCATGACACCAGGGAACCCCCTACTCTTATCGAAGAGTGTCATAGGATCTTTAACGACCACAGTGAGTCAAGACCTCGGTTTAACTTCTCATCCGAAAGACGGCGTCTCCTTCAGTACAGTGTCCCTGTCACTGCACTGAGGCATTGGGGATTATTCCACCAGAGGGAAGAAAGCCACCTAATGGTCACCAACACCTCTTCCAGCAGCAACTGGGGTGGTCTCCCATCCACATACTGACCAAGCTCACACCTGCTTAGCTTCAGCCATGCGGCTGGAGCAGATTGAATAGTAGTATGGCTGCTGGCTATTCAAGAAAAGGTGAAAGATAAGACAAATGTTGAAAAGGTGTTTTTTTTTTTTTTTTTTTAATTATAAATTAAATATCTTACTTTACTGTGCCCCTGTGTTGCACAAATGTAGTAGGCCTATATTCCTGAGATGGTGACTGATATAGTCTGTCAAGCTAGATGTGTTAGCTTCTACAATTTTCTAACACTTTCTTTAAACGGTTTGTACTGAGGAAGCACTGAAAATTAGTTTAAAAAAATAAGTCTCTCATCCTGTCATTTCCTTCCTTCAGTATACCCTGTGTAAACGCTTAAAGAACTTCTACTGGAAACAAAATCAGTCTGAACATGGCTAGCTAGCTGCTGAGCAGAAACAGAAATTTTAAAAATTTTCAATTCAACTTTTTCAGAACTTTGCAAAATTTAATTCTACATTCTAATCTTAATTCTAAATCTAAAAGACTTTCAATGCCTGTTTGCTGAATTCTGTGGACCAGCAGGGTATTATTTTGCTGTCTGCCTGCAAGTCAGTGTTCAGCAAAAGGAGAGGTGTTGCCTGACCTGAGGTTGATGTATAAAACGTGTGATATCTAGCGAAACATGCAATCTAGCTCTGACCCCTGTGGATTTGGCAAATAAACTGTGATCTATTAAGCAAGCTACCGCTCGTTGCTAAATTGAAAATTGTTGAACGGTATGACCATTGACGCATATACATAGATGCCACAATAGCCGCTTACTTGCTAGAATCTTGGCAGTTGGCTATAACTGCTATTTGAAGCTCAAGATAGGAAACTGAAAATTGATCAACACTAACACTGATAATCTTCAACCCTGATCCTGGACTGACTGACCTGTCCTGTCTTGTCAAAATCCTCCAGGCTCACTGCAGAGCAGGGAGAACTCCAAGACAGAAAAACTGTCCCCTCTCTCAACTTGCCACTTATTTACTTACCCAGCTAACCGCCTACAATCAGATTCTGAGTGACAGTCACTCTGCTGAAATAAGTAAAGTTAGCTTGTCTCAAAAATCAGTTCGGAGAAAAAGGCCAAGATAACTTGCGTTAGATGAAAATCTTGATTTTATGTTTTTCAGGTTGTTTAACAGGTAGCTTCATAGCATTGTATTACTTATTAAAAAGTCTCAGCTTTCATCGTAAACATGGCTCATGATTATGCGTATATAGCTGCTCAATCTGGTGGCTAACTTGCGTTAGCTAGCTCTCAAACATCTGGGCAAGCAATCAGTCTACCTATGACCTACTTGCTGATTTGACAAATAAAATGCGTTCTGTTGAATAAACTACTGCTAGATAGCCATTTGATAGTTGTAACATTGGTAGTGAGCTAGATGAACGAATGCAAACAAGCTCAATAATATTAGAAAATGGCCTCCAAATTTTTTGTGTGCCTTTTGCTGCAAAGTTGTAGAAAGCAAAGTCTCATGTGAGATGCCTCCTCGCCATGGAGACTCGTCTTTTTTGTCTTCCGGTACACTCCGGTACACTTCCGTCTTCCGGTACACTCTTTTCACTTGTATTATTGGCATATCATCCTTGCCAGAGCCCTTAAAGAGTTTGACCAACTTAATTTCAGTTTTTAGGAATCGCATAACATTAGGCACCATCGTGGACTCTTCCTGCGGCCAAAGATACTACAGTCCTGGTAGCAAGGTTTTTGTGTACGACTGACCACTGCCAGAGAGACTACATTCATCATTATTGCTTGTAATGACGGCGCAATATTTTCGTCTGTTACAATGGTCACTGTGTCAGATTAGGTGATGTCAGAACTTCTTGCCATGATCAAGGAACAAGACTGACAACATGTTGGTCCTCGACCAATCATCGCTTGCCATCTTTGATGTGCATGAGTTGCCAGAAACAAGAATGTAAACAAGCAATGGCACCCCATTTAGGGGAGAACAGAGACAGGATTTGCAATTGTCTTGTATGAAGCTCGGGGACATAAAACTTGTCTCAAAAAGCAGAAAGTTGCATCTGCGCATTGACTTGGCATGTAACTAAGCAACGTATGGGTCCAAAATGGCACCCATATCGGAGTTGGCCAAGCTGTGTGATTTATGGGCTCTGATCCATGCTAGCTCGTGGTCTTGGTCCTGTTGCCTTGGGGAATACATTTGTGCAAACAGTGATTGGTTAAATACTGTTCCGGTACAGTGTTTTTTTTTTTTTTTTGGTGGAAGATGACCGCTTCCTCTTCAAATTTAAACGGGCTGAATTACCGACTTGCCCATCGTGCTGCATTGGTAGATGGTCGAAACTATAGGCTGGCATGAAGGACTGCGTTAGATATATTCCTGAGATTATTATGACAGGTTTGATTTTGTTCTGGCAGTGGGTGAGGGTGGTTTAGGTTGTGCGTGTTTGGTTAGTGTTTGGCAGATGTGTTTGGTGTATGAGTATGTGCTAGCTTGGGGCCGTTTGTTTGGTGTAGGTGTGTATCAATGGGTGCATAAATTTTGGAGATGGTTGAGTGACTGAATCTGGGACCATCTGTGGTCATTTTTGATGGGAAATGTTTGGTAATCAGTGTTTGATGGAAGGTGTGTTTGGTCATCGGTTTGTTTGTAGGTGTTTTTGGTGGTCGCTGTGTTGAGTAGTTGTGTTTGGTGGTGAATGCATTTGGTAGTAGGTGTGTTTGGTGGTAAATGCATTTCGTTGTGAGTATGTTTGGAAGGAGGTGTGTTTGATGGTAGAAGTGTGGCTCAAGCAGCACTTCCTAGAATAGAGTGGGCACATGATGGGCAGAGGACTTCCGACACTACAGTCCTCATGAACGCTGCTAATGACTCTACTGTTGCCATGGAAACGCATCTATTGTGCAGTCCCGTAAGGTAATCTACAACAGTGCGGTAAGCTGCCGGCACATTTATTTCTCTACACCTGTGTGAAACGGACTAGCTGCATTGGTGCATTGGACTGCGTCCCCTGGAGCGAAGTGTCAGCAGTGGTCTGAGGGAACAGGGGGTTTGGCTGTTGAAGAGGGAGGGGGTAAGAATTGGGGGTAGCTGAATTGCCAGGTGTGTCCAATCTCCCATTAGATCTGACGGCAGCATTCCACTCTCTCATCACCAGGGGCATCCAAAGAGCCTAGCTTGCTGCTTCAGCTCTCCTTGTACCCTATGGCGTCGAAGACCAAGGGTGCTGGGTGACGTTTTGAACAAATGGCTGTTTCCGCCATTGTCTGTCTCTGCTTGTTACTTAAACCCCCAAATCCCCTTTCCCCACCCACCACATCTCCTGAATGAAGCCCTCACTGCACTGCTGAGTAATGAATAACCCCACTTAAAGAATATGGCATTCCTTCAAGAAAAGGACCCAGGAAGAACCCCAGGAGTCAGGGAAATATTTGTGAAGAGGAGGAGGGATTTTGGCCCTCGTTGGCTCGGGGGGTGGGGGGGTGGACCTTCGAGCGGCGCAGGATAATGTGCCCTGCTGGTCCCCCCCCTTCTTGGCAGGCCATCCCCATTGTCACCCCCTGCCGCCCCCCCAAACTCAGGCAGAACCCCCCCACCCCCGCTTTTCAGGCTCAAACGCCCTTTGGGGAGAATTGTGTTTACTGCGTGAAGCGTGGCGCCCGGGGGCCGAAGGGGGAGAGGCCTGCTCGTCTGTTTTTTGTCTCCTGCATTGGCCTGAGCCAGCAACGGGAGCATGTACACACACGCTGTTTTTAAGTGATTTTCAAAAATCACCACCCACACAATCACCACTGATCCCCGGCCCTATTATCGGGCCAGAACAGAGGGGCTTGTGAAATGCGATTTAGTCGGAGACGCTAAGCACAGACGTGTGGGGGCGACACTGTTGTCTTATCGTATTTGGGAGGCCCCCCCCCCCCAATCTGAGGTCGAGGGAAGTAGTTTTCTTTCTCTTATAGAAAGCCCCTCCCCTGCTTTGAGCCAATGGGAAATGAGTAGCAGAAATGTTGTAACAGGAACATTGTTAATTTGAATGTAGTGCAGAGAGTTCTGCCTGCTACACAGAGGGAAGGGAGTCTAAAAATAAATGTCAGTGTGGGGGTGGGGGGGGGCTTGGGGCTGGGTCCAATGCAAAGACCCCCCCCCCCCCTTGCCCCCCCAGTGAGAGGCATACAGAGAGACTTTACAGCTGCTTAAAGGGGTAGTTCAGGAGTTGGGAGGGGGGTTAGGGGGGATGTTTTTGTCATACTCACGGTTGGGTGCTAGTCTTTGCTGTGTGTTGGAGCAGGGGACTACAGAGCCTCTGGATATCTGCATTCCCTCCAAACACTGCTGAGTAACAGCAAGTTAACAACACACACTTCCCATTCACGCATCCAGGGCCGGCTAACTATGTTAGCATCTCACGTCTCTCGCACAGCTACGGCCTGCTAACTATATTTTAGCAGAGCTGAGCTCCCATTCAGGTGTTAAATTGGAGCTGAGCAGCTGACCTAGAGAAATGAGCGACGTTTCCTTCCTTTTATATATATGAAGATTTGCAGGTCTGATTCTTTTTTTTTTTTATCCACCTGCAGCTCTCTCTCCTTTAGCAAATACTCGTATGGTAAAACTGCTCTTGGGGAACATGTAGACATGAAGAAAGCCAGTCATGCCAGGAGTCTTCTCATCATAAATAGTGTGGTTATTAAGGTTGCCATTGGCGAGAACTTGGTTTTGAGAGCGTGATGATTGGCAGTTTAACGTTCATTGAACCCGGTTCTGGTCCCGCTCTGCTGCCAAGTCGTCGACTCTAAAACGCTCTCCGCGCCGTCTGGGTCTTCCAGCCTGCGCTCTCGCACTCTGACTAATTGGATCCTGGCATCTGCAATGAGAGTTCGGCGGATTGTGGCGGATTTCATCATGCGCCCCTGCTCCCCTCCTCTCCTCGACAAAGGAGACAAAACGGGCTTGGCGAAAAAAAGCTCTTGAACGGTGAGAGGTGATGCAACACGCTCAGATTGAGCGTACAGGAAGTGCGCTCTCTGCCGCCTCTCCCCGCATGCTTTTTGTACAGCTCAGCGGCTAATCGCTTACGAGCGCTAAGAGAGCCTTACCACGCGCTGTATTGAGGGAGAGGACGACACAGTGGCCCACTTCTGCGTGTTACACAACTCAAACACCAGTTCTGCTTTTCTCCTTCTCTCTCTCACACTCCTCCTTGCTCTTTAACCCCCCCTCCTCAGGCATTTGCTTTCTTACTCCTTCTTCTCTTATTGACTGTCTTTTTTTTCCACTCTCCCCATCTTACGCATTCACTTTTGCTTTGTCATTCTTTTTCCTGCCGTGTCCCGATTTCCTGTAATTGACTAGCCGCTAAATGTCCACCCACGTCCCTGTCGCGGAGTGTGCCTCGTGCGATGAATCGCGGCCACCTCGCTCCCTAACCTCCCTGTGACAGGAAGTTATCGGACACACTGGAGTGTAAAAATAGGAGGCCATTGTTGTTTCAGAACTGCCGGCCTCCCATATACGGAACTGTCACAGCGATGACATAAGCTGGTCTGGAGAAAGGGAGGGCGAGTGGGAGTTTGTTCCGGTCTCTGCGGCTCACAGTCGGAGAGATGGGATCTGCAGCTGCACACACACACACACACACCACCCCTGAGCTCCTTCCTCTATTGTTTTAGTGCCGGATTATGAGTGGGTGGGAGGGCAGTCAGATGACCGCTGACCTTCTCAGCCTGCTCTTAGTTGAACTTGCCACGAAAGTCACAAACTATGACTCGACTGTTGCTGCGTAGACTTCGCAAGGGACTCCCATCCGCCCTAAAACAATGTGATGGCAGAGGAAAGCTCCGTGGCGCTAAAAGGCTGCGCGCGCGTTTCCCGTGGCCCTGCGGAGGCCGAGAATCGCTCGGTGCGCGGACTGTCTCGTGAGCCAGGCCAGCTTCCTGATGAGCTAATGGCTCTGTTGTGTTTTGTTTACCACTTCCTCCATTTCCTGTAATTACGCTCAGATCAAAGCAGAGGCCGTCTGGAGGAATTCAGGCCCCGCCCCCCTTGGCACTCACTCCAGAAGAGAAGCGCCCTCTGCTCTTTATCTTTTTTTGCTGTTCTCTTTTTTTTTTTTTTGTTGGGTCACAGTAGCACCTCCTCTCGTGCCAACATCCCTCCCACTGGAGAAGACCCATGCTTTGATGCGGGCACCTCTACTGCTGGTCAAATGAGGTGATTTCCCACAATTCAAGGCCCACTGTGAGTCTTGGCTGCAAAATCAGCCCTGGGGTGGCGACTAGTATGGCCTCAATCTCAGTTGTGCTGGGCCTAAGCTGTATGTAATGGGGTGTTTATAGTTGTAGGCACTGTCAGCGTCACTCAGGGGGTATTCAGGCTGTCCTTGTTCGACCTTTGTGAAAATTGTTGACCTGTTGGACTACAATAAGAGCCAGTGTGCATGAAATTTCCATGTTTTTCTGCCGTTAACATGAATTTTCCACAGTAAGCTTTCTAAACATCAGTTGGGCCATGTACAAACCTTCCCTAAATAGTCCTTGTGTTTCTATTCGCTTCGCTTTGCAACTGTTCATTTCCTCCTCTTGCGGATAATAACGTAGAAATCTGAATTCCCTGGTTGTTTTGTTATCTTTTTCACAGCATCTGTTTCAGTCATCAAAACAGTTTGCTGCATGATTGAGGTGAACCAGCACATTCTTCTCTCTTGGGAACAGTGCCGTCATAAATCTGAGCGGAGAGCAGTTTGTCTGTTTTGTAATTCGCAAACAAAACGGCTGACTAATTTGGTGTCAAAGTGAGCAGGCAACATGCACGTTGTTCATTGTAGGTATTTTTTAGCGCTCTGTGAACGATTGCTAGCTTTGCAGCAGCTGTAAAGTCAATAACACCTGTTCTGCTCCAGGCAGTTCAAAGGTTGTTTCTTTTTGATATTTTGTTTGTTTTTTTGGGCTCGTGTCCCTTGTTATTTTCTAGTCGTGTTTCATAGTGATGAAAAGAGAAAAATGAAAGAAAAAAAATGAAATGCTAGTGATTAGTGCATCTGTTGTGAGCAAAAGTACTTTGATCGCTCCACGTCTTGTATATTGCAGAGTTATATCCCGGAGTGACAAACTGTACCTATGTAGGCGACTCTTTGCATTTTCAAAGCATTTTCAGTTTTCGCTGATCGACGTGGCTGAGAAGAGCACGGATGTAGCTTCCCGATCCTGCCGATAGCTCACTTGTTAGAAGCTCTGGCGAGTAATGGCATTTGGGTCAGCGATGGAAGAAGGGTTAATTAGCACCATTCATCACAGCCATTAATCAGTACACTCTGTGAATGTAGCAGGCGCTGCTGCGCTAGCCGCATGAATACCCTGCATGCCTCCGGCTTGGTGGAATGTGTGTATTGTTAATGATCTCTGCCCGTCTCTGCTTCCTGTGATGGCAGTGTCATCAATGCCGCTCTGTTCGGTTCCCACGTGAGCGTTTTGCTGATTCCCGCAGCTGCTCGCTCGTACGCAAAGGCCTGCACTTGCAGGGCTGTACAGGCCCATCATGAAATGTGGGGATGAAAACACTTTAAAAAAAAAAAAACTAATAAATAAATTTTTTATAGAAGTTCCATCTGCTGCAGGAGTAGCTGACTTCTCCCATAGACCTCTATACATGTGTGCAGTAATGGTGCTGCTAATTGGTTTTTGCGGCTTTTTTTTTTTTTGTGTGCTTGCTGCTTATAAATGTACATAGGATCTCACTGTAGAAATTTTTAGCAATCCCGTAGTATTGCAAATCTCCTTTTTGGAGAACCATTTATTGCAAGAGAAAGCAGGTCTGTAACTTGCTGTGAAAAATGTACGAATGTACACCACTGCTGGGCTGGAGAGGCAACATCCCAGAACTACATTCCTGAACCGGACCGGTGGGGCGAGTGCAATAACTCATTTTAAATAGCAGAACTGCGCCAAAATGGGCTAGGAGGCCTCTTATCTGATTTTGCTCACTCTGTGCAAAATGGGTCCTACTTGTTACATAATTATCAGCGTCACTTGGGTTTATTGTCGGTTTCTTAGACAAGCCAGGCTGAGTATTGAGAGCACAGATGGGCTAGGAACACGTGAGGTCGGTTTGTTTACACTCACCTTGGTTAACCTGGCTTGTGAGGTGCAGACAAGGAACCCATGTGACTAGCTACTCACTAGTAGGTGCTTTTCCTCCTCAAATTATATTTCAAATTTGTACTTTTTTGTCAGTTTTATTTCTTTGGTCTCCACCCTGTATGCATTTTCTTGTGCGTACGCCAACTCTGAGGATGTGCCACACGTTGTGTAACAGGAGAGCTGTAACTCGTGCTCATACTAGTCGTCCTCCCGTCCGACCTCCTCGAGGGTTTGCGGGGCTTGGTATATCTGCGCACCCCCTATACGGCTCAGCTTTACTGGCCATAGAACACAGATGACTGAGATTCCCTCAAGGGCCCTTCTCCAAATTTCCCTCTGCTGAGTTTCGGCAGCTGTGGAGCCTAGTTTGAGAATGCACATGAGGTATGTGCATCAGCGGTGGCTTTGCTTCTCATTGGGTGGTGTGCTGGGGCAGACATTTTAACAGCTCTGTGGGGGAGAGAATTGCATTGCTCTGGCTCCACATTCTTAACATAACCATTGAGGGCTGCTCGCACGTCACGCTCCATGCTACATGCTAGCTAGCCTTGTGATGACAATGAATAAAAGTGAATGGAGAATGCGCTATTTACCTTTTTTTTTCGCCTCAGTTCATTGACTTCTCATTGACATTGTCATCTCAAGGTTAGCGTGTAGCATATTGTCTCTTTAAGCACATGCGTTTAATTTTGCTGTTTTGGGGTGTTTTTTGCATCAGCCTTGAGGGGGAAATGATGCAGTCTGAGGTCATTTGGGATCATTGAGTCCACACTGTGCACATGCGCCTCCCCTGGTTGACCCGGCACACTCCTGGATGACTGGGGATGGTACATGGCTGCTGCATGATGGTGAGAATCTACTGGGTTCCTCTAGCTGCTAGCCCCCCCCCCCCACCCCCGCGGATGGGCGGAGACTGTTCTGGGATCAGCCCTGTGCAGCTCTCCGCAGAGGTCAGGAGGTTGAGTCTGTGTTTAGGCTAGGGTTGCAGTTCTCTCTCGTCTCCAACCTGGGCTCCTCCCCCCCTTGCTACAGCGACGTCTGTCACCGCGGCGCCAACTACTCGCCTCGGTCGGATGTGAAGAGACACAGCTTCTGCCCACCCCCCTCACCACCACGCGAAGCACCAGCCCGCCGAACTCGCGCTCCAAATCGTCCAATTAAAGCCATTAATTGCCAGGGAAGTTAAGTGGCCTCCTCGCCCATCTGTAGCTGTTTACAGCAGCAGAAAAGCAGGGCAATAAAAACAGTGGTTAGAGGGGATTAGCGCTGACAGGATGAGCGGAGAGAGAGAGAGGAGCTTTTCTGCCAGCGCTGCTGCAGCACTGCTCTATAGCAGCACTCAGAGCTGAAGAATCGGCTCATCGGCTGCAAAGTCCCCTGCCTCTCACACTGGATTCTGCATCCATTCTCTCCTGTAATGACTGAAAAATTGCCAACAGTTTGTTATATTTTCTTCTGCGCTAATGTCTTGAGTCAGGGCTGTTACCTGGCATACAGTTTTCGGTCGTTTTTTACTCTGTCGCTTGCTAAGTGAACCTTATTGAGGAGTGCTGTGAAGAGACTGGAGCGTCACTCGCCAGCCAGTCAGCCAGTCAGCCAGTCAGCCAGTCAGCCAGCCAGCCAGCCAGTCAGCCAGTCAGCCAGTCAGCCAGTCAGCCAGTCAGCCAGTCAGCCAGTCAGTCAGTCAGTCAGTTATGGAATTTGCCTGTAGCACGACCACAGGCAATAAGATCAGTATTATCTTGGCATGGATGACGAGTCCCTAATTCACAAACTGCTTATCCAGGAGTTAACGATGGTGTCTCTTTGATTATTGTTTTTGCCGACATTGTTAATCAGATGCGGTCGTTTCTGATTATGTCTCCCCCGATGAGGGAGGGGAGACGCATTGTTTTCGTACAGTTTCCCGTCCGCATTCGCGTTCTTGTTCGCTTCTGGATTCCCACCGTTTCTGGACTGTGACTCAAACCGTTTATGATACTTGCATCAAACCTTGAACACTCTTTCAACATCGTGTGTGCCAATGAGGGGGGTCTGCGTTAGGGTGGGGGGAGACACTTGTTTTTTGCCTTAAAAACGATCTCTAGTTTTTGCCCATACACTGAACGCACTTAGTATGTCTTCTGTGGTCAGTAGTGTGAAGTCTTGCCTTCCATTGAGAATAAAACCCACCACAGCTTGGTCTGCGCACTCATTCACTGGGCAGGGTGCCACGCTGCACTATCGTGTCATCCTGGTCTTGAATGCAAATTAGCTTGAAGCTGTAATCTGGTATGGTGCATCAAATGGTGACATTTATGTTTAAACTGTACAGGGTTCCTTGTAAATTGGGGGAAAAAAAAAAAAAAAGGGAAAAAAAAAACCTATGCTCTGTTTTCAGTTGTGTCCAAGTGGAGGAGCACCATGCAGTGGATATCGATGTCTACCACTGCCCCAATTGCGACAAGCTACATGGACCCTCCTTGAGTAAGTGCTCTGCTACTGGTTGATAGATTGCCCTGTTGGGACTCAAAGGCTTTAAGTATGGCCGTGGGGTTAGGAGGGGGTCCCTGTGATTTAAAGTGGGTGTTGGCTCTTGGTGCGTATGCATTAGGCATTATGAGGGTAATTGATCAGTGGTGTAATCATCAAATTGGGATTGTATTTGGCCCTTGTCCTTGTAGGAGCAGAGGGCGGAGTGGGTTTTTAACGCTTCAGTAAGCCAGGTCTGCACTGCCGACACAATTCACTCTCTCCCACCACTGCTTCAGTCGCCTTGATGGAGAAATACATTCAGAAGTCGTCATTCAGATGTTCAGATTTGTCTTGAATATTGGATGAAAAAATAAAAGTTTAAGCCTTCACACGGTTTCAACTGCTTTCAGTTTATTTAACTGGTCAAACTGAATTACTGTATTGGAAAATCTTGAAATGATACAAAATCTCTTGCTACACTGGGAATACATTTGAAGACTACAATGGAAAAATAATCAGTCACATTTTCTCGTTGTGGAGAAATGATGAATTAAAAATTCAAAACGATCTAAGAAACAAAGCCCTGAAAATATGCACAAAACAAAATGTATGAAACATAATAATATTACATAATATAATATAAGATTATAAATATTATAAGATGTATAAAATGTACAAAAAATGCTAAATTTGGCCTCTGATCGTTTTTCCGTTGTGGTCTTCATTTTTATTCGGATTTTGCCTAAATGTATTTGAATATAAGCTCAAATATAAGGCCAAAAAGTGCTTGTTGAATTATTTTTTTTGGTTATTGCAGTGCAGCACTGCTGCGCTGTTACGCAGTACCCCGTCCTGTGGGGTACATTTGGCTCCTCAGGTCTTGGCTCATGCTGTTTGCTCATACTTCCACAGTGAAAAAGCGAAATAACTGGCACCGGCATGACTACACGGAGCCAGATGACGGCACCAAGCCTGTGCAGGCCGGGACCTCTGTGTTCGTGCGAGAGCTCCGCGCTAGAACATTCCCCAGGTAGGACACCGGTGCCACCCCACGTGCTTCTGGAACCCCAGGGCAAAGGCACTGAACCGCACCCATCAGCTGGTGTCATGCCATAGTAGCTACACCGCCTGGAGCGATCACTGAACCTGCAGTCCTTCAACACACACACAGTGCACTACACTCCTAGATGTTATTTCTGGTGACTGTTTGAACTAGCCTAATTGGAGGCTAATTTCATCTATACCTTAGGAATGTTTATTGTGTGCGATGAAACGATGATGAAATGCTTTAAGAGATATTTCAAGCGCTAACTTTAGCCATAGCGCTCATAAATGAAAGTTGCCAACGGTCTGCAAATCCATTCCATGTATTCTGAATTAGGACTGTACAATATATTGTAATGTTTTTGTAATATGAGCAAAGATATTGTTTGGGATGTGGATATCTAGTATCATAATATGACGTGTTGTCTCTTCTGGTTTTATAGGTTGCGTTACTGTAAAGCAATACATTTTCCGTATTTTATTAGACTGTTCTAGCTGTTCCTATGATCTGCCCCATCATCATATCTGTTTATTATTAATGTCATTGTGTTTTTATTTTGTGAAGGCCAAATACTTATCCCTGCAATATCAGTACAATTTAGATATTGCAGTATTTGGTGAGAAATATTGCGACATTTGATAATGTCCATATCACCCGGCCCCATTCTGAATAGCCATGCTGTAAGTTATAAGTAATATCTCTACTGAATGGTGATTATGTTGACATCTGTAACGCCTGCCTCTGTTGATGTGTCCTTTATCGGCAAAGCCTGTGTAAAGTCGGAATATTTCAAAGCGATTGAGTGGATTGTCTTAAGTTTGTCCCTTTTTTTTTTTTTCTCTTATGCAGTGGGGATGAGATCCTGCTCAAGATGCATGGGAGTCAGGTGACCCAAAAGTACCTGGAGAAGCAGGGCTTCCAGTACCCCATAGCGCTGAGCAAACCAGATGGTCTGGGCCTTCGGCTCCCGCCGCCCACCTTTTCCGTCAAAGACGTGGAGCAGTATGTTGGTAAGAAGGGAATGTGCATCCTGTCCTCCCAATGGGTTGGTCGGCAGGTGAGAGACTCTGGGGGTAACCTGTGAGAAACTCTGGCGAGTTTCCCCAATCATGGCTATGGAGTTGGGAAGGTGTAGTGCATCAGTCAAAAAATATTAGTTTTGTAAACGTGCAATAAACGGCCGTCTAATGTAGTACTTAATCTTTTTTTTTTCCTTGATCATTTTTTTATTTTTTTTTTTTCCCAATTTTGTTGGTCATGTTATTCATGTCCATTGTACAGTGCTGTGACAAGGAATTTCCTTCCTTCCTTATTTCTTCCATTTTTGCTTATCTGTCGTATTTAAATGTTTCAGAT
Organism: Gymnothorax reevesii; assembly: GCA_029721435.1. NCBI lineage: Eukaryota > Metazoa > Chordata > Actinopteri > Anguilliformes > Muraenidae > Gymnothorax > Gymnothorax reevesii. The sequence continues at coordinate 35,116,514 of CM056579.1, read as the reverse complement.
CGACCAATTAATTTTAATATAAGACAAAGACAACGTGAGTAAACGTAAAATACAGTATTTAAATGATCGTTCAATTTATTGAAGATGAGTTATTCAAAACCAATTTCACCTATGTGCAAAAAAAAAAAATTGGCTCCTTTGCATAATAACTGGTTGTGTCGCCCTTGGCGGCAACAATAGCAATCAAACGTTTGCTATAATTACATTACTGTGGAGGAGTTTGGCCGACTCTTCTTTGCAAACTTGTTTTATTTCAGCCACATGGGAGGGTTTTGGAGCATGAACTGGCTGCTTAAGGTAATGCCACAGCATCTTAGTCGGATTCAAGTCTGAACTTTAACTTGGCCACTCCAAAATATTCATTTGTTTTTTCTGAGCCTTTCGGAGGTGGACCTGCTTGTGTGCTTCGGCTCATTTTCCTACTGCGTGATTAAACTGTGGTTGAGCTTTTTTGCCCAGGGTCTCTCCCTCTCCCTCCCTTATGGAATCCTGAATCCTGACCCTAACTGAGGCAAGTGAGGCTTGCAGTTCTTTAGATGTTAGTCTGTGTCTCTCATAGTGGTTTGCTGGAGTTTCAGAGCTTTAGAAATGGCTTTGTAACCCTTTCCAGAATGCTAGATGTCAATGACCTTGTTTTTAATCTTTTATTGAATTTCTTTAGATTGTGGCATTGCATGCATTTTTCTTACTTCACATTGCCAGACAGGGTCTATTTAAGTGATGTTCAGATTCAACAGGGCTGGCAGTATTCGCACCTTGGTGTGCTCGACAAAATTAAACCCGATTAGCAGTTCATTTTTTTTTTTTACTTTGTTGATTTAGAAACAGGGGGGTAATTACTTCTTCCACAAAGGGCCAGGTAGGGTTGGGTAGCTTTTTTTTTTTTTCCTTTTATAATTGAAATTATCGTTTATAAACTGCATTTTCTGTTTACAGGTTATATTTGTCCAATGTTAAAATTAGTTGGATCTGTAGCAGTTAAGTGTGACATTTATGCAACATGGAGGAAATTGGGAAAGGGGAAAATAGTTCTGTAAAGTACCATACTTAAATCCTGAAACAAATGATATGTTCAGAAGATTTTTTAATGGTTTAGGTGGGCACTGGTTGCCTTGGACTGATTACCACAGCTGAATGGGACTGTTTATTTAGCTGGATAATGAATAATACCTGCTTACAATAATCCATTTGCCGAAAATTAGGTGAACCTGGAGATGATAAAAATGATTTGGTTTTTGTGGCCTGCACTTTGTCACCTTTTCCTCAAACTGAAGGACCTGGTACTGATGGGATCCAATTACAAGCCAAACAAGTGTGGGGGCATGTCTGGTTCATTATCAGCATATGTTGCTTGTGTGCGTGTGTGGTTGAATGAGGGGCTGGTATCAGAGGTTCATATTACAAGCTCACTCACTGCAGAGCGTCAACTGCTGTTTCAGTGAAAGGGGGCGGAGCTGCGAAATGGGTGGGGCAGGATAGCTTTGCACTCTCATGGTGGAGGAACAAAGGCTTTCAGCCCCGCCTCTTGCCACCTACTGTCGCTGTCGTCGACCGCAGAACTTGCGATCACCTGGTTCCATATTGTGGAGTCCCATATTGAGTTGCATTGTCATGTTTCGGGGGGGGTGATGGCGATGGCTGCGGCTGCGGTGGTAGTTTTCTCAATTCTGGGAACCCACACCTGTTGCTGGGACCAAGAAACTTTGTTCTACCTGCTGTTCTTCGGATGTGGACCACAAGTCCACTGTCCACCCGAAACAGACCCATCAGCACACAAAACGAATGCGATTATTTGTTCAGCACATTGTTAGTCAGAAGTGACGTGGCTCCATTTGTCCCTAGATCATGTAGTGTTTTGTTCTTGTTTCTATTGGTCCCCTCTGTTAAGTTCTTAACGGGGTGTATGCAGATTGAATGCTCGGTTTACACACTCAACACTAGAAGGTGTTGATGGATTTGATTTGGAGACGCCTCTGTCCCTTGAACCCGTGGACGCTTCGCTTGAGGACGCTCCTCAGCAGCTGCAAAACAGTAAAGCACCCGTTAAAGTAGGGATTCAAAGAAAAAACTAAAATATGTCAATTTCGACATCAATGGAAAGCTTAGAATGCAAAGGATGCAATATAATGTCATTCCGTCACATTATCGACATGAGAAAATGGAAACAAGAACAAAACAACAGTACTTTATCAAGTGTGAACACTTCTGTGATGCTAGGAATAACGCCCGTTTTGGGCGCCGTCACGGTCGGGTTTTGCAAGCTCTGCTCTATGAAATTGTGAGCAGAGTCTATAGAAGTACTGTGTCTCTCTCTAAGCTTTTATATTTTGTTATTTAATGTTCAAATTGAGTCATACTTTACTTGTGATGGATAACTTATAATGGAGAAAAATGTCCTTTTTTTTTTTTTTTTAAATTTCAAACTAGGGCTGTCCGGATAATTAATCACGATTAATTTAAGCGCAATAAAAGTAATTGCCACTATGAGGCAGACAGACGTGATTGCTTATTACCTTGTCTATGACACATACCTAATGCGGTCATTTGAAATGCTTCCGGGAAGAAACCTGTGATTTGAAGTCCACTAATTACCAGAGAGGTTGGACAGCCTCCATCACCTTTGCATAATTAGCTCACCTTAAATCATTTCCCGCGTTCTTTGCCTGACTTGCAATCAAGCCATTTATTCAGCCAACTGACTGATCAAAATTAAAATGTGGCGTAGAATCATTAAGAAGTGATAATGAGAAGCAGACAGACCTAACCAGGTTGCCGTGATAGATTGAAAAAATTTCAATAATCTGAATAAATGGCAGACCTCTGAATTCCACCTTTCATCAAGGAATTTTGTATGCATTATTAAAGATATTTCTAAAAAAAATAAAAATAAATAAAGTAATTCAAAGATGGCCCTGGTTTTAAGAGCTTAAAAATATAGGCTACGTGAAGTGGAAAACATTTTGTGAAGCATACCGAACATGAATGTGAGAGAGAATACGTTTGCATTGCTGGCAATAGTCAAATGCACCGAAGATTTGGCAATTAACGTTCAGGCGAATCTTTGCCGCAAATTTGAGGCATTTTTTAGTAGATAATTGAACAAGAGTAATTCATAGCACTTGAATTTATTTACTTTTTACCATCTAAATAACAAACCGTGAAGGTGGAAAACATTTTGTTTAAGCATATAGAACGTGACATGTAAATTGTTAACGAATTCGAAAATCTTTTAATATAACGCAGCAGCCTGGTTAGATCTGTCTGGTTCTCATTCTCTTCTTAATCATTATTGGCCACATTTTGGTTTTGATTTGTCAGTTGGCTGAATAAATAGCTTGATTGCAAGTCAGGCAAAGTACACGGGAATTGATTTAAGGTGAGCTAATTATGTCAAGCCGATGGAGGCTGTCCAACCTGGCTGGAAGATTAGCGGACTTCAAATCATAGTTTTCTTCCCGGAAGCATTTCAAATGACCGCATTAGGCGAGCGTCATAGAAAAGGTAATAAGCAATCACATCTGTCTGCCTCATAGTGGCAGTTACTTTTATTGCGCTTAAATTAATCGCGATTAATTATCCCGACAGCCCTACTTCAAACACATTTTTCTATATAGTACATTGAAGATTAACATGGCCATATAAGCAATCTGACGGAAATTGTGTAAACATGGGGAAAGCAGGGTTTCCTCCAGGATTTTTTGAAACTGTGATTGAGGGCTTCAGCGTTGGGTCATAACCCAGCATTATCAGGTGTGGCCAGCTTTCATTTCTCAGCACGTAGGCATTGTAATAACTGAAGTCTATGTGCACGGAGGTTTATCAGTTTCACATGCGCGCGGTGGATTTCACACAGACTATAATATGAAAACCAGTTATGACTCCGGACCCCGGAATTGGAATTGGAGCAGGATGTGCTCACAGCAAACATAGAAGAGAAGAGATACAACAACTATAAAATGGCAATTAAGACCTGAAATTGAGCTTTAGTGCATGAGAAGTTCAGGCGGACGATTCAGGCTGCTCTTGAGGTATTGGGTGGAGATAATTAAGGGGTACGATTGTGTTCTAAATGGCATCGACCTCGTCACTCCATATTTCTATGTCAGTCGATCACTATTATGAGAGTCCACTGGATCGTGTTCATAAAATACTATCTTTTTTTGTAGCCCAGAGCATTGACTTATCCAACCTTCCTCGGAATGGTAGCATGACTCCAGTGAAAACATTATTTTCTTTCTAAACTAGACAACGTGTATGCGTATAGCCAGCGCGGCGACCACTTTTTGCAGACACGCAACGAACCAAAATAAGCAGCAAAACGATATGCAGTTATAGCTTGGAAAAAAAAAAAAAAAGATTTAAACATGGGATTTTAAACTATGAACTACTAGGAGATCTGGATCTATTAAGAGTTCTGACTCGTCAGGCTTTAAACAAAATTGAAAACAGTTTTCAGTGTTGTCTGCATTATAACTATGGAACATCTGGGTACTTTCAGAGTACACAATCTGTATGTGACATCACTGAAAATGAGCCTGTCGGCGGACTGATTACGGCAGAAAAGGAGCAACATTTGGAAAGCGAATATCAAGTAGCATGAACCTTTTTTCTCGTTATAAGTGAATACCTTCAACATATGAAATTGCCATAACGAACCAATTTTATGGGTACTTATTTTCTTTGAATCCCTACTTTAAGCCCACCAGTAAAGCTCTACGGGTTCCTGTAGTTACCCCACAAACGCCTCACTCCTTGCCAGTTTAGGTCCGGCCGCTTGCCAGGCTAATTCACTTACCTCCGTTTAGCCCTCTCGTATAGCTCTCCAGCACCCCAGGGACCCATTTCCCATTCTACCGAGCATTGCGTTTCTATGGCCTTTCATTCCGTCATTCCGCGTACTGTGTGAAAGGCAAGGCATTCCACATACCTAAGATGCACAAACCCCCTCCGTCCCCATTTGGCTGTATTTTCAGAAATCTCACATCCATACCCCCCAGAGTGTATTGTAAAAATCCCTTGCTCAATTTTTTTTTTGTTCTCGGGAAAGCGGTAATCTGGGCCCCATGCTTGCTGAGGGAAAGCTTGATTAGAGGCAATTATTAGCTGTGTCAAGACGGAAAATATTCAGTGGGCTGTTGGCGCTGCAGGGGATTTATTGCCCCTGGCTGCAGGTAGCGGTACTGCGCTTGTGTGCACCTGGCCCTCCCTCCAGCTGTTCCCCGACATCAGGCTTGTGGCCAGCTGGGCCCTGAGTGGTGGTAAAGGGGGGTGGGGGGGTTTAGTTTGCACTCACTCAATTGCCAGCTGTCCCATCCCTGCGTTAAAATCGCCAGCCTTGAGCAAGATCCCCCCCCCTTAGGTCCCTCTTGGCTGCCCCTGCCATTTTGATTTGCTACTTGGCAGCTGTTCGCTGGTGGTGTTATCTGCACACATAAAAGACATCAGTCTTTCTCCCTGTGCCCCCCTGTCCTCCCCCGCCTGTACGAGAAACATGATCTGAAATGATTGGAGCTGCTTTGCCTGCTACACCTCCAGGCAGCGGCTGGCTCGGGGCGTATTACCCTTGGGAGAACATGGAGGTGACAGAGATGGTGAAAAGCTTTGGACCGACTGCACTTTCAGCCCTCGTCATCATCCTATGGTCCTGCGCTCATAGGCAGTTGCGCCCAAGCGGGCTGTGAGGATGCAGCACCAGGCTAACTTGTGTTGCTAATGGTTCCTTCGGGAGCATTAAGGTCAAGAGTGTATTGGGTTCAGTACTGAGGCTTCACGTTTACAGTCAACTGTTATCTACCATGTTTCAAGCTCAAGTTCTTGAACTGGTTTTCAGACCTGACCTTGTACTCTACCAGAGCTCCCTGCTTGCACATTTTTGTTTAGGGTCATGTAGGCCCATGGTTGCTTGTGTTTGGTATGGGACCATGAGACCCCCTTCCGCCAACACCAGGTTTGCCCCAACAGAGTGTGTTCCTTATTCTCCTTGCAGGGAGCGACAAAGTGATCGATGTCATTGATGTGGCCAGGCAGGCAGACAGCAAAATGAAGTTGGGAGAGTTTGTGAAGTATTACTACAACCCCGATCGGCCAAAGGTCCTGAACGTCATCAGCCTGGAGTTTTCCGACACCAAGTGAGTACGGGGCCCGTTGGAGTCCTCTTGCTGTGTTCTAGATGAATAGGACCCCCTTCCACCCTTCCTGTTTCTCTATCTAATTTACACTGTATTGGCTGCACTGCCAATTGGCATCGCCTTCCCATAATGGGGCTTGTGGCTTCACAGGTTGGTCGGTAGTCGCGTGCTGAGGGCAGGGTGGTTGAGTTGGCAGCCATCGCGCCAGCATCATGTGACTATAGCAAAGCTTTCCAAGTCTGTTCCTGGAGGTCTGCCATCCTGGTGGTTTTCATTTCAACCCTAATTTAGAACCCCTATTTCTACAAAACAGCGGCTCAATGAGCCCTAGCTGCTGAATGAAGTGTGCTTTGTTTGGGATGAAGTGAAAACCTGCTGGACCATAGATCTTCCGGAATGACGTTGGCAAGCCTGGGACTACAGCTTTAATTGTGAGTGAACTGGGAGTAAAATGAAGACCCTTGCACTGCGTGGTGTATCCATTGGTGTGCTACAAGCTACATTACCATAGCTAATAGCTAATCTTTTTTTTTTTTTAAAGATTATTTTTTGGGATTTTCTCCTTTATTTGATAGTCACACAGTAGAGAGAGACGGGAAAGTTGGGGTGAAGAATGGGAAAGACATGCAGCATTTGACCCGAGCCGGAATTGATCCGGGTCGCCACAAGAAGGCCAGAGCCTGCATGGTGCGCGCGCTTAGACCAATGAGCCACCGGGGCGCCCTACAGTTCATTTAATGCAGAAACTAACTGTGACCCTGCAGTGTCCCTCAAGGGCTGTGAATTTGGTTGGCTGTGGATTAATGGGTGTTTTGCAGCTTTGACTCCAGTTGACTCACGTATGCTCTGTGCTGCAGGATGGCTGAGCTGGTGGAGGTTCCAGACATTGCGCAGAAGATGTCATGGGTGGAGAACTACTGGCCCGATGACTCCTTCTTCCCCAAACCGTTCGTGCAGAAGTACTGCCTAATGGGGGTGAAGGACAGCTACACCGATTTCCACATAGACTTCGGTGGAACCTCTGTGTGGTACCACGTGCTCTGGGTAAGCCTAGGCTCTGTTCAATGATGCACTTCCATATACGGGCATGGGTACACATTGCTCATTTGTCATCCTCTACACTGAGGTGAACATCCAATCATTGATTTGTTTAGCCACGCTGCTGTCGTTTTATTGCTTATTCTGGTAGGAGCCAGCCTGGTGGAGCGGGCGTCCACCTTTCCACCACCTTCCTAACTAACCTCCCCTCCTCTCTCCCCTCCGAAGGGCGAAAAGATTTTTTACTTGATAAAGCCGACGCCGGCAAACCTTGCACTATATGAGTCGTGGAGCTCTTCGCCGAACCAGAGCGAGGTGTTCTTCGGGGAGAAGGTGGACAAGTGCTACAAGTGTGTGGTGCGGCAGGGAACCACCCTTCTCATTCCCACAGGTGAGGAATAATAGAAAGCTAATAGCCAACGGCTAACTCTCCCAAGCATTGCTCTTGTAGTCTGGTCCTAAAGTAGAACTGCATGCAAAAAACTTGGCCTGTTTGTGTCCGGTTTCTGTCAACATAAATGAATGAGCTGAAAGTCAAAGCGAGGGCCATATAACAGCTGTCATGGGTTGCTAACTGCAAGTGGTCACAGGGATGGTTTTCCAGTTGGAGCAGAGCGGTCCTGCCTTTGACGAGTTTTCCTCTCCTAGCTGCAGTGATTTATGCCGTCAGAAATTGCTGTTTTTCTTTTTTCCCCTCTCTTCACAATGTGGTTGATTTTTGGATCGTTCAGGACTTATTGGGATTGTGTGGCAATATTTAATCTGTCGGTAGCTGATTAGATGGCAGGGGGCGAGTGTGCAGCTGGTGCTAGCTTGCAGCTGTGTCTGATGCCTCACATTGATTGTAAGCCTAACAAAACACACTTCATTCAACAGCTAGAAGTTGCCCCAGACTGCATGGGGGGCGGTGGGAGTTACGAAAGCTTATGCAGCTGACAGAGGGTGTGTGATCTTCAGTTTTTTCTACTGTGGAATCTAGTTCCTGACCTGGACCCCTCCCAAACTAGGTCAAGGGTAAACATGGGATACCAGATTCCCATGTTACTGCAACAGAGCGGCTCCATCTCTCAGCATTATACAAACCACACGTCCCATCTCCTGTAGTTAGTCAGACCAAAGACCCAATCTACCCATCACCACCGGAACCAATGACCCAATCCCTCATCTGTATCCTAAACAGGGGTCATATTTTTTAGTCCATATCCAAACCAGGATTTCAGACACAACACCTGCACCAAGTATCCCAGCACTGTCGTTAATTCTATTCAAATTCATTGAAGCAAATATGAAATATTTGATATTCCATGCTGGCTGCCAAAAATTTTTTCCTCTTGAATAAAAATTGAGAACTGCCATCACCAAGAGGTACAAAAACAGGAAACTGGACCAAGTAGCGAAAGGAGAATAACAGTCCGGGCATTTGGAGTTGGTACAACAGGGAATAACCTTGGAAATAAATTTTTTTTTTTTTTTTTCCCCCCCTATTAAATAAGTCCTCTATTAGGTTGCCGTGCTGCACATAAAAAGGCCAGTTGGGTGGTAGGTAAATGATGCATTTCCAATCAATGTTTTTGAGTGTCCTAGAAGATTGTACAATTGTGCTTGATGTGCACTTGATGGTTTTTATACCTCCATTGAGTTTTATGCACCCAGCGAGGTACTAGAATTTATTGTACTATTGATCTTATTTAAAACGGTGAAGTTGCCAGGATCGGACTGGAATTGCCATTACGGATGACCGAATACAACTTGAGCTTTCACGGTAACGTCACACCTTTTAATATAAGGGTTTCCCCCTTAAAAGAACTCTGCAGCTCGCGGTTGGGTTCCTCACTGCATTCAGAGAGCTGGAGGGGGTGGCGGGTTGGTTTGGGGCTTGGACTCCGCTCAGCCGTGTAATCACCACTGCCTGTGCTGCCTGGGCCAGATCATCACGGGCACCCTCCCTGACGGGGGCATCCATCATCTTTAAAGCTCTGAGTGTCACGCCTGTTTGGACGTGCTGCCACAGTCCGCTACGTCTATCCCTTTGTTGTGGCAACCGATGTAAACTGTGCTTTAGAGTTGTTGATACTCTCCCCCCCGCCCCCCCCACCGGGATTGAAGATCTTTTTAACCACATTAATGCAACTGCAGTGCATTGTGGGTTTCCCCTTCCCAGAAAACGGGCCACTGGGTCCAGGATTATTACTCGTACTTTGCTCCAGTTGCATTCTGGGTAGGGAGAGCGGTTATGCCCCGCATTTCTGTTTCCTGGTATTCTCACTGGCTGCTGCCATTTTCAGTCAGAGCTTTGCTTTTACTTAGAAATGCAGAGCCATAATTGTCCATAAGTCTTAGTAGAGGTAACTTGGCTGCTACAGCAGCTTACACCGTCGCTCATGGCAGTCCTGTTTCTTTGGGCAGGTTTGCGGAGTTTGCTGGATAACCGTGCTTAGTAAAACCTGGAACTGTCCAAATCTGGAACATGGACTGAAGTAAAAAGTTGTTCCTTTCTTTGCTTGGTGCAGTTACTTGGCTGTTTTGTCACCGAGCTGTGAAATTGCGCTCCTGTGGAGTCCACTCCTGGCTCAGTGCTGTTCTGTCTTTCCTACAGGATGGATCCATGCTGTTCTCACCTCTGAAGATTGCATGGCTTTCGGAGGCAACTTCCTTCACAACCTAAACATAGGCATGCAGCTCAGGTAGGTGGCAGGTGACCTCCCATCACTATTTCATGAAGCTGTGGTTGTCATTCGCTTACCAGTGGAGTAATTGGAGACCGGTAAATACCAGCCATGCATTGTTCATTTGTTTGGCCAGTTTTGATCCACCCATTCAAGGCTCTCTCAAGGCTTTTTTTATTATTTTTTTTATTTGTGTCAAAAGAGGTGAAGTTGGGGGATTCCGGGCATCTGTAATCTATTTGCTAGCCTATTTACGAATATGGAATGCTCCTTCATAGTCCCCCTCCACAGTTGAAGCAGATTGGGTATGCATGGGGGTGAAGCGTGAAGCCTGACCCATCTACCTCTGACCTCTTTGTAACCCTCCCCCCATCTCCCCCTGCAGGTGTTATGAGATGGAGCGACGGCTGAAGACGCCCGACCTCTTCAAGTTCCCCTACTTTGAGGCCATCTGCTGGTACGTGGCCAAGAATCTTCTGGAGACCCTGAAAGGTGAGCAAAACGAGCTGCTTCCTAAGTCCCACCCCTGAGGGGAGATTGTAACCTCCCTGGACACCTCCTGCAGCAAGTTGACTCCTCGTCTTTTTTCCTTGATGATTTCTGGTCAGAACTGCGAGAGGACGGCTGCCAGCCACCGGCCTACCTGATGGATGGACTGAAAGCTTTAACTACTGCACTGAAGAACTGGCTGAAAAGAGAGGTAAGGCACCAGGAGGGCTTCTTTTCAGCGTTCTTGCATGTGACGCCCGACTAGGCAGGGTTAGAATGGACATATCCGCGCCTCGGTGCAGAACTGTTCTTGGTGAACCCTTGAAGCGGAAGGGATGGTGCCCCTTAGAGTGGCGTATAGGATGCAGAACCGTCCAGCGAGAAACCAGAGCTACCCTTCCCCCATACAAAACCCCTCATTGTCTGCTCGTCTGTCCCCCCCCGCCCCCTCCCCTCCAGGCCACGGAACCGGCCAGCGAAGTTCCTGATCACATCAGGCCCAACCATCTGATAAAGGAACTTTCAAAGGAAATCCGCTACCAAGAGGTAAGCACAGACCCCCGAATGAAGCGGGGAATAGAGGGGCCAAGTTTACCTTGTTTCATTGCTGGGGTTTGAAAGCAGACTCCAGCCTGGTAAACTTAGTTCTTCATGGAGGTTTTGTTCACTCCAGACTTCAGAGTTGTCTTTATTTTGCTAATGAGAGCATAGAGAGAGGAAGCTGGTCGATGCCGTGCAGTTTGTAACTATCTGGACAAAAATGTAGCTTTTTGTCACTGGACTCGTTCACTCAATTTGAAATCGATGAATTGAATTGAATTGAATTGAAGTGAAAACTGGCAGGTTTAATTTGTGGTTACTTGCACCATTTCGACTCTGCGCCTTCCTCCCGGCTGTAGGAGGAGCAGGGAGGCGGCTGCAGCGGTGGTGGTAAGCCGGTGAAATCTCAGGGAAGTGGCGTGTGCCCCATGACGCGTTCAACACACGAGCGGGGATCCCACGCGAGGCGGACGGCCCGGAGGCTGAGGGACCACCAGGCACCCAAAACCCCGTCCAATCTGGACATCCTGGAGCTCCACACGCGTGAGGTGTTGCGTAGGCTGGAGGTGGCGCCATTCGAGGAGGTAAACCCCCCCCCCCCTCCCATTGCTCTGTTTTGCACAGACTGGTGCTTGTTTATAGCTTTCTGACGTACAGTGAGCACTATGTGACCTTTATTACAGTGGTAACAAACCCCATTACTTGAGGAGATCTACCATCCTGCGGGTTTTCAATCCAACCCTTATTTGTCACATGTTACGGTCCTAATTGGTAGCGAAACAATATCTGTAGCTGGGAATGAAGTGTGCTGCAGTGAGGTTGTAGTGAGAACCAGCAGGACTGCAGATCACCAGGAACAGTTGGAAAATGGAAATGATCGTTGAGCTGAAGGGCCCATTCTCATTTTCTGCTCATCTCTGTCGTGATACGATAGGTTGTGTTGTGCTACACTGTAGAATTGGGTTCACTGTATGATAACTGAATTTTTGCCCATTAGCACTGGTATTGGTGTTTTTTTTTTTTTTTTTTGTTTTTTTTTTTTAATGTGCTGTTACTGCGTGACTGTAAAGCTAAGACAGATGCTGTCTCTCCGTGATCGATTGGCTTAGTCTGGCGGTAAAGTGTGCCTCGTGGTGTCATTCCTCTCGTAGGATGCCCCTTTCAGCTCTAGGGTGAACGGGAAGTTCAACAAGGCCTCCACTGCCTCCGCAGCCGCCGTGGAGAGAAGTCTGGACAACAACTTGCGTTTGGTGCTGTGCAACGGCAAAATAGTCAGGTGAGCCGTACGCCCGCCTCACAGTGCGAGTGTTGAGGGACGGCTGTTCTGCTGGGGAGATATTTCAGTGACTGCGCAATTCCCCCGCAACACTGTCCCTCCCAAACCCACCTCCTCCCCCGTCTGATCTAGATCTTGCACTCTACAGACGGAGCACTGACACAACTGGCACACTACGGATCGAACTGACCCTTACTGACCTGTCACGGACACTATGGGCTATATCATGCTCCCCTTCTGATGTAGCCCTCTATCCCCTCCTGTATACAGACTCCTCTCAGTGCCCTTTGACCCCTGACCCTGTGTGTATGCACGTGTGTTTAGAGACCACCGGCAGCCCTCCAGTGAACAGGGTGCTCGGAGGACAGACGGGGAGAGGACGCCAGACCCGCAGAAGCCAGTTGTCAAGATCAAGATGGAGAGCAGTGGCACGTCAAGACTGGGTCATCACAGCCCCACGGAGCGGGAAAAGAAGTCTCGACACCTCAATGGTGAGTCGCAGCGAATCTTTGGCCATAGGCATCGGTACGCAGTCAGCCGAACTGGGACATTTTGATTTGAATAGCAGTAATACTGCAGCCTGGCTGTGTGGAACTTCTACATGCTCTTCAGCCAGATCTGATCTGTCCTTTTCATTAAGGCAGCCTGAATGAAGTGAAATACACCAGTCTACTGAACACCTATGGCCTCATTTAAAAATATACTCAAAAGAATTTTAGGAAAAATGATTTCAATATTTCAAGCACTTAATTTTTATGAAGTAGAATTCGCCTGTGTTAACTATGAAAACAGATTGGGCTGGTAAAGTCCGTTTTGACTACTATAGAAGGAGGGACAGCATGGATTCCCTTTCCTTTGCTGGATTCCCCCCAAAATGTTGTCTACTTGGGAAGTTTTTATCCCCCGCCAACACGAAGTGGGAGGGGGATATAGGTTTGACCTCCGTCCGTCCGTCCGTGCGTCCTTCCGAGATAAAGGGGACAGCTTTACTCAGAAACTACTACAGATACAGTAACCAAATTTGGTGTGTAGCTTCACACCATAAAGGCCTTGATGGAGTTCGAAAATAAGAAGCGTACGATTGGCGGGGGATGTTGTAGACCATGTCGACTTGTTTATTAATTAGTTTATTTATTTATTTATTTTTAACCTTCTGTTCTTCTTTGTATTCTTTGTGTCCGGACTAACGTGCCTTTTTGCTGGTGCCCTTATAAAAAAGCACGATACAAATACACAATACAAATGATTCACTTTGCAAAATCCGTAGGTCTTATTTAAATTAAGAAATTTGCATTAGCATGGCGTATGAATGATGCTCTGAAATTGATGGTCAACCTGATTTTGTGTCTGCAGCATATTTGGAAAGCCGAAAATCGGAATTTAGGAAAGGAGGGTCTTCGGGGCACTCGGAGGCGTCCGATTCGGGGTCTGAAGATGGCAGCACCACACGGGTACAGTCCTGCTGCAGCCCTGTGTCCCCCTGTTAGATTCTCTGTGTCAGAGCCCTGCTTCTGTTCACTCGCTGGCTCTTTGCTACTGCCCTGTTCACATTTCTTATCTCTTTGTCTCTCTCCAGCAGAAAGATTCATCAGAGGAGGACTCGGGGAGCTCAGAGGAGGAGGAAGAAGAGGAGAAGGTGTTCTCCGCGCAGGGTGACTCCCGTAGAGGCTGTGAGCGGATGCGAGATCAGTGCCAGACCAATCAGAGACACAGGCACCACAGTAAACCCCTCAAAAGGTGGGTGGACATGTGGATGTGGAGTTTTTGATAAATTTTGTTTCCATCTTGTTTCTTGCATTTCAGACAACTGCAGAAGTTGACTTTATTGTGCTTTCCTTAATGTTGTATTGTCTATGATTTTCTTTGCCATGCGCATTTGCTTGTGCCATTTAAATAAATAATTTGCTTTCTCAGTATGACATTCCTGCCATTGAAAGCTACAGAGCCAGCTGTGTATTAAATTTTCATTGATTTGATAGAATTTTTATAGTGTATATACATAACTATATATTATTATTATTATTATTATTATATAACTACTGTATATCATATAGTTTTTCACCTGTCAGTCCGTCTGTCCGTCCGTCTGTCTGTCCACACTTTGCCATAGCTATAACTTTTGATCGGCTCATGATAGGACTTTGATACTTGGCATTTGCATTGCTTGTGAGAAGGCATTTCAGATGGGGTCATGACTTTTGACCTTGTGACCTTGACCTTGGAGCATGACGTTTGGTGACAAAAACTTTAACATGGGCCATAACTTCTCATTAGCTAATAATAGGCATTTGATACCTGGCATATGTATTCCTTAGGATAAGGCCTTTCTGATGAGGTAATGAATGTTGACCTTGTGACCTTGACCTTTAACCTTTGACTCATGATAGGCCTTTAATGGTTAGCACGTGCATGTTATGCACGGGGGCATCAGTGTTTCACAAGCACATCTTGTTTTTTTTTTTTTTTTTTTTGCAGAGAACGTCCTACCTCGCCCAGCACAGAAGAGGCGATTCAGGGCATGCTGTGTATGGCAGGGTTACTGTGTCCACAGGAGCCAGAGGAGAGCAGCACCTCTCAGGAGCCCTGGTGGGCCAGCCCAGCCCGTCGCTCCCCGAACTCCAGTACACCCTCCCTCTCAGGGGCTCTCTGTGAGTCTGTCTCTCATTCTGTTACCCTGTCTGTGCATCTGTGCCCGTGTTGCATGTGAGTGTTTAAGAGAAAGGGAGAGGGGTCTAGTCGCGCGGATAACACACGGACATTTTACTACTTTTTGTCTGAATTAGGGTCAGAACTTTTGATCTACTAATGATAAAGACACACTGTACACATTTTCGGAAAGGTAACACTGTAGAATCGGACAGAAATCATAGATATCTAACTTTGATCATTAAGATTTTCTCGTAACTATGAAATTGGTAACGCATGGACTGAAAATTATCATCAGTTATTCCTTTTTTTCCATAAGCTGCCACACGCATCTTCCCAAATGATTTTTACTGAAGTTATTTTTCTATTTTATATCTACAACGTTGTAAAAGAGTTAATTAAGATGTCAAAGGAGTGAAATACCAAAATATTTATTAAGAGATTTTATGGGGAGATTTATTAGGGGAGGTTCGGTAACGCAACAACAGCAAATGCTTAACCAAACACTTAACTTTCACTTGTTTTACAAATTGTACGTGTTTTTCAATAATTTATTTACACAATAGTTTTTTTTCCCAAACTCGCTACAATTTCACGTTTTTAAAAATGACTTGTATTCTATGTACCTCAAAAAGTAAGTGATCTGAAAAATTGAGTCAATTTTAATTTTTTATGTTTGTCACTATGTCGTATGATGATAGACTTAACAAATGTAATTATTATATCTCAGCATACTTGTGTTGCACTGTCTCAAAGTCCTCGGGGCTGAGACTCAGCTGCTGTGTTCTGGCTGGGGACACTGGGGCTGGAGATCCCACTTGGAGAAAGATGGTCATTGGAAAGAATCTGGGATCTGTTACAGCTCCCCCTAAACTGTTTGCATACTGACCTCAATATTTCAGCAATTTTTTACGGTGAAAAATGTTCACGTGAAAGTGCCGAAATCGACAATAATTGAAAAATTTTAGTTCATAAATGTTACGCGTGAAGATGAACATTATGCTTGAAAATGAAGAATAAAATTCATTTAAATATTATGAATGTGTAGTAAATGCCTGAATTTTCATGTATAAATAGTTCAGTGTTTTCTTCTGTGGCTGTAAATTTGGTAGTGTTCATATTAAATTGGGAAGAAGTTATGGTTATTTTAACTTGGTTGCCATTACTTTTCTAATATAGATAAAATATTGCCATAATTTTCTGTATTCAGATGCAAGTTAGGATTAAAAAAAATGGTATTTAATGATATGTCAATTATTTTAAAATACTAAGTAAGTTGGAGGCTGTCATTGAGCTATAATGAAGACTAGTGACGACTGTAAACATGGACAAACTTTAGTATCCAAAATGCCAGATTTTTATTGAAAAATGTTCTTTTTTTCATATTCTGAAGATAAGACGCAGAAATGCTTTCTCTCTGCAAAGGACTTGCAGATATCAAGTGTACCGCTATTTTCATGGTAACACATGGACATTGCACCCCAAAATAAAGTTGCCGTTTGATGCTCAAGTTGATATAATTTCCCACACAAAAATGTTTTTTTCTGCTTATTTAATACCTAAACTTGCGCATAAACATGATATTCATTCAAAATATCCAGAAATGTTAATAGATATGAAGCTTAAAAAATGGCAAAAAAAATCTTTTCTGTGAAAGAATTTTTCCAATCTCCAACTTATTTAAAACTTTATTTGCAGTATTACGAGATTAAGGGGACAGCTTTACTCAGAAACTACTGATAAATACTGATTACTACTGATACAGTAACCAAATTTGGCGTGTAGTTTCAGACCATAAAGGCCTTGATGGAGTTCGAAAATAAGAAGTTCACTATTGGCGGGGGATGTTGTAGACCATGTCGACTTATTTATTCATCGTGTGAAAATAAAAGTTTTTACTTTTTCTAAAATGTACATATGATTATATAATGATTAAAAAGATTCAGTCTCATATCAACATTGGCCTCACTTGACCTAGAGATGTGTATAAATTTGAGACAGTGGTATAGTTCTGTTTTAGGGACCAGATTGAGTGCCTTGTTAAAAAAATGGGCTAAGTCACCATGTAGCTGGGTTCTGTGTGGATGTGTGGTGCTAGCCCCGGCTAGCTGGGTTTTGTGTGAGTGCATGTTGAATCCGCATGTGGTGGCTTGAATTGGACTGTTTCTTTACCTGTCCTTAAGGTGAGGAAGAGGAGAGCCAGGAGGATCCCACACTCGGCCATCAGGTAACCCTTGAACTGTAGTCATACTGCTGCATTCAGATCGGTGAACCTTGGAGCTGCTAAAGGCAGAATGCCATTTATTTACAAGCTTCATCTGGGCAACATGCCTACTGCTGCATTAGCCTCCATTTAATTCTTATTGGAAAGATAATTCTGAAGTAGCCTGGTGGGATTGAGGCCATCTATTGTCTCTATAATTTGATATTAAATGGGTTTTATGGGTAATTTTTAGCAGATTACTCTTCTGGGCAGGGATTTTTTGGCCTTTCCACTAGCAAACCTGACAAAAACCCGACTTTGCGCGCACTCACTTTTTTGTAATTTTGCCCTCAGGCTGCATTATATGCCGCACTTAAATTTCATCTCTGAAGGCCTGTTTGCACTTAGTGCTAGAAACCTGTTTTTTGTGTGTAGAAATGACTATGTGAAGGAAGCAGACCTCAAATACCCCATTCATTCCTGAAGAGAGAATAAAAGACTGTTTTCTTGACACGAATGAAGAATATTGCTGGACAGTTCAATTGTGCATTTAGAATTGAGATTCTCACAGAGAATTTAGTTGAATCCAGGTATAGTCTTAACCATCTCTCTGATACTGCGAGCGTCCTTGTGTCCCTCAGTCTCTCATAATATGATATGCTCTGAAAACAAAATGTTGCACCTACTTTAAAATGTCATATAGTCCGGTTCCACGTGAGTATGCTGCTAGTAATTCCCAAGATTCTCAGCCCACATTAATAGATCGAGTAACTTAGAAGTTGTGACTGTTGATGTAACGCTCAAGTGAAGCTTTTTGAGTGACGCTTTAGACAATACAGAGGATCATGGATTCATGCCGTCGTGTTTCATGCAGTATGTTCTGCTCTGTGCCTTTGGCCTGGAGGGCCCTCTGACAGAGCCTGTCCACCGCTGCCTCTCTCAGGGGGATCGGAGGCCGCAGATGCACCTGGATGCAGAGCTGCACCAGAGGATCCAGGGAAATAAAAGCTGCATGGATAGCCAGGGAAGTAGCAGTAGCAGTAGCAGCAGCAGCAGCAGCAGCGAAGCCTGGGCCAATCGGGGCCTTTCTCCGGAACCTTCCACCCCTCCACGCCGAGACGCCAGCCCAGGGATGGAGTACCAGTACAGCGAGACGTCCCTATCCCCTCCTCTACATCCTTCCAAAAGGCCCGCCTCCAACCCCCCGCCAATCAGCAACCAGGCCACTAAAGGTTTGTTCTCCAGCCATGTTCATCATAATCTCCATTTTAAGCTGTTGGCCTTGGTGCTCTTGACAGTAGTGGCAGAATGAAGTGGTTTAGTAATCTTGGCGGAGTTGGCTGGCGAAAATGAGGTTTCGTGTCATTAAGCAATATCAGCCTGGTTTTACAAACGCAGGTCAAGCTTAGCCCTTGACTGAATTGACTGTATATTAGAGCAAAGGCCTCAAACTGGTCTGTAAAAGGGCCAAGGGGCTGCAGGTTCTCATTCTAACTGAGCAGAGTTAACTAGTTAACAGAGTTAACAAACTGACTGTGCAGTCTGAGATCAGTTGATTAGTTTTATCAGGTGTGTTTCTGGTTGGTTCGATTGAAAACCTGTAGCCCCTTGGCCCTTTTACAGGCCGGTTTGAGATCTCTGTATTACAGCTCCATTTGAAGTAGGACTTTGTGAAGGACTTGACTTACTGTTTGCAAACTAGGCCATTATGCCACCATGTTATATACTGGGCTCCATTGAAGACGCACGCGTGAGATATCTAACTTGTGGCTGCTGTGGGCGGGGTCAGCCAGTGACGGTGCCTGATTTCTGTTCTCAGACATACGGCCGACTGATTGTTGACTGGTTACAGTGCATCGTAAGCCTTGCCATTTTCTTGAAGCTTAGCATTTTTCATTTTTTATTTTTTTTGTGTGTGTGTGTTCGCATATGTAGGCTAAAACCACACCCAAAAGAACAAGTAAAGCGACACTGTACACGTCTCAAACAACTCAATGCTGGTTATTACAGAAGTGATGGGTGCATCCATGTGGCGCGCGTTAAGATTACAATATGACGTGCTTTTCTCACTGGAAAAACAATAAAAAAAAACCCATTTGATTCTTCAATTTGCAACAAATCCAGTACATACCTCGCGTGCATTTTAAATGGCGCCAAGTATATTTTGACAAAGCATTGATTTGGTCTTGTGTTCATTTCTGATGCCTGTATTCAATCATGGCCATGTGCTTGACAGTCTGGCTTTTGTTTGCTGGTGTTTTTCAGGCAAGCGTCCCAAAAAGGGCATGGCTACAGCTAAGCAGAGACTGGGGAAGATCCTCAAATTGAGCCGGCACAGTCGCTTCTTTGTGTAGCCCCCCTGAAAGGAGGCAGGAAGTGAGGACACTGGGTTGGGATGGGAAATCCCTGCAACCCCCCCCCAAAAAAGAAATGCTAAATACCCCCCCCCTCTAAAGCTGGTATATCAGACATCGAAAGGCGAGTCGCTGTTGGAATTGCTGTCCGGACAGACCTTTAACTCTGGTTCATTATCAGTGAGTTTAAGTGACGAAGTATCAGCTTTTCACTAGCTGGTGCATCGTGTCACCACATAACCTTGTGTGCATGGGTATGCACATGAGCACATTCACTCTCACTCTCACGAGCACGCACACGTGCACACAGGTGTTCATATGGCCACACTCACTCTTATTCACACTCACTCAAACTGGATGGAAATGCACTGGGAGTAGAGCCAGGAACCTGAGAGCTAAAACGGGGTTGTAAGGACCAGAAGTGGTAGTGTGAAGATGAATTGGATCTTGGAGATATCCAGCATCAAATGTGGGCTTTCTGAGTTTGGCAGAAATGCCGTATGGGATGCTTGTGATCCTGGATCAGACGGTGATCATCTGTTGGCCCTGATAGCATGCACCCCACAAACACTGTCCTGGATAAAGGGGAACGAACGCTTTGAATTGTCACATTTGCCTCTCGGCCAAAGGCAACCTTCATTTCCAGAAGCTTCTTCCACCTGCTTTCTATGCTTAGAAATGCCCGGCTGCACCATTCAGCAAACATACGGCAGTAATGGCTACAACAGCGTATTGGCTGTGCTTGCTACTTCATGCTACCTAAGTGGGAGTTGGGTTGCAGTGTCTGTTTGTGAGATTGTTTGTCTTGCGCTGGGACACTTGCTGTCTCCAGAAAACTAAGGGTGCTACGGTAGAGGAACTGATGCTTGAAAATGGTGCTTTAGTTTGTAATTCCCCCTCCCCCCGACCACCACAATCATTCACACCAGCAATAATGCAGAATAGAGAGTTGAGGTAACCACGCAACACTCTTAAGAAGCTCCAGTCTTCCCTGCTGTCATTTGGTTTTTCTGCAGTGAGTGAGAGCGAATATCAGGAATGTGGTCAGCTTGGATATGAACTCGGTCACTTGTGTTCACAAACATACCTCGTCATATATTGTCCAGGAATCATGTCCATACGTTGCTGGCAGTGATTGTTTGTCTTGCCCGAGAGTCTTAGTTTTATTTTTTTTTTCTAAATCAATTGTTCAGCATGACAAAGCCATATGCAGTCATGTTGTCCAGCCATATCACAGTGGCACTGCTTTAAAATGAAAGGTCTGAAGTGATATGTTTTATAGCTGACCATAGAAAATCAAATTGTGTTCTCTGGCGCCCCCTATCAGTGAGGTAGTGGAAGACTGGAGCTTTTTTGGACTGCTGCTGTCAAAATGCTTCTAAAATATCAAAAAAAGTTTGTTTAAAGCATTAAATAATGTTGAAGCATTAAATAGTGTACAGATAAATGTCAGAAAGAAATAATTCTCAGCTTAATTTATTTTCCTTTTGTTGTTAATTTCAATCTTTATTTTTGATGGCTTTTGAATGGATGTATTTATTATTAAAATAAGGTGAATTGTATTCTGTTCAATGTGAACCCTCCACATTTTAAGATGACAGTAGAAAGGGAAACTTTCTTCCTCAGTTCTCATATACTCATCCTGTTGAAATCATGGCCTAACTAGATGTGATGATTATTGATTTGACCATGAACCCTGTTGAGTAGCATCATAGGTCACAACATACTTTTTTGATTTATGCTCCTGATCCTTTTGGTGTACTTTTGTGAATCAACACGATTCTGAATTGTGAATTGCTGGTATTTGTGCTTTCCTTACAAGCCTAACATTTTTTTAAATGTGTGTGTCATGCCTGTATTGTATGGTTTTGATACCCATCACCTGGCTGTTTATAGGATTTAGTCATTCGAAAAGTTTGGGCCGTGTACCACAAATGTGTTGAGTGTAATTTGACACTTCATACAAATGGGGCAATGCTAATATGGTTTGGGTTTTTTTTTTGTGTTAATGATGTTGGAACATCTAATTTCTGGTTTCTAAAATGTCAAGAGGGAACGTTTGGACTAACTGAGTGTTGTTGAAAAGGGTGTATTTATGGCTACTGATAGAGATGGATTTCCACAGTAACCCATATCATATTTATCAGTATTTTCCTTGGGTGCCCAGGCATTGAACCACATTTTGATCTAAATTGTTTTATGATATCAGTTGTGTCTTAAAATGGAGTAACTTGTGCATGTTCCCTTTCCTAGTCTATTTTAAGCTGGTTTGAGTCCTCAGGTAACTGTTGCTGGGAATTTGAATTCCCTTGGCAAAAAAATGTTGGATTTAGTAAATTTGCCAGAATTGGGATTTTTATGATCAGATGCTTCAGTCAAAGTTTGTATTGAGATCTTTTTTTCTCAGGGACAGATTCCACTGTTGGAAGACCTCCGATTTCATCACCAGCAACAAGCAGTGAGCCAATCAACACTTGTCCAATGCCCTTCGAAACCACCTACAACCTCCAAATCCTCATAGCATCCTGTGCCTGTAATATAGGTTTCACTGGCCGCACTTCATTTTAATCATGTACTCTCTTCATGATTAGTAAGACTATGTACTGAATTTGGCTGGTCTTCCTTCTCTACAAGTTGTGTGTACTCGAACTCCATGGAAATATCCTATCTTCCCGGGCATACTTTCTGTGGACAATTAAAAGGCACCACTTCATTGGTTGCCATTTTTGTTTTGTTTTTTTCTTCATTTAGCAAGATGTAAGATTTTACTGATCTGGAATCCAGCAGTGTTCAAGGACGAAGTACTGAGTGCTAATAACTGATCCCAATCCATGCTTTTGACAACTGCTGAGATTTAAATGTGTTGTGCCACTGCATACGTCTGCTCATACAGAAAGTGATCCCTTCATTCATCCCGATGATGCGTTGTGTTCTTTGTACAAACTCAATACATAAGAAAGCTTAAGATAAAGACCTCCTTGGATATCAGGACATTTGTTAATCCTACCCATAAACTCATAAGCCTGCCTGCCTGCCAAGAAATATTGCACTAATTTCATTCAGGCTTAAGCTTGTGTAGCTTTCACCTTCAAAAAAGACCAAAATATAAAGTCCCAGTTGGAAGCCTGACTTGCAGCCCATACGCATGACCTGTATTCCAAGCTCTTTTAGCACAAGCTGCTAGCTGTTTGGCTTATGAAGCAGTCTTCACACAAATTTAAAAATTCTTCAGTTTTATCCCATGAAAGTTAAAATAATGTTACACTGAAGAGCTGAACAGGAATTTTCTTTTCGCACTATCCAAGTGGATTCTTATGACACTAGTCTCATTTTCCACACATTTACTGGTCATACACCATTGGTAATCATGTAACTGGCCTGCAGGCGGGATGTTTGATATGCAGTACTATTAATTGTACAGTATTTATTTGGCCTTGGCATTTGTTTTGATCATTGTGAATCGAAGTATTGATGGTTATGGTGTATACTCTTTCTTTATCTTGATTCCTCCAGTCATTTGGATGTTTTAAATGTTATTTTTTATTTTTGATTTTAAAAAGCAAAAAGTGTAGATCTCTTAACCATTGAAATGCATCTTGGAAAATTAATTTCTGAATCTTGGAATGGGCCTGTACATATTAAAATACGATTTCATAGTCAATTTGTTTGTGGTTTTATTGTTTCACTAGCCTTGGGCCAGGAATTAAATAAATCTGTTTGAAACTGACTGTTGAAATTATTTTAAATGATAAATTTCAAGAATAAAATTCAAAGCAATCAATCTTGCTGCACTGACATTTCTGTTACTATTATGAGACAGAACACAAGGGACAAATAACAGTTTACTTTATTGTGCTATGTACAATGCTGAAGCCTCTCCACTCGTCCCAACTGCAGAAATGGTCCAGCTCCTCTGCAGTAGCCCAGTACACTGACACGCAGCCTGAAAAAGGAACAACAGTTCAGCCACCAACAGCCGTGAGCCTTCAGGTGACGGACAAATCATTTTGATCCATATGCCTTTAGACTGCCATCAAAAGACTTAAGGAACAGCCCCACACAACTGTCACAAATATGACAAAATAGCTTTTCACTACTACATCTCTGCGTCAACGATGGCTAAGTGCAGAGGGGAAAAAATGCCAAATCATTTAAACTGTTACCACTTATAAAAATACAAACCATGATGGAATTCTGTGCAGAGAACACATCCCCATGCTAAATTGCTGCACACGGTAGATGTTGTGATGTAAAATCACTAACCATTATATTGGAACAGCAAACCAATACTGGTAGAGCCTCCCTTCACTCTCAGACTAATGTAAACTCTTAGTGCCGGTCCATGCTGACATGGTTACCCCATAATTTTTCTGCAAATTTATTAGCTCCACATTCATACCAAGAATGATCTATTCTAAAGCAGTCTGATGATGCCCTTTATAGATACTAAACTGGTGACAGGGTGGGCCATTCCATGTCAACTCGCCGAGGGGTACAATGTCATTTTCATGATTTTTTTTGCAAATAAAACACCTTGGGAAATATTATGAAGCCATGCCAAGTTTCAGTTGTTTCTGAGATATAATTATCTTCAACCACTTTGAGGGCTTATATTATCACATGAAAAGGGGCATATTTATACACTCCAACGTAAAAAAAAAATTGCAGGAAGTACACTGCTTACAATAAAATATTCTGAAAGCCTGGGTAAAAACCTGCTTACGCACCAAATTTCATGGGAATATCTTGATTAATTAGTGAAATAAGCTTTAAAGTTGAACGAATATGGAAAAATGTATTAGCAAGTTGAAAAAAAGGGGAAACAGGCCCCCACTTTGAGGGCTTCTCAAAAACTTAAGACTGCATGGCTTCATAATACAAAGACCAAAATTTCCAACGCAACACATACAATTATGAAATACTTGGTGTACATAAAATGGGATATTGGCTTTGAGCCATGATACATCAACTACAACTTAAAAGCTCAGAAAATTGTTTTGATTTTGTCATGTGGGCAGCTCGTTCCGCCTGATTGCACATTGTTTAGAATTTTGCCTATCCCGTCAGGTTGAGTAGAACTCATTGACCAATCCTTCGAGAATTTGGTCAATATATAGCCGTAGCAATGGGCAACTTAAATATTCCTTTGCATTATCCTGGGTCAACGTGTGACCATGCCTGGCCTAGGTCAAAATCAGCGAGAGCGAGCTGTCGGTATGCTCACTGGTGGAATGTCGCAAAGACAAAGTCCACATGTCGACCATATCGTGTCTCTGGAGCCAGTATAATGAAACAGGAAGCACTGGTGATCGACCACGTGCCCCCAGACCACGTGTCACCACCCCTCTGCAGGATCGCCATATTCGCCTCCAGCACCTGCGCAATCGCTTCCTGTCTGCAACAGTCACTGCTGCTCAGACCAGCGGTCGTCACCAGAATTGGATTAGCGACCAAACCATACGCAACCGCCTGCGTGAAGCTGACTTGCACAACCGATGTCCCTGCCGTGGTTTGGTGTTGACTCCTGCACGTCGCCGCATCCGTCTACGATGGTTAAGGGCACATTTGGGCTGGAATGCTCTCAGGTGGAACAGGGTGCTCTTGTCCGATGAATTGGGGTTCAAGTTGAGTGTGTCTGACGGAAGACTGCGTGTATGGCGTAGGCGACGGGAACGTTATACTGACGCTACCATCCTGCAGCGTGACCGTTGGGGTGGACCCAGTGTGATGCTTTGGGCTGCAATAAGCAGTAGACAGAAGACAGACCTCATTTTTATCGATGGAAACCTCAGTGCGGCCCGTTACCGTGACGACATTCTTACCCCTGTCGCAGTCCCACTCGTCCATCGCCATCGCCTAACGCTGCAACAGGATAACGCGAGACCACATGTCGCCAGAGTCTGTCAGGACTACCTGAGGCAGAATAATGTTCAGTGTCTTGATTGGCCTGCGTATTCCCCAGATTTAAACCCTATAGAACATCTATGGGATATTCTGGATCACTGGGTTAGAAGGCGTAATCCAGAACCAGCCACAGTCCAACAGTTGCGTCAAGCACTCCAGGAGTGGGACCGCATCACACAGGCTGAAATTTGGCATTTAATTGACTCCATGCATCGCAGAATCCTGGCTGTGTGTGACGCCAGAGGAGGCCATACAAGATACTGACTTTGGTGATCCAGAATTGCGCCTTCAACTGATGCAATGAATTGGAAACCAGGAAAAATCTGTTCTTCATTCCTGACTTTAAAACTGTTTTTGATCGAATCTTAATATTTGTTATATATTGTTAAATTTATCGTAAGAAAATGACATGTGTTGCAATAAACCCAAGTGTTGCGTTAGAAGTTTTGGTCAGTATATATCCCAAAGTTTTTTATGTTTAAACTAAGAGCTGGACTTGCACACACCTCTGCCAGCATAGCTGGATTTGAACTGTAGCCTAAATATGCCAAAATTTAATAACTTGTTCCACTTGAGCTACTCCAACATCTTGCAAAGTTTGGTTTAAATCTATACAGACGTTTTTGAGATATCCTGCTAACAAACAGACGAACAAATAAATGACCCCCGCCTAGTGGGACCGTTGTCAAAATCATCTGGGGTCCTGATTCGAGACTAGGGTCAATTTTGTCACGTAGTGAACAGTTTCTTAGTACTGTGACCGTTGCCTCAAAAAATTAAATGTGTGGCCAAGGACAGCTGGATGATATACTCAGCACCATTAAAAACACACAGGTGAGGTATGTACTGTATTTGCAGCAAATTGAAGAATCGATTGATTTTTATCACTTTTCCAGTGAGGCACGAGAGGAAATAAAGAAAAGCGGGTGGTATTGTAATCCTGAGGTGCACCACGTGCACGTGCCAAGCACTTCAGTAATAACAAACATTGACCTGTTCATGATATGTACAGTGACACTTTTTTGGTGTGGTCCATAGCCTACATAAAGCCAAAAAAAAAAAAAAAAACGAAAAATGCTGCTGCATCAAGAAAATGGAACGGCTTGTGACACAGGAGAGTGAAAAAGAGCCTTTGGCATGTCACGGGCCCATCTCAGCCACCGAGAGGTGGAAACCGGGAAAGAGGCACTAGAACGGGTGCAGGTCGAGGAAAAAGGAACGCAATCGCAGCTATGCGAAGTCCCGAATAATCATAGGGAAAAAATACCTACGTTGCAGAGAATTCGGGAGTTGAATGGTTTTAATTCTGACACCCAGGTCGCCTAGTTTCTACTTGAGGTGAGTAGAGCTAGTGCTAACTCGGTTAGATGTGAATTGTAAACTGTCATCCCAAGCAAAATTGAGGGAAGCTTGTGTAGTGTTTTGTAAGGCTATCTTGCATAGATCATGCTGGTCAGAATGAATCAAACAGTAGAGAGATCGATATTTCCTCTTTCGAGCGAGTTAGCAACCTTCGCTATCTCTCGGTTGGCAAGCTAGTAAGTTTGCCAATTCTGTTTGATCAAACAAGAGTTTGTGCTCCTGCAAGAACATTTTTTCTCTGTTTAGTACTCAAGGGTTGAATTTTGTTGATGAATGTATAACCACGTGACAAGTTTTAGCTAAAAGTGGTGACCAACGTGACATTGTTAATACTCATTTTGTAATGCCGAACTAAGACACTTGTCAGATGCCTTGTTGTAGCTAGCACTAATGGTGTAAATTTATTGTCTGGCAATGGTAGTCATTGTTGCTACCGGGCGTTTATCAGAACAAACTGTACACGGCCATTTACCCAGCTGAGAGAGTCATTCTTCAGCTGCCTTCACACCGGACGCAAAACGAATTTTTCGCACGACAGATTACTTTCAAAGTCAATGCAAAGCTGCCTTTGCATTGGCTTTGAATGTGATCTGTCGCGCGAAAAATTTGTTTCGCATCCGGTGTGAAAGCAGCTTGACTCAGAAGTTTCACTTTAAGAAAAGCGCGTTCGTTCCAAGCTTCAGAAGGGGAGGGGCGAGACGCTCTGTTGTGTTTTGAGAATGTTTCAACTGTCAACTATAGTGACGTCATAACGCTGATACAGCCTTCAAAAATGGCTTCTCAGCTATGGAAATTTTTCCAGTGTGAAAATTCCAAAATTCCAAGGGATGAAAAAAAATGTGAAATTCTCAAAATTCAGCAAAAATATTTTGTACATCCCAGTTTTTGGTCCCAAATAACCTGCTCACAAAGTTTGTACACAATTTGAGTGGGTGAGCAGCACCTCTCTGAATCGACATGGAATGAAACCAACTTTCCAGTGAGAGGAAAATTAGTGATCAGTTCTGAGCAGATTAAGGTTCAGAATGTGGCCATCTGGGAATCCCGTGCACATTTCTGGCTTCCCCTCTGAACATACTCAAGTACTGAGATTAGAAAATTCACAGTCCTTGGGATAAATATGCTATTGCACAGGAATTGCTTTTACCATGAGATAGTGTGACCTTCTTCAATCATCTTCATCCTCATCACCCTCTTCCTCCCCCTCACCGAGTGGTGGGATGCCCAGTTCCTCATCAGTCCACTTGGAGGCATCAGGCCAGGGGAAGTGACCCTGAAACACACGGATGTTATGGAAATCGGCAGTCAGACAAAGACTATGGATCAATTTTTAAGATACACAAGCTGCTGTACCAGTGGATGGGCATCATTTTACTCCTAATAATACAACCTCAATCCCGCAAGAATTGGGACAGTACGTGTAATGCAAATAAAAACAAAATGAAGCAATTTGTAATTTCTCCTTTACCTGCATTAGGTTTAAAACAGCAAAAAAAAAAAAAAAAAAAAAGAAAAAAAGAAGAAGGTTCCACCCCAACAGCTGTATTGATTTTTGAAAAAAATTTTGCTAATTCCACATTTGATGCTGACAACCTGCTCCAAAACAAATGGAACAGGCAGATGGATAAAAATGGAAAATGGAAAAGGAAAAAGTTGTGGAATCTTCACAAAAAGACCCTCATGGGACATTCCACTGGTAAAGCGGTGTACAGCTGATTCAACTACAATCAGGTATTAAATGAGAAGTCACAAAAGGTACAGTCTTTCACCAGCAAAACGGCTCAAGGTTTGCCACTTCGCCAAAACCTACATCTAGAAATAGTCAAACAGTTTAAGAACACCGTTTCTCAACATGCAATTGCATGAAATTTACAGATTTCACCATCAACAGCCCAAAATGTATAGAAAAGATTCTAAAGCTCCACAGAAACCGGAACTATCTTAAGGCGTAAAAGACAAGGTCAAATAGCAAACTTGGACGCACGTGACCTTTGTACCCACAAACAGCACTATGTTAAGAACTGACATACTCCCGTAATGAGCATAACAATACAGGCTTGTAAATACTCCAGAAGGTCAGTGACAGTGAACACAGATGGTCACGGCATCATCAAATCGAAGTTAAGACAACTAAACAAACAGAAACCAATGTTTCCACACCATCTGAACACATTGCTGATTTCTCAAGGCTCAAGCTCATCTGAAATGGAGTGACACAAGGTGGAGAGGGGTGTGGTAGCCTTGTGAGTCCTTTCAAATTTTTTTCAGAAATGGAAGTTGGAACTTCCCAACTGTTATCCACATGTTCTAAACCCAGCAAAAGTCATGATCTGGGGCTGCATTAGAGCACTTGATTTTGTAAACTTGCAAATCCGTGAAGGCAAAATTTAGACTGAAGGATGCATGTATATTTTGGAATAACATATACTGGCCTCCATAAGGCGTAGCAACACATACTGCCTTCCAGCCGCAACATTGCATGCATTACAACACCGTGACTGCTACACTGGCCTGCCAGCAGCTTGGACCCGTCTCCCACTGAAAAAGTGTGGCAGACACTGAGGTGCATAATACAACAACAAATAAATCCTGATCAGTTAGCCAACTGAAACCCTGTAACAGGCAACAATAGGAACAAACTGCACTTTCAAAATTACACTTAGTATCATCAGTGTCAATACAACACTGAGTGTTATCAGGAGAGGGGGAATAAAATCCACCTGTCAGAACTTCTTTGGAACTTGTTGCACACCACACATTTCAAAATATCTATTACTTAAAAAAAAATGAAGTCAATGACTTTGTATTTTCATCAAGTGAACACAGGTTGAAAGATATTTGCAAGTAACTGCTTGCTGTTTTAATTCACAATTTACACACGGTCCCAATTCTTCTGGAACAGAGGTTGTACATTTCATTTTCAAACAAAAAAATAGTTCATTATAAAATGTCATTTGGTTAGATCCAAAGGCACAATTAACAATCGTCCCCAGCACGGTCTGCAAGCCAGGTGTTGAGGAGCACAGTCTATTATGACGGATAATCCTACACGGAAACAAGGCTAGGAGGCTTAGTTCTGACCAGCCATTAAGCTCCCCCATATTACAATTTCTCACAGGGGCTGTGCCAAGTCTCATTGCTCCCCGATTCACAGATCTGAAGCGCAGAATAAAACAGCACTACAATCTGTGCCCAACAAGGCCAGTACAGGTAGACGCCTGACAGTAAACCATCACGACTTTACCCACCAAAACAGCATCAGGATCATGCCACAGGTGCCACAGGATCCAGAACCACATGGCTCCACTGAGCAGCTCCGCCTGGAACTGTTGATTCTTTGTGAGCTGAGGGAACTGCCGATACTGGGGTTCAATGTGGGGTCCACCACCACCTCTAAAAACAGAAACAAGACCAACATTCACATCAGCAAATGACCAGTCAAAAAGAAGGTACACACTCACCAGCACCAATACATTTCGAATCACAGAACAGTCAAATTATTTAAATCTACAGGAAAAATGTTGAAAAATACATTAGCTACAACATAGTACAATACAGCGTCATAACAGATGCCAGAGGACATCGTCAAGCATTATGTTGGCTATTGCACTTCACAAGTCCGGGGCTTGCAAAGTCACCTGCCCGATGTTCCGGGGCAAAAAGAAATTTCAGTCGGGCAACTGCAATTTCTCCCCTTTTGTCCCAGCAGGCAACCACATTCTATGGGTGATCACGCAGGCCCGGGGTGACGATAATAGGGGATCTGGGCTGGGTCTATATCACTGAGTGTATATGGGAAGTAAAGGCTGTCGGAGCGAATAGTTGCAGAGACCAATGTGGCGTCCTTTGTACTTCTCTTAATATGTCAGTACGTTATCCTTGCTCGTTAAATGGGTGCCTGACAGGGAAATCACTAGTTACAACGTCTCCGTCGCCTGATATGAGGATTACAACGTGAATGCATTTTCTTGGGCATTCGATATAGCTAATGTGTAGCGATGCACGTGGCTAGCTATGTATTCCCTTGTTATGCACCCATTTGTAGACCTAATGAAAATATAACGATTATGCCAGCTTATCTACAGCTAGCTTGTTGCAAACCATTCACCGAAAGCGAAGTAGCTTTCATTTCACTAATAGTTTCTCTCTTGGTTATTTTCAGTTCCAAGCAGAAATAACTGCCAGGTTTACATTTTAAGGAAGTTTACTTTGAAATATACCATGCTCAAATCAGGGAGATGGATTGCCAACCATCAACGTTATGGCACTGGAGTTGTGCAAATGCTAACTAGAGATGTGACGTTGGCGAACGAGTAAAGTCTTTTGAACGGCTCTTTTGATTCGCAATTGCGAGCCATTCTTATATGCAAATTACCGACGCTGCCTTCACGTGAACGACTAATGACATCTTTGAGTTTGAGTTGTCCAAAGCACACTCCGTTCACGTGAACGTAGCTATATATGTGCAGCTAACTTTGGGGAGGAGAAAATTAGTGAGCGCCGCCCGACTGGACTGAGGAAATTTGCCGCTGTAACGGTTCTGAAATGGATTCAAGTCAAGGAGCTGAGCTCCTGTTTGTAACGTAGTTCAGGTGTACAAACACCAGGTAGAGCTGTACAATTTTGCATTCACATTTTTATCATGTCTTAATTTTTAATCTAGTTTTATTTATATTTTTTATAAACATATATTTTTTTTATTCTCCATCCATCCATCCATCCTCTACCGCTTATCCGGGGCCGGGTCGCGGGGGCAGCAGTCTAAGCAAGGATGCCCAGACTTCCCTCTCCCCGGACACTTCCTCCAGTTCTTCCGGGGGTATCCCGAGGCGTTCCCAGGCCAGCCGAGAGACATAGTCCCTCCAGCGTTTCCTGGGTCTTCCCCGAGGCCTCCTCCCGGTGGGGCATGCCCGGAACACCTTCCCAGGAAGGCGTCCAGGGGGCATCCGATAGAAATGCCCGAGCCACCTCAGCTGGCCCTTCTCGACGTGACAGAGCTCCTCACCCTATCTCTAAGGGAGTGGCCCGCCACTCTGTGGAGGAAACCCATTTCAGCCGCTTGTACCCGAGATCTCGTTCTTTCGGTCATGACCCAGAGTTCATAGCCATAGGTGAGGGTAGGAACGTAGATTGACTGCTAAATCGAGAGCTTTGCCTTTCGACTCAGCTCCTTCTTCATCACAACAGATCGGTACAATGACCGCATTACTGCTGCCGCTGCACCTATCCGTTAGTCAATCTCACGCTCCATCCTTCCCTCACTCGTGAACAAGACCCCAAGATACTTGAACTCCTCCACTTGAGGCAAGAGCTCTCCTCCAACCCGGAGGGGGCTAGCCGCCTTTTTCCGGTCGAGAACCATGGCCTCGGACTTGGAGGTGCTGATTCTCATCCCAGCCGCTTCGCACTTGGCTGCAAACCTCCCCAGTGCATGCTGAAGGTCCTGATTCGCAGGAGCCAACAGGACAACATCATCCGCAAAAAGCAGAGATGAGATCCTGTGGTCCCCAAACCTAACTCCCTCTGGCCCCTGGCTGCGCCTAGAAATTCTGTCCATAAAGATAATGAACAGAACCGGTGACAGAGGGCAGCCCTGCCGGAGTCCAACATGCACCGGGAACAGGTCTGACTTACTGCCGGCAATGCGAACCAAGCTCCTGCTCTGGTCATACAGAGACCGAACGGCCCTTAGTAGAGGGCCCCGGACTCCATACTCCTGAAGCACCTCCCACTGGATGCCACGAGGGACACGATCGAATGCCTTCTCCAAGTCCACAAAACGGATGTGAACTGGTTGGGCAAACTCCCATGCACTCTCAAGCACCCTGCGGAGGGTATAGAGCTGGTCCAGTGTTCCATGACCAGGACGAAAACCGCATTGTTCCTCCAGGATCCGAGGTTTGACTATCGGCCGGATTCTCCTCTCCAGCACCCTGGAATAGACTTTACCCAGGAGGCTGAGAAGTGTGATCCCCCTATAGTTGGAGCACACCCTCCGGTCCCCCTTCTTAAATAGAGGGACCACCACCCAGGTCTGCCAATCCAGAGGCATTGTCCCCGACTGCCACGTGATGCTGCAGAGGCGTGTCAACCAAGAAAGCCCTACAACATCCAGGGACTTCAGGTACTCAGGGCAGATCTCATCCACCCTTGGTGCCTTGCCACCGAGGAGCTGCCGAACTACCTCAGTAACTTCAGCTCGAGTGATGGATGAGTAAGCCTCTGAGTCCCCAGCCTCTGCTTTCTCTACGGAAGGCGTATCAGTGGGATTGAGGAGGTCCTCGAAGTATTCCTTCCACCGGCCGACAATATCCCCAGTCGAAGTCAACAGCTCCCCACCTCCACTGTAAACAGTGTAGGCAGGGTACTGCTTTCCCCTCCTGAGGCGCCGAACGGTTTGCCAGAATCTCTTTGGGGCCGACCTATAGTCCTCCTCCATGGCCTCCCCAAACTTTTCCCATACCCAAGTTTTTGCTTCCGCCACTGTCCGGGCCGCAGCACGCCTCAGGAGTCCCACGAGCCAACCAAGCTCGGCAAGACTCCTTCTTCAGCTTGACGGCATCCCTTACTTCCGGTGTCCACCACTGGGTTCGGGGATTGCCGCCACGACAGGCGCCGGAAACCTTACGGCCACAGCTCCGAACAGCCGCGTCAACAATGGAGGAGGAGAACATGGTCCATTCAGACTCAATGTCTCCAGCCTCCCGTAGGATCTGGTCAAAGCTCTCCCGGAGGTGAGAGTTGAAAACCCCTCTGACAGAGGGTTCCGCCAGACGTTCCCAACAGACCCTCACAACACGTTTGGACCAGCTTCCCGCTTCCTTCACCGCCAGCGGATCCAACTCACCACCAGGTGGTGATCAGTGGACAGATCAGCCCCTCTCTTCACCCGAGTGTCCAAGACATTTTTTTTCATTCTTATTTATTATATATTTTTTCTGTACTGTTAAAATGTCCTTGTGTGGGAAAATTTTACAGTAAAATTGTTTTGCATGGGAGTCATCTGTAGCCTGTGTAGTTTTTATTGAGCCACAAAGTTTTTTAGGTGAGGGAAAATTCAAAATAGTGATCTCAGTGTCAAAGCATGGGGATATGGCACCACCTTATGGAATGTTTACAATGAAAACACAAGCCAAATGAAATTCTAATCAATATTTCAGAATAATTCCCACCAAAAGAGTATATATTGGTGGGATGCACAAGTTTAAATTATTCTGAACTAAATCTTAACTTATAACTGCTACCAGCGATTGTTTCCTTGATAAAAACGAGTTACCCCTGGTTGACTTCTAGAAAATAAATAAATATAACAAGGAGCCAGTCTTTTGAACGGCTCTTTGAAAGGAACGGCTCCTCAAGAGCTATAAATCCCATCTCTACTGATCAGCTCGTTCGCTGGCTGCAGA
Source organism: Gymnothorax reevesii (assembly GCA_029721435.1). Classification (NCBI taxonomy): domain Eukaryota; kingdom Metazoa; phylum Chordata; class Actinopteri; order Anguilliformes; family Muraenidae; genus Gymnothorax; species Gymnothorax reevesii. The sequence continues at coordinate 35,082,502 of CM056579.1, read as the reverse complement.
GTTTTTATGCGAAGTAACGTTTGCCAAAGATACTCGGCTATTCATGTAAATTGGTACTAGTCGCAAAACTTGATATCTAGCAAGGTAAGCCGGACTAAGTATGTTAGACCTAGGGTACCCCAACCCTCTCCTGGAGGCCCACCTGTCCTGCATACTTTAGATTTCTCCCTGCTCCAGCACAGGTGATTCAAATGATCAGGCTGTCATAAATCACCTTTAGGGGGTGATTAACGAGCTGATCATGTGAATCACCTGTGCTGGAGCAGGGAGAGATCTAACACATGCAGGACAGGCGGGCCTCCAGGAGAGGGTTGGGGAACACTGTGCTAGACCTTGCAGTAGATAACAAATTAGCATAGTCTCACCTGGCTAAACTATCAAGTTAGTTGCGGCAAAGCATAATTTCAAACCTTCAATCTAGGTTCCTTTAGTCAGCGTCGGTTGTACATTTTCTTAGGCAGTTGCTACGGGCACGGCAGTTTTTCATTGCATTTCAATGTGGAGAGGTATGGCAGTCCCCATTTCAAGCCCTGCCGTAAACTAACCCTAACCTTCCCCAAACCATGATCCCGAATCTTTATCCTAATCCCTTGAAATCGACTGCCGCGTCTCTAGACACTGCGTTTTTTTTTTTTTTTAATTTGGTGCATTTTAGTGGTAGCTAGCAAGCTAAATGCTAGCGATTCAACTCTAGCGAAGTTAGTTCACAGCTAGTTCACTAGCTAAGTTAGTTAGCTAGCGACCTTTCGAGCTGAGCAAGCGAAGTAGTGTTAGCTAGAACTACTGATCGCTATCCATTGCTTCCTATGCCTGCCATGTTAAAGCCTTAATCACATGCGAACCCTTTACGCATGCTCATTAGGTTACAATCCTGAGCGAACCCTTCGCTGTGGAGTAAATACAAAATACGCTCACTGGCTTTACTCAAGGTGGCGTCATTGCCCATAATGATGGACAGACAGAGTGAGCTGGACACGGAGATGGTTGTTCCCGTTCAGGGGTGCCGATTTCGCGGCTAAAAAATGCTGTCGGCCCACCGGACTGACTCACCCAGACAATTGTCGGCCCAAAATGAAAATCGTTGGCAAATGGCCAACGGACCGACTCACCCAGACAATGTCGGCCCAAAATGAAAATCGTTGGCCAATGGCCAACGGACCGGCGTCAAGGTCGAACACTGATTCTCTCTTCTACTGCCTGAAATATTGGCAGCTGAAATCAAAATTCCTCTCATGACAAAACATTTTTTTGCAGTTTTTTAAGGTCTACCAAATTAAAGTAATTAGCCTGAGGTGACTAAACAATGTACTAATGATATATTTGGGAACTGTACAATAGGTCAAAACAGTGTCAGGTTCATCATTGCCTCAATGTAGGAGTTATTGAGCAGTAAATGTTTTCACGGGGCAAAGTGTCAAAAGTACCCTATGTTCAAGTGGCTGGTTACCCCGTGGACACCTGCTCATGGTATTCAGACTTTGGCCACCCAAGGATAAACACCTCATCAACCTTTCCAGCAAATTTCATCTTGGTGTCTCAATCCCTACCATATAAAACAATTTTTTTAAAAAAAATACATTTTCGGTTTCTTTTCCTCATTGTACAACATGCTTTTAGTTCGTGTACTTCCCTACTAATGAAGTATTGATTTTACTATTTTTTTTTTAAATTTATTTTGTTTTCAATGATTCTTATGATTTTGGTTGTTTCAATGGAAACATTAATAAAGAATTTCACACATGTTGGTACCCTGGCAGCAACAAAGAAGCATCTTAGTCTGACAGGTAAATCCCAATCTGACAGGAAACTTTTTTTGTTGTTTTAAAATGAGTATTATTGGGCTGAAACATTCTGAAAACTGGATTTGGGATGGGCAACCTGAGAGCAACCTAAATTCCACAGTGACTTGCCCACAGGTCAACCACCTTTCTGAAAATTCTGCGAGCCCTGCAAGTGCTTCAATTCAATGGTAAGGACAAGAAGACGCAGAATGATGCTGTAGGCTGTAAAAATACGCCGAAAAACATTTTGGATGGTTTAACACAGGCTTAGTATGCGCGCAACAATGTGAGCTACAGCACCGCCTGCAGTCAGAATATTTCAAAGCAATCAGTCACTCAGCTAGCAAGCGAAGTAACCAGAAGGATGGGATCATGGAGCTCAACAAATCAATACTTCGTCAACATCTGCGTATAAAATACTCCTCAAGAGCAAAACTACCTTAGTTAGATTGCTAGCTAACTAAGTAACCAAAGCAGACAAATTACACTAATGTCACATCACTCGCTGGAATAGCCATTTCGTTCACTAGCAGACGTTGTCGTTAGCTTTACATTTGCAGCACCAATACTTTATGGTCCATCTATAATTGAAACTGATCCAATACCCAACGTCAACAAGTTAAAGTTAACTTTCACTAAAACACATTGGGTAAAAACTAGCTGGCTACATTTTAATGTCAACAGCTTATTTTGGTGACTTAGCCAACCTCCACTAGCAAGTGAATGTGAGCTACCCCTACATTAGCTAGCGGATATTCGAGTTTCACCTAAAGCTTGCCAGGAGGAAAATACTTACTGTCTGACGAACGTTTTTTGGGGGCCCCGCCGTAGAAGCCGCGCTCCAGTTCGGAGTATACCCAAAGATCGTCCAAGAGAAGACATAATGCTTTACTTTTTTCCTGACTCCCGCAGTTGAATCATAATACAAATGTCACCTTCCCCATTCAACATGAAGGGGGCCTAGTCAGCTACTAATAACAAGCATTGTGATTGGACGACGGAGGGAAAGCGACTCTTCTTCTTTTGTTTTGAAACTAGACTTTTACAAGTGCATACTGCCTCCCACCATAGAAATACATAAACCTATGTCTCCCACTATATTGCGGAATGCACATCTGGATTGCACTTGGACATTGACATTGGACAAGCAATAAAAACAAACTCTTAAACAACAAGACCGTGAACAACAACAACGATGATAATGATGATAAAAATAGTAATAATAATAATGATAAAGGCCAATACCATCGTGATGAAAGCTAAACTATTCCCTCTGTCCATAATTAGTTCTTTGTCAACCCTGCTTTTTCCTTTTCTGTCTCCACCGCGCCCTGTACTTTCCTTGCTGTTTCCTTTTTCCATTCTCACTCTTTTAATGAGTTCTGCATAAGATATTTTGCCCTGTACAAGACTCCATTCTACCTTGCTCTAAAACATCATTCCTTTACACTGATTTGTACCTGCTTTGTGATATCTCCTTCAGTGAAGGCAATCAACTCTTTCTCCCTGCATTTCACAATCATCCTCTGTGCAACCACTTTTGCTAAACCTTCTATATCTAAACTTTTACCTGCATACAGCAGCCATGTGCCTGTAATCTTGCCACCAATAGGGTTGTAGCAGAGCACTTTTTAATTCCCTCATTCAAGCTCTTGTAGTACAACATCACCTAGTCTGGTAATTCTCTTCTAAACTCTAATAAAACCAACATATTTCCTTCCCCTCGCAATAATTTTTAAGTGCTTGGCTCCACAGACTCTGCTTCATTGAGCGCAGATCACCACTGATTGTTTCTCAGTGAGGAGGGAGCTCTAAAGAGCCTTGAGTGAGGATAGACGAGAGCAACTTCCTGAAAGACCTTCACTCAAAAATCATGGTGTAACTGTAATGAAAGACGCCACCAGCAGATGTAGCTGTGCTCCATCATCAGAAAGGGACGTTGCTTTGTGTGACACGTAAGAGGAAAAGATGTCACATTTGTCTCACAAAATATTTCCTTGTTTCTTCTCTTCTTGCATCCTTGCATCTCTTTATGAACCCCTGATAGGTGGGATATATTGGGCAGCAAGTGAATATTTTGCCCTCAAAGATTATGTGCTGGATGCAGGAAAAATGGGTGAGTGTAAAGATGTGAGAAACTTTTACAAGGGCCAGATTTTGATGGCCTTATGACTGGGTCAGAGCATCTTCAAAACTGCAGCTCTTGTGGAGTATTCCAAGACTGCAGAGGTCAGTACCTACCAAAAGTGGTTCAAGGAGGGAAACCGGTGAACCAGCAAAAGCCTGATCCACTAGAGGAGCTACTGTTGTTCAAAGAGCAGAAAAATGTCTGATAGAAAGGTGTCAGAACACACAGTGCATCATAGTTTGTTGCATATGGGGCAGCGAAACTGCAGACCAGTCAAGGTGCCCCTGCTGACCTCTGTCCACCACCAAAAGTGCCTACAATGGGCACATGACCATCAGACCAAGACCATTGAGCAATGGAAGAAATTGGCCTGGTGTGATGAATCTCATTTTCTTTTACATCACGTGGATGAAGAGGTGCGTGTATGTCACTAATCTGAGGAAGACATGGCCGCAGGATGCACTAAGAAAGGGGGGCCAGCCGATTAAAGCAGTATGATGCTTTCAAAGTTCTGCTGGAAAACCTTGAGTCCTGCCATACATGTGGATGTTACTTTGGCACATGCCGCCAACCTTGACATTGTTGCAGACCAACAAGCCTTCACAAAAACAGTATTATGACTGTAGTCTCTTCTAGCAGAATAATGCACCCTGCTACACAACAAAAAATGATTCAGGAATGGTTCGAGGAACACAACATAAGATCTAGGTGTTGACTTGGCATCCAAATTCCCTAGATCTTAATGCAATCAAGCATCTGTGGGATTGATTGAGTCTTTATAGTTTAATAGCACTTTCAGCTATCTTATATCAACATTCAATTAATTCATACCAATGGGAAATTTAGAGGCTCCATTTAGCCTAGCATGCGTGTCTTTGGACTGTCGGAGGAAACCAGTGTAGCAGGAACCCCTGCAAACAAAGGGAGAACATGCAAACCCCACACAGAAAGGCCCCAGGCGGGATTCTGACCCACAACCTCCTTGTCAAGATGCACCGTGCTGTGCTTTTACTTTGAGTCAAGCCATTTCCATTTTTTATCACGGAAAATAAGCACCAGTGAAATAAACCTACTACAGATTTTCAACTCATTTGACATGATTGTGGTTATTGCTTGAAGTATTTCAGTCTTATTATCAAAGAGCCCAATTTTATGAAAATAAAGTTGAATGTATGCCTCTATCACAAAATGTTTCTGACTGAGGCTGTACCTTATTTCTAGATTATGCCGAAAGGGGACATTCATGTTTTTGTTGGAGAAACACTGCCACCTGTATACTGATTATTAAAAATTACCCATTTGAAAGGCCCTTTTTAAGAGCAATTTAAAAAATCCTATAATGCCAGAATTGTCTCAGAGGAGTTGAGGTTGAAGAGGTTAGCTCTCTAAAGCCCGAAGTCCCCCTATTGGTGATGCCAGTGTTACAGGATTTTCAAATGTCCGGCTTTAGTCTGGCTTACCTTGCTAGATATCAAGTTTTGCGACAAGTACCAATTTACATGAATAGCCAAGTGCTGGGAGCCTCTGACCCTGAGACACATAATTGCATTGTAATTGCCCCCGATTAAGATCGCTATAATAATCACAGTATTTATTTACTGAATAATCAGGACCAAAATATAAGCCTGTAATTATTAAAAAGGTATTGTGAAATGACAGAACACTTAAGGGCTACACCGACAACGCACTTAATAGTGATATTGTATGGCTGAAAAAAAAAACAACAATAATAATAAAAAAATTATTTATTAATTCAGTGCTTTCCCTGAATTCCATGACCAGGATATTTTCAGCAGTGCAACCCAATTCATTTTAAAATTCCATTTGATCAAAATGTTTTCAGCATGAAAAGGCTGCATTTGCAGGAAAGCGTAGTTGCGCACTGGTTGCGTGTGAAGCTATTTTCATTAATTTATGAAATTACTAACACTTCTTACTTCAAAGCCTTGGTAATTTAATAATTTATTAAATTGGTTTTTAGTGCATTATTATTATTATTTATTATTTCCGTTTAATTTCGACAAGGTGGCCCTTTCAATTAAGAAAACTGATCTTCCAAGGGGCCCTGCACAGTAAAATAAACAGTACATAAACCAAAAGGTGACAAATTTAGCAGACAAATTCTGCTTTCTGTTGCAAGTAGCTGGATTGTACTGTAATTTTGCCTTTCGTGCTTAGAATCAGTCAGTATTCCTAGTAGAAGCTCTTTGTCAGTAAGAGCAATGTTTACTTTAAATGACAGCTATTCCTGCCAGCCTTCCTCTTAGTTAACTCAAAAAAGCTTCCAAGCCTAATCAGGACCCAGGATTCAGAAAGTGTTCAAGTTAAACCAGCTCAAGTCAATTCGTCAGTCCAGTTCAATAGCAACAAGCTCCAAAATCTAATCAGGGTCCAGAATTAGAACAGCGTACTTGTTGACCCTTCATAGTCTGTTCCTCTGTCAAGTTTGTTAGGAACAAACTCCCAATCCTTCCACGGTTCCCTGCAAAAGATTTGCTATAGGACAGTTTAATAGAATTCTATAGAACCTTAGTACCTCAAGTCCTGGAGAAAATTTCTCTGAAAAACAGTTCCATAGAAAATATCTGGAGGACTTTTTTTCAGTTTGGCATCCTCAATTGCACACAAATTTGGAAGGCAACCACTTTATATTACATTTCCCAATTTGCATCCCTATAGCACAATAACATCTTGTGTGCTACTCTGACCAGGGCTCAAACCCAGACACTTCTGCTCTACAATGCAGCACTTTAACAAAGTGAGCCATTCAGAAACTTGCACATTCATGGTTAGAAATAACCTTTACATGTATAAAGATACTGGGAATAAGTCTGAGCAGACCTCAAATTGTATTAAAATAATTCTAAATCTGTATATAATCTGCAATCACATGCATGTGAATGGAAAGGAATAATTTGATTGAATTTTTAAAATTAGGGGAAAAGTTCAAAAGGTCAAACTTTCAATGTAATTCTATCTTCGTAAGCAAAAGATGAACATGAGTTTTCCATTACAGCATAATAAAGTTGTAATGCCTTACATTTCTATTTTTGAATTGCTGCCCAGGAAATGGAAACAGGTCTTTATACACTGTAACTGAAATACTGATAAGTTGTGTGGTCAGTCAGTCAATCAATTGTCTAATCAGAGAATCAATGAGTAGGTATGTGCCTGGTACCCCATGTGCTTAAGCACACCTTAAAGTTAAAAGGGACACAATTTCCTTGCTACTTCAGTTTCACCGCATTTTGCACATTTTCATACCATTAGTCCAGTCTCTCACTTCTAGAACCTAGGTACACATAAGGTAAATTGACCCTTCGACAGAGCATTGCAAGGACTCATAAGATTTATTTTTATTTAACCCTTATTTAAGATGCCTTTCCCATTAAGCTTTTGTTCTATTGGAAGGTCCTAAAGACCATCAAAGTCCTATAGAACAGGTTTTCCAACTAGGGTGTTCAATAGGAAGGTCTTATATAACAGCAATAATCTTACAGGACTTTCTTTTCCAATGAGGTGCTCTATAGGTTGCCTGCAAATTCCTACAGAACACACAGAAAATCCTACAGAACATGCTGTTCAACTAAAATGTTCTATAGAGTTTCATTGATGTTCTATAGAGTTCCATAGAATTCCATAGAAGTCCTATAGAACATTTTTTTGCTGGGTTATCAGGATAGGAACCAAGCTCTCCTCGAGCTACTCCTCCTGAGGGACAGTCTGGTACTGGAGAAGTGTGCACTCCACCTGGTTGCTTTTTTGGAAGCCACTGGCTGGTGAGTGACAGCTCAGCTTCTCCTAGTATATCAGTACTGGAGTGGAGGTTCATCCTGTCTTTATGCAGCTACCAGCCCAGTTGTACTTCCTTCCTCCAACAATCAGGAGAAGTCACAAAACCTGAAATGTGTTCCCCTAATCAATCACAACCTTTGCATTTCATTCAGCAAAGCCAGAGCACCGTCACTTCTGCCTCACAGACCATTGACTAAATGGATAGAACATCATGCCTCAAGAGTCGACGGTACTCCCTGACCGGCAAGGAGTCCCAAGCTATGGAGGAGTACATAAATCAGTCCCTAGCTTCAAGAATAATTTGGGCTTCCTCATCACCAGCTGGAGCTGGTTTGTGACCAGAAAAGATAGTTTGTTACATCCCTAGATTGACTATATGGGACTAAATGCAATTAGAGTAAAGAATCCTTGGGCTTTAATGGATTCAGCATTCTCCAATCTCCAGGGCCACTGCTTCTTTACCAGGCTGGCTCTGCGTAACGCTTACCATCTGGTGTGCATATGGGAAGGAGATGAGCGGAAGACAACATTTAAATGAGCCCTGGGCCTCTGGTTCAGAAAACACTTGAAAATGACATGCCCACACGCCCAGAGTATATCTCTGCAATTACAAGGTCTATTTGAATAATCTTTTTACGATAATAAAGTAAACACCTTTAGGATATCAGTAGATGTGTAAACATCAGTGTGCAAGTTACTGGGTCAGAATAAATGAAGAAGGAACATAGCATAAAAAATACATTTATTTCTGCATAACAAAATTTTGCATTTTTAAAGTGAATATCCTATTAGAATGATGCATTTGCAGCCAAAAACCCTCTGTCTAACAATAGCAGAACATCTGAGCATTATCTGTGTAAAAAGTAATGCTCATTAAGCAAAGCAAAATTAGAAAAGTTTTTGTAGTGCATTTATGGGCGCCATCACCGAATTCGCCATTTAGGCACATTGGAGGTACCATCTGTGCCATTTGAAATTTCCACATGCCAAACTGTAAAACTAATTAAATTTCACTTACATTATTATAAGTATTAATATTCCATCAAAATACAACTGTTTTGGCTTTGTTTTTAAAAATCAACCAGACATCTACAGCATACAGCTTCCAATTCAAGTTAAACCATATAAAAGAAAGGACTTTGGTCTCCAACTGGAGCATTGCTGGAAGTTTCATTTTCTGCCTGCCGTCATATCTGACAGAGGAAAAGTTAATTACAATGCTGGAGCTCAAAGAAATCGACTTTAACCGAATGCTTCCTGCGCATCCCAGACCAGGGCATATTTGAAGTTCAGAATTAGTCGGACACTAGTCGGTGAGAACTAGTCAGTCAGACAACTTTGACGATTGACATATCTATTGAACAGTCAGAAACCAGAGACTAAGTGGAAGTCAAGAGATCCATAACAACATCACTGTTAGCACAACAGTAAGAAAGAAAATACATGCTGTGGGTATCAAATGCACTCTCCTACTCCCCTTATGAAAGCTGCTCTTTGACCTGAAAATACCCAGGGAAGGTCCGCAATTGTTTCAAAATGACAAAGAGACTTTGGCGTAAACATGAACAGTATTGTTATGCCCTGGAACACAACTTTGATCACAAAACAGCCAAGGTGAGACATAATTTATAGTAATGGCTGTGCAAAGTGCAGTTTGTTTTGCTCTTTTTCGACTGCTAATTCAGTCTTAAAGCAATAAACCTTTTATGGTCTTCTTCCTGAGGTTTGTGGTGACGCAGGGGACCCTGGAGATGGATCGCTAGAGGGTACAGACTGTATTGGACTGGCTGAACCTGAAAAATCATAAGGATTTACAAACAGATGAATTTTAATACCCCAAAACTACTGTTCTTGTATGAGGATACACAGTAAAAGTTTGTCCTGGTTAATGCTGAATTGCTTAGCAAAGTGATATCCCAATTAAAATAAGCAATCTGTGTTTTAAATCCCATTCCCAAAACCTTTTTAAAAACATTTCATAACTTTGTTGATGAAGATTTAGTAAGTAATGTCAATTCTCTTCAGATGACTGTTGCCCCTACTGCTTTTAAGTCTGCTGTGGTTAAACCTCTTCTGAAGAGAAACAATTTTGGTGCTTCAGTACTTAATAACAACAGACCAGTATATCAAATCTACCATTTTCAAACAAAATTTTAGAGAAGCTTGTTTTTACTCAGTCAAATGATTGTATTAACTCTCATAATATTTATGAGAAATACCAGTCTGGTTTTCAGACCAATCATAGTACTGAAACTGCACTAGTCAAAGTTTTAAGTGACCTCAGGTCCAATACGGACATTAACAAAAAAAAATCTATACCAGTACTTTTTGATTTAAGTGCAACCTTTAATATGGTTAACCACTTTATTTTTTTAGAGAGTCTTCAGTCTCTGGTTGGCCTCTTTGGTACTGTTTTTAACTGGATAAAATCTTATCTTAACAATGGAGAGTTTTTTGGAAGTATGATGAATGCTCAACTAAAAGTTATAAAATGAACTGTGGAGTTCCTCAAGGTTGAATTTTAGGGCCAACACTTTTTAACCTTAACATGCTGCCACTTGGAAATGTCATCAGGAGGCATGGAATCAATTTTCATAGCAATGCTGATGATCCTCAGCTTTACATTTCAGTGTCTCCTCATGATCTAGGGCCAATCGATGCCCTTTATTTTAGATATCAAGGTATGGACGGCAGAGAATTATCTAAATCTTTAGAATTTATCTAAAGCTCAATCATGACAAAATTGAAGTCTTGGTCATTGGTACTGAAGTTCAGAGAGAAAAACTAAATACTAAACTGCGAGAACTGGCACTTTGACTCAGATCTAAGTTTTGAGATAGGCATTAGAAACATAATAAAAATGTATTTTATCATCTGAAGAATATTGCCAGGGTGCAATCAGTTCTCTCGCAAGCCAATACAGAAACACTAATACATGCTTTTGTAACCAGCAGTATTGATTATTGTAATGCTTTCTGGTCTCCCAAAGATCACCTCATCCAATCTACCATTGCTTCAAAACCCAGCTGCAAGTGTGGTGACTGAGGCCAGAAAGAGAGCATATAATACACCAATTTTAAAATCTGTGCTCTGGCTTCCTGTAAGCTTCAGAATTAAGATCCCTTTATTAGCTTTTTTAAAGCCCTTATTGGTCTTGGTCCTCCTATCTATTTATCAGATTTGCTTTTATGCTTTGGACCTGTCAGAACCCTCAGGTCTTCTGGTAGTGGCCTTTTAATTATACCCAAAGTTAATACAAAAATGCATGGTAAGGTATCCTTTCACTACTATGGCCAATATCTCTGGAACAGCCTTCCTGAAAACCTGAGGGCAGGAGAGAGTATTGATATTTTTAAAAGCAAACTCCAGTGGCGCGCACAAATAGACGCTAGGTGGTGCTACAGCACTTGCCCCTTTGCCCTTTATCAATTAAAGTGACCTTTTGAAATTTCGTTTTTTTTTTTTTTTTTTTAATGATTATTATTAGTATTATTATTATTATCATCAACAACACTTTAGTGGGACCAATGTTGAAATGATCTTTTAGAAAAGCAGTGTGATTAAAAACTACTGAAAAAAATGCCCCGAAATGGGCCACCTCACGCACTTCCGACCTCTCTTCCTTTGTCACGTGAACACGCGCGCAGTGCATATAGATCATGGACCGTCACCTATAAGGAGATCATAAAACATCCTTGATATAGATGCGCTGCAGGAGCATCAGCTGAGCGACTGGAAGCCACAGTCTTGTGCCCCACCAGCCAGGTAACACACAGATCAAGTGAAATCGTACAGTTTTCCCTCCAAGCCCAACCTGTTATCATTTTGTTGTGCAGTAGCATGTCTCATACACAGTGACGGTCCGTCGGCAGAAACACAGGGCCAGCAATAACCTCACCTTTCACTTCTTAATGACCGACACATCTCGCAGTTTACCTCCCCGATTAGCAACCGTTGCTCAGACTGATTGGAGGAACCGACGAGAATCTAACTTGTTTTTGAAAGCCGTGTTGCACTACGAAATTATACGGCGTTTAACATACTTCTGCACACCAATGGCTACGGAAAAAATATCAATAGCCTACGTCTTTATAATTTCTGAATTTGCGTAAATTAATTCGCGACGTTCATTGAGCAATTAGCCATGAGAATCTGTTCTATATCCTCTGAATGTGACAGCTAAAGTGCGTTGTTAGGTAAGAAGCACAGCTGAGTGAAGACGAAAATAATTGCTGTGAAGTCCGCGAAAGTTTCGGATTTTTTGCAGATTGTCTTCCTTGCGGATTCACATCAGTTATATCAACATTGCCAACAGGCAATCGCTTTGTAATTAGCATTTTTTAATCATTAGCCTACGTGTCACGCATTGGTGGTGGCTATTCTGTTTATTAACTGTTTGATCGTTAATCAATCAAACCTGATCGCAAACCGTTTAAGAGCAATTATGTTGGGTGATGTGACTGAAGGCCTTCCTGGCATCTGACGGTACGCCAGTGCTCATACAGCACCAAACAACTGAGCGTTTTTTTAGCCGACTGGTCACCTGATTAGCTAGTTTAATGCTATAGCCCAGAAAACGATACATAACGTGAGGGCGACCACCACAAACGATGTCGGTCGACTTTGCAAATCTATCTGTTAAGCTGAACGTTTTCTTTTATGAAGGTTTTGTTAGACAACATAAATGAACACATAAAGAAGAATCAGACAGTTCCCCATTGCCTGAGAAAAATATCCCCATAAAGGCTACCCATGTGCCATCTTGTGATGAATGACAGTAGTCATGAATTGCATTGAACATGTGCGTGTAATGTTTATTTTATTTTTTTAATATCACACTATAATAACATGTTCCACGTGTGCAAAAAAGTGCCCTCCCCCTCCCCCCTGAGCACTTGCCCCCCATAATGTCTGTGCACGCCACTGGCAAACTCAATACCTTTTTAGGCTGGCTTTTAATTGAACTTTATTTATCTATTTATCTAATCATTGATATGTTGTAGTCTATTTTACTGCATGGTATATCCTTTTGTTTCATTAAATTTTCTGATTTGCTTTTCTTTTAACATCCTACCTTTTAATACTGGTTTTACTCATTTTTATGTCTTCATCCTGATCTCTTTTGGCATTTGATTTTTGCACTTTTTATTTTTGATGTTTTAAATTAGTTCTCTTTCATAATATTTCGCTCGATGTCTCACTATGGGATGCACGCCTCGCTGCAGCCTCAGAAGCATTAATCTCATTACGCCAATCCTGATTGGCTGGTGAACGTGTCCGTCCGCCCAGGTGGTACACCCACCTTAAATAGCTCATGCGGACGGCACCACGTCATTCAAACACCTCTTCTCACTCGGAGCATATCTCGCGTCCAGGGCTAGTTAGCTGAACTGTCCACAGACGGATTTTCTGTCGCCGGGCGCTACTAGTTTTGGATACCTTTTTGCTTCGTCGGTCACACCAGACCGGACTCAGTGCTCTCCCGCCCTACACGGCTTGGTCAGCACTGTCCTCGACGCCTCACCACGGCACGTCGAGTACCGAAGGCTAGCACACCAGTTACCTGTCGGTTTTCTTCACTCGACGCCTCACCACGGCACGTCGAGTACCGAAGGCTAGCACACCAGCTACCTCTCGGTTTTCTTCACTCGACGCCCCACCACGGCACGTCGAGCTCCGAGCGCTAGCACACCAGCTACCTCTCGGTTTTCTTCACTCGACGCCCCACCACGGCACGTCGAGCTCCGAGCGCTAGCACACCAGCTACCTCTCGGTTTTCTGCCTCGTCTCCCGGCTTGCACACCAGCTGGCTAGGAATGGAGGCCCAAAACCCCCATACCAAGGGGTACGGAGACTCCGGGACCCGTCCCTGTCGCTGTGGGAACAAGATCTCGAGTAAAGATCCACACCAGGTCTGCTCGAGCTGCCTGGGGCTGGAACACGCCCGTATGGCTTTCGAACTTCCCGGCTCGTGCCAACACTGCGCGGTGTTTACAGCGAAAAGTCTCCGCAGACGGCTAGCCCGCCAGGCTAGCTTGTCTGGAATCGACCCCCTCCTCCCCTCCGACGGTGCTGCCGCCGAGGGCAAGCAGGATTTGGCGGTCGCTACGGCGGCGATTCCGGAGGCTAGCGCCAGCTGGGGCTCCCAGCTCGACCTAGCCGCGGATCCCCCGTGTGAGGAAGACGTCCTAGAACTGGACTATGGGGACGATGAAGATGGCGTCTCTGAACTCCTCATATCAGAGGATGAGGAAGATGACGACGTCTTCATTACTCCGGCTCGGGCCGCGCAGCCCGCGGCCTCCGTCACCTCTCGGGATGGAGATGAGAGTAGCATACCAGCTTCTCCTCTCCCCAGCTCCGACATGCTCGACGTGTGCAAACGCGCTGCTGTCCGGCTGAACATCCCCTGGCCCGTTGTCGTAGCTGAGACCACCAGATCCCGCTACGAGGGGAAGAAATTGCCCTTGGCTAAGAGTGCGACGAAACAACTTCTCCCCGTCTTCCCGGAGCTGCTAGATGAGGTTGCGCGCTCTTGGAAAGACCGCCCTTATAGCAGCAGGAGCCCAGTTCCCGGTGCCTCGTCCCTCGATTGTGAGGCGATGGAGAGCCTGGGTCTGCTCCGCATGCCTCCGATGGAGCCACTCGTGGCAGCGCACCTTCACCCCCGCCTGTCAGCGGTGTCCTCCCGGAGCCCCAGTCTGCCGTCCAAGTCGGACCGTTTTCAGTCAGCCTTGACTGAGAAGGCGTATAAGGCGGCTGCGCTTTCGGCCAGAGCGCTCAATGTCCTCTCCCTGCTCACGGCTTATCAGGCTGAGTTGTGCGAGGATTTTGTGCTAACTCAGGACCCAGCTACATGGGAGGAAATACCGGTCGTCACCGACCTGTGTCTCCGTGTCCAACGCTGCGCGGTCCAGGCCACGGGAAAAGCGCTGGGGACTATGGTCCTACAGGAACGGGCGCGGTGGCTCAACCTCGCCAACCTGTCGGACAGGGAGAAGGATGACATCCTGGACATGCCCATTGTCCCGGAGGGGATCTTCGGTTCCGCGTTGGCTTCTATGCAACGGCGGTGCGAAGCTAAAAAGAAGGAGGATGAAGCTCTCAAGCTCTGCCTCCCTCGAAAGCCCCCTGCTCCTCTTCCGCCTGCTCAGCGTAAGACCTTTGCACAGGCTGCTTCACAGGATTCGCAGTTTAAAATGCCGAAACTGCGGAGGCCTCAGCCCGCCCCGCCTGCTCCGCCAGGTCGGCCCGGCTGGCCTAAAAAGCCCTCGGCCCCGGCTGTAGCTGCGCCTGCGCGACCCGCGCACACCGCCAGCAGCCAGGCCAGGAAAAAGAAGAGAGCGGCCTGACTCCCCCTCTCTCCTCTGGTGACGCAGCTGGAAGTTCCCCGTTCTCCGGCTCCACCTGTTTGGCTTTCGGGCGTGCACCCAGGGGCTCCCCACGCCCCTATCTCCCAGCTGCCTCGGACCGTGCCAGTGCAAGCCGGGAGAGATGGACATTTGACGTCGCGGGGTTTAGCGGTTGCCCCCCTCTCATGTCCACAAGCACGCACATACACAAATGTTTTCACAAAGAGAATAAATTGTGTCCCGCTGTCGCAGCCAGGCCGAGTGCCGAGGGCGCAGCTAAAAATAAAGAAAGCCAAATCTGTCAAAATAAGCACGCCACCCGGGGGCCTTGTCATTCCGCCACAGGAGAACGCCACCGCACTGCGGCTGCGCCCTCTTGTGGTGGGAGGACTGCAGGGCACGTCACCCGGGGGCTGTGTCATTCCGCCACAAGAGGGCGCCACCGCACTGCGGCTGGGCCCTCTTGTGGTGGAAGGGCTGCGGTGCACATCACCTCTCGCCCTCAGATGGCGGAGATGGGTCGCACTGGCAGCCCCACCCTGGGTGTTGAGGACGATTTCGAGGGGGTACAGGCTGCAATTCGCCGCTGTCCCCCCGCGATTCGCCGGCGTTATACACTCCCAGGCGCGGGGAGAGTCAGCTCGTGTTTTACAGGAGGAAATTTTCTCACTGTTAAACAAAGGAGCAATCTGTGTCGTCCCTCCCGCACAATGTCAGAGCGGTTTCTACTCCAGGTATTTCCTAGTCCCCAAACGGGGGGGGAACGGTATTCGCCCTATCCTGGATTTACGGGCTCTGAACAAATATCTCAGGAAGTACAAGTTCAGGATGCTCACACACGCATCCCTGTTGCGTCTTGTACGTCAGAACGATTGGTTCACTTCAATCGATCTGAAAGACGCGTACTTCCACATTCCAATCTATCCTCCCCACAGAAAGTTTCTGAGGTTCGCTTTCCAGGGGATCTGCTACGAGTATCGCGTGCTCCCTTTCGGTCTGTCATTAAGCCCGAGGGTGTTCGTGCGGTGCACGGAGGCAGCAATAGCCCCGCTGAGACGGCGGGGCATCCGTCTGGCCACTTACCTGGACGATTGGCTGCTTTTAGCGCAATCGGAGCAGGAAGCCAGGGCGCACACGCGTATTCTCACACAGCACCTAGTCGATCTGGGTTTTGTGATAAACGCGGAGAAAAGCATGCTGTCCCCAGCGCAAGATGCTATCTTTCTGGGGTTATCCCTGAATTCGGTGTCTTTCACAGCTCGCCTCTCGGCGGAACGGGTGAGAGCTTTCAGGGCATGCCTCGCGCTTTTTTATCCAGGCAGGTTTGTTCCATTCAGATTGTGTCTTCGGTTACTCGGTCTGATGGCGTCTGCCATCCTCGTGATCCGTCTCGGTCGCCTCCACATGAGAGAATTCCAGCTTTGGGTGGCCTCATGCGGGCTAGATCCCGTGCGTCACGGCACGCGGAGAGTCTTGGTTACACTGGAATGCGCCAGGGCGCTGCGTCACTGGCGGACTCCGTCCTTTCTGACCCAGGGGGTCCCAATGGGCTCGGTCCTGTCCAGGAAGGTGGTCACTACAGACGCCAGCCTGACGGGCTGGGGCGGAATTCACGGGGGCCAGTCTGTGAGGGGCCGCTGGAGTGTGGGCCTCCAGCAGTCTCACATAAATTTTCTGGAACTTTCAGCGGTGTTCCTCTCCCTGAAACATTTCCTTCCATCTCTCATGGGTCATCATGTCCTGGTGAGAACGGACAATACGACGACGGTGGCGTACATCAACCGTCAGGGGGGGTTGCGCTCCCGTCAGTTGCACATGTTGGCACGCAAACTGATCCTGTGGAGCTGCGGCCGTCTCCTCTCCTTGAGAGCGACGCACGTCCCGGGGGTTTTGAACACAGGCGCGGACCTATTGTCCAGGGGTGCGCCGGTGTATGGGGAGTGGACTCTGCACCCGGAGATTGTGGAACAGATATGGGCCCGGTTCGGTCGGGCCGCGGTAGATCTGTTCGCGGCGAGAGAAAACGCGCAGTGCGCGCTGTTTTACTCTCTGCGCGGCATGGATGCTCCCCTTGGCATAGACGCACTAGCGCACGTCTGGCCGCACGAGCTTCTTTACGCGTTCCCTCCCCTGGCCTTGATATCCCCCACTCTGTCCAGAGTGAGGGAACGTGGTCACGCACTGATATTGATTGCTCCGCATTGGCCGGCGATGCATTGGCTAGCGGAAATATATCGGTTACTGTGCGCTCAGCCTTGGCAGCTCCCGCTGCGCAGGGACCTGCTATCGCAGGGGGGGGGGGCGATCCTCCACCCGCACCCGGAACGCCTGGCGTTGTGGGCGTGGCCCCTGAGTGGCTCAGTCTCTCGGCTGTGGGATTGTCACAGCGTGTGATTTCCACTATACAAAACGCTAGGGCCCCATCCACTAGGTCTTTGTATGACTGTAAGTGGAGGGTGTTTGAGGGGTGGTGTCACAGGAACGGCCACGTTTCTTTTCAGTGTCCGGTGAGTGCTATATTGTCATTCTTGCAGGACCTGATTGACAAAGGCAAAGCCTTCTCCACGATTAAGGTGTACTTGGCGGCTATCGCCGCCTGTCACGTGGGGTTTGAAAAGCGAACGGCGAGTCAGCACCCACTGGTTTGCCGTTTTATGAAGGGAGCGCGCAGGCTTCTCCCCGTGTCCAGACCACTGGTGCCACCGTGGGATCTGGCTGTGGTTCTGGAGGGGCTTAAGGGCCCTCCTTTTGAGCCACTGGAAGGGGCAGACTTGAAGCACGTGTCTTTCAAGGCTGTGTTGTTGCTGGCTCTGGCTTCAGCTAAGCGAGTTAGTGACATCCATGCGCTTTCGGTGCATCCGTCATGCGCTCAGCTCTTCCCGGGAGATGTAAGGTTGATTTTGAGGCCCAACCCGGCTTTTGTGCCTAAGGTGGTGGGCTCATGTTCTCCAATTGACCTTCTGGCCTTTGCTGCCTCAACAGAGGAGCAGCAGTCGCACGCGTTATGTCCAGTCCGTGCGGTGCGCATGTACATGGACAGGACTAGGGGATTCAGGAGGAGCGATCAGCTGTTCGTCTCCTGGGCTAATCCTCATAAAGGAAAACCTATCACTAAGCAGCGCCTATCCCATTGGGTGGTGGAGGCGATTGCTTTGGCCTATACGTGTCGGGGTTTGCAGCCGCCTGTGGGCATGCGGGCGCACTCGACTCGGGGCTTGGCCGCATCCTGGGCCTTATTCAGGGGAGTTTCTGTTCAGGACATCTGTGCAGCGGCGAGTTGGTCCTCGCCTCTCACTTTTGTCCGCTTTTATAAGCTGGACGTTTCCGCCCCGTGCGTGGCACGCGCGGTTCTGCTGTCCTGACTGGAACAGAATTGCTTCTCTGTGGGTTGGTGGACGCTGGATAAGCTTGTCTGGCAATACGGGAGCTACGATATCCCATAGTGAGACATCGAGCGAAATATTATGAAAGAGAACTTTAGGTTATTTACATAACCCCGGTTCTCTGAGTAATATGAGTGAGATGTCTCACCAGACAACCCTTCTTGCTGGGGCGAGTGAGAAGAGGTGCTTATCTTGAATGACGTGGTGCCGTCCGCATGAGCTATTTAAGGTGGGTGTACCACCTGGGCGGACGGACACGTTCACCAGCCAATCAGGATTGGCGTAATGAGATTAATGCTTCTGAGGCTGCAGCGAGGCGTGCATCCCATAGTGAGACATCTCACTCATATTACTCAGAGAACCGGGGTTATGTAAATAACCTAAAGTTTTTATGTATTATTATTATTACATCCTGCTTCAAGTGTTTCCTCATGGAGATCTATGAGATTTATGTTAGCATCTCCTCAGTTCTTGTTTTTAATCAGTTCTCTCAAATAAGTTTTTGTGCATTTGTTTATTATTATGATCACTAAGTGGGTGGAGGGGTTAGCAGAGTATTGTTTTTATTGTCCTTATTGTGTAAAGCACTTTGTGCGTCATTATGTTTGGATGAAAAGTGCTAAATAAATAAAGTCTGATTGATTGATGGAAAGATTCTTCATGTTCATCAATTTCCACAGCCAATTTATCGAAGGGCACTCCACTGTTGCTGCTTCTTTAGCCAAGCTGGCACTAATTAAAGTTCCCTTCGTCTGGACCCCCCAGGAGGCCTCCTCCTTAAATTATCTGCCAAGGCTTTTTACCGCTGCTCCCATCCTTATGGTTCTGGATCTCCAACACCAGTTCATCTTAGAAGTCTGTGCCTCCCAGGGGGGTGCTGGACCTGTAATCTCGTAGTGAAGTGACAATGGTAAATTACTTCATTGCCCCGATTTTTCTCATTGCTTGTCTCACGTAGGAAGGAACAATTCCATCGGTGATTGGGAGCTATTAGCACTGAAGCTAGCCTTTGAGGAGAGGAGGCAAGGGCTAGAGCAGGGGTGGGCAATTCCGGTCCTGGAGGGCCGGTTTGTATGCAGGTTTTCATTTCCATCAATTATCCTGACTTACTGAGTAAATTGGTTGCATACACAAATACAGATTTGTGAAAAGATTAGATCAAAGAAAAATGTTTTATGCTGGGATACAAGAACAGGCTTCAGTGGTCATTCATGATAATTTAAACAAATGCACCAGAAATGTCAGATTTTATAAATAGTTTTGCTAATTTAGATAACCAACTACGTAAAGGCCAGAAGTTGGCGTGAAAACCACAGATACGGCCATCGTTGCCCACCCCTGGGCTAGAGGATCCTGGTTTCCTTCCCTCATCTGTGGTTCTGGAGTACCTCACTACGGGTAAGAAGCAGAATCCCAAGCGAGACCATAGATCCCTCCAATTGGAAAGACTCAGTTTCGTTTTATCTTACCAACCTAGCACAAAAAAAAAAAACATTAGGCCTGACTCCTTATCACAACTATATCCTTCCATGCCCAGAGAACCTCCAAATACCATTCTCGCGGTTCACTGTCTCCTGGCTGTCAATAAGCTGCGGCTCCAGTGTGAGGTGGAAGAGGCGTTGCTGTCCTGTCCTTCTCCACTGGATACTCTCACTGACATTCATCCCCGAGAGAGTCAGAAGCAAGGTCCTACCCTGGGGCCACGCCTCTCAGCTGGCATGCCATCCCGGACTCTCTTGCACCTGTGCCCTAGTGTGTTGGTAGTTCCAGTAGTTTACATCATCAAAGATACCCGATCTGTTGTTGCAGCCTGTCAGGTGTGTCCTCACACCCAATCAACAACTAATAACCCAGTGGTCTGCTGCAGCTCTTGGAAGTTCTCAACTGACCATGGATATGCATTACCATGGATTTTGCCATGGGGCTCCCACCATTAGATAGGAACATAGTCATTCTCACCATCATTTACTGTTTCTTGTAATCAGCCCACTTTGTGCCATCAGCCAACCTGCCCACTGCCAGGAAGACTGAGGACCCTCTCCTTCAATATGTTGTCCATTTTCACGGTGTGCCCCAGGAGGTGGTCACAGATTGCGGTCCCCAGTTCTCCAGCTGGTTCTGGAAGGTCCTCTGCACCTTGTTGGGTGCTACCCCGCACCTCACCTCGAGGTTCTGCCCAGAAATCAACAGCCAGGTGGAAAACCTGAACCAAGAATTGGGCAAAATTCTTTGTTACCTGTCTGAAGATAACCCTACCTGGTGGTCTAATCCTTTAACTTGCATGGAACTGGCTCACAATTCATTACCAATGGCTGGATTGGGCACATCTGCTTTTCAATGTCGTCTGGGTTACCAAACACCTTTATTCCAGTGTGAGGAGAGAGAAGTGGCAGTTCCCTTTGCTCAGATCCTGGTTCTGTGTGCTCGCCAGGGTTGGAGAAGAGTCTGTGCTTTTCTACTCAGACACGCATTCATCTTCCAGGCGCAGGGGCATTGTCATTGCAGGCCAGTGCTTGATTATGGAGTTGAGCAGAAGATGTAGCTCACCTTGAAGGATATCCTGCTTCAGGAGACAAGGTAGAAGCTTGCCCCTCTGTTTCTTAGCCCATTCACCATTTCAAGTATTCTGTCTTCATCTGCTGTCAGGCTCCTCATCCCCCATTCCCCCCATAAGATTCCCCCAGTGTTTCATGTCTTGAGAATTAAACCTGTGTCTTTGTCCCCCAACATTCCTCCCACCTACTCCCCACCTCACCCCAGGCTCATCAACAGTGGCCCTGCCTACACTGTGCGTTGGATCTTGGAACACTGGCGTAGGGGTTGGATCCTGGAACACTGGCGAGTCCGTCAGTTTCTTTTGGACTAGGAGGGGTACTGGCCAGTGGAGCACACCTGGAATCCGAAACAGAACATCTTTGACTCCTTCCTAGTTTGTGACCACTTGTGCCAGTGTGCGGAGTCCACCACTGGGCCACCAGGTGATGCCCATCAGGGGGGTACTGTCGTAACCCAAGTATGAAAACTTTTTGTCTCTCTCCATATTCTGCAACTTGCATATCCATTAGAAGTATATCTCCCCTTGTTGGTTTACGTCCTGCGTGTTTGTTACTCCCCTGGCTGCATCTCTTCTTCTGGGTATTCTCTAATGGCCATGGGACAGGTATTTAAGCCCTCAGCTTTATGCTGCAAGCTGTTGGATCATAATTTGCCATTTGTGCTTAGAACCAGTCAGTATTCCTAGTAGAAGCTCTTTGTGTTTGTTAAGTGCAATGTGCACTTTAATGACAGCTGTTCCTAAAACCTTTGCTCTTTACTTAATTGACTCGATCAAGCATCTAAGCCAAATCAGGGTCCAGGATTGGGACCGACTTCAAGTTAACCCAGCTTAAGTCAATTTGTCTGTCCAGTTTAACAGGAACATACTACCAAGCCTAATTAGGGTCCAGGATTGAACTGCTGTCTTGTTAAACCATTCAGATCTGTTCCACTGTCCAGTTTGTTAGGAACAAGCTCCCAATCTTTCCACGGTCGTCAGGATTGGAGCTAAATTCCCCTCACACTACTCCACCCGCCTGTGGGACAGTTTGGCGCAGGTGAAGCGTACACCTGGCTTCTACCGTGGAAGGCACTGGCCAGCAATTGACAACTCAGCTTCGCCAACAACATCTGTACTGAACTGTGCTATCCTATTCCACAGTTCTGTCCCCACCTCTTCCTCTGGGGCTCCATGCCCAAATTACTGTATAAGCTCCAATAAACTAGCCATTGGATTGTATTCTGCCTCCATACTTGATTCATAGTCAGGATCGTAACACTCACGTTTCTGTCCATTTGTTTTTCAGTTGTTATGTTGCTGCATTTTCTATTTTCAGGGCCTATTGCTTCAAGTTTTCTGTTTTTATGCTTTGAGGTCTTCCGTGCTCAACCTGTATGTTTTCCTTTTAAAGCCTTCCCATTTTGTTCATGCTTGCTCTGAATTTTAGATGCAGCTGACTGGGAACAATCAACATCGTTTGCCACTTTCTGTACTGAAATTCTTTCTTGGAGCAATTTTATAATCCTTTCCACTGTTGCAGTTACCAGGTCTCTTGTTGTTGCCAGGCTTCCATTCAATTAGCCAAGTTCAACACCTTGTTAAGGTCAGGAGGCATTCACTTTTATCTGCAGACTAATTTGCATATTCAGATTTGTGCTCGTATTTCTTTGAAGAATGCCAATTACAAGGTGATTCTCATTTTTTAAACACTAAGTAATTCCATAATTGTCTCCCCCACTTGAAAATGGAAAAAGAACATGGCATTTATTTAAGTGATTTAATGTAATTTGTTTGAGGTGTTTCATGAAGCTCAAGTGTTAAGCCAATAAAAAAAAAGGTTTCAAATCATATCAGAGATTTGTTTAATGGCTATGCAAAAAAAGCTGAATAAACGTGCTCTGCGTATAGTGATTCTGTATTTTCTTGCCAGGGCTTGTATATGGTCTGATAACATATCTCATGCTCATAATCCATAACCCCGTTCTTAGACTGCTTTGTACTGCACCGCAACAATGTAACGAATCTGTGCTCACAGTAGGGGGCGCTTTTGTAAATGTTCGGGAGATATCGGATGTTGTAAAGTGCACTCATGCGTGCCCTGCACTGCCGCTAAAATGTGCTGGCGGGCGGGTCTCTTTGGTTGTTTGTGTCTGCGTAGGCGTTGTTCTCAAGGGTATCATCCTCTGTTATAATTTGACATGTCGCGGTCTGGACTAACTCGTGAATACAAATATACGTGGTTGCACTTTTGTATGGTTCGCGTCTAAATGTGCGCCAATTAACAGTCTTCCGTCGCTCGCATATTTTTTAACGAAGCCTATGCACTACCAATTAGGCTTACGCTTACATCGAGATCCAGAATGCGCTATGGTAAGCAGATGCTTAGCTACATTTTTAGGGAGTGCTTGCTAAGACAATGCATGGACATGTCGAATCCAGCATGTTTGTGAAGATTTGTATCGACTATGGGAAGTTGTTCTCGTATCCTAATACATTTCACCTCTTTTTAATAATATATTTGTTCGCGAAGATTCCTGCTCACGGAACAGTTCAGGCTATTCTGCGTGAGCAGAGGCAAAATGTCGCCAAGTGGGGTTCCACCCACTAGGGCAAGTACTGTATTTGTATGCCGCCGAACTGGGGCTCATTTAGAATTCTGCGGAACCGCACTTTGCTTTGGAGTCGGATAGGTAATTGTCTGGCGAAATTGACACGTTCGTAGTTAGCAAGCCGTACGTCGTATAATATCCCCTCTGCGTTTTTATGAGCTCATTTCGACAGCGTAATGCGCTTGCAAGCCGCTCCTCTGATGCGTCGGTTTCCGGCTATGTGATGAGCACGGCTGGTGCTGTCCTGCGTTTAACAAGCTTTCAACCGAGATGGGAAAATAATTCATCTGTGTGACAACGAAAAATATCATCGCGACAGAATAGTTCTAAGGAAAAGGAATTAAGAGTCGATAATGCGAGATGCGCTAGTTGAGTAAGCAAGGGCACCGGGTGGCCGATTTCCATGTTTGGCAATGCTGTCAGAAAGACGGATGAAGTCGGAGAGATGCCATTAAATTTGCTCGTCATCCTGTATATCATGACTATAGAAAGGGTTAGAGTGGGCGTTGACACATTCTGCGATTTTCGTAACAAAGTGATTGCGTTGTTAATATATAGTTTTTGTATTCGTGTTACTTAAAACATGAACATAAAAATTTTACATGCTATATGTATAAAGAAGGTCTTTATGCTTTATCTAAAATTCCGCATTCCTGTGGCTATGGAAAAAGACGCAATCAAACTGAGTTCAATCTCAGAAACCGAATACCACAGTATTGCTTTCAGAAGGGCTTAGGAACGCGAAAGACTGGATTATTGTGACGCATCGAGGGTACATTTATAAAGTTCGTGTTCTTTTAAGTAGTACATTGAATATGTGGACCATGTACCGTGAGCATTATCATTAATTGGACAGCGACACATTTTTTTTCATTATTATTTTGGTTCTGGTGGAGTTGATCACCAAATTTAAAACCAACTAAATCTGCACTCTGCATGTTGGACACTAAAGGCAAAAAGTAATTGATATAAGCAGAAACTAAAGATGGCTGCAGCAAAGGCCAGACAGACCCTGACCAGGAAAAATAACCAGTGTCTGGTGAGGGCCATCCTTCACAATCTTCAAGAAGTCACTGAATGCTAAGGATATATGATCAAATATTAATAATGATTATTATACATTGTGTGTATAAATGTCCAATATTCTCTGTGCTCCCAGAAATAAGATTGCAGGCTATTTACATGAGGTGCAGTTATTTCTAAATGGTGCATCCACTACAGATGAAAACACCCAAAATATTTAAGCTGAAAGTCTGCGTTTCAATTTGGTTACCATTTTATTATTTCCAACTTTAAGTCCTGTAGTACAGAATCTAAATTGATAAGTCATTGCCTAGTTCATTATGGTGTTATGCAATTTTTTTTTTTTTACAATTTACACTGTATTTCTAAAAAAATAAATTGTGAATATGATGCATACTCTGGTGCTCTTGAAATCTGATTGTAGAAGAGATTTCTTTCCAATAAAAAGTCCAACACAATCCTCCCTTCCTGCACATTTGCGCTTTCCTGGTGAGCTGTGCCAAGCACAATGTCTGCAGAGCCCCCAGATAAACACATCCAGATATCGGAGCAGAACTTTGGCAGACACAAATGCAGTCTTTTACAACTTAGTTTGCATGGAAATCATTTTTGACAATGAGCAACCTGCTGTTGCTTTATCTTCTCTTAGCAGCTGCAGGTTGTGACATTGGTATATGCAGCGAAAAACAAGGGTCTGGTAAATGAACCATACATTACAAGTGTAGGCTGTTTTACTTCGCCAGCAAAGCATCATTTTTAACACCTGGAACAGAAGTTCATGGGAATATCAATGATCAGATAGGCCTGACGATTAAACCCCATGTCAAAAGGTATACTGTCACCGAAAGACAACTCAATGAATTACAGCAGCTAAAACATTAAACATTTGGCTAAACTATGCCAAACATGCACTTTTTCACACAATATCTCATTTTTGTGTGCCACAAAGCCAATTTCGCCATATCACTGTAAAGAGTCCCTATGAGGGAGGTACTAGATGCAAGGATCCTTCATAAATTGAATTGAGGATAGATTTAATTTCTTTGATCAACCTACAATAAAAGCAGTATGCAATGTCACATTGGAATATTTCATCTTAAGAAGTATAAAAACCTTAACCTGGAAAGTATTAAAGGTATAAGCCCCTTCACCCCAAAACAGGGCCAGGTTTATTCAACGTTCATGAAATCACCTTCAACATGAAACTGAGGTCCCATTCACATGGTTTCACTATCCACATGAGAATAATTCAGTTGACAGGAGAGAAAAAAGCTGAAGGTTGTAAAAAGTCATCATCCTTTGAGTATCTGCAAGGTCTATTGGTGCACCAAGCAGACTACATCAACAGCACACTATCCTTCAACTGAGCCAACTGACGAGTGTAATTCTCAGGGAACACACAGAAAGGTCAACTGTAACATTAGAAATGTGTCCAGGTAATCGAAGTGTCTACAATATCCCCAGTGCTTCAAGTTTGGCTTCTCAGGGACAGAGGTAAGAAGGAAGTGAATTCTGTGAGAGGTCAACATTAATTCAAGCCAAGTTTGCTCAAAGTCATTTGACAAACCTCCTACTTTCAGTTCCTTCAAGGACATTTAGTGGTTTGGTAAGATACAAGGTGAAGCTCTTAGGCTCAAAACAGCACCCTTTATTGAAAGCCTAAGCTAGTCCATCACCCAGGTAATACCATCCCTGCCAGAAAGCACTGTGGTAGGGCTTCTTTCTAGCAGGGCCAACAGAGCAAATTACAAGTAATCAATCCATTAACTCATTTCCACTGGTATATCAAGTATTTAGGGCAAAGATTAAAATCTGAACGGGACAATGACCCAAATCACACAGTAAAAACTGCTGACGCAGAATCCAAATTTAAATACATGACCTGAAATTCATTTCCCACCTGCTGACAATCAGTTTACCCGGCCCATTTCACACCGAGGAATTCGAGGTGGGAGGGGATTGATGTGAAGTATAAGGTTTTCATAGTGTCTGTGAACATCTTTGAATGTGTTAAAAGTATTGAGGTGTACTGAGACACAGTAATTTGTGATCTGGTGTGTATTTTGTGTTGGCATAGTATGAATGCCAGCCCTAAAATATACTGGAGTTTTCAGGTAGTGGTTCATAACATCTAAAGCAGTTGACAATGGGAATAATCTCCCACCATTACAAAAAAATATTATATGTCCCAGTCAGTAGCCTTAACATTTGAAAGCAAGTCATTGTGCATTGTTAAATCCAAACACCTTGGCTTGTGCTTAAGTGTTATTCAGTGCATGGCATGATCAGAGAAATTACCATTTAGGCAAGAGCCGTGTCCTGATGACATACAAAGGCATGCATTTCCTCAAGCCTACATCATAATGTTTCATAATACATTTCACAGCTATGCTGTTACAGATATCACCCCAACCATACACCTTCTCCCACATTTTTACCCAGTGTAAAATGAAATTCCAGGAGTGCTACACAAGTATTAAACCTTATAGATGTTCCAACTTAGGTTAGGCAGAGAAAGGCACGATGGATCAAAAGATGTCACGGTATAAGACTTTATTATTCCCAAACGTTTTAAAGCACTGCGATCACAAAGTTAATCAGGCCTAGTACTTTCCGCCTAAATGACTGTGAATATTGCTAGCATCATTTAAACTCTTGATCCCTTTCAGACCCCCCGACAAAACACACAACTTATTTACACGTGCTCAACCCACCTGACAAGCACGATTACTTGGGCAAAACAATGTTTCAGATGCACAACTAAAGCCTCTCCAACATTCGCCGATAGCTGCGTTACCTACACCAGAGACGGTTTACACCGCAGGCCATGCAGCGGTCTACAAATTCATAAAAATATTTTTAAAACAACGTTTTGTCACTGTGACGTCCCATGAAAGTACTGTACTTCACATCTTAGGTCACCGATCTATACTTGCGCTCGGGGTTGGCCAGTAGTGCAAGTGGCACAGACGAGCATTCGCCATTTACTAATGACAAGACGTGAAACCGTGGACGACAACATGGCGGACGCGGACAATAACTTAATCTGTTCAACACATGAACCTAGCAAACTGCCGCGGAAAAATACGAGTCAATGAGCGTAATACGCAAGGTTTCAATGTCAGGTGAAACCAAGGCAAAAATTGCGTGTAACAATCGGCAATACCCATAATAACAAAACAGTGTAATAAGTCCTGCGCATTTGCTAAGCTGGTCTGTCACCTTTGCCATTTAATGTAGCTAAATGTATTTCAGTGTTTGCACCTGACAGTATTTTACAAGAGATCGTAACGTTTAACATTTCTCACTTCTGATACTTCCCGGTCAGTTTGGTCCGGACGTAACAAAAACATTCAGCTAGTTGGCTAATGGTAGCTCTGGTCAGATTATGGCTAACTGATATTAAAAATAGATCATATCTCGAACCAGTAAAGCATTGCATAGCGAATGGACTCCTAAGAAGCCGTGTTTGGCACGAAGACAGAAAAACTGACGAGTCCTAATTGAGTAGAGTGCACCCTTATACGGACTCGTCGACACTTATCGTCATGTTAAGTGGCTTTTGTCTTTTCGCCACAGAAACGTCAAAACAGGAAGTGCACCCTTCTCCTGACTTTCCGCTGTGCTGCTCTCGGGATCGCGCAGTCCCACCCCTAACTGCGCGCTCTTGACACTAACCAAAGGTTCACTCGAAAGTCCGGCGCCATCTTCTACACGGCCATCGTATCTATTTCAACAACTATACTCACTTGAAATATTTATAAACCTTTAAAACGACTTTCCTAAGCGGTTGATCATTTTGAAAAGAAATCAACATGCGCATACGTAATAAAGATACAAAATCAGTCGAAATACGAAGTAAAAGTCCCGTTCTTCTGGGGTTGTAGCACCCTGCCCTCTAATGGCGTCGTCGACTCCTTTGAAGCGAGATGGTTCTTCTCCGCTTGTGCCGCTCTCCCCTCGCAGCTCAGAGCCCACCCTCCTCTCACGGTCAAGTGACGTCATGACGAGCCAACCAACGCCTCCAAATCATGACAATGCATGGATTATTGGTCGGAGATTTCGTCAGTCTCTTTTGCAAAGAAGTACAGGGAGGAGGGGGTGACTACGGAACTGTGAGCGCCATTTTGCGATACCAAATAATACGAATAGCTAAAACTAATCAAGGACCGCTCGTATTTAAATAAAACTTGACAGTTTTCTAAGTAGGCAAATGAACTTAACCTCTAGAATCGAATAACACAGAAATGCATAATGACGTCGTTTTAATGTCAGAGGCAGAAAAGGCTAGTCATGTTTCCTGTAAACGTAATAAAAAGACTTAGGAATACGAAGAAGTTAATGCTCGCTCACTTCGACCAAGAGAACGCTAGTAACCCCTCCGCTGTTTCCAAACGCGGCTTGCATCTTCATGGACGGCGGAAAAAAGGGAGACATCCGATCGACTTGATATGTCTCAGAGCGCGTGCGCATGGGGCTGCGGTTCGGCCAGAGCAATCTTTTGTGTGGGGGAGGGGAAACCTATTCGGAATGTGAATTGGAGGATTTTGGAGAGCTCTGAAGGAACTCTGCTCTCAGTGTTGCGATTAACATCAGGATTCCGACGGTACGGAGCAGGATTCTGAAACAAACAACAAAAGACGTCGACGTCAAATGCTCTGATTTTTGGTTCAGATCTCTCATGACTGTTGCACTGTACAGTAACATAACGTACTTGTGGTTTAGTGACGTGAGTCTAAAATTTGGTCTCGGAGTATTACAAATTTGCGGTCAATGGTGTTATTTAGTTTTTTAAAAACAGATCCTGAAAGTCACTTTTATATTCACCCTTTTCCCAAGGGTGTTCCAAATGTTATGAAATCAGGGTTTGTTCATTTATTTATTTCATTTTTATTTTATTATTTTTGGTCTTCTCTATTTGCAATCTGGAGGACAGTTTTTCAGGATGGGGATAGGGAATTTGTGCCTAATATTTCATGCATGGTCCAAAAATGCAGTGTCCAGGTGCTTGTATAAATTGTGATCTGCTGGTATACCATCTCCCCAGTTTAGAAAAGAATCTCTGTGCTTGTGTAAGGGAATTATGTAACTAAGATTTTCTGGTTCCAGCTTTGTGGAGCAGGAGCGTTTCTCACATTGAGCTTTCCACCAGCTGCTGGATCAACCATCACTATTTTGGTATTTGTGAGCCACTTATTTGCCTTAAAACACAGATGCTGAGATGTTGCTGTGGTTATTCCAATTTCCAAGGGAACTCCTTTATATTGCTTAAAAAATATACACACAAACACGCACAAGCACTATAAATGAAACGGCAAAAAAGTTTGTTTTTGTGTTTTTAGGTTGCCGGCCGTGTTCCAGTTTTGTCGTTTATTGTCGTCACTTTGTGTCCGGTGTCGTCGTAGGTGTCGTCCGTTTTAAGCTGTATCTCAAAAATGGTCTGATTAATTTTTTTTTTATTTGGGGATGTGATTGAAATGGTCATCAAGTTAATGCCCGAGCAAAAATTTTTTGATTGAATCGTTCGTTTAGACTTGGCGGCCATTTTTATGTTGTAAATGGCCATTTTTGGCACTTGGGTGCAATTTTCTCAAAAACTGTTAGATTAATTTTTTTTAGTCACAGCAATGGAATCAGTATCATGACCTGCTTCAACGATGTAAATAGCGTTTTGATTGAACTGCTCCTTCATTGCGCCACCTAGGCAACGTGTCTGGACTTCACCATTTTTCCAGGTGTTTTGTGCTAAAACTCTCTTGATACAGCATTTAGAGCTTAGGTATACATGAGGCACCTATAGGGAATCAGGTGTTCCGAACATTGTGAGTCAGTCACATTTGACCTTGGGCCTGAAGGTCAAATGGCAAAAATGTGCTATAACTCTCATGGCATTTAGAGCTTAGGTATGTTTGAGGACCTGTAGGGAATCGGGTATGCCGAACATTGTGAGTCAGTGACATTTGACCTTGGGCCTCAAGGTCAAGGCCAAGTGGAAAAAATGTGCTATAACTTGTTTAATATGACATTTAGAGCTTAGATATGTATGAGGCACCGAAAGGGAATCATATCTGCCAAACTTTCTCGGTTGTTCGAATTTCAACTTGAGCCTCAAAGTGAAGGTCAAATGGAAAAAATGTGTTATAAGAGCTTAATGTGGCATTTAGACAAGCTTAGGTACGTGTGAGGCGCCGATCATGTAAGCCAAACATTCTCGGCAAGTTGAATATGACATTGAGCGTCAAGATCAAATGGCAAAAATTGCTATAACTTGCTGCAGATGGCAATTAGAGCTCAGGTATGTTTGGGGCATCTATAGGAAACCATGTATGCTGAACATTCTTAGGCAGTCAGTGAAATTTGATGTTGGGCCTCAAGGTCAAGGTTATATGAAAAAAAAATGGCCCATATTTGTTTAATATTGTTTGTAGAGCTTAGGTATGTATTGGGCGCTAATAGCAAAGCATGTATGCTGGTTGTTTTGGACATTGGATTTGACCTTGGTCAACAAGGTCCAGGTAATGACAAAACGGCCAAAAGTCCTTTGATGTTTGCTTTAGATATTCGGTATGTATTGGATGCTAATGACAAATCATGTATGCTAATCAAACACACCATATTGGATTTGACTTTGGTCTTCAAGGTCATGTGACAAAATCAATCTATTTATTTCCTTGTTTAATAATGTCTTTAGAAATTAGTATGTATTAGGCACTAACCTATATATAATTAAAATTTTTACAGGGATTGTAGCCGCTGGGTTGACCTTTTTTCACGATCAATTGAGGCAATAAAAACTGGTCAAAACCTATTTTTGGATGTGTGTTCCTTGGTATCATGGAGTAGAAAGAATAATACTAATTAGACCCGCTCAGTGGCAGTGTTTTGTAATAAAAAAAAATCATTGTCTGAAAGCAGAGCAAGAACCAGAAGTTAATTGAGAAGATGGCGCACTTCACAAATTGACAGCAGACGACAGTGAAAGTTCAGGTTAGAAAAAATCTAATTGGATTTCATGATGTAGGCTTTTAAAGATTATATTTTTGCTAAATGGCAGAAATGTTGCTGTCTGTTACTCATGAAAAAGTGTGACTGTTCAGTCGAGTTGCCCAACAATGGTAACTAAAACCCCTTTCTCACTGAGCTGCGTTGGCCCGCGAAAGTGTGCGGATGAAACAGTTCTCTTCTTTCTCAGAGAAGAATTGATTTGAAGAATCGTGAATTGATTCGCAGTGGTACGAGACCATTCACCATCGCCGCCAAAATATTTTTTCCCGGATTTCCGAGCTGGAGCTTTTTAATGCCAATATCGCGTAGACAATGTGTTGCTTTCGCAAGAATTCGTGTTGGCTTGCTGTTGAATCTGAGGATTGACGCTAGTTGCTTTTCTCCTGTTGGAGCTGTAACTGCCGGCAACCTTCAGGGCCCTTGGCATTCTTCTTACCACTCTGATTAAATGACAACACCAGAATGCAATGCAATGCTTACATTTAGTATACATACTGTAACACTGTACTCATATTATATAATTACCATTACATTTCCCTAAAATACCAGCATTAACATCTCTAGAAATGTGTCGAAAATTGCATTCTTATGAGGGTAAGTCATAGCCAATGTGAAGTGCACATGCAACTCATGACAGTCCTGGGTATAAATGCTAACCCATCTACGGGCTGGCAGGTTTTATTCGGATGCAGCCACCATGCCACGACGTATGCCTGCGAGTGTGAACCATCCATGGGATGTTTGAATGCCAGACAGTGTCCTTGTCCTGTCGCTAATTTACTCAACTGCACTGTATGCACCATACTATATCTGAGGCAGTGATATGACACCAGTAATACCACTAACGACCATCCATGTAATGGTTGCCTAAGGGTGACAACGCGACACCAGGGTCGGCTAATACTGCTTCATCACCGCTAACACCTATTCAACAGCTACGGAAACGGCTTGCAACACCATTGGCACCTAAGGGAGACAGATAAGTGATGACACAGTCTATCGCCTTTTCTGAGCCAGAAACATGTCATGCACTCGCCGCATTTCCAAAGTTGATGGCTGAACTGTAGTGTGGTAATGGAGGGGTGAGCGTTACGCAGATGCCTGCGTCATGAAATGAGACCCATGGGGAGGACCAAAAATGGTATGGGGTGGAAGCGGCCTGAGTAAGACTTGGGCCCACCATCTTTTCACGCATCAGTTCCAGGAGAAGTCATGGGTTTACAGCTGTGTGTTACATTGACCATACTCTGAGGCCACATGCCGCACCCCGTTTTAGGCATCATCCAAATCAAGCCTTCCTGCAAGACAACACCTGTGTAACAAGGCTAGAGCCACCAGGGACTTCCCTCAGCAGTGCAACATGACAACCATGCCCTGGCCTGCCTTTAGCCTGCGCTTGAACCCAATCAAGCACTGGTGGGATGAGATCCACGGACTACTTCACCTAGTGTAGCCAAAGCTCAGAACTGCTACTGAGTGCAACATTTCTGAGAGTGTGGGCCCAGATCCCAACGGCCTTTACTAATCGTCTTCGGTACTTTGTACATTGGAGATGTGTGGCTGTTATCAAGACTAAAATTGATCACACACGGTATTGACTTCTATGCCCTAACTCAGGATATTCAGAGATCTAACCAGTGGAAAAACTCCTCTAAATAACTGTTAAGAAAATCTCTGAAAAGGCTTGTTTTCATCTAATATAATTAATCTAAGTACAGCAGTTTTCAAAATGTAGAAGTTTTCACTGCCCAGTCTCAAGCGATGTTTCTTTTGGAGTTCATATATCCCACTCTCATGGGAAGGCTTTCCACAAGATTTCTGTGTCTGTGGGAATTTTTGCCCATTCCTCCAGAAGAGCATCTATGAGGTCAGGCGCTGATGTTGGACAAGAAGGCCTGGCTTGCAATCTCCATATCATCCCAAAGGTGTTGGATGGGGCTGAGGTTAGGGCTCTGTGCAGGCCTGTCATATATATATATATATAATTTTTTTTTAATTCTTTTTGCCACTGGCAGTAAAATGCATTGAAGTATATTACTATTTTGTATGCAATCATTTCATAATTATTTCACAATTTTCACTATAATTGACTGTATTTTTATTTACTTTTTTAAGTGTATAACATTTTACTTATTTAATTTGGTTTATGATATGTTAGAACAATATGATTTAAGTTTAAATAATCTTCCTGTTAAGTTTATAGCACCTGTATCTGTCTTTTCTTAAGCATATCTTACAACCTTAAACTTCAGACGTATTGCCAAATACGGTACAATATTTGTGAGACTTTTGTCATCATTATTCCTAACAGTTCGACATTCCAGCCTCTAAAGTCTCTCAGCTGGTTCAGCTTTCATAACAGCTGGTTCAACTTTCTTACAGAAGCTTAATTTCCTTTCATACTGTTTTTTTTTTTCAGCCACAGTGTTGCTAGGTGCTGTATTACAATGACAGACAGTGTCATCTACACAGCTACTTTGAAGAATTACAGGAAATATGTGTGTTTGCTGGGCTTCAGTTCAATCCGCCTGACTACAGTAAAGTAAACATGTCATGTATCGCACTTGCCTGTCTACCTGCTGACTTCCTCCCAAGTTGCATGAGTGCAAGCAGAGGTTGTGAGCTGCTGGCGTAGATAAAAATCAAACCAGAAACTGCATTAAATGGTGCCTACTAATCTTTCTGTATGCATAATATGAACCACAGGATGAGGAGGATGTGTTTGCACACTTTTAACAGTGACTGCTCTACCACAGGATAAGGGTGTGTTTCCACACTGCTTCAAGTGACTGCAACCATCTGACGTTGTTCATAACTTACAGCTTGTTCCCAGACTGTCAAAATAGTATTTATCTCCATTACCCCAATTCTTAAAGTTGTAATTCCCTGATTATATAAGAATATTTAAGAATGTATTCAAATATACATATAAATATCACAGGGTATAGCGGGTTGTCAGCTTGCATAAAATTGCACCTCGTACATTGTAGTTTTTACGAGAATAAGTGTGCATTTCGGAGACAGCCCAATAATTCAGGGAACCACAATTTTGCGGCATGTTACCGTTGTATGAAGAGAAATAGTCAAAGTATTTTCTTTCATGTCCTTTGTGTGCAATAACTGCTGTAAATCGGTGACCATAGATATTGCCTGTTGTTGGGTCTCCCGTTATGTTCCCAGAACTGAAATGCAGCCATGTTGAGCGCCTGCCTGTTTGGGTGCAAGTTGCCTTCAGTCTTTTCTTCACCGTGTGAAGCACGTGCTCAGCTGGCTTCAGATGGGATGAATGACTTCACCAGTCAAGCATTTTCCCATTCTTAGCTTTGGAAAAATCTCTTTTTTGGCTTTAACAGTATGTTTGGGATCAGTGACTGTCGGTTGAAGAATCGTGCAATTCTGTTGATCAGGAGCAGAGAAGTCTCAACTGTACTCATCAGATTACATCATCAGACAATGCAACCAAGTCAGTGCCAGTGATAGCCCAGAAAGTAGCAGCATTGGCACCATGTAAAGGATTTTGGGCATTTCTTTTGAATGTTCACCCTTTGCTCATGCTCCCACCTCAATGCAAGTGAATTGCCGTCTTGTTTGTCTTCAACTTATTTAGAACAACAAAGGTCAATCACTTCCTATCATGGCTTTTACAATGGCTGAATACGCAGCCATCTTCTTAATGAAGTTCCAATTGATTTTGGTAAGCAAAAGGATTGGCCAATTTCAGGTTGCATTATATTGCAATCGCCATTGTCCATAAGTTATTGTTCTCACTCTGCAGACTACAATTTTTGTTGGATTCTTTTCATTTTTTTTGTGGGCCGATAGTGATATGAAGAGAACCCTATATATTTTTGTGATGTTGTGTGAGTATTTGTTGGTTAACTCATACTTCCTTCTTCATCCATTTGGTTTTAAGTCTTTTGTTTTAGTTTCCATGGTTTTGTGCCATTGTCAAGGATTACTCACCATTGTAGTCATGGATATTAGTGACATATATTTACACCACCTATTATTTGCCAAATAACAATTTTTTCTGATTGTTTTTCCATTTTTTATGTCCTAATTGGTGGAACCTTGGACACCTTAGCTTAGTATCATCTAAGAACAATTTAACACTGCTTTTTTATCACTATTGCATGTTTTATGTTAAATTTGTGTTGTAACAGTATGTTGACGGTCCGTGGATGTTATCACCTCACCAGCTGCAAAGCAAATCTACCAACGGGTACAAATAAAGTAAACGAAGCATATTTTCCGTTGTCAGCTGCGGAGGTCGGAATGGCAGATCAGTACTCGTGGATCTCGAGAACGCGCCTTTCGCTGACGAACTCACGCTCTCGCAGCGCCCCTGCGCTTTTCGCCGGGGGACCCCGCAGAGAGTAGGGGCGGGGTTCGGGCTGCTGAGGGGGGGCTCGTCGGGGGAGGCGGAGCCACGGCAGTCCTGCCTGAGCCGCCATTTTTGCAAAGGGGAAAGAGACCAGAGTGAGCGAATCGAGTTTTCAACAGTCACCGCAGATTGATGACAGCAATTTATGGTTCAGAAGAACAAAAACTCATTAAACAGAGGCCAGAGTGACGTCCACGAACAACGGAACTAATCGCACTTGTTTTATGAAGGGTAGTGTTAGGCTTTACATTTTCCCCCCGTTGTTGTAAAGCCGCAGTGGAGACTAACGTTAGTCTTGTTTTGGTTGTTGAGACACGGGCGGCGGGGGTCTCACCCGGGTCCCTGCACCTCATCAGAGTACCTACAGTGGACATTAACGGTAAGTGAATCGCTTTATTGTTCAAGTAAGAGCCTTGACCCTTACGCTGGCGAGCCACTTAGTTTTCTTTCGTGGAGCTCATCAAATTACAGGCTAACAAGCGTTAGCTTATATAGCTAGCCAGCTCAGGCTTTCCTGTCAGTGTGGATCGGCTTTGAAAGCTGCAGTTTAACATTAAATTAGCTGACACTTACAGCAACCTAACCATCGACCTACTCAACTCCGTAACTGCCCCAGCGGCTGTGGGACTATACGGCGTTTTGCAGTGCCAAGTCAGCTGTAGCTGAATACGATGACCCTGCGCAGCGTTGTGCCGGAAGAGAGCCGTTCAGGCGGTGGAAGAACGGCGCACTTGGAATTCAGATGCTGATCCTTCTATGGTTAACTTAAAGCCATCAGGTTGTGAAAGATTATGGGAAGCGTGAATCCAACGGATATAAGTATTTCCGTCTTGTTAAGGGTGATGTTTTTATTGTGATAGGTGACTATTTGTGCCAGGAAAACCAACATTTGTTTCCTGAGCATTTATATCTGGCAGGGCTTGTAATCTAACCCCAAAACTTGGCAGTGTGTAACTGTAAGCTAACCTGCTAGCTAGTAAGTAATTTGGCAGAGCCAATCTGAAAACATTCTGCTGGAAATTCGCTCACTAATCCTTCTTTTTCATCAGCTCAACTATTTCTAGAATAGCTGTTGAAAATTTCACTGCAATATTTTAAGAAATAAAGAAATTACTTGGGAAAGTATGGATGGTTGTAGTTTTTCAGCAGAATGTTTTCAGAAGATTAAAGTTAGCCCTACCCTAAGTTATTAAGGTTGTTTTCACGACACTGCTTGCCAGTGTGTTGTAATAGTAGTAGCCAACGTTTCGCCTTGTCTGTCCATTCTTGTCGGATGTAGATTTCCATCTGGATGGTTTACGCTGGCTAACGTTACCGATCTATGGTTTCGCCAAATGCCAGAATGCGCTTCACTTGTCGTAGGCTAACTAGCTTCTGTTTCGGAGGTGTGTGCGACAAACCTTTTGTTTACATAGCCAGCCAGCTAACGTTTTGACTCGGATACGCGTTCCCGCTGCATAGATACAAATTCGCCGGACGTGTCCGACTGCGCCTCTGGGATGTTTTAGGCCATTGAAATGCATTGCTGGCGATAAAGACGACATTTACGAATTGCCAGCTAATTCGTACGAGCGCGTAAAATAGTCTCTAACAGCGCAAGTCGGCTAGCGAGCTCAGGGGAACTAAAGGTGTTCGCTTGAGTGCGGTAACTTAAGAGAGTTGGTACGTTAAGGGGCTTCCCCCCTGGGTTTAATACAAAATGCATTTAGCTAGTTAGCTGTGTGCTTAATTTAGATTCAGAATGTATGTGTGTGTGCAGCAGCGGTTGGGGGAGGGGTACAGGACTACACTGGCTAGCTGAACTAGCTGTCACGGCGTAACGTCATTCGTAACACTGGACCGAAGAGCACTTCGTGTCCTGACTTTAGCCAGTAGCTATATTAGAAAACCCGTGTTTATCATCGCCTCACCCGTCTCGTAAATTGCGAACTAACTTGCTAGCCACAGTGCGTCTGTTTTATCAATAAAATTGTTAGTTAGCTAGCGAGCGAGCGTAACCATTGCGAACATGCGCATGCGTCAAGATTCGTTAGCCGCTTGGTATCTATCGCATCGGTTCACTCCTCGCTGGGTATTGCACCGGGGTTATGCGCCGAAGAGCGGCTCGCTGCCGCTGAAATCTCCCTGTCGAGCCTGCTACGGTGTGTGGGTTTCAAATCGTCAATCTTGATGGGCAGTCGTCTCTGCCATTCCGGACCCAGCTAGCTCTCGGAATACAGCTGGCTATACTAGCATGTTGCAGTTGCGAGTGAAGTTCTCGCCCCCCCAACGTTATATTGTCAGGCAGAAGGTTCATGCAAACCGGACAGACAGACGGACAATTAATATACAGGCGATCTAGAAGGCAGTGGGTTATTTTCTACGTGCTTTTCTTCGTAAGTCGAGGTCTTCTCGGCCGCACGGTTTTTTTTCGTTGTCCTCATGAAAGTGGTATAAAAATGGCGGCTGGGTTGATGTTGTGGTAATTTAATCTCCTCAGTCTTCCACACCCCTACCGGCCGAGCTCACTGCAGCGCTGCTACAGGGACACGCAACCACTCAACGCGATCAGGCACACATTTCATCCAAAATATGAGCCGTTTGAAGAAAGCAGTCTGAAATGTACCCATTTACTGTGCTAATTTGACTTGGCGTGATTGTATTTGACATTTCCAAAAATGAGTCGGAACCGGTGCGTTTTTATGGAAGAAATGAGGAAAATCTCATCTACCTTGATATTGCATAGAATCTCTGAATTGTAGCTACGTTATTCAGCAGGGTACGCCCCCTCAGAAATAACAACTGCATCCGCTTTCTCCCTTATAAAATTAATTCAGAAATGGACTGAAATACAACACTCCTGTGATATCCAGTTTGACACCCTGGTTCCATAAGGATTTTTTAAAGTGTTTGCTGAATTTAAGAAAAATTAAATGAAAATGTTTGAAAAGGTTACAACATCAGTGAATGGGAGAATGATTGTGGACCAGTATCCTTATTTTTTTGGTCTATATTGGTTAGCCATACCTATCCAACTTATTGTTTCTATCTTGTTTGAAATAATTATCCACTGAAAAAGGATCCACACAGGTCTTTCTGTGTGTTTTGGTTTGCTATTGCTATAGGGTCAGGTCAGTCTGCTGAATTTTGAGTCTGTGTGTCATATGTAAATTGATAAAATCCAGTTCATCGTCAAAAGGTCATTTGGCTCTTTTCTCCTTTTTTTGCCATTGTAAAATATCCCATTTTTTCTCCAGGAACCCCAAAATACAGTCTGATTTGGGATTCTATATTAGCATTCCCATCCCCCACCATCCAAGCATTGGAAGGTGAGCGCTAGGGGCCAAGGGTACCGTGGTTTGTGTTCAGGATGCGAGGATGGATATATTGTGATTACACAAATTCATTCAAGAGAACAGCGGTGGAGGTGGATAACGCAGAGGAACAAAACGGTTATTCACTCAATAATCGAGTCCTGCTGTTTTTCCATTTTGTTTGTGGAGGTGGTTCATTCGGCAGTAATGGTCTGAAAGATCATTACCATGAATATCAATTTTGTCTTTTTTAATTGCAATCCTTTTTTTTTTTAAATTCGTAGTTCTGTCGCTTCTAATTGCCTGTGTCTGTGTGTCTTTCGAATACTGTTGCACCTGTAGTGTTCAAGGTCAGATAAAAAAAAAAAATATTTATTTATTTTTTAAATCGTTGCTTGTCTGTATGAAAGTAAATGATGGACTCTCCTTCATTTTCTGTCACAAAACACAGTTGAGCATTAGCTGAGATGGCAGGAAACAAGCTAGGACTAGCAGCCCTGTGCTTTCTGGACACTAACACTCGACCCTTCGTGCATAAAGGGGTTTGAATGCCCTAAAATGAGGACTGTAGTTTGACTGATTGGTGAGGAGGGAGGGGGATCAGTTCTACAAAGCGACAGCTGTTATTCGATGGTTCCTTTCGACATTGATAAAGGCTCTGACCCACTGCTTTTATTGTCCCCTCTGCTAGCCCCCCACCCCTAATGGCTGAACGCTGCCCTTTCTTGAAAATGCAGGAAGGTAAACAGGAAAACGAAGTGTTGTGGCTAATCCCTATGACGTGTGCGTACTGTAATGGCGCATCAGTGAGCCCGAGTGGCAGCACTGCTCTGTAGCCCTGCGCAGATGGCTAATGGGAATCCGTATTGCCCTCCAAGAGACAATGAGGGCCGTCTGTCCCCTGACCCATGTGTGGAGGACCTGCCATGCTCTGTGCTTGGAGGGCTGGAGAGATGTGTGTTCATATTTTTATTTATTTATTTATTTATTTTTTCCTTTTTTGAAGGAAAGCAGCCAAGTTCTCTTTAGTTACAGAGCAGTTCATCAGTCTTTAGACGTGCGGTTTTTTTGCTCGTGGCCCTGTCCGCAGACGGTTACATGGGTGCCCATTTAAAAAAAAAAAAAAAAAAAAATCTGTCATGCACATCAGGTCCTGTGTAATCAGTAAATATTTGGACTGAGGTACAAATTTTGCTTTTTGTGGCCCCATGCTCAAGCACATAGGATCTGGAAAGAATGTATGTGAGCTAAAGTACAGCTTTAATTTGCTGCTGCGTACATCCATATCACATAAACTGGTGAGGTATTGTAACCCTTTTTATGCAGTGTCCGTTCCCAAATACGGACAGCACTGAGTTATCTGGCAACCAGGCTACTGTAGCTGTTATGTCCGCCTCTGTTTGCAGCAGCTGTATTGTCCTCCCCAGCGCTGCCCTGTGTTTGCGTGGATACCAGGCACTCTCCCCCGTGACCCTGTTTCCAGCAGCCTCACCAGCTCTCAGGGCTCTGCTCCAGCCACGGTTGCCAGACTCCCCAAATTAGGCCACGCCTGCGGTAGTGAAAAATTTTTCCTGGCGCCGACAAAAGCCTAGCTTTTAAAGCCGTTTGAATGTTTTTCTTGGACTCTTTTTCTGATTCTTGTAACATTATAGTGGCTAAATTCGACTGCCTAGTAAGTCTTTGGAAGAAGAGCAAGATGGGACGTATTTGTGGTGTGCGGACAGGGTCAGAGGGATTTTAAGGGGGGGGGGGGATCCTGCTTTAGGGAAGGCATGAGAACATGCGCACACACACACACACACACACACACACACTTCTTATCCTGGTCTAGTTTGAAGTTTGGTGGAACTGCCTCTTATTGCTACCAGACACATACTTGCTGCTGTCCTGTCCTGCCCAGTACGTGCGTGCACACACCTTTGTTTGTAAAGCTATACTTGCGAGGACATTTTATTGACTTGCATTCCTTCCGTAGAGCCTTTCCCAAACTCGGCCTGTAATCAAATTATGCCGAACCCCAGACCTATCCTTGACCTGACCCTAACAGTGACCATAACTCTAACTTCAAACAAAACAAGTAGTTGTAGTCCTTTTAAAATGATCTAGCAGCCCTAAATGTCCTCACAACATCTGTGGATTCACAGGAGTTGGTTCTCACAATTATACCAATACAAGCCCACACACACATCATGGATATAAGAGCAATAGGCCCGATGAAATTTCTCCTCTGCGTAGTGAAGTCTTCTTTGGGCAGGGTACTCGGCCTGTGTGTCCACCGGACCGTGTGTAACACTGTAGACACTGTGCTGTGCATTGTTCCGCACCTACTTATCGCATGCATTTATCACAGCGCAGCCGCTGAAGCTGAAATGTGTTATTTAATCCCGGTTAAATGATCCGGGTGGTTCCCCCATCCTCCCCTCCAGACTGGTGCCCAGGCGCTCGGCTGAGGGAAAGACAGGAATGCTCTTGCACTGCCCCTCTCCCGCGCAGCTCCTCCTCCTGTGTTTGTCGGCAGCGTAAACGCACTCCAGGTGCAGCGGGCGATATCCGGTGTGCTGGACAAACAACTGTAGCCTCTGGAGCAACGGAGGCAAGCGACTTCTCCCTCATCGATACCTACAGCCAGGACTGGAGACCCTTCACTTGTGTTTGTACGCCTGAAATGGACAAGCTGTTAAACGCAGCATATGCTGTCTGCGTTTGGTCCATGGGTTTTTTTTTTTTTTTTCCCCCTTTCTTTCTGTGGCTCCTAACCCTTGCTCACTGTATTTGAAAGTGATGAATTTGACACTGAAGTGGAGCTGGAACAGACTGTTCTCTACTGTCTAAGCCTTTTAGGCAAGTTGTTAAATATCTGTAAGCATTTGTACTGTGGCACAACCTCTGTGCTTCTTACCTCTGCTTTTCAAAACCGTGACCCTGAGGTCGAAGTATGGACCGTCCGCTTCAATCTCCGCCAATTTCCGTCCATTTCGGATGAACACTGCCGCCATTTTCGCGCAGTGTCGCCGTCCCAAGATTTTCGGGCCACCGTTTTTTCCTCTGTGCCTCCATGTGTGTATATTGGTGGAATGTGTTTTGTTCAGGATTCGGGGTTCCCTGGGTAGCTCTTGTA
Source organism: Gymnothorax reevesii (assembly GCA_029721435.1). Lineage (NCBI taxonomy): Eukaryota > Metazoa > Chordata > Actinopteri > Anguilliformes > Muraenidae > Gymnothorax > Gymnothorax reevesii. The sequence goes on along the minus strand of CM056579.1, from coordinate 35,040,095 downwards.
GGGGGACCCCATGTGTGCGGGGCTGCTCTCCAGGAGGCGATGAGCCCTGGTATTGTGCGGTAGCAGCGTGGGGGTCACCGGGCTCCGCGTTTCCGATGGCTCCGAGGAAGGAGACGTGGCCCGCATAGCAATAACTCCTTTAATTGGAGTCAGGCCTCCGTGCGTACTGAGAAAGGTCTCCATTTTGCATCGATGGCGATCAATAGCGCTCCAGGACGGGGCATGCTTCATCCAGTTAGGGGCCTTGTGAAGACCTGCCCCCTTTTACTCCTTAAAGCAACAGCAGTTCTGGTGTTTGTGCATCGACCATCTCCTGTGCGTGCGTGCGTGCGTTTCCTGTGATGTGGAAAAACCTCGTAAATATGTCACTTTTGGGAGAACTGAGTTTGAACCTCATTTGGAACGAAAGAGTGGTGAGGATCTTAAACACAAGCTATTAGTTATTTGAACTGTCAAAATCAAGTTTTTATTTATTTATTTTTTTTGGTTGGGAAAATTTCAGAATCGAAAGGTTTTTGTTCAGTTACAAGAATACTTCCCGCTGATAAATTCACTAGGTTTATCCTGATCACAGGTGGTGCGTGTGTGCGTGTGTGCGTGTGTGTGTGTGTGTGTGTGTGTGTGTGTGTGTGTGTGTGTGTGTGTGTGTGTGTGTGTGTGTGTGTGTTGAGTTCAGGTCAGTTTGGGGGTGGGGTAACTGAGTGCGGCAGGTCCGCGTTGGGGCTGTAACCACATTACTGCCCCACAGTCTTCACACCTTCGTCAGTCCCATTCCGCAGAGACCTGTAGCCTTCACACTCACGAATTCACGCACATGCTCTCATGCATGTGGACGCGCACAATCTCAGACCTGTACTCACTCCGCATAATGAGGGGGGAGGGAGGACGAGGAGGGGGCGTAATGGGGTGGACGTGGCGAGAATGCTGATACAGGAAGTGTGTATGGAATATAACATGCTCTCATTCGCCCTCACGCTACAGGCTTTAAGCTCATGTGCACTGCCTGTGTGCTGCCTGTAGGGTCTCTTCCCTCCCTGCTCACACTGAACCGCTGACGGGCAGCGTTTATACCCGGCGGAATGGAGAGGTCGCGATGGGCGGTGTGAGGTGGTGTCTCGTGTGTTTGCTGTGTTGACAAGACGGGGAGGTGACCTGCTTCTCCTGGGAGGGGGCGGAGCCAAGGCTGGTGGGGCGGGGAAGAGGAGCGGGGGGGTGGGATTACACCTTTACTGCTACCTTACCAATCAGAGGTGCATACACACACGCACGCAGAGGGATGTGGTAGGGGGTTAATTCATGTTCAGTGGGACTTGGGGAAACCAAGTATTCCTATGGGGTGAGGCCACTTGAACTACTGCCTGTAAACACTAGGACTGAATTGGAATTGGCTGCTCTGTGCTCATACTATTGTTAGGTCATCTTGGGCTACTGAAATATAGTGGTCCTAGAGGTGTGTGTTTGTTTGTGTGTGTATGGGAGGGATGTTTGAGTGCATGTGTTCATACTACTCTGTGGAAGTTTAAGTAATGTCTCTCTGTACATGGTCCTGTGAGGATGAATGTTCATTGGTGTGCAGTTGTGCTTGCGTGCGATGATCACGTTTGGCTGGGCATGTGGAGGGCAGTGCCTTTAGAGGCAGGTTGCGGGGTATTGACCTCCCCAGGCTCCTGCTGTGACCTCAGAGAGAGGTGTCTGATCAGACGTGGCTCCTGTCATCTGCAGCTCCTGCTCTTTTGCAGAATACTGGGACTCCACCATCTCGCACCCTCCCCCCTTTGAGCCTGGTACGGCCGTAGGAAGCGGGTGGTATATTTTGAGCCGGGCTTCCGCAGCACAATAGCCGGAGACTGGCAGTGAAGCCCTACCCTACCCCCGTCAGATTGGCAGGGCGTTACATGGAAGCAGAGTTTCAGGTATCTCTGTTCCCGTCACAGTCCGTGGAACAGATCCTTTCTAATGGCCTCTAGCTCTTTGACGCCCGTCCCAAACACGGACCGCAGCTGCCGGGCTCCATTCAGACCCCTCCCCTCCCCCAAACCCGCCCCCTCCCGCTCCTCCTTGCCAACCGCGGCTCGTAAACACGAACGCCCTAAACTGGACGGGCTGTGACGTAACTGGTGAATTGATCCGTGGAGACCAGTCATCCGGCAGTCCGGCTGTAGAGCGAAGGGGGGAGGTCTTTAGCCCCATGGTCGTTAATGAGTAACCGCATAACCGCTCTGCCTCTAGTCGTCCATTAGCGCTCGCGCTCAGCCCCCGCTACGCTGCAGCAGAGCCGCTGCCGTTAGGCGCCTGCACTCCATTTCTCCTCCGCGTGAGGCTGGGATCGATACCGCAGCAGCTGCTGTGGACCCCTGTCATCAGAAGGCAGGGGTCGTTAATGAGGACCGGTACTCGACCCCCCCCCCCTCCCTGGGTTAGCGGTGGGCTGTGCGGAATGTTCCGGGGCTACCTCTGCTGAAGGGAGATGGCGGTGGCCCTCGTCGCAGCTCTGTTCCTCTGCGCTGCCTCGTCCTGCGCTCACCAGCTGGGCCCGAGCCAGCACCAAGAGAAGAACATCTGTCTCAGAGCTTACTGTGTGTGTGTGTGTGTGTGTGTGTTCCAGGGGTTGCTTATACGGGCAGTGCCTTTTTCTCCTTCTCTTTTCCCCTGTCTCCTTCTCCCCCCCTCTCTTTTATTCTCTCTCGCTCTACCTCTCCCCCTCTCACTCGCTCTCCCTCCCTCCCCTTTTTTCTGCAGAATCTGGCTGTACTCCATCCTGTCTTTCACTGCTGATTGGTGAGCTCGATGTAGTGTAGCACTGGTCTTAGCACAGTGTGCCCGAGTGTGTGTCTCTCTCTGCAAGTGTGTGTGTGTGTGTGGTATGCAGACTGATTATCCCCGTGCCCGAGAGGTGCTTATATAATAAAGGTTGAATGTGCGGCTTGGCTCCTCCCACGCCCTTCTGCACATGCTCAGATGGATGCAGATGCTTTGGGCTCCTTGGGAGATTGAGTTCATGTGGAGCGTGTACTCTGAGTACTGGCTGTGTTGATTTGATGCTGTGCACAAACACATCACCTGGCCATATTTGCTGGATAGGATTGTAGAGTTGCCCTATTGCTATGAGGGCTGACTTGTGATGAGACCACTGTGTGTTAATGTTTGAGAGTGAGGGCAGGAATTAGTTGCATGAGAGTAAAACTGGGTGAGTTTTTTTTTTTTTTTTTTTTTTTAATCTGTATTTTACTTATGTATCTGATGTATTTCTACTAGCCATATCAAATACCTGTTCGACAGGAATATCTCTGTCATGTCTGTGTGTGTGAGACTGGATCTGTGGCGCTGGCGTGACGTCGTGTCTGTTGTGGCACCGTTAGGAGCGGCCCTTCTTGCACAAACGGTGCCCTTATTTCCCCATCTCCCAGCTGAAAGCCGTATTCAACATTAATGGTAGCCATGTAGCAGGTTATGCTAGCGAAGTGTACTGCAAGTTCAGGAGGGGATAGTGGTTGAGCAGGGCAGGACTGTGCCAGCTGCACAGATACTGGGGTGGGAGGGTGGGGGGCCGGGAATGGGGGCTGAATACTTGCCTATTTAGGTACCTCCCCCCCAGCTCTTGCCTCCCAAACGCGCTCCCTTCCCACCTAGGTTTTTAACATCAGGGCCGCGATTGGCTGTTTGGTTAGTCAGAACACTGTGATTAGCCGTGGCAGCGGGGGGAGGGGGGGGGGGGGTGTGTGATTTGTCCCAACCCAACTGTGCTCCCTTGTTGGAGGCCAGGCGATTTCCCCCCCCCCCAAGCTTCCAAAACCGCAAATAAACAAACGGTCAGTGTGTGAGGCTGTGCAGCGCTCTGTGGAGCCCTAATGCAGAGTTGAGCGCTAAGCTAGCCTGCCAGCTCCTCTTCTGGGATAATCATTATAGCTGTTTGTCTGTTTTCCTCTCTCTCTCTTCACTCCACAGAGCCCTGGCTGCGTTGGAAGGGAACTTTAAAAGCCTTGTTCCCTGTCCTTTTAATTAGAAACTGTGGCACTCCCCTTCCCTCTTCCTGCTGCCAGCTCCGAGGCCATAGGGTTGTGGGAGGGGGGCTGGAGATGGGGGTGGGGTTGGGTTTGGGGGTGGTGGAGTGTCATGGCTCTGCAAGCCGCCTCTGGCAGTGTTTCACACATGACAGACAGCCCAGCTAGATGAAATGGGAGGGGCCGAGACAGTGCCCTCCCACACTTTACTGTACTGCTTTATTTCAGGCCTTTGTGAGCCTGGAGCATGTCTGGCTGGAATACAGTGAGAGTGTGTGTGTGGCTCATGGCAAAAGAATTTGGGTGGGGTTGTACATTTCCGTAGTGTGTGTATGTGTCTCCGTGCGTGTGTCAATGCGCCTGTGTGCGCGCGCTCTGTTGATTTCGTCTTCGAGGAGCGGGGGGCCTGTGTTATGGTATGAGTGTGTGTGTGTGTCTGCATTCCAGAGCTCTGACCGCAGGATTCCCTTGTTGGGGTGAAGACGGGCGGTGTGTATTGAGAGCGCGTTAAAAGCTTCCGTTCTTTTCCAGGGGGTTGTGAGGGGGGGGGGGTTACTGCAGTAGGACCTGGAGTCCAAGGCAGCCGAGCTCAGTTTTATCGTTATTTGTATCTTTTATGGATAAGGGTTTTGTGTCAGACCCCTGTTGGTGTATCAGCCTGTACTGCAGATCTCCTGCTGTTTAACTGATGTGCTGCCCTGTTAAATGGCAGCATACGACAACAGTTGGTGAGATCAGCGAGTTCCATTCAGAATAACTGAGATTTGACTTCAGAAGTGGAGATCCCGGCAGGACTCACAGCTGGGCTCCTGTATTTGAGCTGGAGTGCAGAGACTAACTCGCGCCGTAATGTATGCATGCGCACGGTGTTGCACATAACACGCATTCCTGTATATGCGCATAAAAACTCTGAAATGCGCTCAGTTTCACTAACAAGTGTAATGCACATGCAAATACACAGCGCGCTAGAACAGGACAAACAAACATGCTCATTTTTAAATTTGCATTATGTGTTTCTCTTTTCCCATCTCTCTCTCTCTCTCTCTCTCTCTCTCTCTCTCTCTCAAATTCAAATAAGCTTTATTGTACATCTGTACAGTCTTGCCTAAGCAAGTTCTTCTCCTGCGATGTGGAAAAACCTAGTACATATGTCACTTTTGGCAGAAACTGAGTTTGAACCTCATTTGCAGTAATAAAGAGTGGTGAGAATCTTAAAAACGCTAGCTATTAGTTTATTGAATAATTAAAACTTGATTTTGACAGTTATTTTTTGGTTGGGGAAAGTCCAGAATCGATAGGTTTTTGTTCAGTTGCTAGAATACTTGCCACTGATAAATTCACTAGGTTTTTCCAGATCACAGGTGGTGTGTGTGTATGAAACAACCATTGTAGCTGCAGTGTTAGGATGAAAAGGATTGCTAGACTGTTCCTTGATGGCATCCCACCTGCCACTCTGTCTCACCCCTTACCTGTGGTGTCCTTGCCCGGACCTCATTTACAGTCAAACTCGGCCATCATTGTGACCCCGGTCTGTAAAGTGTTGTGATGAATCTCGCGCGGTTTTGACACTATTGCGCTAACAAAATCTGTCCACAAACGGAGGTATTAACACCCGGCAAAGCAGTTGAAACCACGTCTGTGGTACTTCAGGTTCCAAAGGGCGTCTTCAGGACCACTAGGACAATCACTCGTACTCAGAGGGTGTTAACAAATACCAGCAGGCGCTGCTGTGCTGGCTAGTAATAATGCACTAGTTCCCATAGGATGCTTGTGTCTCTCTCTCTCTCTCTCTCTCTCTCGCTCTCCATGCTGCTATTAATTACCCCTGGTGCAGACAGGTGCAGTCTCTGCTGGTATCTGGCTGCCCTATTGCTGCCCCACTGTGTCCCCTTCAGTCTCGCCAGACTAACCTCCCCTCCCATTACCTTCACACCTCAGACAAAACCTTAGCAGTCTTGTTTTTCTCTGTGTACACAGTGTGTGTGTTGGAGGAGAGCTCGGCGTGTCCCTGGCGTGGGACACCGGCCCTCTGCAGGTCCGCAGGCCACTCGAGCCAGTGCAGCTAGAGCCGTAATGGCTGCTTTCTGTGTGGTGATTTAGGGCCTTGGCAGAATGGACCGGCCTGTTGCGGTTTGGCGGTCCCACAGGCCGGTGGAGCCAGAGCCCTAATGGCCGCTCTGTGAGCGATGGTGAAAGGCCCCATCAAGCACCTATAGAATGGCGCCATCGGTCACTTTGGTCAGTACAGTCCCAGCCATAATGGCCGTTTCTGAGGGCTGATGAAAGATGGCAGGTGTCTACAGAATGGGCTATTCCTTTGTGGGCCTGTGGTCACTCAGGCCTGTGCAGTTAGAGCCGGAATGGCAGCTCTCTGGCATTGGTCAAGGGCACCAGCAGCTCAGAGGATGGAAAATCTTTCATTTTCAAGTGTCTACATGCAGTTGAATGTTCGATAATGACCTTTCTTCCTGTTCTAACTGAGGCTGGACCTGCCTTTTTTCTGATGAGCTGATATTAGACCGCACAAGACTGACTGCTGCAGCTGAATGGAGCTGCTACTTACCAACAATTACTTCCCGGCTTTGTGAATGAGCTGAATGCATTGATTAGGATATTTACTCTCGCGGATTTCCTGTGCTATGAGACGTTACTTTCCATAGACATTTTATTGATTGATGTTTTATCATCTCTGTTTTGTTTGTGGGTATATGTGTGTGTGTTTGGGTGTCTGTGCACACCTTCATGTCTGTATTTGTGTGTGACTGACTGACATAGTATCGTGGCTCAGCAGGATAGCCCTGTAATGGTTTTGTTGGTGGCGATAAAAGCGCTTGTGTGTTTAAGCTTTGAAGGAACAGTCTTGCAATGAAAGGGAAATGGCAACTGTCCCGGCGGTTCCTCCCCCTTTTGTTAATGGAAAACCCCTCTCAGTGCTGCATAGCTCCCTCTAGTGGGCTCTCGGGGTACCTCCGCTTGCTGAGTCCTCATGCTGCGTAGAGGTCGAATACATGCCTGTCACTATAACGTAGGCTACTCAAATGATTCCTTCCCAAGCAATTATGAAGTCTCTAATGTTCTCTGTTGTGCTTGATAAGCCTTTACAGGTGATGGTTGTTAACTGTACCTGAATGCATCTGTTTTCAGTGCTAGGCTGCAGTTGTGATTTGCTGGTCTGACCCCCTGTTCTCCCCCATTTTCTCTCTCTCTCTCTCTCTCTCTCTCTCTCTCTGCAGGCCTGGTGGATGCACTTAGATGTGTGCAATGAGTGCTGTGGCTGGAATGCCTCAGTGTTTTGGACCCTCCTGCTCTGGACTCAGTAGGACAAGAGATTCTCAGAAGAGAACGTCATGAGCATAGCCGTCCCAGTAGGGGTGGACACCGCGAACACCTCGTATCTGGACATGGCTGCAGGCTCGGAGTGAGTTTTCTCTCATATGTCCTGTCCTTGTCCCAAGTATGGTGTATCATCAGTAGCTAGGCAGTGACGATATGCAGTGGGCTCTTCCCTGATTGTTTTTTGTGTTTACCCTTCCATCTCACTGTGGAAAGCTGGGAAGTATTCAAATTAGTTGACTGGAGTTGTATCCCCGGACGACGAGTCGGGGACACCAGGCTGCCCTACAAAGGCTAAGTGCAGCAACCATGCATTAATTTCAACCTTGCATTTGATTTGCTCTCTCACCAAATGAATAGTTACCTCATCTGTGATAGATTACGGTTAACCGATTTACCAAGGTATAATTTCTGTCTCAATAAATCCTGACCTTAGGCCCAAAACTGTGTAACTCACATTTTACCCAATATGCAGTTGCTGCACTAAGGCTTTGTAGGGCAGTATGTATCAGCGATCATCACGCCCTGTCCACTGCTGTGTCCTTACAGATTTGCTTTTGAGTGCTCTACAAGCCACAGATCTCAACAGTTTTGTTTCATATTTGGACTGGGCCTTGAGTGTAGCAAAGAAATGAAGCCTACTGACTGTGGGAGCAATGGCTGTTGGGGGCAGGTGCAGGGATGCCTGGTGACCCGCAGGTGACCGACTTTCTAGTTCAGTGGTTCCCAATCCAGTCCTCAAGGACCCCCTGTCCTGCAGGTTTTTGTTGCAGCTTTACTTTTGCACACCCTATCCATTTAAGGCCCAGTGCACCTTCATGCACATCCTGTTCAGGCAGATCTTTTTCAACCAATCAGCATGAAGCCCTTAAATGGATCAGGGATGAAGGAGCAGAAACTTGCAGGGCAGGGGGTCCTGAGGACTGGGCTGGGAACCACAGTTATAGTTCTGTTCCACTAGTAAAGTAATATTTGTACAATTTCTAATAATAATAATAATAATGCATCAGTTTTATATAGCGCTTTTCTGGGCACTCATAGATGCTTCACAATGGACACATTACTCATTCACTCACACATGCCCTCTGATGGTGGTAAACTACATTTTTGTAGCCACAGCTGCCCTGGGGCAGGCTGACGGAAGCGTGCCAGTACGCGCCTACAGCCCCTCCGACCACCACCAAACATTCACACACAGCCACACATCCCATAATTCGAACCCACGACCTTCTTGCTGTGAGGCAGTAGTGCTAACCACTGTGCCACCGTGCCGCCAATTTCTGAATATCATGTGAGACCGTGGACTCGCCTGTCGTGGGTGGCCGCATATTGATTTGTGTAGTGGTTTGCATCCCCTTTTCAGCGGCCCGATGGTGGATGGCGCCTGCTGTAGTGAGAATCTGTGAACATGACAGTGAGGTCCTCTCAGCTGGATAGTAGGTTGCAGTCGTGTTGCGTACTACATTTTAAAAACGGCTGTGTGACGTGAGAACGAGGCTCTGGCAGATGATCTCTCACTGCAGCTGCACCTGTTTCTCCGTCTCGCTCTTCCTTTGCTCTTTTGCTCCTCTTCCTCATCCTGTTTTTCTGTCTCTCGCTCACTCGCTGTCTCACGCCACAAACTAATGTCAGTTTCAGCTGCGCATCCTTTATTATCCCCCGCCAACACAAAGTGGGAGGGGGATATAGGTTTGGCCTCCGCCCGTCCGTCCTTCCGTCCGAGATAAAGGGGACAGCTTTACTCAGAAACCACTACAGATACAGTAATCAAATTTGGTGTGTTGCTTCAGACCGTAAAGGCCTCGATCGAGTTTGAAAATAAGAAGCACATGATTGGCGGGGGATGTTGTAGACCATGTCGACTTGTTAGAAATGTATCCAAAGGGGCTCATATTACATTTTTTTTCTTGCACGGGCAAGATTTTCTATTACCACTTGCTGATGCCTCTCTCCACCTCATTTTGATTCCGTCTTCTCTCCTACTGGTTTTTTTTCTCTCTGTCATTCTTTCTGTTCCGCGAAAAAGGTACTCGTTCGCCGCAGGCGGAAAGGATTTAATTTCGGAGCTCGTCTGTCCTGTATCTTTGTGTTCACCTGACTTGCTCAGTGGGGTATAATGTGCCTGGGGTGTGTGCTGCCCTGACCCTGGGCTGTGCAGGAGTTAACTGTGTGGGGCTGCTCTGTGTGGGGTGAGCGTCATTATACTGCGGCTTTCCCTCCTGCGCCCCGTCTCCATGGCAACTCCTCAGTGAGTGACAGCTGCGGTCCTCACAGAGACCTTCCAAACTGCAAAATCCACTTCCACTCTGCCCCCACCACCGAAGCCTGAGGTGGCCCCGTCGCCGTGTGGAGTGAGTGACAGCTGGCTTCTCTCCTGGCTTACACCACTAATTCACCCAAATAACCCCGCCCCCTCAGCGGCCCTGGCCAATCCTATGACACTGCAATTCCACCCTTAGACCTTAGGTCTGCAGTAAATGAGTAAGTCACGAGTAAATAAGAAATGGAGTGGATAAAATGCTCAGCAATGGGCTTTATGGAATCAGCCCGACTGAGAAGAACGAGGCTCTCCCATTCCGCTGCCGATGGTACCTGGAGGTCAACATCAGCAAGGATTCGTATTGGACGCTGTAGACCGACCAGTGTGCTCCTGTTACTAGGCAGAGACTCGACCATGTCAGCCATGCAAGAACCAGTTAATCATGAAATGCGTTTTACTGGGCTGCCCCGCTGGTGACATTGAAACGTTATACAGGAAGTACTCAAAGAAATTTTTACCGCTGATCAATTTTGCTTGAAGAAAATTTTGGGGCTTCTGTCAGGAAAAATTTGAACATCCTTTATGATTTTAAGTATGTGGTCAAAAAACACATTTTAGCAGTATTTTTATGGGTCTCCTCCACTATCCTGCATTTTGGAAATTTGCACCCAGTTTGCGTTGATGGTATTTTCGTTGCTTCTCAGTTCAGTCCAGTTCTTTCCAGCAGCACCGTGTTGCTGTGCTCCAGCTGTTGGTTAAGCAGGCTAGTGTTCATGGCGTCCAATCGTCGCAGCAGGAGCCAACTTAAAAAGTACCTGAATGAGGTAACCATTAACATTTTAAACGCTGGCAGAGGGCACGTGGATTGTCATGACATGGCCGAGAGGCTCTTGACGTTCCCCATAGTCCTGGTTGCTCTTGAAAGACCCTGGTGTCCTGTGATAGGGGCAATACAGCAGGTGACCATTTCAACCCAGGAAACGGTGGAAGATTAACCCAAAGCAACAGAATCTGGCGCTCGCTGGGCTAATTTCACTTCAGAGTAATGGACTGGGAGAAAACTGTGCCGACCTCTAACCTGCATCCCTGAAATATATTCTCCCGTTACCTTTGTTACCTTTGAACATTGTAAAAACCTGATCTGAAATCTTCCTAGATCTGCATGCAAGTGTTTTAATTGATTTGTTTTTCTGTTTTGCTTTTTTTTTTGTCTATACATCAGTCAATTCGTAACCTTTGCATCATTGTTAATGAAGGTAACCCTCAATTATACTTTCTTTGTTTGAATAAGGGATAAGCGAAACAGTCTTGGTTCAAACAGTGGTAACCAACCCTGTTCCTGGAGATCTGGCATCCTGTTGGTTTTAAATCCAGTCCTAATTTGGTGCACCAGATTTTTACTAATGAGCTGCTCAATCAGAGCTGTGCCTGTTCAATGAGGTTTTTTTTTTTTTTTTTTTAAGGGTTGCGGTGAAAACCTACTGGATTATGTATCTCTAGAAACGGAGACTATTGGTCACCACCGTCCCTCAGAAATGCTCGTGAAGTTGGGTACAAATCGGTGCAGTCTGTTAGACCTCCAACCTTTGTTCAAGTTTGTGTATAATTTTATTGTCACTTTTCTTTCTGCTGATGTTAAAACAACAATACACTGGAGTTCTCGTTAGCTTCTAACGCGGGAAACCAATAAAGAACAGCAACAAACACACGAGGAATGAAATCTAATGCAAATAAATGCACATGAGAAATAAACGGGTGGAATGATCGGCCACAAAAGCCGGTCGAGCTGCATGACAGTGTGAAATGCCCGAGTGCAGTAGTACTGCTCAATGGCAGTATAAAATTGAGAGTGCTAAAATGGTAGTGGGATGGTGCAGTTAAATAGGAACAGTTAAGTGTGTGTGTGTGCGCGTGTGTGTGCGCGTGTGTGTGCGCGTGTGTGTGCGCGTGTGTGTGCGCGTGTGTGTGTGTGCGTCTGCGTGTGCGTATGTGTGTGTGTGTGTGTTCGGGAAACGGCCCGGGATTAGCGTGTCCTTGCTGGCGTAAAGGTGAACCTCGTTAGTGCCACCGGTAGCTGTGCCGTTTCCCCCCACCCACCCAGTGCTCTGCGCTGTGTCGCGGGGACGCTGGATGCATGTGCAGCAGCTGCAGCCGAGCTCTCCGGCGCTGCCAGGGGCCGCGGGGATCTTAGGGCGCTATGGAGACGCTCGCTGTGCTGCTCGCGCGCTCCTCTGATTTTTTTCATGTTTTTTTTTTTTCTTCTTTCTTCTTCTGCCTCTGCGCATTGATGAGCAGAAGGGACTGTGTGTGTGAGTGTGTCTCTGTGTGCTTGTGCGCACGCTCTGTGTGCTCCGTTTGAGTGTGTGCGTGTGCTGATGGCGACTGAGGGTTGCCATGGAAGCGAGTGGGAGTACTCTGGAGTCCAGGCGTTGCCTCTGGTTCTGCTGCCTCTCTCTCTCTCTCTCTCTCTCTCTCTCTCCTGCTCTCCCCCTCCCTCTCTCTCTCCTGCTCTCTCAGTCTTCCTCTTGCGGCTCCCTACCTCTCTTGCTCTATCACCGTTTCCTGGGCGCTCTCTCTCTCTCTCTCTCTCTCTCTCCCACTGTCCCTCTCCTCTCCATCTCTCTCATGCTCTCTTTTTCTTTCGCTCTTCCTTCCTCTGCTTTCTCTCTCTTTTACCAGCTCTTTTGCTTCTCTCCTCTCCATCTTTCAGTCCTCCGTCGCTTCCATAACAGGTGTGTGTGTGCGCGTGCGTGCGGCGCGTGTTACGGTAGAGTAGTAGACGCCTGTGGAGGTGTGTATCAGGGCTATGTTTAGCTCCTCTCTCTCAGCAGTGAGTTAGCGCTTCTATTCCTGACTGGAGGGCATTAGCAGGCACCTTCAGTGGGTCTCGTGTCCGAGCCCCCTCTCCCGTAGACCCTAACGGAGCTGTCTGTCCATGCGTCCCGACCACTGCCTTTGGCTTTTTCAGTCATATTTCTGTTATCCATTGGAAAGCCTAGTCTTCGTGTTTCAGCTACTGCCTTTCATTCTGCTGCCTCTCTCCTCATCCCTGTGCCTCTCTGCCCCGTCTCTCACACCATCTCCTTTTTCTTTTGCATACTCTCTTGTTCACACAGTCTATCTATCTATCTCGCTATCATCTGTCTATCTCTCTTGCCCTCTTTCTATCTCCATTTCTCTCTCTTTGTCCCCCCCTCGTCTCTCTCTCTCTCTCTCTCTCTTTCTCTCTCTCTGACTGAATGATGCAATCCCTTCTCGCGCAGCCGCACTGATTTCTAAGCACAGCCTGCTCGTGTGGGTCTATCTGTCCGCAGTCTGAATGTCTTTACATGCTCTCTACATGAATCCTGTTCACTCATTACCACGCAAGTAGACAAACCTAACTTATGTTAATGGCTAGATTGATCGTCAAAGTTAAACAAATTGCAGTTATGTGATAATTAAGGGCAGGTAGTGATGCATTCGAGGTCTCAATTGAATGCTTCCTGATCTGCTGGAGGAGCATCAGTTATGACTCAAATCTAGCATTTAACAAGGTTTTTTTTTTTTTCTTTTTTTTTTTCCCCTGAATCATTTCTTGAGAACATCTGAATGATTGTGTGAAGTATCTGTATACGTACATCTTATCTGTGTGTGTGTGTGTGTCCATGTGCATATGGATGTGATTGTGTGTGTCCATTCACATGTACAAACCCTTTTCCAAAAATGTTCAAACACTGTAAAACATTAATAAAAACCGAATACAATTATTTTCAAATCATTTGAATTTCATAATATATTTGAAAATACTACAGCCACAATGTATCAGATGTAGAAACTGAGCTATTTTATTGTTTATTGGAAAATATGCCCTCATTTTGAATTTGATGCCAGCAACACATTTCAAAATTTGGCACAGGGGCATGTTTATCTCTGTGTCGCATCACGTCTTCCTCAGTCAACACTGTAAACGTTTTGGAACTTAGGAGATCAGCTGCTGTAGTTTTGAAAGCAAAATATTTTCCCATTCTTGTTTTATGTAGGATTTCAGCTGCTCAATATTTTTCATTTTATAATGCGCCAAATATTGTCAGTGAGTGACAGGTCTGAACTGCACTGCAGGCAGACCACTCTACCACCCGGACTCTTACAACAGAGCCATGTGATGTAATATGTTAGTACGGTAGTTGGCATGGTGTTGCTGAAATAAGCGAGGCCTTTCCTTAAGAAAGACATTTGGATGGCAGTAAGTGCTGCACCAAAACCTGTATTTATTGTTCGCCATTAATGATGTCTTCACAGATGATCAAGTTATCCATGCCATGTGTACTAGTGCACCCCAATACTATCATAGATGCTGGCTTATGAATTGTTTGGCGATAACAAGCAGGATTGTCCCTCTCCTCTTTATTCTAGAGGACGTGGCATCCATGATTTCCAAAAAGAATTACACATTTGGCTCATTCTTAAATTTGGAATGCCAGTTTACAAATATCTGCAGTATCCCTTTGCTAGAGAGTTAACTTTAAGATTTATAAGCTCCTGAATACGGAAAAAGTGAATAATTATAAAAAACTTGCGCGTAAATAAAAATTGATTTTAATATGAAGCCATGGGCGTTAGATAAAATAATTTGGTGAGTAGATATACCTTATATGAGGCAATCAGAAAAAAATATTATGATCCTAAACCCCTAGCCACATGGTCAAACCAGGGGACAAATTGGCCCATTTTCGAGCCCTCCGAGGCAAGGGCTTATGTTAAAACTTTTATAATTCATCACCTAACAGTGTTATCCTGGCAGAAATGTACATGTGAATTGTGAATCGCTGTGTTATGAGGGAAAAATTCTAAGTTGTTCCATATTTTCAGGAGGGCTCCTATCGTTTCACCTTATTTTAGCTCATTTTGGCCAAAAAGCCATATTTAGCTTCCTATAGAGTGAGAAATATGTATCCCAGAGGCTGATGCCATAATTGAAAAACTTGGATGCCAATTAGTAAATATTTGCTATATTAGCTTTCTAAAAGAGTCCGTTATAAAATTATTAGCCCCTGAAGTTGGAAGAAAATGCGTTTTTCACGTGGCATTTTTAGGGCCAAATTTCAAAGGCCTATATTTTTTAAACTATGAGGAATTGAAAGCTTCTCTTTTGCATGGTGGGTAGAGTTATATAGATATACATAAAAGAATTTTTCCAGCAAAATCTGAGGAGGTTACCTGGGGAGGTTTTTGAAATTTAGGTGAGTTGGCAAGGAATGGCCCATTTTGTTCAGCCAAACCACAGGGCAATTTCCCATTTTGCTTCAGTACATTATAAATGAGCTTGGGCCCAGAGAAGACTGCAGTGTTTCTGGATCTTGTTTATATATGGTATAATCTCCACATGGCAGAGTTTAAATTGTATTTCTGGATGCAGTAACAATCTGCATTTGCTGACAATGGTTTACAGAAGTGTTCCTGAGTCCATGCCGTGATTTCCACTCCTGAATCCTGTCCATTTTCAATGGACTGCCGCCGGAGGACCTGAAAATCACAGCCATTCAAAATTGCAGTTGGTCTTGTCCCATGCATTCAGAGATTTTTTTGGGTTCTCGCAATCTTTTATTGATAGTATGTACCATAGAGGATAAAATCTCCAAATTCTTTGCAATATTTGGTTGAAAATGTGTGCAAGACTAGGAAAAGGGGTCACTTGGGATTTTTTTCCATTCTGAGATTAATGTGGTCAAAGTTCAACCTGTTCTATTGAACGGAGAATGCATGAATTTCAAATTACTGTACTGTCAATTTACAACACTGCTGTGAAAAACATGGATCATTCTTTGATTTCGTTGGAAAATCCCAATTTTCATAAAATGACGCAAGTGACCCCTTGTCCTCCACACACACATTTCTTAAATCATTGAACTACTTCCTCATGCAGTCTCTCCTTGAATGGTTATGCCGTCACTATACGAAAGACTTTTTTTTTTAATGAAAGACTTTTTATACTCAGTCTTGTTACTGACCTGTTGCAAAATAATGTAATTAGCTGTGAGAGTTTCTGCCAGTTGGTTTTTTTTTTTTTTTTTTTTTTTAGCTTTGTGTCTGTTCCAGGCTTTTATCGTCCTGTCTCAACTTTTTTTGAAATATTTTGCTGTCATGTGATTCAAAAAGAGCAGATAATCTTCAAAAATCAATAAAATTTCCGTTTCAACATTTTTATATTATTTTCAAGTGAATATAGAGTTCAAATGATTTGAAAATCGTTGCATTTGCTTTTATTTACATTTTATTACGGCGCTTTTGCTTTTTTGGAAATGGGGGTTGTACGTATCGGTGTGCGTATGCTTGACTGTATCCATGTCAGCGTGTTTTTTAGTGTGTGTAGGTTTGTGTGTTTTAGCACGTCTGCCTGCATTTCCCCGCTCCGCCCTGCTGCCGCTCGCTTACTTTCACTTCGTCACTGAGCAGCCGCGCGGCAGCGTGCAGGACGGGAGTTGGCGACCGCGACAGAGAGAAAACGAGGGAAAGCAGAGGGCGATCAAGTCCTGGCAGGCACTGCGCTCCGCGGTGCTGACAAGGAAAGGGGGAAGGCAGGGAAGAGAGGGATGAGAGGAAGGGGGTGATGAAAGTGTCCTGTTGTCCTTCACTGGTGAGCTCTCCTGTCGTTCTTTCCTCCTCGTGCTGGACGACTGCTCCGATTCTTCTCTCCACTTCCTCGTTCAGTGCGTTCCTGTTTTTTTCCTCTGTCACACCTCCTCCCTCATTCACTCTGCCTTACACCAGTAGCTATGAAATCCAGAGGAACCGAGCGCGAGGATGTGCTGTGCGTGTTTTCACGTCTAAAATGCATTATAACCTCTTGAGCGACCTCCATTCCTTACAGTAGCTGGTAGTTGTCTCTGCCTACGTTGCTGCCATACCTCCATGGAGTGGCTCCCTAACTGTCCAGGGATGGAAATTGTTTTCAGCAGTTGTCAAATTTCTGATTAATGGAGCAATTTTTGGGGTAAATACTGCTCTGTGTCTGGCTGAGTTGGGCAATTTCAGTGGCTGGACACTGCTTAGTCTGCTCTTTTTCAAGGTATTGGCCGCACTGTGTTTGCTTTTTCAAGGTACTTCCATGGCGGACTTATCAATTCTGTATCTCTCTCACACTTTTTTTCATCTCCCTCTCCCTGTGGGGGAGAAAAATGTAATGAGAAACAGGAGAACCTGCGAATTGCTATTTAACTTATGTGTAGATAAGGGGTGCAAACTGGTCCTAAGCTTTGCAGGTTTTTTTTTTTTGCTACTAATTTAATGAGGCAATTTTTAAAAGTCTGATATTATCAATTGAAATATTAGCAGCCTCTCTTATCAACTAATTTTTACAGTGAGGGGTACAGATTAACAGGGCGTAGAATTGGATATATGGATTTGAAACTCCTAAAATATTCCTGCCAGCACCATAAACCAAATGTATTCTTTGCACATCTTTCTGACTGGCCTAAGTGATTTAATAATTGTACCCAAATCCAGGCTGGTTTACCATCACCATTTTACATTTACACCCTGCTTTCACATTTTGTCAGCCTCTGCTTGTGTGCTTGGCAGTGAAGTAAAAACAGTCTGTGGAATAGTGACGCTGCCACACTCAGCACTGCTGAAAATACACCGGAATCTGTGGTGTTTCAAGCTCCAGCTACAAGAGAGCATGTTCTTCCAGGGCTCCAGACTGACTTTTTGTCTCCCGTCACCTCTGGCGAAAGGAGACATAGGAATGCACCCTGTCCGTGTGTGCGTGTCAGTCTGTCTGAAAAGTGGCGTTAGCACGATAACTCAAAAAGAATATGGAATACAGACCTTATGTTCTGCATATAAGATTAGATTCTGTACCAGTTTCCTATGTAATGAGTGACTACCTTTTATTTGACCTTGCAATTAGCAGGTCAATATTGGCACTTCACTTATTTTTTTTTTTTTCCTTTTTTCCCCTCTTCCCTACCCCAGACTCTAATTACAAGCTCAAAATTGTTCACTGTGGTGTTTTGCGGCATTCTATTTACCTTGATGGTCAAATTTTATGAATCCAGTTCCTTGCCTTGTCCTTGTCCGTACGTCTCTCCGAAAAGTGACGTTAACACGATAACTGAAGAAGAAAATGGATTACAGACCCCATGTTTTGCATATTAGAAGATCGGAGAATGAACCAGTTTCCCAATTAATATCAGTGAACTTGACCTTATTATTCGACCTTACAATTAGCAGGTCAAATATTGGTACTTCACCCTTTTTTTTTTTTTTTTTTTTTTCTTCTCCAAGCTTGATTTACAAGCTCAACACTGTGGTGTTTTGCAGCATTCTCTTTAACTGATCATCAAATTTTATGGATCCAGTTCCTTACCATCTTTTATAAAATATCCACTTTCAAGTTGAACAGAACTGACCTCCTTTAAGGTCGCAGGGTACATATTTATTTTGGCGAAAGGAGACCATGGGCTTCGCGGCCAGCTTGTTTTTGCTAGGAGCACTGTAGCCCCTTTCTAAAAATTTTAGGCGCACTATTAGAAAATTGAGGGGCACACTTTCAATTGGCCTGCAATACAGTTAGTCACATTTTCACCCATTTTAACTGTATTACTGATAAATGATTTGTTTATAAATGGACAACTTACAGAAATTACAAAGTGCCGTTTGTTCAGAATGTCTCAAATTCAACAAATTTTCTTTCATAATGTACACAAAGTATGAAAACAAAGTATGTGGTCAGTGCCCTTCCAAACCTACCGACTGTTATTACAGTAGAAAAACCTGAACAAAACTAAAGGAGTGCATTACCCCCGCAGTTGTCTGATCACAGCTAATCACTCACTCCTGGACCCTCCCCCTCTCACACACATCGGCCCACGGGGACGATTGGGGTTTTCTTGACTTGCAAAGTCACATGGTCACAATAGACCTGGGATGGGTACAAAAAGAATGCAGAAGGGCACCCATCAGCTTATTCAGTATTGTTTTTCTTTTCAGAGAAGCCTTGGTGATAACGCAGTCAGATCGGGACACACTTTTCAGATTATATTGCCATCTTGCTAGCTAGCTGTCGTTAGTTATGGAAAATCTTTGTAAATTATCGTCATATTTAAGCAATGTAATTTGGTTTATGTCCCAACTTCACTCACCAACTGTAGCAGCCATTGCATTTGAGCGAGCTAGCTAATGTCCCAAAAATCCGAGAGTACAGTTGTGACGTACAAAATGAAGATACCACTGTGATCTCTCAACACAAAGCACAAGAGCAAGAGAGTGTAAGTGGGATAGACATGGCAATGTTAAGGAGAGTGTAATGTGGAAAGGAGCCACTAGATGGCACTATTGACCCTTTTTTTTTGTTAATCTCATTCTGGAGCTAGGTTTGGGCATGTCCTGGGCATGTCTGAGAGGGGAAGGTCCCAGAGGAAAAAAAAAGTCTAAAAGGTGGGAGGGGGCTGCAAAAGGGTATATAAGGAGAGAAGTTGAGAGAGTAAAGTGGTAGGAGAAATTGCAAGGAGAAGGATACATTTGCCCAGACGGGACTGTAAATATTTTTTTTTCTTGTATCAGGTCAGTAGTATAAATTGTAGGTTAGTGTTGATCTTTGTTTAAATCTGTGAGTTTTTAAATTTTGTCTGTCACCCCTTGCTGTCGTAAATATCGTAACAAATTGGGGCCATAACAAGAATTTCTCCTCGCATGCGGAATTCAACATTGCAAGAGGTTTTGTTAATAGCCAACATGGCTTATCTCCATGATGATCATCAGGCCATGACGTCACACTAATCATCCCGATACTGGCCAACTTGCTTTCTTCTTAATTTTTTTTTCTTTTTTTCTCCCCATGTTGAAGAACTGTCTGCAAATTTGCATTACGCACACGTGCAGTAGTAAAAAAAAGTTAAAAAAAAAAATACTCAGTCTCAAAAAATGGTTGCAAAATGGGTCCATTTGGTCGCAGTCTGGAGCAGTCTTGTCTTCTGGGCAAAATGGCGCTGCCCTGTTCCATTCCTGATGCTCCACTGTCCTGTAGCTTTTAAATACAGCTTTAATTTGGCACATTTAATTCTGCTATAATTAATAACTGAACTGGTGGCAGTCCTGTCCAAGAAGTTTGGGCATATGTAAAGCTATTCCATCGGGCGAAGATGCATCCTAAAATCATGCATCGAATGACCGCTGAACTTTGAACAAAAATAGGTCTGGACATAGCATATGGCTGGACCATGAGGGATTTATTTCAGGGCTGTATGCTTCTCGCAGTGGAAGCCCCCTGGTGTAATCTCTCGATGACCAGTGGTGCTAACCTCATCACTCATTTAGAGACTTGTGCATGCATAGGGCAAGCCCCCACTTTACTGCAGTCCAGGCAATAAAAGTGCTGTAACAGCCTGGAAACTGTGAAGAACAAATCACCATTTCCTGTGGATACCCTTTCCTAAAAATTAGAAGCACTACACTGCTGTTTTATAGTTTCATAGGATAATTGTTGGGCTGTTCTAAGCTTATCGGAGAGATTGTATCCGCTCCTCTGAAGACTCACAATCTCACTTCTATCAGTCTCCAGGTAATCCCAGACAGCCCAGATGAGACTTGGGCTCTGTGTGGGCTATATAATTTGTATGAATGGTATTTAATGAGAGGGAGGCATTTTTTGTGAGATTATTATTACCCTGCCTGAAGGGGTAAACTGCTTTGCGTCTGTCAACAGTTTAGCTCAAAATCTGTTTGCTCGAATTAAACGAAATTTTCAGGATAGGTGTGAAATGTTCTAAGGATCAGGAGCGACCTAATTGATGTTTAAGGTCATTGAAAGAAACCTTCAATTTTTTCCTGATAACTTTCTTAAAAATGCTCTGATTTCTGAATGGTTTCAGAATGTGCATTTTTAAAATTTTGCTACGAACAATATTCTACATTCCTTGCATAATTATACTTGTTTGCAGTAGGGGTTGGATTTTGGCGGGGGCGGGGGGAGAACCCAGGTTATTCAACACCTAAAGCAGGAAAATCTCTCCTTCCAGCTGGGTATGTTATGCCTGACAGGACTTGTTTATATTAAACTTCGGTTGCTTTTTATCTACAACAGCTCTTATGTGGGATGCAAAAAATAAGCATCTAAGACCAAATTTGAATTTAAAAAAATGTAAAGTGCATTAAAAATAGAGTACTGTATGTCGCCATTGAAAGTGGTTTGCTTCCTTAGGGCTGTAGTCACATCCTGAGGTTGATCTGCAGGAACAGCACTGAGTGCTCATGAGCCAGAATATAGCAGTACTGGCCCTAGAAGGATCTGTAATGCGGAAGGGGCTCAATGGACTGTGGCTCGGTCTCGCTGGCTCACTTGGTTAAATGCTGTAGTGTACCAGCACTCACTTGTGCTCCTATTCTGTGAATGGTGTGAACAGTGGGTCTGAACTCAAACCAGCAAATATCCTACATTTCACCAGGGTGTAGAAAAGTCTCCCTGCCCCTGATCTGAGATCAGCGTGTTGCGCTCGGGAGGGAGCAAGGCAGTGTTTTTGATTGAGCGCCTGAAAATATGGCCGTGAAATGGTTGGTCATTCGAGCCTCGGTTTCTGATTAGTTGATTTCTGCTGTCCGCACTGACCTTGAGCCAGCTGTTTGGCCTGAGCGAACGAGTCATTTGGCACACACGTACAGGTGACCAGTACTGCGTTTATGTCAAGCTCTGTTAGCATGCTGTTCTGTTGGACTGAATGTCATCCCCACATCACCAGGGTCTGTCGGTCGTGCTCTCTCTCTCTCTCTCTCTCTCTCTCTCTCTCTCTCTCTCTACACTGTTTGGTTGCGGTGTGAGGCAACGAGTGCTTGAATATTACTGGCTGCTCTGTGTGTCCGTCATCCTCCTCTTTTGCCCGTTCTCCCCCCTCCTCTCTCCTCCGCCCTACCCCTTTCTCTCTGTACATCTGCTTATCTTCATGTCTGTCTCTCTGTCTTCTTTGTACTAGAATTTCCTGCTAGTCAGGAAGTTTGGGTGTTTTGTGCTCGCATGTTGTGGGACACAGGCCAGCCGTTTTGTCCGAACGCAGTTGGCTTTCCTCTCTGTCAGTTAAACAGTGGTGCAATTGTGTTGGTTTTAGCAGTTGACAGCAATGCTCTGGTGTCACTCCAGTGCAGTTTCTGTTTTGTGCGGTTGATCACAGGGGATTTCTTCTGGTGTGAAGTTGTTAGCGTCCCAACTGTCTGTGTGTGTGTGCGTGTGTGCTTGTGTGCGTGTGTGATGTAGCTTAGAGTGTGTGTATGTGATCCACAGCTCTGTGTGGAATACTCCAGCAGAGAGAGGGAGTGTGTGACTTGGTCGGGCAGATAGAAAGCTCTAGTTTAAACGGCCTCTATTGGGAGGAGATTATGGCACCTCTGTTATTGTACTGCCTGTCAACTACTGCCTGCCTGTCTGGGTGAGTGACGGGGCACAGGCACACGTTGGACAGGGTGTGTGTGTGTGTGTGTGTGTGTGTGTGTGTGTGTGTGTGTGTGTGTGGATATGCACTTGCATATGTATGTGTGTGCGCTCGCTGCGGTGTGTGTGTGTGTGTGTGTGTGTGTGTGTGTGTGTGTGTGTGTGTGTGTGTGCGCGCTGCAGTGGGTTTGTGGACTTGGCAGTGTGTTAATGAATGTGTGTGATGGTGTACAGGAGTGGCTCTCCCTGTTGCTGTTCCCGGTCAGCTCCGTTCTGTCAGGCTCGCCATAGCCTTTAACAAGTAAGCTGAATGGCCGTCAGAGGAGAGCAGTTAAAATGGCACCTATGACTCACGGAAAGCATTCAAAGAGCTCCTCCCCGGCCCCATTCACATTGCAGGAAATGCCACAGTTTGGCTCTACCGATGTCTCCTGTGGCCAGGCCCTCTAGTGGAGCTTATTGGTACTACCGCAGATCAGCTTTGCTGCCACCTATCTTTCGAACGCTGTAGTGCAGAGTGATCTGATGTGGTGAAATTTGCCATATTTGAATCTCTCGTGCAGCGCTGTCTTTGATATTGGGTGTGTTGGTAAAAACTAATTTTGCAAACGTGATTACCTTAAGAAATAACAGTAAAAGGTGAGCACATCAGACCTGTTTCAGTTGCAGGAAAATATGGGGTTTAATCAACAGGAAGATAATCATGGCTGTGGACCTGAATGGCGCAAACATTGCTCATTAATACTAAAGCAGCTTCAGACGAGTGATTGAATGCCCATATTTTTCCCTTTTGTTTGAAGTCGATTGCTTGCATTTCTCATTTGTTAGGTTTACATTGCGCATAGGTGGAACGTTCTGCTCCATCTCTGACCCTCGATTGATGATGCCTTATTTTCCTCCACTGCTGTGGTCACGAGGGCTCTATAGGCCTCCCGTGTTTCCCTCTGCATCTCTGTGTACCCTGCCTGTGTCTCCCGAGTCTCCCTGCTCATCTCTGACTCCTCTCCCTCTCTGTGTTTAGCAGACCTGAATCGGTAGAGGCCAGCCCTGTGGTTGTGGAGAAGTCCAGCTACCCACACCCGATCTACAGCAGTAGCTCCCACCACTCGCACAGCTACATTGGGCTGCCCTATGCCGTGAGTACTATGCTCTTTCCAGCACTTCAGTGTATGCAAATGCAGTTCATTAAATTCCTTAGCTTCTCCAGGCTCTGATTGCTCATGTTAAGGTAAAAGCAATGACCTTGAGACGCCTGAGTAGAACACAGGACTAGACAGGTCCACAAGACAGTGACTGGTGCATCTGAGGATTTAGCTGCTAATTTCACTTTATAATAAGCCTGTTTTAACTGTATTGAGGAAAAAAATGGGACCTTTATATGCTTGGTGGTTTGTGGACAGAATGCATTATAGTTGGTTAGTAGGTTCCCTGTTTTAGCTGTATTGAGAAAAGCTTAGGACCTCCATGCCCCGGGCGGTTAACTGACTGAAAATGGCGAGAATTTGGTTTGTTCCGATGTTAAATTCCCGCCCTCGTTCTGAGCCAGTGACCTTGAGGACTCCACCCAAAGTCGTCCTCACTGTTGCACGTTCCTGCCCCCTCCGCAGGACCATAACTATGGCGCCCGGCCGCCGCCGACCCCGCCTGCCTCGCCCCCGCCCTCGGTGCTGATCCGGCCCGGGGAGGGGCTGTTCGGGCCGGGCGCTCAGGACGAGGCATCCAGGGGCACCACACTCAGCACTTCGGAGGACAGCAGCTACGGGGCTGACATCACCCGCTGCATCTGCGGCTTCACGCACGACGACGGCTACATGATCTGCTGTGACAAATGCAGGTGAGACCAGCGTGACCTCTGGCCTCCAACACTATTCCTGCCTCTAACCCTGACTTAAACCCCGACCTAGTCCTTACCTCCAGCTCTAATCCTCACTGGCGATATTGGTTATATAGTCTGTTTCAACAAGTGTGAATGAGACAGGGTTTCTGCTACATGTAATTGATCGTGGCGCATCGCCACGGCAAAGTAAAAGCCACCACACCTATGTAAAATGGCTGTACGTAAACTCCAAAAATCCTAAGGATAATCAGGTGTCGCCAGTTCTCCTTGTTAAGTTAAAATGATTAAAAAAAAATAATAAATAAATAAATAAAATTTTGCTTGATGAACACGTTTTCCAATGAATAAAAATTGGCCATCGGCAGTAAAACGCGTTGCTTTCTTCTTAATGCAATGCGTGCAACGATTGGAGAAAAAATATTTTGTTCACTTTGCAAAGCGATAAACTACGATCTTAACTTCTGTGGTTGCTGTGAGCACAGCTCGCTCCACCGAATTGTATTTTCACGATTATTTGATTCCAATTCCGGAGTCCAGAGTCATAATCGGTTTTCATATTATATGAAACTGAAATATACGTGAAACTGATAAACCCCAGTACGCAAGGACTTCAATCATTACATCGCCTACGTGCTGATTAATGAAAACTGGGCACACCTGATAATGCTGAGTTTTGACCCGAGGCTGAAGCCCTCTGCCAAAGTTTCAAAAAATCCTGTAGGAAACCCTGTGAGAGATGCACCCCAACGGTTTATCTTCACACTAACCCTAACCTTTTTTATCATTCTTAGTCATCGTGGGCTAAGTGACTCAACCCCAGCCCTTGTAATTTCACGCCAGCCTCAGTGGCATAAACTCAGCCCTGGTGAAATAACCCTCGCCTTTGTGACTTGGCCTTGTTCTGGGAGACTTAAAGCTGCCGTTGGTAGTTTCGGGGAAAAGAGCAAGAGACATTTTGATCTTAAACGAAAGTGCCACACCCTCTCCGCTCCCCCTCTCCCTATCGTAGCCCCCCCCTCCAAGCCCTTCATGCTTGTTAACAAATTCAGTTCCCCAAGTGGTGTACCGAAACGTACGAGGAGCTCTAGTATGTTTTACTTCAAAGTAAGAGATGCCGGTCATGACAAAAGGCAAACATTAAACATTGACATGTTACTCACAGACTTGCTGTGCCGTCTCAAAGTCATTGTAATTGTGCTTGGTAATCAAAAGATGAGAGATGAGGCTGTATATCAGCCAAGCAAGTGAGTGAACTAGCGTTACCTACATGACATTGGCGTTAGCTACCAAACCTAGTCACTAGCTGCAGATTACAAAAGCTGCCGAGCAACTAATAACATTTTACTTTTTTTTTTTTTTTTTTGCATCAATTGTATGTACTAGATGAGAGCCATGGTTTTGGCGATAACTGTACTCCAAGTCCAACCACAGGATGAGCGAAGCAGATGGACTACAAAAAGACTAACTAATCTCTGTACACTAGAGTAAAATCTGCCTCCCAGCCAACAGCTGTCTAGCTAATGATCTGGCATTATGTGAGCTTTCAGTATCGCTGCCTCGCCGGGCTAGCTGATGCGGAGTTACAGTGCTACACTAGGCTGTCATATACATGTTGGCGCCAGTTATTATAACTACAGTTTCTAAGTATAACATGCTATCAACCATCCTGTTACAGACTGATTGCTTTTACAGTGTTAAAAATGAATTGCCATAAATGAATGTGCAGTCCAAGGTTAATGTTGAGGCATGCTAGCAAGCTACTTAGCAACACAAAGTCATCAGATCTTCTAAACTTTGCAAACTGCATACATCAGGCATTAATCATGACAACCATATTCCTCCTCTCTTTGGGTTGACTGCTCTTCTGCTTGTGTCTTTGGTCTTTTTTTCTCCTTGTATAATATATATGCAGTGGTTGCTAGACAGAGAGATTTCGACATCTTTGAATTTTTACTTCCCGGGTCTGCCATACTGAGATCCAGTTTTACTCTCTGGATACTTCAGTACACTGGCTGAAAGGGTAAAATAACATTTTTCTTGACCGAGGAGGAGGGCGTGTGTGCAGGAGGGAGGCTGAAAAGTGTTTTCACCAGAAGAGATTGACTCTGCGTTAGAAACTCCCTCTGGCCCTGATTGGTGAAGTTTGCTTGGACGCGGTGGCTTCTTGCCAGCGTAATTGGAAGCAGGAGCCCAATGTACCTGATTTTCTTACAGATTACCTGTCTAATGTGCTACTGTCACTAAAGAGTGACTGTTTCAGCAAATATCAAACAAAGTTATTTTTATGTTTTCCCTACTGCAGCTTTAATCTCAGCCCCGGTGACTTAACCACTGCCCAGATGACTTGATCCCGGCCCTGGTGACTTGACCTTGGCCGTGGTGACATAACCTCTGCCCTGGTGACATAACGCCACATGTAGTGTCTTGACTCCGGCCATAATGACTTAACCTGTTTATTTAACCATAACCGTAGTGAGCAAACCTTGATCCTGGGGACTTATCCCCAACTCTGGTGAATTAACCCTGGCGTAGGTGGCTAAACCCCACTCTTGGAGTCATAATCCTAGCCATAATGACTTTACCCCGGCCCTTGTGACTTGGCCCTAGCCCTTGTGACTTTGCCCCGGCCTTTGTGACTTTATCCCACCCTTAGAGTCTTAATCTCAACTTCTGTGACTTAACCACTCGTGAAAGTGAGGCCTAGAGAGCGCACCTGTGGCTGGCCGCTTTGTGCACCTGCTCTGAACTGGACTTACCCATGCAGAACAGAGCCTATGGGTCGTAGTTTCACACAGTTGAGGTGGAAGAGTGCTCAGGAGGTAGAGCTGGCTAATGTTGCGTTTCTTCCTCCACACAGCGTGTGGCAGCACATCGACTGCATGGGGATAGACAGGCTGAATATTCCTGAGACTTATCTGTGCGAGCGCTGCCAGCCCCGCAGCCTGGACAGAGACAGGGCCATCGTGCTGCAAACCAGGAAGAGGGAGAACATGTCAGGTGAGTGCCTTTGTCTCCCTGCGGACTCAGGAACACACACCCAAGAGCAAATGCATACAGTTTCTCACATCTGAGCACACGCATAATTCATTTGTACATGTCCACCCAGCCGATGTCGAATTGCAATTTTTGGAAGCTTAGCAAGCCTGTCCGCCAACATGGGTCTTGTAGATGGTACTGCGCCATTTCTTTTTCTCAGATCATGACTTCATATCTGAAGCGATCTTAAACAAGTGGCAATTAAATGGCAGATTCCAAGTAAAATGCTAACGGGGAAAAAACTGTTGGAGTCAGCTAATTGCCTGTGAGGCTGCACTCTTGACTTTAGATACAGATGGACAACTGAACAGCTCCTCAGGAGTGAGGCTGAAACATCTTGATTGCCATCTAGTGGCTGGCTGCAGTACAAGTCATAAGCCCCCACCATGTTAGCGGATGGGACATGGGCCTCACCAAAATATTTAACTTTGTGTCAAATAAGGTTATTAGAAGATTGTTTCTGAATATATTTTCAAACGTTATTTTTTTCAGAGTTTTGTTTTTTTATGGTATCAAGTAACAAAATAAACAAGGGGTAAATTTATGATTTACACCTTTGACCGCCTCTTTATGAGAAGTAGTTGCCAATTGATTTTCCTCCAGTAGCTGTGCAGAGCTGGAGTGCGACCAGCAAGAAGAGATAATGTTGACATTACACGTGCATAAGTTCCTTGGTCCCAGTTGAACTGAATATTGCCCATAGTGATTTAAAGACCAATACAAATTGATTGTAAAACGTTCTTTGCTCTGAACATTGTTGCACTGATTGCAGCAATGCTACTGTAGTAAGGAATAGCAAGCTAGGTAGCTTAGCAACATCTTACAGTCGATCACCATAGAGAGCAATAAAAATTGGTGGTGAAAAGTTCTTTACTTTGAACTTCACGTGATGTGGCGACTGTGCAGTAATTTTGCATTCGGAGCAAAGGGCTCTCTAAAATCCATTTTTGTTGCTAGCTTTAGAGACCCAAAAACTGATCGCTAACTAGCTAGCTACCTAACCAGCAGTCAATAATCAAGATTCAGTAGGGTCTCCCTCGCTGGTTAGCTAGCTAGCTAGCTAGCTAGTCAGAACTGATGTTAAAACCCACGATAGTGGGAAGTCTTTTCACTCAGACTCTATTTTCCCAAATTTTTAAATGCTAGCTAGTTCGGCTTTTTAAACTAAATTTGTATGATTTAGCTAGCTAGCTAGCTACTTATCCATAGTTAATGTATTATAATACATGAGATGGCTTGCTAGCACTGTACATCAGATGAGCAACAAACCACTTAGGACGAGGAAAGCAGCAAACGTAATTTAGCTTTGTACTCTACTCGGAAGAGATCCGAATTCTTGAACCCTTTTACAAGCGTTCAGTCATAGTAGAATGTGTCTGTCTGTGTACAACATACAGCAGTTTCTGCTTACAGACTGAGCCGGTTGGGCTACGTGAAAGGTTCAGGGCATGTGATTACGAGTAGGGTAGGTGTATGGGCAGGACCTCGATATTGCAGGTCAATCCGTTGATCACTACTGCACAAATTTCGGCTCCAAATGTGCAAGATGGCAGTGTTCACTTGAAGGATATTTTGGCTTCATTCTTGTGCTGCACTAGGAAGTTGAGATTCATCATCCATCTTCATATACAGTCTATAGGTTGCACCTTTCGAGGCATGATTACCCACCACCTGTCCCTGCATACTTTGCCTGGGTAGCGACCAAGCTACTTATTCGTGAAAAATGGGGAAAAAAAGTAAATAAAAAAAAATGTGTGTGCGTGTGAGTAGATGGTGACACCAGCGCAACGGAGAGCGGAGATGAGGTGCCGCTGGAGCTGTACTCCGCCTTCCAACACCCACCCCCGAGCATCACGCTTACACCTGCCCGCATGGCCAACAAGCAGGCCGACAAGAAGCGCAAGAAGAGCGGCGATAAGGAGCCGGCGCCTGTTCCCGCCCGTGCCAAGAAGGTCAGCCCCGCCCCCCTGCCTGGGTCCCGCCCTGTCATGCCCACAGTCTTCCCCAGGCCTTCCTCCAGACCTGTCAGTCTGCCTGTCACTCAGCTCTGTCCAATGCGGCTCCACCCTGTCTGCTTGAGTTGTGTGACTCCTGTTATGTATTTATTCCGTAAGTGTTGAATGCAGTGTAAAAAATGCAACTCTGCAACAAAGTAACTGTTAAGCGGGAATTGGGTGCTGCACTCTGTGCTATTGCTTACTCAGTCGGTCTCTCACCCTCTGCCCTCCCCCTCCTCAGTTCTGTTTTTGGATGATATCCCAACATAAAATTGAATTTTTAAGCCTCTCCATCTCCTGATCTTTCTCAGGCATTCCGCGAAGGCTCCAGGAAGTCGTCCCGGGTGAAGGTAGGCCAACTGATGTTCTTGATGAATTCCTGACTCTGAGGGGGTGTATGAGGCGAGCGTGCATGTGTGTGACTGCCTCCTGTCTCATGGTAACAGGGCTCTGCCCCCGAGCTGGACCCTGCCGACCCCCCCTCTCTGTGGGAGAGTAAGATAAAGACGTGGATGGAGCGTTACGAGGAGGCCAGCAGCAACCAGTACAGCGAGGACATGCAGCTCCTGCTCCGAGTCAAGGAGGCAGCAGACAGCCACAACGTGGCCTACAACACTCACAGCGCTGCCTTCAAACCTCCTGTAGAGGTCAGTGTGTCTCTCTCACACACACGCACGCACAAACACACACGCACGCACAAACACACACGCAGTTTAGCCCTCAAACCTCCTGTAGAGGTGAGTGTGTCTCTCTCTCGCACGCCACGCACGCACGCACGCACACGCAGTGTAGCCCTCAAACCTCCTGTAGAGGTGAGTGTTTGTGTGTCTCACTCGCACAAGCTCTCTCATGCAAACAGCAATACCAATAAGCACGCAGGTGGGCGTGCGCACACACTCCGTGTAGCCTTCAATTCTCCTGTATGGGCGAGTACGAGTCTCTCATACACACACAGAGCACTTTAAACCTCATGTAGAGGTGTGTGCATTTCTGACACACGCACGCACGCGCGCGCGCACACACACACACACACACACACACACACACACACACACACTCAGACACACACTCAGACTCCTTCCTTTATACCTCCTGTAGCGTGTCTCTCTCTCTCTCACTCACACACACACACACACACACACACTCAGTCACTCACTCACAGACTCCTTCCTTTATACCTCATGTAGAGGGGGGAGTGTGTCTCTCTCTCACTAACACACAAACACACTCAGTCACTCACTCACAGACTCCTTCCTTTATACCTCTTGTAGCGTGTGTCTCTCTCTCTCTCTCTCTCTCTCTCTCTCTCTCACACACACACACACACACACACACACACACACACACACACACACATTAATAGATGGCCTTGTCTCTCCTCCCGTAGAGTCAAGTACAGAAGAATAAGAAGATTCTGAAGGCTGTGTGTGATCTGGCTCCAGATTCTCTCATCATTGAGTACCGCGGCAAGTTCATGCTGCGCCAGCAGTTTGAGGCTAACGGCTACTTCTTTAAGAGGTGAGGGGTTTATCTGTGCTGTCCTCATCTTTTATGCGGCAGGTCTGTGTGCAGTAGCTGTGGTTTGGTTTGTGTGCAGTAATTGCGGTTTGGTTTGCTTGCAGTAACTGTGGTTTGGGTTGTGTGCAGAAATTGTGGTTTGGTTTGTGTGCAGTAACTGGTTTGTAGTGGTCAGACCATTGAAGTAGCAGTGATTGTTGAGCACTTGAGCTGGAATTCTGACTGCTTAGTCTAGCCCTGGATTATGGAATCCTCTCCAAGATCAAATAAACACCAGCACAAGATCCAGCTGGACGGCATATATCCAGTTTTTTTTTACCAAACAAAAGGACTTAGAAACAACCAGTGATTCCTAGATGTCATAAAAATAAAATTCATCCCTTATATCATGTGATTCTGCTCTTCTTATATCCTGCTCACTAATATGTTTGAGCAAGTACCAAGCCACATAGAACAAAAATATATTGGCTTTGGACCATCTGTCGCACAATGGGTAACGACAACTTCCAGTTAGGGAGCAGCGTGTTTTTAAAGTCGTCCAAAGTGTTCGCCTCATCAAAATGGACGAAAAGCCTAAGTTAATCCCGAGATCTGCCAATCCGGGGTGTGGAAATATTTTGGTCTTGCTACGAGTGGCAGCAAAAAAAGCAGTAAGCAAGCTCTGCCAAAATAGTATGGTTATTATCCCCCGCCAACACGAAGTGGGAGGGGGGTATAGGTTTGACCTCCGTCCGTCCGTCTGTCCGCCCGAGATAAAGGGGACAGCTTTACTCAGAAACTACTACAGATACTGTAAACAAATTTGGTGTGTTGCTTCAGACCATAAAGGCCTTGATCCACTTCGAAAAAATAATAAGCGCACAATTGGCGGGGGATGTTGTAGACCATGTCAACTTGTTTGGGTATGTAACTGTCTCATTTATAATTCAGTTTTAACACGTCATGATCTTGTGGGAACGCTCACCGGAAGGGCAAAAGAGGGATTCCTCCGCTTCCCAAAAATGCGGGTTAGTTGTTCAGTAGGACACAGTGACCGATGCGGAGGTAAGAATGGGTTGCGCTTTTACTGAATCTTGCCCGAGAGAAAACCCAGAGAGGATTGCTAAAGTTATTAACTATCATAGAATGGCTAGTAATCTTAAACACAAACACTAACAGAATCAATAATCGATAACTAGGACTCGCCTTTGCTTTGACAAAGATGTGAAGAACAAATAATCAACAGCATTATTGACCCATCTGTTTTGAAAATCCATGTATCTACAGTGCTTAACAAATTTATCAAACTACCACCCGATGTAAGGATAATGCCACAGCTGTCCTAAATTAACAGTATTAGTAATGACCAAAATAATTTTTATCTTTCTGTAATAGTTAATCCTCCACTATGCGCAAGCTCTTTAACTGAAATGATATTTTTAATGCTAAAATATAATTATGGTTGTTATCCACTAATTTTTGAATGAGTGGTTTTACAAGAAAGTAGAAAAGAATAGGTAAGCACATTATTAGTTTTTGATAAATGCCAAATAAGCTATTTTCTTGCATTCCTGAGCATAAAAATTTGTTTTCGTGGTTGAATGCAAGCTGCTGTTGTCGATGGCGAAGGAGGCCATTCAAAATGTGAATAAGGACTATTTAGTGGTTCATATCAGTTCATTATTTGCCAAAGAAATAACTAAATAATTTTTAGTTTTAAACAAGTTTTTGACAAATTTCTTAAATATTCATTTTTTCTATTTTTTTATGACCGTTGGTCTAATAAATTTATTAAGCTGTGTATTTGTACTTTTGTATGAATTCATTCAGGCGGCAGTTTAAGGGGAAGGATTCTTCACAGATGGTCAACAATTTTAAAAATAAAAATCGCAATGGATCACAGGTGCCCATATCTTGGTGTTTAAAACATTGCCCTTGTTTAAAGAGCATGAAAACCCTTCCTTCACTTTCGCTCTGCTTTCCGTGTATTGTTTGAGTACTCGCCCAAAACCATTTTGGGGACACCTGTTCCACCCGGTGGTCCTTTGTTGCCGTGTGACCAAGGTTTGAAAGTCAACATTTCACACTGTCAGGATGCCTGGCTAAAAATAGGCCGGCGCTCTTGTTAGAGGCATGTGACGTCAGCTCTAGAAAACAAATCTATGTACAGGCATGGCCAGGCACACATGAACAGCCATAATTTGCTTTCAGCCATTGACTTGTGTTGTTTTGATTGTTTATCTAACTTTTTGAACGATGGCTCAGCATTGTGT
This sequence comes from Gymnothorax reevesii, assembly GCA_029721435.1. NCBI lineage: Eukaryota > Metazoa > Chordata > Actinopteri > Anguilliformes > Muraenidae > Gymnothorax > Gymnothorax reevesii. The sequence continues at coordinate 35,007,461 of CM056579.1, read as the reverse complement.
TGTCAAATTCTGTAGAAATTCTGATTAAAACAGACATGGTATTCACAAATTTCCAACCTACCCCTCTCGCAGTTTACCACTCCCGATTAGCAACAGTTGCTCACAATAATTGGCAGAACCGACGAGAATTGTTTATTTTTGAAAGCCTCGTTATACAAAACCCAAAACCAGTGAAGTTGGCACGTTATGCAAATCGTAGATAAAAACAGAGTACAATGATTTGCAAATCCTTTTCAACTTATATTCAATTGAATACACTGCAAAGACAAGATGTTTAATGTTCAAACTGAGAAACTTTTTTTTTTTTTTTTTTGCAAATAATCATTAACTTTGAATTTAAAGGCAGCAACACATTGCAAAAAAGTTGGCACAGAGGCCTTTTTACCACTGTGTTACATCGCCTTTCCTTTTAACGACACTTAGTAAACGCTTGGGAACTGAGGAGACCAATTTTTGAAGCTTTTCAGGAGGACCTCACTCCCATTCTTGCTTGATGTACAGCTTAAGTTGTTCAACAGTCTCCGTTGTCGTATTTTACGCTTCATAATGCACCACACATTTTCAATGGGAGACAGGTCTGGACTACAGGCAGGCCAGTCTGGTACCCGCACTCTTTTACTACGGAGCCATGCTGTTGTAACACGTGCAGAATGTGGCTTGGCATTGTCTTGCTGAAATAAGCAGGGGCGTCCATGAAAAAGACGTTGCTTGGATGGCAACATATGTTGCTCCAAAACCTGTATGTACCTTTCAGCATTAATGGTGCCTTCACATATGTGTAAGTTGCCCATGCCTTGGGCACTAATACACCCCCATACCATCACAGAGGCTGGCTTTTGGTCCGGAGGACACGACATCCACAGTTTCCTAAAACAGTTTGAAATGTGGACTCGTCAGACCACAGAACACTTTTCCACTTTGCATCAGTCCATCTTAGATGAGCATGGGCCTAGCAAAGCCGGCGGCGTTTCTGGGTGCTGTTGATAAATGGCTTTCGCTTTGTATTGTAGAGTTGTAACTTGCACTTGCAGATGTAGCGACGAACTGTAGTTACTGACAGTGGTTTTCTGAAGTGTTCCTGAGCCCTTGTGGTGATGTCCTTTACACACTGATGTCAGTTTTTGATGCAGTACCGCCTGATGGATCGAAGGTCACGGGCATTCAATGTTGGTTTTCGGCCTTGTCGCTTACGTGCAGTGATTTCTCCAGATTCTCTGAACCTTTTGATGATATTACGGACCGTAGATGATAAAATCCCTAAATTTCTTGCAATAGCTCGTTGAGGAATGTTGTTATTAAACTGTTTGACAATCAGCTCACGCATTTGTTCACTAAGTGGTGACCCTCGCCCCATCCTTGATTGTGAATGACTGAGAATTTCAGGGAAGCTGCTTTTACACCCAATCATGGCACCCACCTGTTCCCAATTAGCCCGTTCACCTGTGGGATGTTCCAAATAAGTGTTTGATGAGCATTCCTCAACTCTGTCTTTTTTGCCACTTGTGCCAGCTTTTTTGAAACATGTTGGAGGCATCAAATTCCAAAAGAGCTAATATTTGCAAAAAATTACAAAGTTTACCTGTTCGAATATTTAGTAACTTGTCTTTGCAGTGTATTCAATTGAATATAGGTTGAAAGGGATTTGCAAATCATTGTATTCTGTTTTTATTTACGATTTACACAACGTGCCAACTTCACTGGTTTTGGGTTTGTACATTGCTCTATGAAATTTAACAGCGTTTTTTTCCGCACGTCAATGACAACGAAAAATATCAATAAGTCATTATGATTTCTTCACTCTTGTAGCTGGTGAAACGGGACATATTTGCATAAATTAGTTTGCGTGGCTCAGTGTGCAATAAGCCATGAGAATCCGTTCTGCAGTCTGAATGAAGTGACTGCTAAAGTGCATTGTTCGGTACGATGCACAGCTGAATGATGGCGAAAATAATTGCAGCGAAGTCAGCCAAAGTTTAGGGTTTTTTTTTTCTTTTTGAGATCATCCTTGCGGATTCGCATCAAGTATATCAACATAGCCAATAGGTAATCGCTTTGTCATTAGCATTACTTAATCATTACATGTCATGCATTAGTGGTAGTTGTTCAGTTAATAAATTGTTTCATTGTTAATCAGGCAAACTTGATCGCAAACAGTTTAAAACTATTTATGCTGGAAAGTGTGATGTTACTGAAGGCCTTCCTGACATCTGACGGCACGCCACTGCAGCTTGCTAATAGTCCAATATATTTGCAGGGATCAGGGATATTAAACTGTGTCAGGTCATTCCTTATACACTTGATTAATTTACCATTGTTTTCAAGTAAACGTTACCGTAATACAAACTACAGGAAAATAACATACCAAGTCGTATTGCCAACGCGATCTTGTAGTAATAAGGCATCGTCAGGAACAGCATCAGCTGCATGTCCTGCTTGGTCCTCCATCTCTTGCCATGCTGGTGGCCCATACAGATAGGGCTGAGGACCATTGTATTCCTCCGTATCTGCCAAAGTAAGAACTAATTCTGTCTCCTGATTTCTCATCACTCCAGTCATGAAAACTCTCACCGGAATTCCCGCTAGATTCACTGGAAGTCTATGATGCCATGTTGACCATGCCTGTTAGTGGTGTAGTGCTGATGTCATGCATACTTCGGGTGCGCTCGCGCTGTGGTCGGCATACTCCGCCGGAGGTGATCAATAAATTTAATTTGCAGCAATCTGCGATCAACTTTTGTAAAAAAAAAAAAAAAAAAAAAAAAAGTTTTGCGATCTCTGAGTAAATCTGTCATATAATGATTGCCTATCCCATGGGGTTTTCATGCTCTTTAAAGAGTTGATCTAGATATTCATCGATCGAAACATGAAGAAAATGATGAGCTTGCGTGGCAGCTCTGTATAATGTCTGGAATTTACTGCTATAATGAAACTGCTATAATGAAATGTTTTGCCCTCCAGTGGAACGCGGCAGTCACATAACTGAAGACTATGAATAGAGTCCTGTGATTAAATTTTTCCCAGGTCATAAAAACATCTAAATTTGTGAACACAATGTTGAATATCTACATTTCGTAAATTTTATGTCAGTTAATTAAAACGACTGAAATAAGTCAAATTTGTCTAGCTATGTGAGAGTGATGAACATCGAAGAAGGCATGATAACTCTTATTTCAGCTTTGCTTTTAAACATTACTTGGTCATAATGTTTCAGCCCAAATAAAACCAATAACAGAACATTAGTTCTGAGCTAATGAGCTAATCTGAGCTCTAGTTAAGTTGTTTCACCTTGATAGCCCTGGTTTTAGATTTGTAATATACAAATTGTGGCATTACCTCCACCAGGGGTGGGTTTGCTATGGTGAACTTAGCAAATAATTAATTGCTTTTGAATGTTTGCGAAATTGAGAACTGAGGCATTAGTGGTTTGGTTTGTGCATGGCAGCGGTAGCTGTGGTTTTATTCTGTAAGCGGTCGCTGTGTGGGGTGTGGCTGCACTTTGGTTTTTGTGTGGCAGCTGTAGCTGTGGTTGGTTTGAGTGCAGTAGCTGTGGTTTGGGCTGGGTTTGGTGTGGTGTGGTTTGGTCTGTGCAGTAGCTGTGGTGTGGTCCTTGCAGTAGCTGTGCTTTGGGATGGGTGTGGTGTGGTTTGGTCTGTGCAGTAGCTGTGGTGTGGTCCTTGCCGTAGCTGTGGTTTGGAATGGGTGTGGTGTGGTTTGGTCTGTGCCGTAGCTGTGGTGTGGTCCTTGCGGTAGTTGTGGTTTGGGATGGGTGTGGTGTGGTTTGGTCTGTGCAGCAGCTGTGGTGTGGTCCTTGTGGTAGCTGTGGTTTGGGATGGGTGTGGTGTGGTTTGGTCTGTGCAGTAGCTGTGGTGTGGTCCTTGCGGTAGCTGTGGTTTGGGATGGGTGTGGTGTGGTTTGGTCTGTGCAGTAGCTGTGGTTTGGGCTGGGTTTGGTGTGGTGTGGTTTGGTCTGTGCAGTAGCTGTGGTGTGGTCCTTGCGGTAGCTGTGGGTTGGGATGGGTGTGGTGTGGTTTGGTCTGTGCAGTAGCTGTGGTGTGGTCCTTGCGGTAGCTGTGGTTTGGGATGGGTGTGGTGTGGTTTGGTCTGTGCCGTAGCTGTGGTTTGGTCGATGAGTTTATACGGGCTCTTCCGGTGTGGTCCTGAGTTGGGATTTTTCTTCCTCTGTATTAACCCCTTCCCTCCCCTTCTCTGCAGGCCGTACCCATTTGTACTCTTCTACTCCAAGTTCCACGGGCTGGAGGTGTGTGTTGACGCCCGCAGTTTTGGGAACGAGGCGCGCTTCATTCGCCGCTCCTGCACCCCCAACGCAGAGGTGAGCGTCCCGTCACTTATGGCTGGGGCTGCCAGCTGAGGGCTTCCCTGTAATAGACGTTGCTGGGCGCGGCTCTGTACTTTCAGGCACTTTTCTAATCCCTTTTTACCCTCCATTCTCTTCCTGTTCCTGGCCTGAGCTGAAAGCTGTCGAACATAAAATTCCAGCCAGTTAAATGCTGGGAGTCAGGAACCTGGTGCTGGGAGATTCCTTCACTTGAACTTATGGAAGAAAGTTACATGTCTTGTGTGAAAATAATTTTTTGCCGGTAAAATCTCAAACTGTGGATCTTCCTCTCCCCGCCCATCTTGTTTGTTACTGCCTTGGATTCAAAGAGACATTAATAATGACGAGGATATTGGCGTTTGCCTAATTCACATTTTATCATTCCCTCCGTCTTGCTTTTTTCTCGGTTCATTTCCGTGCCCCTTTATGAATGGCTTTGAAGCGAGGAAGGGACGCGAGGAGAGGAACGAAGTTAAATATGTGGTTGCAGCAAACGCACGATCTGACCTCCCCTTGCTTTACGCAGGAGTTTCAGTGCTACAGGTCTGACGGCTGACTCTGGGGTTTAAGAGTCTTAAGTTGACAGTGTGTCGCCCTCCGTCTCTCTCCCCCTCCGCAGGTGCGTCACGTGATCGAGGACGGCACGCTGCACCTGTACATTTTCTCTCTCAGGCCCATCGTCAAGGGCAGCGAGATCACCATAGGATTCGACTATGACTACGGCAGCTGGTGAGTAGGAGGGAACTGAACGCACACACGCACGCGTGTGCGCACACACACACACACACACACACAGGCAGCAGTAGAGGGTGAATCTTCTGTCAAATCCAGTTCCCTCTGTGTCAGAGAAGCGCTGTGTGGGAAGAGAGGGAGACTCGATGGCGGCTCTCCGGTGTGTTAGTGCTGCAGGTTGGGTTGGGAGGCTGCAGCCAGTCCTTAAATGTGCTTCACTGTGCCTTACCTTCTCAGTCTTGGGCCCGAGTGGTGTTTAAACGCTCTTTACCCTCCTGTATAATTACACCGAAACCTCCTGCTAACAAGTCAGCTCCTGGCGCATTAAGAGCAGTGGCATTTAGCAGTTAATGCTAACGCTCTTGTCCCCCCCCCCCCCCCCCCCCCCCTTGCAGTAAATACAAAGTAGACTGCGCGTGTCTGAAGGGGAACCCGGAGTGTCCCGTGCTCAAGCACAACTCCGAGCCCACCGAAAACGACACGCGGCGGCGGCGCGGGGGCCGCAAGGACAAGGACCTGCCCCGGGATCGCGAGCGGGAGGGGGAGGGGGCACAGAACCAGAACGTGGCGCTGGACTGCGACGGAGCCAAGGGCAAGGGGCTCGCCGACGCCAAGCAGAGGAAGCTGTCCCCCCTTCGCCTCTCCATCTCCAACAACCAGGTACCCCACCCACCTGCTGTAGCCGCTGTCTGTTAGCATTACGAGTCGAATCCCGTAATTAGAGAGTGGATAATCAAGAGTCTCTGTTGGTTCCTCTTTCAAAACATTATTAGCATTTTATTTGTTACTGTGTTTCATGGGCTTGCACAGGACTACCCAGTCTTCTGTTCCTGGAGATCCGCCCTGCAGTAGACTTCGATTTTGATCCTTTTACTGATTGGCTGTAAGCTAGCTCTCAAATGATGTATGCTTTGGTCAGGTTGCTGTGGAAACCAACAGGACAGTCGCTCAGTTGGAACTGGATTTCGCCTCTGTGCATACTTGCTCTATGGACTTGTTGGCTGTATAGGTTTGAAGTTTACCATCTGATCCATCACTGGTCTGTACTTGGTGGCGAGGACTGTGGTTGCCATGGTCAGTGATTTTTATTAAGGTCGAGATTTCAAATCAGGTCAGGGAGTGTTGAAATTGCAGAAAGTGATTTTGAAATGGGGAACCAGATGTGAGCAACTCTTGCTTCATTCTGTGTTTTTGGTTCATACCGTTCCCCCCACCCCCCCATCCCCATCCCCACCCCCTAACAAATGTTCCCTTTCACCCACTTCCTGCCTGTCATGGACATCACCATCTCACCCCGCCCCCTCGCTTCTCCCACCTCTTGTCCACAGAGGCCTGTTCATTTTCAGTTTGACTGTCAATCATTGTGATGTCACCATCAGTAGTTTTGACATCACCCTCATCTGAACTGACTGCATTAATACTCCTCCTGCCCAGACCTCTCACTACCCCTCTGTCATCATCTACATCCTTAGCATAATCTCAACACTCGCTGACACTTGGTCATATGGTGTCCCTTGCATCTTGGCGTTGTGGTGTTTGTCCCTGTGGAGTGCGTTTGAATGTGTCTGAGGTACGCACGCGTGTGTTGGGCCGTACTGCCTGTGTGAGTGCCGGACCTAGAGTGGTGAACGGCCGCCTCCACCTGGCTCGGAGTGGCACCTGGGGTATTCCTCCGCTTCGAAAAAAAAAAAAAAAAAACACAAACGCCTTTCACATACAGCATCCTGCCTGTTCATCGACGCACTTTCAGCGATTGGCAGAACAGTTACTGACTGTTCTCGAGAAGACCGGGCTCAGGGTAACTGTCTCGTAATAGTAAATCGTGGGCTGCAGTAGCTGCATTTGCCAGAGGAAAACGGCAGCTGCCTGCCGTCGAATACAGGAAATATGGCGGTCACTCCAGGTCATGGGCTTTCTGCTGAGAAGTGGCTGCAGTGGTTCACAGGGAAATGTAACACTCCTAATGGGAGCCCTGCAAGATGGCCTCTACCTTTATCGCTTATAGAAAGAACAGTGCGTCCCTCTATTTTTTAATCCCTCTCCCTTTTCTTTCGTCTCTACCCTGGTCTTCCTTATTTTCATTTTAGTGTTTTTGGAAATGTCTTTGTCAAACTGACAGGTCACTTTTGAAGAGTAAGGGCTTTCTTTTTTTTTTTTTTTTTTTACGGCAAAGGCACGCCTCAAACAATTCAGGATGTTCGCCTCACTATTCTCTGTGGCACACACTTGACACCAAAAACGAGGACGAGTTCCCCATCTCCCTGCTTTCTCTGCACCGCAGTGTCCCGTGTGTCTCCTGCAGATGGCAGCGTAGGCAGCGCCTCCGCTGCATCTGAGAGTGAGTGCTGGGGCTGCTCTGAGGGTACGCGTCTGGACAGAGCAGTGTGGCAAGGTTGCGCTGTTCAGCTGTGTGGTTAATGGAGATGGCTTAAGGGTCATGAATGCAGGAATATGTGAGCAATCATGAACGCACACATATATATACTGTGCTGCGAAAAAGTATCTGCCCCTACCTGATTTCTTTTTTTTTTTTTCCGTATTTGGCACACTTAAATGTTTCTGATCATCCAACAAATTTTAGTATTCGACAACTAGAAAATGCAGTTTTTCAATGATTATTTCATTTATTGAGGGGGGAAAAGCTATCCAAACCAAACCTACCTGGCCCTATGTGATAATTTCCCCTTAAACCTAATAACTGATTGTGCCACCCTCGGCGATAACAACTGCTATCAAGCGTTTGCGATAACTGGCCATGAGTCTTTCGCATCGCGGTGGAGGAATCATGGCCCACTCTTCTTTGCAGAATTGTTTTGATTCAGCCTCATTGGAGGGTTTTCCAGCATGAACGGCCTGTTTAAGGTCATGCTACAGCATCTCAATCGTATTTAAGTCCAGATTTTGACTAGGCCAGGTTTTTTTTTTTTAATTTTTTTTTAAGCCTCTCAGAGGTGGACTTGCAAGTGTGTTTCGGATTCTTGTCCTACTGCATAACCCAAGTGCGTTGAGCTTGAGGTCATGAACTGATCATTCATTCTCCTTCAGTATTTTCTGGTAGAGAGCAGAATTCATGGTTCCATCAATTATGGCAAGTTGTTCAGGTCCTGAAGCAGCACCAGACCATCACACAGCCACCATGTTTGACTGTTGGTATCATGTTCTTTTTGTGAAATGCTGTGTTAGATTTACGCCAGATGTAAAGGGACACACACCTTCCAAAAAGTTGGAACTTTTTTCTCGTCAGTCCACAGAACATTTTCCCAAAAGTCTTGGGGATCATATGTAGATATATGGATGTTTTTTGGCAAATGTGAGATGAGCCTATGTGTTTCTTTTTTTTTTTTTTTTTGTATCCCCCGAACAAAGTTCGAGGATACTATGGATTTGGCCTCGTCACGCGTCTGCGTCCGCAGAGATTTTCTTGTGAACGCTCTACAGCCCACAAGTGCACCGATTCTTTTCAAATTTTACAGGGACATGTATTATGGTAAGTTCACAACACCTATTGATTTTGGGTACTCTAGGACCATCTGGGCCCAACTGGGGGGGCCTTCGGGGGACACGTGCTCGCTTGCCGAGTGCTCCAGTGTTTTTTTTGGGTCAGCAGTGGTTTTTGCCTTGGAACTCTCGAATGGATGCCATTTTTTCCTAGTCTCTTTCTTTCTGTTGAAATGTGAACACTTACTTTAACTGAGGCAAGTGAGGCCAGCAGTTCTTTAAATGTTGTTCTGGGTTCTTTTGTGACACCCTTGATGAGTCGTCGATGCGTTCTTGGAATCATTTTGGGAGGCCGGTCACTCCTGGGAAGGTTCACTGTTCCAAGTTTTCTCCATTTGTGGATAATGGCCCTCAGCATTGTTTGCTGGAGTCCAAAAGCCTTAGAAATGACTTTGTAACCTTTTCCAGACTGATGGATGTCAGTGACTTTGTTTCTCATCTTTTTTTGAATGACCAATATTTTTGATCGCGGCATGATGTGTTGCTTTTTGAGATCTTTTAGCCTACTTCACGTCAGACAGATGCAATTTGTGATTTCTTGTTTTAACAGGTCCAACAGTAATCAGGCCTGGGTGTGGCTGGTGAAATGGAACTCAGAAAATGTGGTTAATCACAGTTAACTCATAATTTACTGTTGGCAATTACTGGCAATTACTTTTCCACATTGGCCAGGTAGGTTTGGATAGCTTTTTTCCTTTAATAAATGAAATGATTATTTAAGAACTGCATTTTGTATTTACTTGGTTTATATTTGTCTAATATTTAAATTTGTTTGATCTGAAACATTTAAGTGCGACAAACGTACAAAAAAAAAAGAAATCGGGAAGGGGGCAAATACTTTTTCACAGCACTGTAGATGCTCGCATACACCCTGTAGCTTTAATACTCACATGCTGTCTCGCACACACGCGCGCGCGCGCGCGCACACACACACACACAGGCCTGTGGTGATGTTGGGCAGAACTTCATATGGAGGTATATTCATTGTCTTTCTAATTTAGGGGGACATGGTGTGTAAAGCTGGTCGGGGGCTGGGTGTGTGTTTTCGTAGACTACGCCCACATAGGACTGACCTGGCATTGAAGAGCAGGGGTACTACCTAACCTGTACCAAAACTGCCCACTCACTGTCACCGCTTGCACATTGGCCTCGGGATCATGGGGGTCCAAGCGCAAATCTTCACCGTCCCTCTACTCGGCGCACACTCTGCCTGCGTCACCCAATAGACACGAGCCACTTGGTCACCTGACCCTGCCCCACCCCCTCTCCCCTTGACTTTCCTCTCCATACTCCACTGGTTCCCAAACTTCTGTGTGGAACACATGCAATTTATCGGAGTTACCGCGCGGAGTCTTGCCCTACCCCCACCCCACCCCAATCTAGTCTGTATCCAGACTGGTGCTTTTCCTCTGATAAAGCAGCCCCTCCCCCTCTCTCCACCCACAGGAGCCTGAGTTAATAGAGGATATGGAAGAGAAAACCTCTGTTAGCAATGAAGTAGAGATGGAGTCTGAGGAACAGATTGCGGAGAGGAGGAGGAAGATGGTAAGTGTGCGGGCGCCTGGCTGGCGCCGCCCTGCTGGTGGAGCTGTGGGATTGTGTCTGTGCCCCGTGCCACCGCCCTGAAAATGCGCTTCCGCCACTGTCGCTGCTGCTGCTGCTGTCTCTCTGCGCTGTGAAGCCTCCATCTGGGGCCTCCATCTGTCTCCAACCCCCTCCCCTTTCTTCGGCTGGTCACCCCTGGGCCCGAAGACACAACGATGCTTTTTGCGCTCGTCTTGCTTCTTGTCGTATCTGATTTCATTTGCTGAGACTTTCCTCTCGCTTGAGTCCTGTGAAGGAGTGCAGTTTCAGGCTTGGAGAACTTCGTAGTTTTTTTTTTTTTTTAAAATAAATACTTTGTCTTGACTCCTCTATCCTGATGCAATTCCTCCTCTCTTTTTTTCGGGAGTTCTGTTTCCCCCCTCCAGTGTTAACTGCCCCCTGCTCTGGATTGGACCTGAAACTTTCATTATCTCAGAAACATCCTGCTGCTGTCCAGTGGCAGCTTTGGTGAACAACACTGAAGTAATTAATTTTAAGTTCAGTTTCAGGGTAAACGACTGCGGGATGGAGTGTCTTCATTTTCTGGAATACCGTATATACGTGTCGCGTGATTTCTTTGCGAGGTCTTGGCCATGCAGTTGCATTCAGTGCCCTTGTCACTGAGTTTAAGAAAGCCGAGGTGCACACGCAAACACATGCATGCAAATTGTTATCTCCCGCCATAGCGTAGTTGGCGGGAAAATTGAAGCGGACTTTGTCCGTTATTTTGTCCATCTGTGCGTATGTGTCTGTCCCGATCAGCAGTAGACTTTGTTTCCAGAGTAGAACTCTGAAAGTATGTAAGTTATTGCCTTGAAACTTGGCTCGCATGTTCTCTTGGGCACATAGTTGTGCCTTTTGATACTTGAGAGCTTGTAAAAGTTATTTTTTCCACTTGGCATGAAAACAGATTGGGACTGAGTGTCTCATGTAATGTGGAAGGGGTAGGCTATATTTCCAGAGCTGAACTCTGAAAGCATTAACAGTATCTTCTAGAAACTTGGTATACATTTTCTCTAGGGCATGTAGTTGTCCTTTTGATACTAGGAAATTTGACAAATTTTATCAAATTTAATTTTTTCCAGTTATGGAAACAAATTGGGACTCTCCAGTAACTGGTAGGGGGTAGGTTTTGTTTCTGGAGCGGAACTTGGAAAGTGTCCATGGTACTGTCTTGGAACTTGACATGCATGTTCTTTGGGGATGTACTTGCGCCTCTCGATGCAAGCGCATTTGACAAATTTTAGTATTGTTTTCTGGTTGCCATGGATTGGAGGCCATGAAATGGTTCATGGAGGATTGTGTGTGTGCGTGTGAATGATGTATTCGCCCTGCAGGGGGTTACCAGCAACTCTCAGAGATCTCGGAGTTGGGAAGGACAAACGGATATGCCCCTCCTCTCACTCCCTATAGCTCACTCCCACTCCCTTCCACATCCTCCTGTAACAACCCCCCCCCCCCCCTCCCCCCCCCCCCCAGCCAATTCTTTATAGGGTGGACCACTGACCCCGACACCCTGCTCATTCTAACCATAGACTGTATATAAAGATGAAATATTCTTCGTACAGATGCTGCCATCCACCACATTTGGAGCTAAAGTCTGCACTGACTATGGGATTCAGCCACGATATCGATCTCCTGCGTCAAGGGTTACCGCAGATCCTGTAAAAGTATTGAATCAGATTTTGGAAACATAAGGCCTTAAATGTCTTAAGTCTTAAATCAGAGGTCAGAGGTCTTTAATTTTGGATGACGCTTTGACTAAATGTCCGAACACTCAATAAAATGTATTGTTTTTTTTTCTTTTTCTGTCTGAATAAAACAGGCTCTTTAAATCAAACAATCTGATTGGTTCATTGCTGTTTTCAAGCCATCTGATTGGTTCATATGGTAGTGTCACACCGTACGCTGTAAGTGAGGAGGAAATTCTAAGTCGAGCAGCTCAAGCCGCGACAGCTAGCCAAAGGCTACAACGTTGCATTGGATTTTAATATGCTGGTTTGTTCGTTGTCTTTTTTTTTTTTTTTGGCCATCATTTCATTAATGTCATTATTTCTGAGAGGCAGTCAAACACCGGCCCTACTCAGTCGCAAGCACTTCTCTGAACATTTTATATAGCCTGGCTGGCTGCTTCAGTGTTAGACTAGAGACTGGGGGTGTGATCAGTTACATCTGACGCAATGGTTGGACTGAATCTTTATTTTCTTGTTAGGAAACATGACCAAACGATAGGCCTGTTGAATGCACCGCTCTACCATGACTGAAAGCGTGTTGTAGATTCCACTTGTTCGGATGTTTTCCAAGTACGCTGTGTGAGGCTGAATACAATAGCTGCTGTCCTCGTCCTTAGTCACTTGGCTCCCAGGCAAATGTCAGGCGCTCCTGGCAGGCTCTACAAACTCGTGCCGACTGCTAGCTGTCTATTAGCTTTGTGGCTCATGCATTGACTACAGTTAAGTTGCCACATACAACCCTTCAAAATAAGGTAGTTAAATACTGTTTGTAGGTAAATGGACTCCCCGATCTAGTGCGTTTTAAATATGAGTTATTACTGCCTAACTAGCTAACTAGGTGATCTATTACGGACTCTCTGTCTACTAGTTGGCTAAAATTATTTTGTCGCGTACTTAAATTATTTAGTGTAACCCATGTCTCATGCACTACCATGGAGGGGTGGGTTTATGACCTGTAATGCCGCCAGCCAATAGATTGTGATAATGTTTTGGCCTCACTTTTGGGAAGCTGTAGCTCATTAATCTTTATATACAGTCGATGTTCTAAACCCGTGGGGGGCACTGAGTGTTTGTATGTGGGGGTGGTCTTCTTAACCAGCTGTCTCCCATTCAGGCCAACCCAGCGGAGGGGTCCCATCTGCCCAGTGGGGGGGGCTCCAGCTGGATGGGACTGAGAAACAAGGAGGTAACCTCACCCCCCCCCCCCCCCCCCCTGCAAATAAACCCCCTCCCATCCTGCCTGCCTACCACCCCCCCAGCCCACTCTCGTACTAACCCCCCACACACTGAGCCCTTGAGCCTGACTGGCAGAATCGGCCTGTTTGGCGATGAGTTTGGCTCTAGTGGAGGCACAGAGAGGTGCCCTCAGTTCTTACATGTGCACCCATACACACTGAAATCGGAGCGACGTGGGGTTGGGAAGAGTCCTTGTTTTGATTCGTTTTTTTTTTTTTAACCTCTAACCTTGGGTGACTGTTTCTCCTCAGATAGGAGTTTTAAACGCTGCCCTCATTTCCTCTCTGTCTCTGTTGTCCTGCTGCCGGGCGCGCTCAGTTTCCTGCCTGCTAGAATGTGTGTGCGGGGCGTGTGTGGGGCGCGTGTGGAGGCTGCCCGTGTGTGTCTGACGATCCAGCCGCTCTCTCGGCAGACGCGGGAGGAGCGCAAGATGGAGGCCATCCTGCAGGCCTTTGCGCGGATGGAGAAGAGAGAGAAGAGGCGGGAACAGGCCCTGGAGAGGATCGGCACCAAGGCTGAGGGAGGGGCCCGCAATGACATCAAAGAGGAGCCGCCCGCCACGCCCGAGACGGAGATCCCCGCTGTCCTGCAGGTACACACACACACATACATGCACGTGCATGCTCATACATACGAATGTACCCATACTCGCAGATACATACATGTGCATGCCGCACACACAGGTCCACACCCATTTGAGACTGGGTTCCCTACTGTGCTGCATTCACCCGCCCAGGCACATGAGTGTATACTCACTCACTCACACACACTTTCACTCTCACTCACTCACTCACTCTCTCACACACACACACACACACACACACACACACACACACACACACACACACACACACACAACAGTTCAGCTATACGCTCATTTAGGCAGAAAGACATTACGTCTAAAGAATGCTCTTTTTCCTATATGTCGCTACCTTGATGGTTCTGGCCTGTCCTGCTAATGTGATGAGGTTTATATGCATTAGAACAGAGTCACCGCTTTAAATGATTGTGTGTAATACACGGCTCTCCCCCGAGGGTGTACTGTCAGCCCTAATGAGAGAGTGTTTACCGACTTGAAGAGCGAACAAAGTAGACGCTGCAGATCTTGCAGGTTGTGTCACTGTGCGAATAGTGGTGGATCTTGCTGTGATATTCAAAAGCCTGTTCTCTGATATTAAAGTTTCTCTCTTTCCTCTCAGATGTCTCAGCCCCTGATGGATGTGGTGAAAGAGGAGCCGGGAGTGAAGCCGCCGACAGTGGCAGCCGCCAAAGTGAGCCGCTCCAAACAGCGCAAGAGTTTCTCCCGCAGTCGCACGCATATCGGACAGCAGCGCCGCCGCGCCAGAACCATCAGCACCTGCTCCGACCTGCCGCCCTGCTCCCCCGGGGAGAGCCTGGAGGTCCCGCCCCCTGAGCCGGCCGACAGCCAATCTCCTGCTGTCCCGGAACCGGAGCCCCTCCCGGCCCCGCCTCCTGACGACAGCCCACCCGAAAGCGGCTCCCCCGCGCCCCCCTGCCGCTCTGCACACAAATACCCCAAGACTAAGAAGGTACCAGAGAATCCGCTCTCCCCCACAGACATGGAACTCAGGCACAGAATAGCTTTATCACTGCATCACACACTCAGGCAGGCCCGGAGCCTCTGTTAGAAGCAGTGCGTGCGCACCAGAAGGCAGCGTATGCCACTTTCCTCGCAGAATTCTGACTTTGAAAATTACACTTGGCATGAAAATGTGTAATTGCAAAATGAAACCAAAATTTCAAGTTAAATGTAATACATGAAGTAATAAAAATTAAATGCAATTTATCATATCTGCACTTTCATGATTGCTTTTGCCATTATGCACTTTTTCTGATCTAGTGGAGCGGAGTAGTTGGAAAAAAAGTGCAAATGGTGATACAAGCAACAGACTTTGCATGAGAACTGTGAGGCCGGTTGGATGTACTGCCATATTCTCTGAAACGCCTTTGGAGACGGCTTATGGTGGAGAAATGAACATTCAATGCCTGAGCAACAGATCTGGTTGACATTCCTGCTGTCAGCATGCCAATTGCACGCTCCCACAATGCTTGCGCCATCTGTGGCATTTTGCTGTGAGGCAAAACTGCACATTTCAGGGTGGCCTTTTATTGTGGGCAGTATAAGGTACACCTGTGCACTAATCATGGTGTCTGATGAGCATCTTGACGTGGCACACCTGTGAGGTGGGATGGATTGTCTCAGCAAAGCAAAAGTGCTCACTATCACACATTTAGACAGATTTGTGAACAATGTCTGAGAGAAATGGTAATATTGTGTATCTGGAATGAATTTTAGATCTTTGAGTCCATCTCATGACAAATGGGAGCAAAAGCAAAAGTGTTGCGTTTATATTTTTGTTGAGTGTATGAACTTATACGCAAATATTTTGCTCTTTGGTGGCCATTTTGGATATGATGACAGCCATCTTGGATGTTTCTAGAAACTATTTTACATAATCTTAGTACTTGTAGGCTTGCTCTCAATATTTTAGCATAAACTGACAATGATAAAGAAATGTATAAGTGATTAAGGAATTAAATGTCCATATTCATATATCGGAAGGAAGCCATTTTGAAAAATTGTCAAATTCTGTGCGGAGGTTGATTGAGACAGGAGACAAAGAAGAATACTTATGACGAATTTCATGCTTGTATCACTATTTGCACTTTTTCCCTGCTATTCTCAAGTTACCCGCTCCACTAATCTGGTTGTTAACTTTAACTTGCAATCTGTAAGCATTTTGGGAAATCACCTCGTTAGGTGTGTGTAGAATCCGCACACTTACTTGATATGTATGAACTATGAGCTTTTTATACATTTTGTAAGGATCCATTATACTTGTAATTCAGCATTGTTAATTCGGACACTACTAGATCGGCTGCTTGTTACTAGACACAGGCGATCAAAGATTGTGCTGGAGATGTCTAGGATACATACAGTACAGGCCAAAAGTTTGGACACACCTTCTCATTCAATGCGTTTCCTTTATTTTCATGACTATTTACATTGTAGATTCTCACTGAAGGCATCAAAACTATGAATGAACACGTGTGGAATTATGTACTAAACCAAAAAGTATAAAATACCTGTAACTGAAAACATGTCTTATATTCTAGTTCCTTCAAAGTAGCCGCCCTTTGCTCTGATTACTGCTTTGCACACTCTTGGCATTCTCTTGATGAGCTTCAAGAGGTCGTCACCTGAAATGGTTTTCACTTCACAGGTGTGCCTCGTCAGGGTTAATTAGTGGAATTTCTTACCTTATCAATGGGGTTGGGATCATCAGTCGGGTTGTGCAGAAGTCAGGTTGATACACAGCCGACAGCCCTATTGGACAACTGTTAGATCCATACATAATTCCACATGTGTCATTCATAGTTTTGATGCCTTCAGTGAGAATCTACAATATAAATAGTCATGAAAATAAAGGAAACGCATTGAATGAGAAGGTGTGTCCAAACCTTTGGCCTGTACTGTAGGTTTGGAGCAGGTATGGTACAGTGTACTTTGTTGTCATGATATTAGGAGAGCATAATGGACTCTGTCCTAACTCATGAACTTATACATCAGTAATGAACAGGGCACGGTGAGGATGGCAAACATGTTTACACAAAGTGTCCTAATGACCATCAGAAATACTGTATCTATTCCCTCTGAACATGAGAATAGTGTTTGTGGAATAGTGCCTAAATGGCTGAGGGCTGAGTACTGCTGGTTTTCGGTTCTCTTTTTACCTGACAGTCAGTGCAAACCTGGATCATTAATCATTTAGTTAATTACCTTGGTGGATGAGAAATCAGTGCTGGGGTTTTTCTTTTGAGGGATAAATTTTGCAATCCCTGCTGTCATGAGTTGAAGGGTCACTCCATGCCACAGGCTAGCTTTATTGAATGGAATTAACAGCGGTCAGTAGACTAGGCGCTAATTAGCTTCTTTTTGCCTTGGTCCATTGGCTTTTATTGATTGGCATCACCAGGTTAGCATGTAGCATGGAGTGTCCCTTTAATACGGCTCCTGGACGTTCTTGACGCAAGGCCAACTCCAATTCTTGTCCTCCGCCTTCTGCAGCACTTGGTGAGCGAGTGGATGGGTGAGAAGCCCGAGCGCGTGGTGCGCACTCCCGAGCCGGCTCCAGAGCGCCCCCTGCGGATCAGCAGTGACCCAGAGGTGTTGGCTACGCAGCTAAACTCTCTGCCCGGGCTGGCCTGCAGCCCCCATGTCTACAGCACGCCCAAACACTACATCCGCTTCTCCTCGCCCTTCCTGGCCTCGCGCAGCTCCGCCTCCTCCGCCCCGGGCGTGCCTATCAGCCGCCGCCGCTCCCGCGAGCTGCCTGAGACCCCGCCCACATCTGGCTCCTGCAAGAAGGTTGGGGACTAGAGATTCAGGAACACACTGTCTGATACTCTCACATACTAGCACACTCATTTTCATACCTTTCACATCCTCACTGACACACTTATGTGTTCGCTGTTTTCTGCACACACTCGCATCTTATTTTCACTCTTGGATTTGTAACTCTTCATAATTGTTTCCTTCTCTCCCCCCACCCTGTCTCCTCCCTCTTTTCCTCCCCTCTCTCCTCTGCCCCCCCCCCCTCTCTCTCTCTCTGTCTCTCCCCTTATAGCGGTGGCTGAGACAGGCTCTACAGGAAGAGGTGTCCCCGAGTCGACCTCCCTTCCTCCTGCCCAGCGAGGGGCCCCTGAGCCCCCCCATAAATGGGGACTCGGACTGCGCCCTCCCCTTCAACGGCAGCTGCACTTTACCCGGTGCGTGTCCGCTCCAACAGGTCCATGTGCCTTTACTCACCGTGTGTCTGTTTGCACTGCGGTGTGGTTCCAACCAGAGATGGGTCAATTGCAATTACATTTGTTGTAATTTTAATTTCATTTTAATTGAATTTTATTGAAAAAAGAATTATGATTGTAATTGTAATTGATCCCACGGACATAAGTAATTTTGTTTAAATTTCAATTACATTTCAAATTCTTAAAAAAATTTCTCATGTTTTATTGTTTTTATTCAACTGTTTATACAATAGGGCTTCATTTCCAGTCAACACAATGTATCCAGGGGCAGGTCCAGGATTTTTGAAGTGGGGTGGCACAGGCGGGACCAACAAATGAACAAATATTGCCAAGGGTACATGCATTTATGTAGAACAAGTTTTATTACCATGGGTAACTGCCCAGTTGGTGAACTTACTGATCCAAAATTGGCAACAAAAAGGTGCCTGTTTTAAGCTGGGTCCCTTTTCAGGGTCTCCCAACTCCTCTATTATGCCTTGGGTGCTGTCAATCTTCCTTGTAGAGACAGACCTGTCCTCAAATAGAAGGAATCCAGCACAATTTAACCTCTAAGGGATCCTGGCCTCATAGGGGGCCCTTGAAAACTGAATTTTAGGTTTCCACTCATAAAAAGGTTCATATTTGAGAAGGCAATATCTTGAAAATGAAAAGAGATAGATACATTTCGACAAGAGATTCTTAAAGCCTGCACCCAAATTACCCTCGGTAGCAAATTTCAGCCCATCCCTTTGATTTATTCCAAAGATACTGGCCTCCAAAATCCCTTAAAATTAACATCCGCAATTCCTCAGGGCAGATTTTTTGCGGGCCATTCCTTGGAAACCCAGTTGGACTCTAAAATTTTTGCATGTGTTCATTATGAATATAGAGGTACTCCCAAAATAAGTTTGAGCCAAATCTGAGTCGGTGAATGTGGAAGATTCTCATACTTAAGATGAGTTCATATGGAATGACCCTACAGAGAATTTACAATCAAAGAAAATGTAGGCTTCATTTAAGATGATGTCAGTACCTCAGAAAGAGATAGTTGTGTATAAAAAGGGCCGTCATTCATTCCTGATCGCCAGTGTGGATGTAAATGGCCGCAATGAAAGCAGACTGGTTGCATTTCATGCCAAAATCTAATGTGCTGGGGTACGTTGCTAAAGCTACAACCATTGAGGCCCTGTCTCTGAACTTGTGACGAACAGTACGTGTATGTTTGTATGTTTGCGTGTTTGTCATGCTGAATAGTATATCTGGTGTGTATATAACTGTGTTTTCTCTGTGGAACAGAGTTGCCCACTCCCTTGAAGAAGAGGAGACTGTATCCGCTGGACGCCTGCATGTCTGAGGGCTCCACCCCCTACTGCTCGCCCTGCGCCACGCCCACCCGTGCCGACCTACCGGAGACGCCCGGAACGCCTCTTCTGCTCTCCACCCCGCCCCGCACGCGCTCAGAAGAGCAGGCTGCCGAGCCCTTACCATCCACCCCCACGCACACCCCCCAGGCACTTAATGCACCAGTGGAGGTGAGCATGAAAGTGCTAATGCTGACTTGTACAATAACGTGCTCATCAACATGCATTGTATATTCTCACGCACACACACCTCCGAGGCATTTACTTCTCCAGTGCACACGTGCACAGACGTGCTCATGCTAACTTGTTCATGAAAACATTCATCAACATACAGTGTATATTCGCATACACCTGTATGCACAAAGGGGTACGTGCAAGAGCATTTCATTTGTCTAAGCAACTTACCTTTTCCAGTTACTCTATGTAAGAGGCGGGGACTATTGGCTTGCGCGACAGCCGGAATTCATTCACTAGCTGATGCAAAGGAAGCTACTTGCAGATATGACGAAACGGTAACGTTTTCTGGGGGAAAAAAAAAAAAAAAAAAAGATGTGCAAAATACATTTGAATAATATTAGAATCGTAATACTTTCTGGATAGCAATGAAACAACTGATAGAATCATTTGGGTTTTTTGGCTTTTGTTAATTTTCTTGTCAACTTTTCATGAAAAAAACTTTGCTGAATGTTGTGGCCATCGTAGGTGCTGCTATACTTAACCCCACACACACACACACACACACACGCACGCACACCTGGTGCTCCTTTGGAGGTTAGCACAAATGTGTCGACGCTAACTCACTCACGGCAGAGCTCATAAACATGCAGTATGTTCGCATGCAGTCATTCACAAAATACAGGGGCACTTCCTGCTGTATTGGAGGCGAGCTAGAATATGCTAATGCTAACTTGCACATGAACCCGTAGTGTACTCACACGCGTGCAACATTTGTGAGTGCCCACTGACGTAGCTACATACACTGTGAAAATGTTAACTCATGCATAGGTGCACACACTCGTGCTCACATTTGCCAACACAAACACTGAGTCTTTGTTTTTTGTGTTTCAGAGCGAATCGTCTCCGGAAAGTTCCCCAGAGAGCAGCCGTAGACCCAGCGTGCAAGAGGTGAGAGAGCATGGTGCCTGACGTAGAGGGAAAAAATGCGTGACTTAGTGCCGAGTGCATCTGAGTCTTTGTGCGTTTGAGTCTGCGTGTGTTTGTGTGTCTGTGTGTCTGAGTGTGAATGTAAATGTTAGTGCTCACATCAGGGTGAAATAAATGGTGGAACATGGAGATGGAGAGCTGGATCTTCACCTCTGATCTTCACTGGTTCAGTTGTATGTTTGAAAAAAAAAATGCTAAGACTTTACCAAATGGCTGCTCTCCTCCATTCCTGGTAGTCAGCCACCCTAGCGAGTTTGTAATTTCCTAAGTCTGATTCGGCTAGATGGTGACTGAAAAACACTGTAGAACGGGATGTGCATTAGTTTGGGTTGGAGTGAAAATCTGTGGGGTGGTAGATCTCCAGGAGCTTGTTTTGGCAGCTCATGAGTGAAATGCTTATGTAGCGGTATGTGATATGCCCCTCTCCCCGACAGGCGGAGCGCCCTCCCTCGTTGCTCTCCTCCCCCTGTGTGCGCAGTGGGCCCAGTCTGGATGCCCCTCCCCAGGAAATCAGGACAGTTGGGGCTCTGAGCCCTCGGCCCCCGAGGAAGGAGCCGCAGGACTGCGGGGGGGACGAGGCCGGAGACGGCGGCGCGGAGAGCGCACCTGACGCGCCTGTCTCGGAGCTTACTGCACCCCCTTTCCAGTCCTGGATAAAGAGCCCGGAGCGGGGCAGCCTGTCCTTCTCCCAGGTCAACTCAAATCTGCGGGACCTCACCCCTTCCCACACTCTGGACCCCGGGGCCTTCCGGCCTGACCCTGCACCGGCCCCCGCTGCTGCGTTTGGGGAGGGCTCTCTCTACTACCCCTGCTCTGAGGAAGGGGTTGCCCTGGGGTTTGCACGCTCCCTCGGGGGTGATGGGACGGGGGATGCTGCGGGCGGGACGGCGCAGAACCCCCCTCAGAAGAAGAAGGTGGGTAAACTGTTTGAGTGCCCGCCTGTTACTAATGGAGCCTCTGTAAATTTACAAACTCTGTGAAACTGCAGTTCCTCAGCTGTAAGACAAAAATGGCAGATAACCGAATACAGTCATTTCCATAGGTATTTGCATAGAGACGCAATTGCATACCTGCCAGGTATTACCGTTCGCCTGTAATCTGTACAATTTTCAAAGCCTAATTCCAGGGTACGGGGTTATGGTGAGAAATCTTGTGTTTTCATGCATTCAAGCACCAGGTTTTTTTTTTTTTTTTTGCAAAAAAAGTTTGGTGATGGTTTCAGAACAATAATTATCCGGCTAATGGTGTGCATTCGTCTCGTGTAATTTTTCTTTGATCATCTTCGAAATTAATCAGTGATGCAGGTTCAGCCATATTTTCTGCTGGAAGTAATGGACACCACTGGCTGTGAATTTCTAATTCTGCAGATACATGGGTAATAAAGAAATTTAATTGGCACGTCTATTGGAAACTCAAGTGTTGTTATCTTAAGGATAACAACCTAGTGCTGTATGTTAGGTTTGGAACCATTATCATTTCGCCACTTCTCAATTCATCACAAACAGAAATGGCAATAAATAGTGAAAATGTGGAGGGGCAGTAGCCAGTCTGCTGAGGTATAACATCCTGTTTGCTAACCCAGTAGCTACAATTAGATAACGGCCAACGCTTAATGGAGTTATGCGACAATATCCTAGCTAACGTTTTTGTTTGATGGTCTTGGTGACATAATAATGCAGTGATATGCGCTTAGTAACAAGCTTGCAATGAAGCAATAACTTTTCTTGCTGTTTTCACCTGACCTCAAAAATTTTCTGGTCTCCGTTCAGTTAGTGGTAGGGCTGGGCGATTAACTAAATCACGATTATTTTAAGCGCAATAAAAGTAACTGCCACTATGTGGCAGACAGACAAGCTTGCTTATTACCTTTTCTAGGACACATACCTAATGCAGTGTTGAACAAACATCAGAGGCCATTTGAAATGCTTCTGGGAAGAAAACTCTGATTTGAAGTCTGCTAATTACCAGCGAGATTCGACGGCCTCCATCGCCTTGGAATAATTAGCTTTCCTTAAATCAAATCCAATGTACTTTGCCTAACTTGCAATCGAGATTTATTCAGACAACTGACTAATAAAAACCAAAATGTGGCCTGTAATGATTAAGAAGGGATCATTGGGAGCAGACAGACATAACCAGGCTGCTGTGTTAGATTGAAAGAATGTGAGTAATCTGAATAGCAGACCTCTGAATTCCAGCTCTTATCGTGCAATTTTTACGTTTCATTAAAAAGGTTTCTTAAAAATGCAAACATTTTGAGATGGCACTGATTTTCAAGCATCTAAAAATATACGCAAAGTGGATAATATTTTGTGAAGCATATCGAGAGAGAAATTATTTTCGTGTTGCACGTAACGGACAAATGCAGCGAATACTTGGCAAACACATTTAGGAAAATGTGTGCTGCAAATTTGTCGCATTATTAATTTGTTAATTGGACAAGATAAATTTGAAAAAGTCATTCATAGCTCTTGATTTTGGTTACTTTATAGCATCTAAATTACCAACAGTGAAGGTGAAAAACATTTTGTTTAAGCGTTTCAAACATGGCATGTAAATCTTTATCGTACTCACGCACAGCAGTCAAATATAAAACTAAAAATCTAGCTAACCCCTTCAGGCAAATTACGTTCTGAACAACGCAAAGTTAAGGTTTGCTAAAAACATCATCCTCTACCCGACAATTGCTCTCACGCCCCTCCCATTTACTGTTTGGAATCGAACTGTTGGTTCGCTCTATTAACAATTTACATTGGTTGACAGTATAATTTATTTAGATACCATTTTTTGTTTGTCACGTTCTGAGATTTAAATGACCCTGAAACATGACAGATTTGCCCGAATGTGTATGACGCATTCCTGTTTGATTTTCCACTGTTAGACAAATGAAAAATAGCCGTGCAGATTTGGGATCATGATATCCACGTTTTGATGAAAAAATGAAGTTTTTGGAATACCAGTGTTCTACAATAGCTGTGTATGGGTTGGTCAGAGATGTATAGATGTTGTGAAAGGTTTCATTAAAAGCTAGTTGGTATCAATTATACACCTACAGTTTTTGCTGATGTGTTTCTGTCTGCATGCACACGTCTCTCCAGGTATCTTTGTTGGAGTACAGGAAACGTCAGCGTGAGGCTCGACGCAGCGGCTCCAAAGCAGAATGTGGATCTCCTGTCTCTTCAGCGCCCCCTCTGGTTGGACTGTGCGGTTCTGCATTTGAAGTTGCTATGGATACGACCCCCGAGCCCTCGGTGCCGTTAGCCGGCCCCTCAGCTGCCGAGGCACCTCAGTCGTGCGACGGCATGGAGACGCCACCCCAGGGGGAGAGAGAGGGGGGAGAGGGGCAATGGTGTGTACCTCCACTCACACTGGCTGCAAAACCTGGCCTTGGTGTGGGGTCAAAGCTTAGCCTCCACGTAGAGTCAGATCTTAAGCCTCTGTGTGGAGTCTGAGTGTTGCTGCTGCTCACCATCTTGGTGTAGTTTTTTTTGCCAGTTCATCATCATTCGTGCATTGAAATCCTACCTCATATAGTTTGTGCCTAATTTTACTGGCTTAATTTGCTTATTATCTTACAAAGCCTTTATTTACAATTTGGACTGGATGGTTTTTATAATGTGAGAGTTTTGCTCATCATCTGATCTGTTTTATATTTCAGTGTTTCAATTGATTATGACTTTTCGCATGCAATTGTAGTACTTGGCTTTAGAGTAAAGTACCTGCCAGGTAAATATCCTGTAATGAGCATAGGTACAGCATGGATGTGGAGCTTTGCTGTGTTGATTATTGAGATGATGTGCACCTCCAGTGTGTTAATCTCTGAACTCTTTTTCAGGACGTCCTCTACGTCAGTGGAGCAGGCGAGGGAGCGGGGCTACCACAGGGCTCTGCTACTGAGTGACCACCGCAAAGACAGAGATTCAGGTCAGAGAGGTCACACCCCACACACACACACACACACACACACACACACACACACACACACACACACACACACACACACACACACACACACACACACACGCACTGTAAGGACAGAGAGACTTGGGTGAAAGCCAAGACATTGTGTATACAAACAAACACCTCAAGGGCTATGACGCAGGTCAGTGTGTAGACATTTTATACACACACACTTCTTTTGTTTTTTGTTTTTTTTTTTCCTATGGCAGTGGGGACCAAAATGTTTTTTGCTGTAAAAATCCTACTTTTGAGCTGCCAGATAGCTCACTCGGTAAAGCATCGCGTTGCGAAGCAGAATTGACTATCATGGCACGGGTTCGATCCTCGCCTCGTACCAGCCGGCAGTGGTCGGCAGCTCTTTTCAGAGTAACGCGCAATTGGCCAATGTGCTACAGGGATGCAAATTGGGAAGGGTCTGCCGGGATAGGGTATTGTAAATAATAAATTCCTTTTGACCAGACGGGCGCTCGTTAGGAAGATTCTAAGCTTGTTCATGTTTGGGTATCCTCCGCCCTCATTCTGAGCTTGTGAGGGGTCGACCAATGAGTGTATACGAAGCAGTGGCGACGGGCACGTGCTTCGGAGGAGAGCCTGAGTTGGCAATAGGGGCCGGCATATGCGAAAAACCTTGTACATAGTTCTACAATCGGACATTTTAGATTTGGGTGGGATTTAAGATGCCGAATTTAAGAAAAAGAAAAAAAAGCCTTTCATACCGAGTCAACAAGCGCCCCCCCCCCCCCCCCCCCCCAAATTAACCCAGTTTTTAAACTTCAACCCCAAACCTTAACTTGGAGCGTAATTCCAATACCTAAGCTTAACACTAGAACTAGTCTACACTAAGCTTAATTGTAACCCGAGACCTGAACCCTGCCCTTAGCCTTGAATTGAGCTGTTTTAGTCATGGGAACCCAAAAAAATCCCCACGGTGCTATTTTTTCAGACTTACCGTATGACCATTTTGTAGCCCGGGTGTTTATTTCGCAAAATCGACTTGGACCCTAGGCGTTTATAAGAACCAGGCGGGTATTTGCCATTATTTATTCTTGCCCCAACCTGTACCAGGCCAGTTGGGCTTTCCTACACAGTTATAAACTGACTGAATTTAATCGGTAAATTAACACATTGTCTCCTTGTCATTTTAACTGTGGAGTTAAAAGTGGAGTCCTGCGAGCACTTAACCGTGGTTTACACTGAACATGCACTGAACCGTGGTAAACTTATTGTAAAATTAGTTAAAATAACTGGCTAAAAGGTGCCAGTTAAATTACCTGGCAAAAAAGGCTTCACTATTTGTTTATTATTAACAGTTTATTTGCAGAAACTGAAATGGTTTCATTAACATTCCGGTACTTTAGTGTTACATTGATCCCAGTTGGGGCAACACGCAATATCATCCTGTTATCCATCGTGTCAGGGCAAAAACTGACTAAATAAAGACAGCAAGTAGGCATGAACGGTTTAGAATGAAGTTTTCCCGATCTAAATACACAAAGCATACATATAAATTCATGCATGTTAAGAGTAGTTTCTCCCAGGTATAGACCTGAGTCAGACCCACAGGCACAGCTGAATGCGAACGCTTTTCCTTTAAACCGAACGAAAACGTGGGTAACTGAGCGATTACATAAAGGTAAGAGGCAATCGTAGAGCTTATTCTTTAGCTTTGCCAAATAATGGAACATAAATATTGTTGATTTACAATTCCTTACTCATGTCCTTTTTTAAGTAGGCTTCAAAAAGTTAAAGAACACGGAAAACAAGTCCCCCACCTAAAAAAAAAAAAAATTGTCGACACCCATGTTTACTGTTTATGTGCCTCTCATTGGACACTTATATGGGAGCTATTCTGCCGTGTGCACTTTGGTCCAGCCAGTGACCAATCCAGTTTCTTTTATATCTCTGTGCTAAGGACCGTTTGCTGTTTTTTCCCCCACATCTTTATTGACATCAGATATACAAACAAAGACAAACCGAAGCTGGTTTTGGCATCTGTGTCACTGCAACACGGGGTAATACAGACGTTTATATACAATAGTGCAAATAATCGCTCGGGCGTTTAATTGAACCGACGTTTAATACGCAAAATGACGTCGGACCCCCGGCCGCTTTTTGCACACAGGTGCATATTTGCACGCGGGCGATTATTTGGCCATATTCGTTATACCTTAACTATCTTTGAGGGGCTTTACAGCTCCACAAGTAAAGTTAAAGATGCCCACACTCCAAGGACTGTGACTCGAGTCAGAGCGGTGAGAGAGACACTGTGAGGACTGTGACTCGAGTCAGAGCAGTGACACGCACTGCAAGGACTGTGACTCGAGTCAGAACGGTGACACACACACCGCGAGGACTGCAACTCGGGTCAGAGCGGTGACACACACTGCGAGGACTGTGACTCAAGTCAGAGCGGTGACACGCACACTGCAAAGACTGTGACTCGTGTCAGAGCGGTGAGACACACACTGCGAGGACTGTGACTCGAGTCAGAGCGGCGACACACACACTGCGAGGACTGTGACCTAAGTCGGAGCAGTGAGAGACACACTGCGAGGACTGTGACTCGAGTCAGAGCGGTGACACACACTGTGAGGACTGTGACTCGGGTCAGAGCGGCGACACACACACTGCGAGGACTGTGACTCAAGTCAGAGCAGTGAGAGACACTGCGAGGACTGTGACTCGAGTCAGAGCGGTGACACACACTGCGAGGACTGTGACTCAAGTCAGAGCGGTGACACACACACTGCAAAGACTGTGACTCGATCAATGCGGTGAGACACACACTGCGAGGACTGTGACTTGTGTCAGAGCGGTGAGAGAGACACTGAGAGGACTGTGACTCGGGTCAGAGCGGTGACACACACACCGCAAGGATTGTGATTCGAATCAGAGCGGTGACACACACACTGCAAGTATTGTGACTCGAGTCAGAGCGGTGACACACACACCGCGAGGACGGGGACACTGGTCAGAGTGAAGACGGTACACATACTTACACACTCATACACTATGTGCACACACTCTCTCACATACTTACCCACATGCTTTAAATGTGAGTAGAGGTGAGTGTAAAGTCGGAGGTTTGTGTGGATTATAGTTGGCACAGTGTCGTAGCTTCAAAGCAAGCAGAGCTGTAACTGTGTCCGTGTTTGCACTGCAGACGGCCCTGAGGCGGACGGAGGTGAAGCTGTTGTAGTGAAGGAGTGCTCCTCTCCCAGCTCACACAAGACCTGCAGGAGTCCCTCTGTACTCAAGGTAAGAGTTCAGCTCTGTAAGCAACATGTTTATCTGTGCACCATACACACGCATGCGAGCAGGCACCTTGCTCTCTCCTATCTCCATGTGCACCTGCTCAAGATCTGGTTTGTAGAGCAGTGAAGAGCAGAGGAAGGGAATCCTGCTCCGATTGAGTCCACAGCCCTGCATGTTTTTCGTAATCAAATATCTTTAGTCATTATCAAGCACCTTTTTTAATAAAGCCTTTGGCGCGCTACAGTAATTTGAATTTGGTGCGTTAGATCTGAGAGACATCGAAAACGTGGGGCTGGGGCTCTGCAGGAGCAGGGATTCCCACCCCTGGTCTAGCCCAGCTCTGTTAATGTCCCTATAAGGAAGGATTACCAAAATCTGGGCCTCAAATCCAATTCATGGCCTGATTTTCTTTTCTCTCGGGTACTTAACTCCTAAAGCTGCTGTAAGGGTTTTGGTTGTTTTAGTTAGCTTCCTGTCCGTCGCCGATGTAAGTAGTCCCCACCCCCATGCCCAAACTGCCCAAGAACACGTGATGGTTTCTGACAGAGGCAAAGATGGAAAGCAGCGACTCCGTTACAATATCAGTACAATATAAACAAAACTCGCAGTGATTGTCGTGTGAAAGCCACAGTGAAAACAGAGGCCAACGACACATTACATCCATGCAGAAACCTCATTATGAATGGCTTTTTGAAAGTATTAGCTAAAGCTAGCTAGTGTCCGATTGCCACACCAACAAGTAATAGCACGATGGCGTCCCTGAATACAGTGAGGAGGTCATTGATGCGGAAGAAAATCACAAGTCAATGCAAAAACGTTTTTCTGCAAACCCTTTTAAAGCGTATTTTATTTAAATGCATGCCATTGCTGTCATAGTAAGAAAACGGTCCCCTTTTGTCAGAACAAATAACAATAGCTTGTAGTCGGCCACAAACGACGACTGAACATTTATAAACTACCGTAAGCAGGATTAATAACCACCAACAGGACTACCTGAGACTAATAAAACTGCATTACTACTACAGAGTAAAACAGAGTAAAAGTCCAGGGGCAGCAAGGCTAGCTGTGCATCACTTTTTAGACCATTGGATTGCTGTCGTTTTCTCCACCTCTCAAAAGGGGCACCAATGTATACGTGGCTCTTGTCCATCTTCCGCTTCTTGTTCTTTGACTTCATCTGTTCTGCTGCCATTTTTTGGCGCTTTGTACGTTGTGTTTTGTGGCGCTGGGATCGGTAGCTCCATCTGCTCCGCCATTGTCAACAAAACAGAATCGGCTGTCTGCGCATTCACAGACGGAGAGGACCGCCTCTTTATAGTGCTTTCTCACCTAATTTGATGCAGGCAGTGGGTGACTCCAGGATTTTATTTGCTGCTCTGGTGCAGAGGAAAGTGACTGCGAGACCTGCATCACGGACCGGACACTCTAAATCAATGATCTCTGTCGGAATGTGGAGCTATTTAACACTTGTTTTAGCTAAAATATATTACTTGCAGCACCTGAACAATTAAATGAATAATTGGACCCTCAGTTTAGATGGACGGTCTTTCTAGCTGACTCCTGGGTAAATGGAGGGTTGAAAACCGGCAGGACCTCCTCAGTGTTGCATCAGTTATCTTACTTGAGGCATCAGAATACATTGTCAAATTTGTGAAGCGAGTTATTAGGGGAAATATGCAGTGCGTGAAATGCATTGCAAGCAGTTATGCATATTTACTGATCCAAACAAATGTTTAAATATTCTTTCTGACATTAACTGTTTGAAATTTCCCTTCTCTCTCTCTCTCTCTCTCTCTGTCTGCCCCACCAGCCGGGTTCTCCGGGTCCCAGTGTTGCGCCCCAGCCTATGAACCGCTCCACAAAAGAGGAGGATGGTGAAAGTCAGACGCGCGCTCCCTGCCTCTCTCCGTCCGTCCAGCAGCCCGGCAAACCCCTGGTGGCCAAACCAGCCCCCCTTACCCCCACCAAACTGCAGCCCCAGGGCCTTTTCCCGAGCTCCACCCTGCTGCACTCGCCTAAGCCGCAGCCCCAGGGCTCCCCGTACCGCGGCCAGCGATCCTTCCACTCTGGGCAGCCTCAGGCCCAAGCCCAGGCCCAGGCTTCGCCGGCTCCACAGGCTTTCACCCAGTACGGCTCTCAAACTCCCCCTCCCCCTCCCCCGCCTCCCCCAGCTCCCCCTGCCTCCGCCGCCTACTTCCCCGGGCAGACTGCGGCCACGGCTGGCCCCTTCTCTGGGTACAAGACCCTAATGCAGCCTCACCATGCGCTGCACTACCAGAGCTCCTCAGCTCCGCCCCCTCCTCCTCCCCCGCCCCCCCACCCCCAGGCTGGCCCCGCCCTGCTGCACGTCAACATGGCTCCGCCTATCTTGCTGAGCTCTGCTCCTCCCCATGTGATTGGCTCCGCCCCTCCGCCTCCGCCTCCTCCCATCCAGACCCAGGTCCCCCAGCAGCAGGCCAGTGGCAGTAACCTCCTGTCACTCCAGCAGGCCCCGCCCCCTCCTCCACCCCCGCCCCCTCCCCCCTCGGGCTCCACGAACCCCCCATTGCAGACGGCAGCTCATCACTATCAGAGTCTGGGAGGGTTCCAGACCCCTATTCTGCATCCGGGAGCGACCAGTGCAGCCAACGCGGCCTCAGCTGCTTACCAGCCTCACCAACAGAACGTTCTGCCACCCCCTCCCCCTCCCCCGCCTCAGCAGGCCCCGCCCACACAGTCGCAGGCCACGCCCTCGCCGCTGCCAAGTGGAGCTCGCGGAGCCCCTTCCTCCGCCCCCTTCCACACAGCAGGGTACCTGGGCACGGGGTGGCACTGACAACCCCCCACGCACCACCCGCTTGCCACCGCTTCAAAATAAAAGCCCCACAAACTTGCAGAAAATGGTGCGAGGATATCCTGTAATTTGACATGTAAATATTTTCTATGTACTTGTACACCAAGCCAACGGAAAAACAGGACGAAGAGAAAATGGGTACTTTTTTAAAAAAAAAGAGGTGTGGGATTTAAAAAAGACTATAAAGCAATCCTGTAAAAGAGACTGTAAAGAAAAAAAAAAGACGACAGACGAATCCGGTGCTCATTGCCCTCCCCATGACACCCTGTCCTCAATGGCGCGTTTTCGATTTTATTCTGCCATTTCTTAACGCCTCCTTTATGACTGAGGGTCTCATCTGTCCGTCTGTCTGTCTGGAGTCCTACTGTCAGGCCCAGAACTTTCTTTATCAATGGACATTCCACCCCTGCCCCCCACCTCCCAGTTTGTTCAACGTTTCACAGTTTCTCTCCTCGTCTATCTGTTCTTATCCCCATTTATTTGTGTATTTAGTGGTTCAGCTTAGTGAGAAAAAGAAAGCTTTTTGTACAAAGAAAATACAGAACTATTATTTTTTTTATTCCTGCGTGTAACAAAATTTGTGCACCGCTGCAGAGAGTTTTGGAGAGAAAAAGCCTTCTGGAAGGCCAGGAATGCGTTCTGTGTCAGTGTGCGTGTCTGTGTGCCTGCGTGCGTGTGTGCTGGCATGCGTGTCCGTTCGCGCATGTGTGTCTGTCCGTGCGTGTGCGCGAGTGTGATTGTTTGCACGCAAGAGGGGTATGAAAGCAAGTGAATGTCCTGGCTTTTAAGATTTGGTTGAATGATAACTGACCGGTAGGTAGTATGTTAGCGGTTTATTTTTGAATTCTAATGGTTATTTGTAGAAATGTAATTTAATGTATAGATGGTTACTCCAGCTTTCTGCAGAAGCGCATGTACATAGTTGCTTCTTTTCTTTACTATGCTTGTACAATTCGCTCCCATCCCATTTTGGAATATCTTTGTAAATATGAGCGCTCTCTTTGCGAGGCTGAATGGTTCTGTGATAGTAGCACTATTTTTTTTTTTCTCTTTTTCCCAAATCCTTTATTGTATGTCTTTTTTAATTGTGTGTGTGTGTGGGTGGGAGAGAGAGAGTGTGTGTGTGGGAGAGTGTGTGTGTGCGTGCGTGTGTGTGTGTGTGTGTGCGTGCGTGTGTGTGCAGAAGAGAGACTCGAGACACAGCACTGGTTAGCTATTTTCATTGCTCATGATAATAAATCACAGTTACGTCAGTTTTATACCACCAAGTGTGTCGTTTCATTTTCACCTTTTAAATTCATTTAATTCACTATCCTCTGGAACTCCACCTGAAGAGCATATCCGTCTCATGCTTTCATCTCTGGCACAGACGCTGGCAAACGTTCTCTTAACGTAGCAGTTTGGAGCCAAACTGGGGTTCACATGTGCATTCCACTGACCACAATACACTGCTGATGTTTTTAGAAATAAATTTGTTAAAATATACATGTTAAAATGTGTAATGTCGCTGTTAAAATTTTAACCAACTTGAGAATAGCTGGCTGGTATTGGTCAAAGCAGCTTTTTATCATTACGAGGTTAAAGTAGTAATAGTGAGGCTGCATTAGCGTAGGTGTAATACAGAAGAGTGACCATCTGTGCCCATGCGGGCCTGCAGTGGGTTTTTTCCATCTCCAATCAGGACATCAGGCATTCATGCACACCTTCCTGCTGTCCTGACTCCACGCAAGTTGAAGAAATGCACTATTTGAAGTTGGTGATGATATGCTGAGACACCCTTTGCTGGCGCTAAAGCATGGGTGAAATTTTGCGTAGAATTGATGTTGGTCTAGATGGAAAATTTATGAGATTGTTGCTAAACTGCAACGTAATTAAAATGATGCTACAGGCACTGTATCTCCCCTGGACACCTGTAACCTTCGACATGCTATAAAATATTAGTCTTTCCGTGTTTTATTTTCTTGAGTGACAATGGGAAAGGGACAAAGTGACGCACTTGCATAGCCCTCTCCCTACATTCACATTGCATGGGTAATAAAGGGGTAATAAAGTAAAAAAAAAAATGCAGTACTGTGCAAAAGTCTTGGGCACCCTGTATTTTTTTATTTTTTTTTAAATCTGTATAAGATGTTTACATTTTGACTCCATATTAGAGTTGCTGAAGATAAAATTTGAAATTCCGAATGCTACTTTAAAAGAAAAGTTTGAAAATAAATGTTTGTGTTCCATTAAAGATGGTCGATACAAATATTAGTCTTGACTGTGCCTTGATGTCAACATCATCATGGCTGTTTGTAATTTCTTGGAAGGATAGATGCAAGTGAGACAGTCTATAGAAGAATGGTGGCAAGTTCTCCAGTCTGCTAGGAGCAAGCCAAAATCATCTTATAAAACTGCAGTACAACAGGACGGTGTCCTAAATTGTTCTGAAAAGCATAGTCACACCAAATATTGGTTTGGCTTAGTCTTTAGCAGTGTACAGCTCTGATTAGTACAATGTTAAGTTATTATAAACTTTCGATTTCATAATTTCTGCAAGCATATTTGCCCTACAAAATTGCTTTAAATTCGTCGAAGACTTCTGCACAGTACTGTACAGCACACAGTGCTGGATACTACAAAACCAGTGAAGTTGGCACGTTACGTAAATCCTAGATAAAATACAATGATTTGCAGAATACAATGCATTACAGAATACAATGATTTGCAAATCCTTTTCAACTTATATTCAATTGAATACACTGCAAAGACAAGATGTTTCATGTTCAAACTGAGAAACTATTTTTTTTTTTTTTTTTGCAAATAATCATTAACTTAGAATTTAAAGGCAGGAACACATTGCAAAAAAGTTGGCACAGCGGCCTTTTTATCACTGTGTTACATCACCTTTCCTTTTAACGACCCTCAGTAAACGTTTGGGAACTGAGGAGACCCATTTTTGAAGCTTTTCAGGTGGAACTCTTTCCCATTCTTGCTTGATGTACAGCTTAAGTTGTTCAACAGTCCGGGGTCTCCGTTGTCGTATTTTACGCTTCATAATTCGCCACACATTTTCAATGGGAGACAGGTCTGGACTACAGGCAGGCCAGTCTAGTACCCACACTCTTTTACTACGGAGCCATGCTGTTGTAACACGTGTAGAATGTGGCTTGGCATTGTCTTGCTGAAATACGCAGGGGCGTCCATGAAAAAGACGTTGCTTGGATGGCAACATATGTTGCTCCAAAACCTGCATGTACCTTTCTGCATTAATGGTGCCTTCACATATGTGTAAGTTGCCCATGCCTTGGGCACTAATACACCCTCATGCCATCACAGAGGGTGGCTTTTGAACTTTGCGCCTATAACAGTCCGAATGGTTCTTTTCCTCTTTGGTCCGGAGGACAAGACGTCCACAGTTTCCAAAAACAATTTGAAATGTGACTCGTCAGACTACAGAACACTTTTCCACTTTGCATCAGTCCATCTTAGATGAGCTTGGACCCAGCGAAGCCGGCTGCGTTTCTGGGTGCTGTTGATAAATGGCTTTCGCTTTGCATTGTAGAGTTTTAACTTGCACTTGCAGATGTAGCGACGAACTGTATTTACTGACAGTGGTTTTCTGAAGTGTTCCTGAGCCCATGTGGTGATGTCCTTTACACACTGATGTCGGTTTTTGATGCAGTACTGCCTAAGGGATCGAAGGTCACGGGCATTCAATGTTGGTTTTCGGCCTTGTCGCTTGCGTGCAATGATTTCTCCAGATTCTCTGAACCTTTTGACGATATTACGGACCTTAGATGATGAAATCCCTAAATTTCTTGCAATAGCTCGTTGAGGAATGCTGTAGCTCCCGCATTTGTTCACTAAGTGGTGACCCTCGCCCCATCCTTGTTTGTGAATGACTGAGCATTTCAGGGAAGCTGCTTTTATACCCAATCATGGCACCCACCTGTTCCCAATTAGCCCGTTCACCTGTGGGATGTTCCAAATAAGTGTTTGATGAGCATTCCTCAACTCTCTCAGTCTTTTTTGCCACTTGTGCCAGCTTTTTTGAAACATGTTGCAGGCATCAAATTCCAAATGAGCTAATATTTGCAAAAAATTACAAAGTTTACCTGTTTGAGCATTAAGTAACTTGTCTTTGCAGTGTATTCAATTGAATATATGTTGAAAAGGATTTGCAAATCATTGTATTCTGTTTTTATTTACGATTTACACAACGTGCCAACTTCACTGGTTTTGGGTTTTGTACCCTGGTCGTATACTGTACCTACATACTCATGCTTAGACGGAGGTGTTAAGCTAATGAAACAATCAGAATTGTGTGTTATAATGAGTTGGTGATTATTACATGTAAGTGGTGAATGTCACATCCTTATTAGGGATGTGATGCCAGATGTGATATAACTGACAATGTCACTGAGTTTGTGGCTAAATGCTATAAAGGGTGACATTAGTTGGGGTTCCATCTACTTATAATTCTCACTTTCAATTTGTGCATTAAAAACCCGAATGGAAACACTGAAAATTCAAAAAACTACATGATGCACACTCTATAGAGATGCTAACCCACGCCTCTTGTTGACCTTGACCTTTGACCTTTCGACCTCAAAATGCGAAGTTGGACAGGGTACCCTAGGATCATCTACCCCACAAATTTGGTCACCCTAGCTTCAGTGGTGGCTGAGCTGTCGTGCGGACACACACACACACACACACACAGAGACGCTGCTAAACTGTATACCCTCGTCGCCTCTTTGGGCGTGGATAAAAATTCCAAATGACGCAAAAGAAGTTTTTACGCTTGGGGGAGGTGGAAAATTTGGTGTATCGCTAAAAGGAAAATGCGAATAAGTGCTCTGGAAACACATAGCGAATAAACTGACTCTCTTTATCGTGTGACTTCCGCTCCGCAGTCCAGATGAAAAATGTCATCATGTTGCGCCGTCGTCTTCTTCAGTGGTATACTGTCACATCGCTGGAGAATTAGTGCCACCTATTGCTTATCTCCATGAACAAACTCTAAATATTCACATAACTAGCGGATGGAAACGTGCATAAATTTTCATTTTGTTTTGCCGAATTTCCAAAATTTTGATTAAGATTTGTGATATATTTGGATGGAAACCCAACTATTGCCAGCTAAGTGACATCGTCATTGTCACATCTGGCATCGCATGTGTTATTTCACCCTTTACAAAGCATGAAATTTGCTTATGTATGATTTATAAAGACATTGTCTCATTTATGAAGGCATTACACATGCTGTATGAAGCCTTTATGAGCAACACTTCAAAAGTGTGACCGCATATTATATTACTGTACAGATAGGCAACTCTAATTGGTGGACCAATTTACACTAATGCTGATTTAGGCTCTATTATTTACAACATTCAATTCAGTACTCTCAGATGCCACAGAGGGCTTACTCTTCTTCCAACTAACCAAGAAATGCAGCAAGAATAGCATTTTATTTTCTTTTACTGTTGCATTGCATTGCTGGAATCTGGGCCAGTTTGGTTCTTGTAATCATCAGCTACCTCGACAGTCAAACTAGCTAAGGTTCACTTGAGAAAGAGACGATGCTATCAATTTACCAAAAAAAGATTGATTTTACCTGTTGTGACTTGAAATCCCATTTAAGCAACTTAACCTTGCTGATTTTCCGGTGATCTACATTTTCTGACAGTTGGCCAAGTTCAACTCACAGGCAAGTTCAAGGTTAAAGCCAAACCTGGCAGCTTAGACAATTCCAATGGTATGGAGTGATAACACTGATGCACCACTCTCAAATATAGGGACACGGTTGTGTCACATGTAAAATGAAATATCGAAGAATTAACATTAAATATTCTTCTAAACATTTCATCGAGCCAACTGAACAAAATTAAACATTAACAAGCAGTCTACCAGTCTGAAGCGAGCAGGCAATGGAGTACCCGTATCCTGATGAAAATGCAGAGGTGGGTGAAAGGGGTGAATATCGAGTCTGACCACCTGTAGCATCAATCATCGCTTGACAACAAGTTCTCATACTGTTCACAAGTCTTCTCAAGCGATCCTGAGAGAAGGATCGATGTAGAGGCACAATAATTGAGTTAATTATTATTTTCAGAGTATTGGTCAGTAGTTTGCCGTATCATGACAATTAAATCTGTTTATAAGTCACTAGACATGCCTGCCCGCACCATAACACCACTACCTCCATGTCGTTCATGTTCAACAACATTGAAATCAGCATAACACTGATGACCACTGACGACATGTCCAGTTGACCAGTTGACATGTTGTCTTTCCCTCAGCAGCCGTTCTCTGCAATGTCAGTTCATCAGGGGTTCAGCCAGCAACGGACGTCTGGCATTCAATCCATGCTGATGAAGGCGGTTCCGAATAGTTTGTCAGGACACCCTGAGTCGCCTGACCTCTCTGAAACACAGCTGCAGTTGTGGTATTTACAGTTCGGTAACGTAAGGCATATTTACGAATGTGTCGGTTGCCTTGGTGGGTTGTTACACGATGACGCCCTCTACCCTGTCTTTCCTGAACACTGTCATTCAGTCTAAAGCGTGTAAGGAGTCGAGAGATGACTCTCTGACTTACACCACACTCTGCGGCTACGTCAACTTGGCAACGTCCTGTTTGGAGTTTGGCTAATGCTAGACGGTGCTGCTCCACAGTGAGGCGTTTCCTGTTTGGAATTTCAACATAAATCACTATTTTATCACAGCAGCTGACAGTCTCTGACAAAGAAAAAGCTCCATGTCCATTTTTAGGGGAAAAATTTTATCCCTGAGGTTTACTCTGCTATCCCCAGTACACAACACTTACTACTGTCGAAAAATAAATAATGTTGTGCATTAACAGTTGGTTAATTCCGAGAGAAATATGAATAAGGTATCTCTCTTGGAGAGCTTTAAGGAGTGCCATATATACTCCATATAAAATTTGGGGTGCCTTTACAACATCTCTATATTTTTGTGTGCAGTATATAAGGAGTCCACTTGCAAAACCTGCGAAGTCAGGTTTTGAAAATAAATGAGTTATCTCCCTTAGCCTCTTTCAGGCACCTATGCTTGTCCCACTGATAGCTCCACTTTCAAAACCTACTAAATCATGTTATAACAGAAAAAGTTCATCTCTGTCAAAACTCGCCAGGGTTTCCTCCCTCGTCAGGGAGGAAAAACTGTCAAATTCTGTCAGTCATCAGCCAATGTGGAAATGTGTTTTCGATTTTGAAGGAACCGATTACAGTCAAGCCTTTATGGCCTGTTCAGCTTTTGGTTCTCTAACTCAAGATGGGGGATGCAGACTCAAGTTTCGTTTTGATTGCAGGAAATACAAACAAATCTCCTCGTAAAGGTTCAAAAAGGAAGCTCCTCAAACTTGATAGGTAAGGATCACCATTATGAGTTTGAATGATATCCTTGCATGTCTTAAAATGCATTCTTGCATGGAGAGTGGGTCCTGAGTCAAATACCTTCACCTATTGAGCAACAGGGCTGGTTTAAACACTGTCAAAACCTGCAAAATTTCCACTCCACTTTCAAAACCTGCTAAGTCAAAATCTTTGTGTTGCAAAATCAAAGTAATTTCTTTAAAAAAAATGAATTGCCTCATGGATTATGTCTGCAAGGCTAATAGTTTCGGTACAGTGACAATTGGTATCTATGGAAGATAATTTCTATGCCTATCAAAAAATCAGATTTTTCTAAAAAATGGACCAACTTGACGTAGAAGGCTTTGCAAGTGGACTCCTCATATATCAACCGTTTGAGCAAAAGCTCTCGGTTAAATTAATTTACATTGTGACAAGTAAAGAACAAGAATAAGCCACGTCGAGTGAGCTGAATGTTTCTGACCTCATGTTCCATAAAAACATCTCTAAGTGTATCCCATCAGTTGTTCATAAATGGAGGATCTCTAATGAATGAGCCCGAGACGTCACATGAAAAAAAAACTTGCTCAGGTGCTCCTGCATGTGACACTGCCTAGTAGACCAACATTGTCAAGTTTGCTC
Source organism: Gymnothorax reevesii (assembly GCA_029721435.1). Classification (NCBI taxonomy): domain Eukaryota; kingdom Metazoa; phylum Chordata; class Actinopteri; order Anguilliformes; family Muraenidae; genus Gymnothorax; species Gymnothorax reevesii. The sequence continues at coordinate 34,968,962 of CM056579.1, read as the reverse complement.
TTGAGGTGTTGATGGTAGCTCGATGTTGCTATGTGAGCTGCCTGAAGGAGGTTGCATTAGAGAAGTGAACTTATTACGAGGGTGATCTTTTGGAAATTTTTTTCCCTGTCATTAGGTTAGCAAGCTCACAGTTCTGCTGCAATGGAGCTGTGGGCACAAGGTCAAAGAGCAAGGCACATAAATGGACTCACCTTGGCAGATTCGCTTTGGTGGTTACTGAGTAGAAGAGCTCGGAGCTCTTGTATATGGAGCTCAAGTTTTCAATATGGCAGCGAAGTCATAATGTGGCTATAATGTTGTTATCATGAAATCAGCTTGGCTGAGTTTGCATAAAGCTAGCCCGCCATATCATGCATTTTCGTACTGGCTAGCTAGCTGAGTGCTATGTTACTTTGCTACTTTAACGTCAAGATGAATAGCTTATTTACTATATCTAGCTTGCAATTAGAGTTGTTGCAGCTGTTAGGCATAACCATTAACAAGTGACCTGCGATCGTATGTGTTGCCATTATGTCGCTGGCTAGGCTCGCTTGCTTTGTACAGCATGAAGTTATTTCCAGTTTTAATCAATTAATAACATCGCTTTCTACAAAATTGTGATGCTGTGTGACCTTGGTTGACGTTATCTTCAGCTGTTCAAACTATACAAACTATACCTTCTAGGATAAAAAAGGTTTTATTTTCTTGCCTTTGAGTAGTCAAACTGATATCCAGTCGACTGGGATAGTTAACTCACAAATAGGCCTACTAAGCTCAGGGGTGGGCGACTGCAGTCATGGACCGCTAGTGTCTATCCCAGTTGTTGTTTCCACCAATCATCCTGCCGAAATCAACCGGTTGGTTAACCATAAACAAACATGAGCTAACTCATGAAGTAGATCACAGTTGAATGTTTCGTGTAGGGACACAAGAACGGTCTTTAGTGTCTCACAGATGCCTTACCGAATTAGATCATGCAGTGAATTCTAATAATAAAATTTCATGCCCCCTCATCCCCCAATCTCTCCTCCCTTTTCCTGACCCTGCCCTTTGTCTCTCATTCCTCATCCATTACATATTTAATTACATTTCATTTTTCAGAGGCTCCTGTATAAGAACGTGTGACTAATTTCATTGAAATTTCATGCCCTTATTTCTCCCCCATCTCCTCAAACCTCATACCCTCATTCCCCACTCGCTCCATGCAAGCTGTTTCATCAAAGTTTCTGTTTTACTGTTGATCTACCATAAACACTATCTGGTTCCAATGTTGAAACCATCACTTCCCTCCCCCCTTGTCTCCACGTACAATCTGCCTCTCATCAAGAAATCTGTCATTTTTAATGCACTTTCATCGACAAGTCATCCACTGGATACGGGCGTCCAATAAATGCCGTTAGCGTGATGTCTCCATCATCTCAAATCTAGGCATCCTACCCATCATCTAGGCACCAAACATGTGGGTTTCCTTCCCCCTGGAAAGGAATTGGGATGCACTTCTGGGACTTTGTTCAGCCCAAGGGACTAACCACAGGGTCAAATTTTTTGCGTCATATTCCCAGGTTTCCCCCGAGTTCTTAGATAACTCACTTTAACCCGTTTTCCCATTCCTCCTGATCCACGCATGCCTGATCATGTCAGAGCCTGACCTCACCCCAAGGAGATATTACTTAGCAATGCCGCCAAACTGGCCAAATCTGATCCAAAAAAAGCCTACTTCGCCCCGATATCTGACACTGATTAAACTGCCCCCTTCAAGTCATAAGCCATAATTGCTACATTTTTTGGGGGGGACTGAAAGTAGTCGTCACTCTATTGGACAACATAGCCATAGTTGATATCACAAATTGCACAATCCCACTCACCAAAGCCTTCTATCAGAATGGACCAACTCCTGAGACAAGCCGATTGTGTGCCTCCACAGAAAGCAAGAGCTTGTTTATTACTGGTCACCTGCGTCCCTGAAAATGATACAAGCCTAGCAGAGGAACTTCAGCAGAAACTAGCCCTGGTACTCGACTGATGCTTGGGGACCTTGGTATTGAATATAACATCATTAATTATTGCCTTTCTCCAAACCTATGCACCCCTAAAAATCCAGTTTTAACTACCGACACTAGGCAAGTCATTTCACATAACTGGTTTCTCCTGTTTTCTGCTCATTTTAATGCAATCTGGCTTATCTCCCGATTATTACTTGGGAAATTCTTTCCGTGCAGCAATGGCACCTTGGCCTTGAAACATGGAGTTCCAGGCAACGCAATCTAATTCCTCAGTCACTGGTCATCACAAGACCACCTGTGACACGTTCATAATGACACTGATGATGTCCATGAAGCACATTCTCGCATTGACTAAGTCACACCACTTGGGGAGTCAAAGGCACCTTTATGAATTCAAGAAGATATGATTACTCCACCCAGAGTCTCGTTGCCTGGGGCTCCCCTTTATTCTACGCCAGTCTCCTTTGACTCAACTCCATCCCGTCCTACATCAGCACCTATTCAAATGCCTATCCAATTCAATATTACAAACTATTATTTTAGAAGTGGGCTGAATTCAGTTAAGATAACTTATTTCTCTACTATCCTGGCAACTGAACAACTTGAATTCTGCAAACTCCCACACTGCTTCTGTCATCAAACTGTTTAATTCACGTTTCCAAGCAACGCAAGAAGTTAATTTGGTACATGAAATCACCAATATTTGAATGCATGGCTAATCCACAGTGATACTTGTGTTAGATCATAGACTCCACAGGCCATCCCAGCTGAAATGCACTCATATTTGGTCAGTACATCTTCTTGCCAAAGTGAGTGATATTCCAGTGGGCTAACTGATTACCTGCAGTAAAATCTCGCCCTCACTGTAAAACGTGATTGCCCCATTATGTGAACTTATTTCCGCTCTTTGCTCCACTTTTCATGACACATTTTAGATACTGAACAACCATCTGATACAGCGCCCTCCATAATTATTGGCAACCCTGGTTAACATGTGTTAAAAGCCTTAAAATAAATTCTATTTTTATTGCAGAAGCATACTCTCACACTGAAAATTGGAAAAAAAAAATGTAACCTTCAACTCAAGAGAATTTTAAGGGAAAAAAATCCCTGACTAAGAAATAATTATTTTTCCTAAAATCACCTGTTCCACAATTATTGCCACCCCTAACAATTCCTAGGAATTAAGTGTAATTGAAATATTTCTTTCATTTCTACAGTAGTTTACAAAGTTGATCAGAGTATCTAGGAACATTTAATTAGTAATTCATCAATTCCTGTTTCCCTGGGGTATAAATATGACGTGACACAGAGGCTATTTCTCTTATCCACTCTTCAGCATGGGAAAGACAAAGGAAAACACCATTCAAGTAAGGCAGATGAGTGTCGACCTTCACAAGTCAGGCAATGGCTACAAGAAAATAGCCACTTGACTGCACCTGCCCATATCTACTGTCAGAGGAGTCATAAAGAAGTTTAAAACAACTGGAACAGTGGTAAACAAGCCTGGACAAGAACGCAAGGTTATTTTGCCACCACACACAGTGAGAAGGATGGTAAGAGAAATAAAAAGTTCTCCAAAGCTCACTGTTGAAGAATTGCAACAAATAGTAGCATTTTGGGGTCACATAGTCTCCAAAATAACCATCAGGCGCTATCTACATGCCAACAAGCTGTTTGGAAGGCCTGCATGGAAAAAACCTTTTCTCACTCAAAATCATAAACGCAAACGTCTGGAATTCGCTAAGCGGTACTGGGACTTCACCTGGGACCGTGTGCTTTGGTCAGATGAGACCAAGATAGAGCTTTTTGGCAACAAACACTCAAGTGGGTCTGGCGGAACACAAAGGAAGAGTATGCAGAAAAACACCTCATGCCCACTGTGAAGTATGGGGGAGTATCAGTGATGCTGTGGGCCTGTTTCTCTTCCAGAGGCCCTGGGAACCTTGTTAGGGTGCATGGCATCATGAACGCTTTGAAATACCAGGACATTTTAAATCAAAATCTGGTGGCCTCTGCCTGAAAGCTGAAGATGGGTCGTTTCAGCAAGATAATAACCTTAAACATGTGGCCAAATCTACACAGAAATGGTTCACCAGACACAGAATCAAGCTCTTCCCATGGCCATCTCAGTCTCCAGACCTCGACCCCATTGAAAACCTGTGGAGTGAGCTGCAGAGGAGAGGACCCAGATCGCTGGATGATTTAGAGATTGTGCAAAGAGGAATGGTCGAAGATCCCTCTTTCTGAATTCTCCCATCTAGTGAAACATTATAGGAGAAGATTAGGTGCTGTTTTGTTAACAAAAAGGGGTTGTACAAAGTATTAACATCAGGGGTGCTAATAATTGTGGCACACATGATTTGATGTAAAAGAATTATTTCTTAATGTGGGATTTTTTCCCCCACTGAATAAATGCACTTGAATTAAAGGTTGGATTTTCTTCTTTTTTTCATTGTGGTCCTATATTATTTAGAAAAAAACTGAATTTATTAGAAGCTAAAGAACCATCTCAACCAGGGGTGCCAATAATTATTGAGGGCACTGTATATGTTGAAATGTTCATTACCTCTGCTGAGGAGGTAACATTTTCACCTGTTAGTTTACTTCGTTCCATTAGTTGTCTGTCTGTTTGTCTATTTTTTAGCAGGATATCTCAAAAACAGCTGCATAGATTTCAACCAAACTTTGCAGGATGTTACAACAGCAGAATAGGAACAAGTGATTAGATTTAGGCATATCTAGGCCAAAGTACAGCTGAGATATAGGCCACAGTACAAATCCAGCTTTGCTGGCGGAGATTTGAAGTCTTTCCAATGGCCAGAATTTCCAAACTGCTTGCTTTTGGGTTTTGCTGCCACCTGGCGGTAGAATGCAACAATAACCTACATCAGCCAACATAAATGACTAATGCACAGAGTTGCCTTAGTGTGGCAGAGGTATACACTCTATCAAGTGCACATAAGCAATACTATATTATCCAGTTGTCCTAGGCCACACAGTTTTGAGGCAAAGGTCAAAATACAAAGTGACTGTTGACCACGTTACAAAATCCTATCGAGTCAGACACCAGACGATTTCAAATCGACAACGATCCTGCTAGGCGGGAGTCATTTATTTATTTTGTCTGTCTGTCTGTTTACAGGATAACTCCTAAAGCTATGAACAATCTGGCACAAAATTCGGTAGGATGATTGGTGTTAGTCAAAGGATGAGATGATTTAATTCTGGAAGTGATCTGGAACATATTCTGGATTCTGGAACCAGAAGAATTACAATCTATCTGTCAAACGTAGGTCTCTGTGATATTTCTGACCAGATAACTCAAGAAGTTATAAAGGTTTGGCATGATATTTGGCAGCATGATGGGTGGTAGTCCAAGGGAGAGTTGATTTAATTTTGGAAGTGATCCAGAACCAAAAGTACAGAAATATGGCATGGCAGAGGTATGTGCTCTACCAAGTGCCCTCTAGTTGTGAATTGAAACAAAGCTTATGTTCAAGTTGAGTTATCTTACACTTTGTTGAGTTTACTCACATTTTAAAGGCAGCTGGTGAACTTTCTTTTTACGTTTAACCAGTTTGAAATGTATTACTGCGCTTGATATTGCCAAATTACATTTTATCAATATTTCAGCCACCTTTACTGCCTGTCTGATTATCAGCAAAACTAAAATGCTGATTATGTGTCTCAGGACAAAATCAAGCACATAGTATGCTGGTAAATGTTCTTTTGGGATGTCCGATTACCAAAGTCCCAAAGAACAGCGGCCTCGTATATCTTATGAGTAATGCTGCTTTTTTCTGCAGGAGGAAATATCAATTGAGCATACATGAATGGCCAAACGAAAAGTTGTACTTACCAGTGGGTACATTTTTCTAAGATGCAAAATTTACTGAGTTGCGATACTTGCGGCACGTTGTCAAGGCACAGTGACAGAAAGCTTGATAGTGTAGTGATAGTGGAAGTTTCTGGTAGATAGTGATAGTGGAAGTTATATTATCATTGTTCTTGTTTAGTACGTAAATCAGTTTTGCACATGCATTTTAACCCGTCACACATTTGAACTTGCTAACCAGAAAAAAAGTGCTTTCATTGGCTGTCCATTTTCTTGTTTAATTCTGACCAAGAGCACTTGCATGTAAAAAATGAATGACCTCACAAGAGGCACTTTCTGTGGAGCACATGAGTATAGTATTAATCAGGTCCCTGTGTCATTGTTGACCAGTGCTATGGGAGGCGCAGGTGAAATCAATCTCCCAGCCAAGCCTGGAACAGAAACCCAAGGGAACATGGGATAGAGGAGAGATGTGACCAACTGCGAGCTCCAACCTTTGGCAGTGCAATACATATCAGCATCAACCCACAGGATCCACAGTCAGTGTGTTGCATATCTATTTACATGCTTCTTTCCAGCCAATAAAAAATTGGGGCAACTTTTCTCATGATCTACACTCCTACAATACCAAAGCAGCACTCTTGCATAGAACAATGCACATACTCTTTGAGTAATATTTCCAGCCGGCAGCAATGAAACATGTTCCAAGCTTCTGGCCACTCAGCATATATATGCTTGAGGTTAATCACTGACAATATTAGTGATATTCTCAAAAAACTCAAAATGAATCAGTTTTTTAAAGGTATTTTTACTCTTCATCTTCATATCCAGGTATTGACCATTAGTGTCTCTCCATCTTTGTTCAGAAATGCGGAATACCTACTGGGTGGAAAGACAGGACAGGGAGAAATGTGTACAATACAAGATTTTCTTTTTGAGGTCAAACACAGGTCATAGCGAGGAAGGTAGTGAGGAAATTCCTGCTTGTCCACATTGTCCAGCAAGAAATTCCACAGAATGTTCGCAACGTATTAATATCAGGACAATACTGCACAATTATATATGGATAGCTAAATCCTTGGCTTCTGTATCGAACTCCTACAAAACACAGAGGAACCAATGAAATATACATTGTGTACAATAATAGTGACCTATATTCAGCATGGCACATGTATATATACTGATGTTGTGTATCTTCATAATACAATGCATTATTGAAGTAATTTATTAAGACAGCAAATGCGACAATGAAAATGTGTGCAACGGAGCCGAAGGAATATATTTCAAACACGTAACATACTGTACCATAATTCTCTTGTCACGTAATGGGCTTTCATAATAATGGTGCCTGCTGAAAAATCAGTTTACATAAAGCATACAATACTGTACATCAGGACTGCAACTGAGGGATTGGTTGTCTGGGGATTCAGACCATAAACCAAACAATAATCCAAACCCCTAATTCCAGCACCATTGGGGGAGGCTAATCAGATCATAATATTCTACGAGTAACAGACCTATCCTTACATCATCTGACTTCCATTAAACACAAAGAGAGTTCTTTGCATGGTTCTTTTGAGATGCCCGTGATACACAAGTACATGTTGAGTACATGCACTTTTGAAGGTATTCTGGGTCAGACTTCAAGCGAAAATCCCAACTTTCTCTTCAAGTCTGGAACAGTGCGGGACTGGTGCAGCCAAGTCCAGAAGGTTCCGCAGTGTTAAGCATAGGTGCAGTGCTGTACTCCACAGCAGAAAGGTTCTAGTCGAGCGGGCAAGGCCAAGTTTCAAACGTTTGAGTCAAAGGGCAAAAAAAAAAAAAAAAAAATGAATGGACACCCACTTTACAAGACGACTGAACCAAGAAACTTCATAGTAATATGCTTACTGTTTGCAAATGAAATATGGTATGTTTCCTTATTATACAAAAGCCAAAGTGAGTGCGAGAGTGTGTGAGTGTCTGCATGAGTGTGCTAGTTTGGTTGTGTTGGTGAGTGTTGGTGTTTATGTTAGGCTATGCAATAATGTCACACTTGGCATTCAGAGTTTAAATCTCTTTATCAAAGCTGATTTGTAGTAATATTGTAATCAGTCAGTCAGGGGTCGATGACCTTGCCAATAATAATCCATGTTCAACTTGTAAAAAAAGTATTTCAAAGTGAGAGCTGCACTCCGGGGCCAGCAATGAGCAGGGACTCGAGGGGTGGGGTCTTTACAATTGGAGATTGGTAGGGGAGACTTCTGGCTCCTGATACTCCTTCTGACTCCTTCGACAGAAAAAGCCTCGCCCCTCACGAGCAGGGTGGTGGGACATAAGCTGGAACTTGAAGTTGTGATGTGACTGCCCCCTACTGGGCAGCAGCAACACCTGCGAGACAGAAAATGCAAAAACAAGTGTGGAAATAGTTTTTGTATGTCTCGGTTAAAACATCATGAAATGGCAGAATTTATTAGTTATCTTTTTGTGAAAAGACCAATTATTTCGCTTAAGTTTTGCAGAAAATTAGGGTGTCCAAGATCGCATTCTGACCCTTAATTTGAAAAGGACAATCTTGGCACAGAACATGGGCATGAAAATGTGGTTTTAATGTGGTATGTCTGAGGTTTAGCATTCTTTTTACTTACCAGTGTGCCCATTAGGCATTTCCACTCTCTGTGAAAGAGAGAGAGAGAGAGAGAGTCACTGGTTATGACAGGGCAGTCAGTGAAGTGAGCAACTTTTCTGGTAGAACACAAGTTGAACAGCAGAGGGCAGCAAAGATTGAAGAAGCTAAAATTTTTGTGGCCGTTGTAGTAATATCCAGCAGAGGGCACCGACGGATCTATGACTAACAGTTCGTGAATTTATATAATTAATCGACAGCACAGCATGGAGGAGATATGACAGTATATTGCCTGAGCACCAACCATGGTTTTAGACCACTATCTATCCCTTATGCACTTGTCTAGGGTACCAGAGACAGCATATTTAGAAATGAATTTCATCAGTGATGGAGAGACGGTAGCAATTATTGGCCAAACCTTCTGCATGACTTCATATCAGATTTCAAGGCCAATAAAGAACAATTAATATTATTTTCCATCGAGGGAGGGAGAAAACACAAGAGATGGGGGGGGGGGGTAAACTTGCACACTGTGTGGCTCTCTCTTGAACATCTGAAGAATAAATTGCATACAATTTCAGCCTCATACAACATGAATTATACACAAATTACACACAAGGAGAAATATTGAGTCGGAATGAATCAAATGCGTAAGATATGACACAATCTCACAGCATAAGGCATAGTGTAAATACACATTCGGCACATTCGATAAGTGTCCGCTCACTGAAACGAAAAGCAATCTGAATTGTCTTGACAATCACCAGGGCATTCCTATCTCACAGGAGATCCTGTTTGTCTTTGTACCCAACACTGAAATTCTGAGTCTAAAATCCAGTAAGAGATCGTTTACATCCAGCATCTGTTTAGCATCCAGGCTCAATACCCGATGGCAGACCTTGCTTGTCTTCTTCCGTCCAATAGCAGCGGACCTTGCCAGGTACCCTCCGTCCAATGACTGACCATGTATATCTCTGGTTTTCCCTCTTTTTTTTTTTTCAGCACTAACAGGCAGGACACACTGATGCTAAGTCACAGATTAATTCAGACAGGGCAGAAGCAAGCTGTGTAAACATCCATTAGTAATTTGTTCTCAGTCCAAAAGCCCCAGGCTGCAATTAGCACATGTCCACAGTGCTCCATCTCCCATCTTTTCCATTCTTCATTTCCCCCTTATTATTTTTTGCCTTTCTCTTTCTCTGTGACATGGTCAGTGCCCTGCAGTGATCAGGCAGAGCAGGGCAAGTGTGTGTCTGTGTGTTTCCATCTGACTCTACAGAGTGGGACCGTGCTCCTTTCAGAGGACTCCTTACGTCAGATTACTAGCAGGAAGCTCCTCTGTTCTTTGTGCTTTTGTCACCACATACAGGGATTTGATCAGGAGTTTGCGCATATAAAAGGTAAACGCCTGACTAAGCTCAGGCTTCTAGGCATGACTTATCCCTAGCTCATTAATCCCAAATCATGTGAGCGCAAATAATGAAATTTGGTAGATATTTTTATGCTTGCATAAGCCCTTGAACACATTGTATTGGCCCAGTCAAGCATTTATTTTTTATTTAACCGTAATTTTAACCGGGAAGTCTTGTAGCGATTGAAATCTCTTTTTCAAGGGAGCCCTGGGTGTTGAGGTGGGGAGGGGGAGGGCAAATTGCACAGTCAATTAGATCAGGGGATGATTAGGTGGCAGGTGGGAATTTAGCCATGACGCCAGGTAACCCCCTACTCTTGTTGATAAGCATCATAGGAGCTTTAATGGCCACAGTGAGTCAGGACCTCGGTTTAATGGCTCATCCAAAAGACAGCGTCAATTTCAGTACAGTGTCCCCGTCACTGCACTGGGAATTATTCCACCAGACATATGATCACAACCTACTGGCACAGCAACACAGTTTTCCCAGATAGCCTCCCATCCAGGTACTAACCAGGCCCATGCCTGCTTAGCTTCAGCCACACAGCTAAATCAAATTGAATAGTAGTATGGCAGCTGGTAAATTATGTATAATTAAAATGGTCCCAGTATCATATTGGCCTCTCAGCGAATGTAATGGTGCAACCAGTAAACAGGAAGAAATGGAAAGAAAAATGCGTTCAAACCCCAGGAACTGCAGAAGGAAGCCATATTGCTTGTTATTATTAACAGTGTGAGAGCTCTGTCATAGGGATGGAAAAGAGATAATTTACTGGATGTAATTATAGTGTGCTTATGTAAATGAGCCACTAAGCTGGTGCATTATCTTTAATCTATATATCAGTCTTACTAACACTATTAATACTGACATACAGTATAACATTATTGACAAACTACATAACATTATTCATAGAAGAAAATAATAATGAGAAATACTTTCAAAGTAATTTTCCACTCAAACACAGCATTGTTTCGATAAAACCATCACATCTGTTCAAATGCTTAATTAACTGTGTTGGCATAGACCACAATTAGAAACCCAAACGTATTCTTTTAATGCATCTTGTGAATATTAAAATATTTATTTCCGATTGAGAGTAGAGAGACAACTCCGCTTGTACATTTTTCTATGTTTAATCGCCTTGTGGTTGAAGCGAGATCAAACAGACCAAAGTTGAAGTACTGCTTTCTTACAAAGATATGCAATACAAGATGGCAACAGAACCTCAAAAGTGAACTTCAAGGCAGGTAAACTCCATAAAAGTATGGACCCATGGATGGGTTTGCCAAATGCAGCTGCTTTATTCTAACTTGTGAAACTTCAGGCTTATTTCAAATTCTAGTGGAAATCCAAAGGTTTCCAAAGATACCAAAATATGTCCCGCTGAATTTCAGCAAAATGTGCATAGAATGACGTTCAATATTTAGTTATTTTCTATTTGATGAAATGCTGCGGCCGTAAAAACATGGTGTCCGGTGTAAGTGTGACGCAGCTCCAGTGAATTGCTGCAACCACGAAAGACAGAATACAGCATCTCACAAAAGTGAGAACACCCCTTACATTTTGACAATGAATTGATTATATGTTTTCAAGGGACAACATTACAGAAATGAAACTTGAATATTTTCTAGAGTAGTCATTGTGCAATATGTGTAGCAGTGTAGATTTACTGCACTGTCCAAATAACTGAACAAACAGTCATTATTTCTAAAATGGATCGCAACAAAAGTGAGTACACACCCCGATTGGTAATGGTCAGCCAAGCAATGAAACATGTCTTAATCATCATGTTCATGCTTTTGTCTCTTTGACTGGGCCATACGAGGTTGTGTAATGTGTTGATGGTTTAAACTGTGGTACTTTGGGTGCAATCCTCTCATTCTGGTCACCGGATGGTCAACATTGCACGCATTGCACGGCTGAAATAGACGCGATTTATAGAAAAAAAAGACTCTTAAAACTGGCCTTGAAGTGTTCAGTTACATTTAGAGGATTTATATGAGATAAGGACATGGTCAGTGGGAATTATTTTGAATAAAACAGGACCAGAGGGTTCCTTCTACTGGACAGTTCGGTCTCTGGAGGAGGGATTCAATGAAATAGGTTAGGCTGCTACTTTTGCTTTTTGTTTTGGAATGTATACCGTGTTCAACAAATTTGAATGCCAAGTTTTTTTTCCTGTTTAAAACGTGAACTGCCCATGCATTTGGGTGGACGCCCTGGTACGTTCATTGCACCGTTCTGTTGAATCTAGGGAGGAATATAATGTTTGATCTTTCCTGCAAGTGGATTGTCTGTTCTGTTAAAATAAGGTATATTTCAATATTCAGATATTACTGAGTTAGTGAGTTGTACTTGTTCCTTATAAGCGTTGAAATGAGTTTGTGAGCTCAGAAGTCGGAACTGGTAGCTTTCATTGCAGGGTGAATGTTCTGACTGTTTAATCAGCAGTTTATTAAATGATTATGTATGCTGGCATGGGGGACTTTGAAGAAAAATGGACAAAATTCAAAACTTTATTATGGAGAAAAGGCATATTTTGTGTTTGGAGAGGTTACTGGTGACCACTGATGTTCAACTGCACTGATATTGATAAATTCATGCTAAACTCAACCAGAAAATCATTACTTCATATTAAATTTCATGCCTAAAAACTTTATTTGTGTTAAATACGTGATTATTTTATGATTTGAGAGTGTACCATTTTGAGGGATCTCAGACTTTGGGGAGCCACTTCGATAGCTGTATAATTTGGCTAAGAGCATGTAAGTAATCTAGATTATAATGTTGAAGATGAATTCTACTTGTGGTCAAGGAGCTAATGATCCCAGAAATGAATAGATGAATAGATAGAGAATTGAAAAACTGCCCGGGCAATTTTTCAATTCTCAGTATTATTTTTTTGCAATTACAATGGTGAATTCTCATGAAGATTTTTCATGTTTGCAGCCCATTTTCTCTACCATAATCATGAAAATAAACGGAAATATACTGAGTACAAATGAAAACCCACCACTTGAAAAAAGTCAATATTTAAGTTCAAATGAACTTCAATATAATTTTTATGCAACAGCAACACTACAGTGTCGTCACCCGACATGTCAGGTGCAAGAAATGCGAGAATTTCAAATTAACTGTAACGCTGGGCAATTTTTTGCAAAAACGCAACATCTTGCACACACACCACGGGAAAAATTAATTTCACTCTGAATTTGTGCACACATTGCCTTTAAAAGCATGTGAATCCGAATAAAATTTCACTTCTTCACTGACACTTGTGAAATGTCGACACTATGCCGCGACTTAACAGCCCCTGAACGGGAACGTGCCATTGGCATGCTTCAAATTGGCGCCAGCACCAACCGGGTCAACAACAATGTCCTTATTTCGGCCCCATATTGACGGATCGTCACCGAAACCAGCGTCTACAGGACGTCGTGCACGCAGGCCTGCAGCTCACAGACGGTTCCGTACGGTGTTGGGGTGAATGAATCCACGTCGTCCTTGGACTTGAGCAGCCGTTCTTGTCGCTGGCAGCGTTCGGTCTCGGACATGATCCCGTACGATCTGACGGTCCTGACGTGCCGTTGTCACACATTGTTGACCCGGTCGAGGACGGTCCCGAGTGCTCCCCGTTTGCAGAAACCTTTGATGGAGTCTTGCGATGGTTGTGTGTGCGCAGTGTAGTCGTCTGGCAATTTCCCTGGTGCTGGCGCCAATTTGAAGCATGCCAATGGCACGTTCCCGTTCAGCGGCTGTAAGTCGCGGCATAGTGTCAACGTTTCACAAGTGTCAGTGAAGAAGTGAAATTTTATTCGGATTCACATGCTTTTAAAGGCAATGTGTGCACAAATTCAGAGTGAAATTAATTTTTCCCGTGGTGTGTGTGCAAGATGTTGCGTTTTTGCAAAAAATTGCCTAGTGTTCCAGTTAACTTGAAATTCTCGCATTTCTTGCACCTGGCACGTCGGGTGACGTCACTGTAGTGTTGTTGTTGTATAAAAATTATATTGAAGTTCATCTGAACTTAAATATTGACTTTTTTCAAGTGGTGCGTTTTCATTTGTACTCAGTTATACGATGTAATTCTAAATGCTGTAAGTGTCCTTTCTGAGTTGAGCCACATTTTTCCTCTTTATGAAGCTTAAATCTTGAATTATATAGCATTAAACTGGGTAACCCATAAATAGCCAAATTTGGCTTCTGCGCAAAGGGGTTAATGTCTGGAGATTGAATTGTTAGAGGCTCAGTCCTAATAATGGGCCAGGCGTTACAGTTGTGTTAGGTGAGTAGCCCGGCAGCCAGCTACCATTTGCAATTAGCGCAAATTTGCAGTTTCGTTAGCATTTCAGGTTTGATGTACTGAGTTATAACGCCACGGAAACTTAAACTGGCCCGTAATTCTGCCGACTAGCAGAGGTAGAGGGAGGTGTGGCTCATGACACACTTTGTTTTGGTCCACAGGCAGTGCACAACAGCAAACCTAGCAGTGAAACGATTTCGCTTTTTGCCCCTTTAAAGATCAAACAAATTATTTACTGAACAATCAAGAGCAATATATAAGCCTGAAATTATTAAGAAAGAATTACAAAATGACAGATCACGGAAGGGCAACAATGACAACGTACTTAACAGTGGTATTGTAGGGATGGGGGAAAAAAAGAAAATAATTTATCTAGAACTCCCCCTCAATTCCCTCACCCGTTTGAACATTTTTTTTCAGCAGTGCAGCCTAATTTATAACCTAAGTGTGCACTTCATCAAAATGTACTCAGCATTCGAAAGAGTAGGCAACATATGTGGGGAAACGTAGTTGTACATTGGTTGCCGCTAAGCAATAAATTTATTAAATTACTGACTTGCATCCAAATGTTGGGAACTGAATCATTTAGTAAACTGGTTATTAGTGCATCTTGTAAGTTTGTTGTATGGCATCCATTTAAAATAAGTTAAAATGCATTCCGTTCATTGAATGTTCATGGTTGCAGAATCATTGTGGTCTTTATGGTTCATCTTCTGAGACAGTTATAGGAAGGCTACTATATGAGACTGTATAAACAGCAATTATCTAATTAATTAATTTGAAATGAAATCTAAACTTCATCTCAATACCATCTTCAGCAGCATTTGCCACATAACATTCAACTTCAAGAGGGAATTTTGAGAAATTTCAGTAAATTGCCGTCCATGCAATCTTCAAATTGTAACCTTCTTCGCGGCAAAGATATGCCTTAATCATTGATGGCAACACAGCTTATCGGTAGCCTATTTCCTCAGTAAATGAATTCCATTAATTGTCCAATTCTTAATCAGAAACAGGTTGAGAGTTATCCTGCATTATGGTCATGCCACTGGTTGGAGACAGAGTTTTATTTTTACACAAGCAAACTTAACACGCAGACCTGGCTTGGGAAAACTGCATTTTTCAAACATTTTCTGAGGTGTATCAAGGCAATCAGACACCAACCTAGAAAAATATACTTGTAGAACCTGCGAAAAAGTTGAAAATGCATCAGCCAAACAGAAGCCAGGGCAGCCAAACATTGATACAAAAAATAACAACAGTTGGTCAGGGCCATGGCACAAACGTGCATGAAGTGAAATCCTAATCTGACCAGTGGAACTGGATAAGGAGTCAAAATGCCCCGGCTAGTCACAGACAAGGGCAGCCATACTGGGTTTTGAATCAAGCCAAAAAATAACCACACGAAGTCAAGGACAGAGGGCAGATATTTTCACGACATCTGATCGAAATCTGACCAGCGGAACTGAAGAAGTCAATAAAATAGGACCAAGGGTCCTGTAGCTTACCGGCAAGTAATCTTATAGTGATGATGCAAGTTATGAAAATTTCATGTGAAGTTTAACATTCGAATCATTAAAAGTTAATGCCAAGGTCACCAAATAAAAGTTCACAACATTTATAAGATATAAATATAATCCTAAACTGTGAATCAATTTTGGTGATTCAAGTCACTGAAAATTCAATGTCTGTTGTGAACTTTAAAGGTCACAGAAGGTAAAGTATAGGTCAGTAAATGGACTTCATATACGACTTTCTAAATGTCTCTACACAAACCTTGGCTCAATCTGTGACCATTTTGGTTTTAGTCATTGTAATTTCACTTTCGAGTTTGACCCTCTGGTCACTGACAGTCAAGTGACTTCCTAGACGTCAGTAACACAAACCTAGGCTCTATCTGTGACCATTTAAGTGATGTGAATTCAACGTGACCTTCGAAGGTCAATATGAAGGTCACCAAATGAAAGCTCATATATGACTTCCTATACATCTCGTTTTGGAGATACAAGTCATTGTAATTGTATTATGTCAAGTTTGACCTTCAAAGGTCACCAAGTCAAGTTGAATGTCACCAAATGAAAGTTCACATGTGTGACTTCATTTAAGTCTGTGATACAAGCTTAGGCTCTATCGGTGACCTCTTTAGCAATAGAAGTCATAGAATTTTCACTCAGTCAAGTCTGACCTTCAAAGGTTAATATGAAGGTCACTGAACGAACGTTCATATTTGACTTCCTATATGTCTCCAATACAAACCTACACTCTATCTGTAACGATTTTGATGATAAAAGTCATTGAAATTTCACTGTAAAGTTCGGCTGTTGGAAGTTCACTGAAGGCCAAGTTCAAGGTCACCAAATGAAAATTCATACATGACCTCCTATACGCCCACAATACAAAGCTCTATCTATAATAGTTTTGGTGATAGAAATCCTTATAATTTTGCTTCGTGAAATTTGACCTTCAAAGGTCACCCAATATCAAGTTCAAGGCCACCAAAATAAATTTCATATATGTCCCTATGAGTTTTTACTACACATATGTTCCCAATCTTCGATATTTTCAAGCCTAGAATCCTTTGAAAATTGTAACATTTTGCTATGACCTCAAGCTTGACCTTTCAAGGTCATTTGAGACAACTTTAACATAGCATATGTATAGGTCATATACGACTTCCTATATGTTGATAATACAAACTTAACCACTGTCTGCGACCATTTGGCCTCCACAGGCCATCTTGCTAATTCATAAAGTACAACGCCCCTACTAGACCCACATCCATCTATTCAATCACAATGGCACTTGCACTGTACATTGAAAGTACCAAGGGAAGTTGATTGCCTGATTTAGAAAAAATGTATTAAAATAAAGTAGCATCTGCTGGCCTTTAAATATACTGGCACCTCACGTAAAGGTTACCGGGCTGTGGTGAGTCTTAGCTTTTATGTGTGGACAAATGGCAATTTTCCCTTCCAGGGGTGAAGGGTAAGTCCAATTCTCATTTCACAAGTGTCAGACTGGTGTGTTTTTAGACCCAAGGTTTCCAGTGATTTTAAAGAAGTGGAGATTTGGAAGCAGTGGAGCTTTGTAGAACTATATAGCAGTGGTTTTGGAGCACCAGTGCTGCACAGAAGAGGTTTAAGGGCACTGGAGCTATGCAGTGGGGGTTTAGGGGAACTAAAGCTGTAGCTGTGGCTATTCAGTGGGGGTTTGGCAGCACTGGAACTATGGAGTGGGGGGTTTGGGGGCACTGCAGCCATGCAGTGGGGCTTTGGAGGCACTGGAACAATTCAGTGAGGGTTTGGAGACACTACTACAATGTAGTGGGGGATTGGGGACACTGTAGCTTTGTAGTGGGAGTTTGGGGGTACTGAGCTACATCGTAGGGGTTTGAGAGTGCTAAGGCTCCACAGTGGGATTTGGGGCCACCACAGACATTACCCTTACTGTCTCCAAGCAGCTCCTCGGCCATGAGCCCATCCTGCCGGTTCCCCAGGACAAAGGCCAGGAAGGAGAGGATGAGGGCATCCAGAATGCCCATGATGGCCAGGATGTAGGCCCAGCGCACGGAGCAGGCGCCCAGCGTGTACTTATCTGTCTGCTCCCCACACATCCGCTTCACTTCATCAGAGTCCCAGCCATCAGGAAAGATCATGCAGCCCAGGACCAGACAGGTGCCTGAGTGGAAAGAAACAGGAACAGAGGGGAAAGAGAGGGAGGAGCATGAATGTTTGAGAAAGTGACTTTATTTACACAGGGAGAGGCTAGTTGAGTGCAAACCTCCCCATCAAATCGGCTGTCAGAGATTCAAAAAAAAAAAAATACAACATATATATTAAAATGTCACAAAAATAGGACAAAAAAGATTCAAAGAAAAGCAGGCTGACACTGGATATGCACATCAAGTCCTTGCAACCCTTGCCCTGCATAATTCAAGCAGTGATCAATTTTTCTCTGTTTTTCTCTCTATTTTCTTCCCCCCCCCTCTCTCTCTCTCTCTCTCATGATGTAATATCTTCCAACATGAAAACTCCATCCATGGCACAACCCTGTCAACATGAAAACCTTAGTTCTGAGCCCCAGTGGAGTTAGCAGCCAGCTGTGAGAGGGGTACTTCAGTACCAGGACATGTCCGGCATCATCCTGCCGGTACTACGGTGAGTCTAAATTAGTCAGGGTTCACAGGGGTAGTGCTGCATTAGCTGCTCCCACCCACAGGCTAAAAGTCATCATTAGAGGGGTGTGCTTTATAAGGTCACTCATACTGTATGATCTGTGTGTTAGACGATAGTGAATGCATTACCACATTTACCAGATGAATGACTTGAGAGGCATAATCTATGGTAACAGAGGCCTACACACAGTATGTGTGACAGCAGTGCTCGAAGGAGTTCACATTTAAATGGAGGAAGGCATGGAGGCGAAGGTCGCTCTGATTGTTTTGCGTGATTCATACCGCACATTAGCCGAGAATCATCTGCCGAAGGCTATGTAACAAGAGGCACACTTAATCTTATGTGCTTTCCACTGAATTGTTTAAATTACAAAAGTCTGATTTTGTCAGGATAAAGAATATAATTATAAGAGCAAAGGTGCAAATTAAAATGCTCAGGTGAAATGCACAACACGACGGACAATAACCATGGGCTGTTAGTACTTTTAAAACCACAGTCCTCTGTTAAGGGTCTATGTGGAGTATAGTGTCAAGATACTGCTGTAACTGAGATGTTGGAAAAAAGGTTTAGTACTTTAGTACTCTGAGGCGCAGTTTATAATGATTAAGATGAGCTTTATTTTACCACTGAAGGTCCAGTGGGAAAAAGACTGTTCTATAAAGAAGAACCAGCCAAGAGCCAGCATCATGCGATCATGTACACTGAACAAAAATATAAAAAGCCCATGTCAAATTTTTGAGTTTTTATTATCAAAAAACTGAATAGCACTCTTCTCCAGCATGTCAAGGGCCATCGAACATGTGCGTTTGCCCAAGCGAGTCAGTTCCGACGAAGGACAGCGTTGAGATCCAGACCACGTCGAGCGCCGAGCGTTCAAGTTGGCTTCTCGCAGACGGTTATGGACTGTCTGTGGTGTGATGCGTCTGTTTTGCAGAACAACATTCTCATCCAATGTGCGTGTCGCTGATCTGAGCCGATCCCGCAGGTGAACGAGCTGGATGTAGCCATCTTGTGCTGCTGTGGTTACACGTGGCCGACGTGGATGAGGTCGAGTTGCACTACTGCCCGTCTGTTGGAAACGGCCTATCGTCCGATAGTTAACATTCAGCTGCACAGCTACCGCTCTGGTGGACATCCCTGCATCCAGCATGCCAATGGCACGTTCCTGCATGACCTGAGACATCTGAGGCATGATGACCTTTGACAAAATTTGACATTTTGGGGTGGCCTTTTATTGTCCCCAGTATAAGGAGTGTCTGGGTACTGCTCATTCTGTCTGGTCACCGTCTGGAAATGCCACACCCATGTACTGAGTGAAATCACTGTATCACTGAGCAAATGCTCCCTGACAGAGAGATGGATTAAAAAACGGTTCACAAATCAAGAGAAATATCCCTATTGTACAGGTAAAAGTCAACATATGCTCACTTACAGTTGTTAACTCCATGTGGCATCAATATTTGACGTGGGGCGTTTAAATTTTTGTTCAGTGTAGATTAATACAAAGTTAGTATAAGGAAAGAATTAAGTAGTCGGTGCTCTTAGCAAGCATCAAGCATGGCCAGAAAAGTACACAAATAGGTATTTAACATGGTACAAACCAAGAGGAGGTAAAATAAAGGCGATGCCCATATTACATTATGTAACAAAATTTTTACTTTTTCTTTTTCCTTTGCAGAAAGTGTTCTTTACCAATTACTTACAGTTAAAGAAAATGGAAAAAAAATATTTCTCTCCAAACTTTGCTTTTGTGACCTGGGTAATGAAATTTTCAAAATGATCAATTTTCCAGAGCATTAGAGATAGATTCAGTACTGACAAGCTAAATAATTTTCTAGACCTTCCAAGAATTTTCAAGGACTTTCCAGAATTCTTGTACAACTCCCAAGAAACTTCAAGAATTATTTAGGATGCTGTAGAACCTATGAGAATCTTCCCATAGTAATATATATATATATATATATATATATATATATATATATATATATATATACACACACAGTGACTCACCACTTACTAAGTTTAGTTCTAGCTGCCTCAGTGAACACACAGACATACCTACATTTTTCAGAGATGGCGTCAGGAAGCTGCAAGCATCGTCAGATGTATGTGGTCTTTTTATCAAAACCAGCAAAAAGGTACTTTGTAACAGCATCTGCTAAAATATATGAAGCCTACAAGGTATATTTTGGCATGTCTGTCGGGATCAACACAAACTCTTGGCACCTTATTTTTCCTAGGAGCACTGCAACAAACTGTAGAAGGTATGACAGACAATTTCTGATCGCTTGAATGGGAAGATTTGATATTATACAAATTTAATTAAATTTGACTCATATTTGGTTTTATTCAGACCCTCTGTAAACAAAAATGTGCAAACTTGGCAATTTTACATAGAGGATAGGTAAATTCCTAAATTTCCAGGTCACAAAAGCAAAGCTTGAAGGGAATAATGGGCACTTTCTATTCTTTTATGAGACAAGCAATAAATAAATAACACACACTATCCAGGACCAAAATTTGTGTTTCATAGTGCTATAGTTGGTGGTGGTTGCAAAGGCTAGATGTGATGACAAGCGGATACCAGTTGACTGTCACTACACATGGAACAGGTAAGTTGAAATTTATAGGCAGGGTCAGCAATTCAAAGTCCGTGATTTAGTTAGTTGAACTCCAAATGAGTGGTAAACCTTCCAAAAAGAATGAGCCCTTTGACTTTCTTAGCATAATTTTATATTCGGCACAGTACATAATACAGTGCATTGATATCTCCCCCCCCCAACCCCCACCCAAGTAGCTCAACTGCAGTCATGGTTTTGGCTTCGGAAATGCGAAAATTACAACGCCCTCCTAAAAACCTAGAGGATAACCGCTGCTAGAATTATAGGTTCTGTAGGTGAATTGTTAAAGCATTTTCACGTTCTGAATGCTTTCCAGGCCTCTCAAGCCTATTTACAGTTGCCAACACTAGATTGGTTAGTTGCTGTTTGAATTAAAGGAGTGGCTTAGCGAAGGGTCAATTGCTAGTGTGGTGACAGACTTGAGCAGCCTACGGTTCACTCCCTCGCTATTGACAGAAACTTGAGTTAACCTAAAAATAACAGCTAAGACAGTTGTAATATGGCAGTGCTGGGGGGGCGGGGGTGTGGGGGGTAGGGCAGAGCAGAGACAGTAGATGTAGTGTGTGCGCGCATACACACACACACACACACACACACACACAAACGCACACACGCACACACACACACACACACACACATATGGACAATAATGCACACACACCCTCACACAGCAGCATGCTTGTGAGCAAAAACTGCCTGGGATTTAAGAGCCGGATAATCTCCGGAAATGACCGAGGGTCACATCTATAGCGGCAGTTTGTGACTGCTGTGTGTGTGTGTGTGTGTGTGTGTGTGTGTGTGTGTGTGAGTGGAAGAGCCCCCTGAGAGAGGGATAAAGCGAGAGAGACAGGATAAGAAAGAAAAAGGAAATGAGGGATGCAGAGGAAATGGAGAAATAAATAGGAAAGGGTAAGGGAGTAAGGGAGGGTGAGAGGGACAGTGGAAAAGGAGTGACAGAAATGGAAGGAAGGAAGGAACAAGGGGGAAGAATAGAGCTGCATTATTGAGTGTGAGTGGTTTCCCTGTCCTCTTAATTTCCCAGGTCTGAATCCTCAAGAAACATTGAACAACAAAGAAAGATGAACAGCAAAACAACAATTAGAATGACGCAGATGTACACTGACAAGTCACATCATTATAACTAGCTGCCTAATTCTGAGTAGGCCCACATGGTGCCACGAAAGTAGCTTCCTCAAAGTAACATAAACTTGAATTCTGACCCCAGGTTTCCAAGCAGAACATTTTTCAGGGCATCACACTCCTTTCACCAGCTGTCTTTCCTCCCACCATGAATACTAGTGCCATCTCGGCCCCACCTAAATGGTACCACACGTTCCTGGCCAATGCCCATGATCTAAAAAACAGGACTTGCTGGACCAGGTGACCTTCTTCAATCACTCCAAGGTCCAGTTCCCACTCTCCCATGCCCATTTTTGCTGTGGACCACGGTTACAATGTGCACACTGACTGGCCTGGTTCTGCAGAGCACTATAAGCTGCCACGTGCAATACACTGTGTGCTGAGACATATTCCTCAGGTAAGTATCATTAAAATTCTACAGGATTTGTGCAAAGTAGCCATTCTGTTGGTCCGGACCCAACAGGATAGCTGTTGTTGCCCACGTGCATTGATGAGCCTTGGGTGCCTAACACACGGTTTATAGTTTGTCCCTCCTTGGACCACTGTATTCACCACTGCTGACTGGGAGCACTCCAGAAGCCTGGCTGCTTCTGCCGCGATCTGACCCTTTCACAACCCTCGTGTGTATCTCTTTCATGTCTCTTCCAGTTCCGAAGCTTGCGTGTCCTCGAAATATTCTGCCTCTTTTGATTGGTTTACGTCCAGCATGCGTTCCTCACCAGCTGTGTTACAACCATGTTCCCCTTTCCTCACAAGTCTTTGTGTATGTATACCCCTTTGAGTATGAACATTGTTGGATTGTCACTTACTACATGCCCTTCAGCAACCAATTAGTATTACCGAGATAAGCTTAACATCTTGGGAAATTATTTGTAATCTTTACTGTTAGCTAATTATGGAAGTTCTCTCAAGCCTTACTCAGTTTGCTGGATTGGGACCGCAATCCTACTAGTCGTCCCCCAGTCTGTTCCTTGGCCCAGTCTATTAAGAACACCTCCTAAGCCTTATGTGGTCATCAGGTTTGGGACTGCATTGCCACTTAACTCCACGGTCCTGCCACCCGACAGTTCTGTTCTGATGAAGTGTGGTCTCGGGATCACCACTGGCCGGACACGGATACACCGACAGCACCCACGCCTGTACCATCTGACCTGAACTGTGTCATTCTGCTCTGGGCTCTGTCCCTCTGCCAATACCGTCTTACCATCAATAAACTGTAGTATTGGATTTTACTATGACTCCGCATTTGTTCCCTATTCTGGATTATAACAGACCCAGTCATCAGGCCATAACAATTTGGCTCTTGTCAAAGTGGCCCAAGAACCATTTTTCCCACATCTAATATGTCAACTACCAGGAAGATTTTGAAACCAACTATTGTTGCAAGATGATCCACATGATTTGCTTCATCTGTCAGTGGTTTTAACATTTTGGCTCATTGGTGTTATCCACACCATGTCCGGCTCGAGGACCATAACAAATGGGACCCACACAGTGAAATATGCTTGATTAAATTTATTCAAACTCATTAAAGAAAGCACATTGCTTGATTGGTCTGTGATCGGGTCTGTGTATAGGAATTAGGGAAGGGGGATATGCAATGTTCTCAGATCTGCACAAAATACAGCCAGTAAGAGGAAAAGTTTTAACCATCTAAAAGAAACCACAACACAATGTAACCCAGTCTTAACCATTTTTCTTCCATAGTAGCCACTTAAGTAACCAAACATAGTCAAATCTGGACTGGTTTCATAATATCCATGCAAAATCACCCAGAAATGTAAATTCATGTCCAAATCCACGGTGTGGAAAAGAGTCATGCAACAAAGGGTTAAGCCTATAAATCAACAGCCACCACACTACCCCCCTAAAATTAGCCCCTGACCCCATTGGAACCAACAAACCAATACTTACAAACACTACATATCCCAGGAAAAAACAGGACTAGGTACCCCCAACCAGGAGCTGACCCCACCCATTTATTCAAATACAGCGAGACACATGAGAGCCTGCTGCTCCATACCCTGGTCTTGGTCTTACTTCTCAGATCAGGATTCTTCAAATTTAGCGCTCAAATCCAAATACAGTCCTGGTTTTCCTTTTTTCCAGGCGATTAAGTGAACAATTAATGCTTTCTAATTGGCCAGATTGTCATCTCACCTGACTCCCAGGGAGGGTGGAAAACCTTGGTCCTCGAGGACCATGATTTGAGGAGCCCTGTTTTAGACTATTTCAGTCACCACAGTAATATATTCAAGCAGCTGTCACTAAGAGGTGCTGTGCACATTTCTCTCAGTTGTTCTTGCTGAAGAACATTTTAGGAATCTAAAGAAGTTAGAAATGATCTTCTGGCATAAGAGCAAGGCATAGAAACACTGTAAAAAGTTTATTTGGGATTATTTAAAGTCGAAATGTATTGAGAAATCAAAAATGGACAAATTACACCTTTAGGGAAAGCTAATGTCATGTTGAGATAATAAATAAAAGACTTTCTGGACATTCACTCAAACAGGAAGAGAATAAAAGAGGCATTTTGAACACCCTTCCAACTCGCGCACATCCCAAAAAAACCGAGTGAATATAGCCCTTTTCTGATGGTGTAATTCGTGGGAAACAGGAACACATGGTAAGGAATTTGAGTGCATCAGTTAGACACCAAAAGCGGGGTGAAGGGAAATGAAGATTTATTAAACAAAACAAAACAGGCACGAGGGCCAACAAAAGACTTGGCCCAAAGGGTTGCAAAAAACAAACTGAGGTAAGCTACACAGAGCTATAAAACAATAAATGCAAAAGGCAAAAAACAAAAGGCACTGGAAACTCCAGGCAAGAAGCACAAGAAAAATAAATAACCAGACTATGTATATATTCGAAAAACAAGAGGCTAGGACGAGACTTGAAACTAGAAATGCTAGGGGACTTGACAACAAGAACTTGGCTAAACTTGCACATGCAATGAGACGCGAGACACTGTCTGCCAGCCAACTTTCACCGCCACCAGATAAAGGCTTGATAATCAGAACACATGAGGGGTAACACCTGGAGAGGCAGAAACAAGAGGCATGGCAAGATCAAGACATGGACAGAGATTGGATGACATGACCTGCTCATTAAGAGAATGAGCGTGCTCAGCTTAAGTACCAATTAAGTATGCAGTTTGGAAGCAAGCATGAATGTTAAGAACAGAAAAGCACAGCAAGATCTTGAAATAGCAAAGCAGGAATCATGACAATAAACTCCCTGTCTAAATTAGTAGTATTAGTAATGTGCCTATCTAAGAATTACACCAACCCAGTGAGTGTTAGTAAATGTTAGTAACTTAAAAACAGTTAATTGCCAATTAAGCTTAGAGAGCCCCGAATCAGCACAGCACAGAAGGAAGAGGGAAATACCAAAGCCAACCCAGAGCTCTGAAATGTGCAACAACGAAGGCACGGGGCGGAACGCAGACAAGCGGTGGAGTGGCATGGCAGACCTGGCAAAAACAAAAACATGGACAAGGAAAAACATGGACATGGAACATGGATAATGAAATGTAAAATCCTAATACAAGAAACTGTTAAAACTATGGCATGAAACATGAACTATGGAACTATGAACTATGAAACTTGGAACATGAAACTGTTAAAACCATAAATACTGTTCTGGCCAAAGGCCAGAACCCTGGAACACAACAGCATCGACCATCGTCTGCCTGCCATAATTACTTCATTTATTAGTCTTGTTTAGTTTTATAGATCTTGTGGATTAGATTTATGATCGTCAAAAAGTTATTGTCTGGCTACCGGGTTTGCTCACCCAGTTAAGGCGCCGCTTTGTGGAGTAGAACGGAGCACCAAAGCCTGGGTTAGAGTCGAGTCGTGCCAGTGCCCGGTAGCCTTTTCAGAGCAGCGCAGGATTGGCTGAGCACCGCAGGGTAATAAATTGGGAGGGACTGCCGCAATGGATTATAGGATTATAACATTGTTTGTTGCCTAAGGGCGTCCTGCTAACCAGCCGGATGCTTGTCAGTAAAATTCTAAATTTGTGCATGTTCGAGCTCCCTACACCCTTGCTCAGGATTAGGTTTCCCAAAAGCATAGCTGCTAACTATGTTAGTGTTACGGCCCCAATTTGTTATGACATTTACGACAGCAAGGAATGACAGACAAAATTTTAAAACTTAACAGATTTAATTCAACCAAAGCACTGAACTAATTTACAATCTAATCTACTGACCAAGAGTGATAATAAACAAGAAAAAAAATATTTACAGTCCCTTGAGATGGGGTTGCTTGGTGATGTTCCAGGTGAGAGAAATGCTCCAACACAGGCAGAAATCCATAAAAAGCTTCACAGGTCTTAAAAAGAGTGACAGGTCTGGTCAAATGTATCCTTCTCCTTGCCATTTCTCCTCCTCCTTTACTCTGTCTCAATTTTTCTCCTTATACACTCTTTTGCAGACCCCTCCCACATTTAGACTTTTTTTTTCTCTGGGACTTTTCCCTCTCAGACATGCCCAGGACATGCACAAACCTAGCTCCAGAGTGGGCTTGACAAAAAAAAGTTAATACTGCCATCTAGTGGCTTCTTTCCACATTACATTAGCCACTAAAATATACAGTCAATGATTCCAAATAATTAAGTTAGTAACTACGCCATTGGGAAACACACCCCAGTGCTTGCTTCCCGCTCACTCGCCCGTGCTCGAGGCTCTACCTCGTGCTGGTATGCTTGTGGCAGCTGCTGGCTGCCCGCATCTCTATTGTCACCGATTTCTTCCTCATTTTACATCTCTGCTACCTCTCCATCATCATCATCACTGTCACTGAACTTGCACTTAAATCATCCTCTGCAACTTCAATGTCCATGTCAAGGAAAAATTCTGACATTTTCAGTGGATTTTGATTTGCTTTTGATGTAAAATACACATACGATAGCCTATGTGTCACAACTGATCCTGCGAGCAGCGTCACAGCTTTTGGCCTGATTCACAGTGCTGTTCAAGGGCGATTATTGGACTTGCTAAAAGCCTACATTACATCCATGATTACTCTACTCCACTAACATCTCCGGGTGAAAAGTGCTGATAGTTTGAGAGAATATTGCATGACCTTTTGGATATGAAATACGATAATCTTTCCTGCTTATCCTCCTTTCTCCCCAGTTTGAAATATTTAGCAACGAGTCTTC
The DNA here is from genome assembly GCA_029721435.1 of Gymnothorax reevesii. Classification (NCBI taxonomy): domain Eukaryota; kingdom Metazoa; phylum Chordata; class Actinopteri; order Anguilliformes; family Muraenidae; genus Gymnothorax; species Gymnothorax reevesii. The sequence goes on along the minus strand of CM056579.1, from coordinate 34,941,714 downwards.
ATTCCCATCATCACCACAGGGAAAAAATCTCCTCATTTCAGCTGAGATGAAGCTCTTTTTCCGGATGATTTCACAGAATACAATCAAGAGAGCTGGAAAAGAAGCTGACTGCACACTTAGTCAGGGGCGCCTGGATCATAAATAATTAAAATTGTCTGCTGTTCCTCATCCCTCAGGATGGGCTGAGCCAGTGAAGGGGTAAGAGGAACTGGGGCCAGAGCTCACGATTCACATCGCCCCTCGTCTTGGCCCATAAAGGCTAAAATCATAAAATACAGCCTCACAAGTACCCTACAGTGCCCCCTGACTCCCCAGTGACAGTAATAGCACCTCATTCAGAGCCCTTTGAATAAATGCACACCCTCAGAGTGTCACAAGCCTATTCCAGGAATAATGAAGAGGGGCCAAAGGCTGTCAGTGTTCACCTTTCTACAGAGAGATGATCACCATCAATGACGCCTCTAGTTCGCGCCAGAATTAAATAGTAGTTTCACACCACCATATCAATAGTGCCAAAAAATGAATATAATTATGGCTTGTAAGAAGTGTGTGTGTGTGTGTGTGTGTGTGTGTGAGCACACGTATGTATGGGCTTGTATGGCTATACTTATGAGAACTAATTCCTCAGAAACTAAATGTGTAGTGTGGACATCTTGGGTGACACAGAGCATAGCGGCTAATTGGTTAAAGTCTGGGTTATGATTACAGCCAGGGTTAGGTTAAGGCTAGGGGTTGGAGTTCGGCATAATTTGGTTATGGTTTGGGAAAGGCTGTACAAAATTAATACATGCCGTCAGATTTGTTTCAAAAGTCCCAACTGTAAGAAAATCTGCCCACGAGCAAATTACATTGCTTCACTCCTGCATAATGGCAGCAGGCGTGAGAAAGTTTCTGCTTTGCGAGCGTTGAAGGGCCTGCACGCTCCCGCAAATTCATATTTCTCCCACAAGTTTACTCCTGCTTGCGTGGGTGGGCATGCATGCTTGACAGGGGGGGGTTAAGGTCATTGGTGAAAGTAATATATTTTCCATTATGACTCAAGAACAGTAGCAGGTCGACTGATGTTTGCTATTATTAGATTATAGGAACTCCTATATGGGCTTTTAATTGACATCATGACCTTTGACCTTGAGTGACTTCTAAAGGTCAAACTGAAGGTCACAGATTTTCAAAGGACTAAAAGTTGAAAACGGTTGAGGTCACACTTTTAAAGTTGTGTCAAGCACTGAAATAAGTGCTGGCAGACGAGGTTTGTTTTGCCTGGCAACACTTGTTAAATGTATTAATTTAGGTTAAATTTTGTATAAGTAAGACTGATAGTCTAGTGCGATTAGATAGGCTAGGTGTGCTAGACCTTTTGAGAACGACAATAGTGATGGTAACGCATCATATTTTACATGGGTCAATGATGCAAATACAATGCGAAGCAGAAATACTCTGACATGTGCTGCCGTTCTGCATGCGTGGAATGATATAATTTGCTCATGGGCATGTTTTCTTGCGCTCGCGACTTCAGACACAAACCTGACACGATGATTATGAATGACAATATCAAGTCCTCATGAGTATAGTTATATACAAGTGTGTGTGTTTGTGTGTGTGTGTGTGTGTGTGTGTGAGGGACTGCACTGCAAGCAAAAGTTTGTGACCGAGATAGAACTTTCATTTTTCTTAAGTTGCAACTGGTCTTTTTTCATTCCAATAAGTTTTTCTCAGCAGCACCATCCTTACATTATAAATGAAATCAGACTCTAAAGAGACATGATTAAACATGGCCTACCCTGTGACCCCCCACAGCAAAGGGTATATCAAGTGAAAAGCTCCCCAAAAAGAAAGCCCAGTTACAGTATTGCCCCAGACAGACTTATTAAATTATTACAAAGTGAACCCAATTTTATCTTAAATATGCTTAGACTGTCTATATTTAATCATTAATCATGAAAAATACACGTAGCTATTTTTCATGTTGTCCTACTTATTATTTAATCTATTGATATTTTTGGTGTAGTGTTCAACAATAATCATAAAATTACAGGAAGAAGGTGTACATAGCATTTATACAGGAGTCTCACCTAATGGTAGCCGATGTGCACCTATCGCGAATAAGCATTACTGTATAGCAGTGTCAACCTCACATGACTCCAAATCTAGTGGTTCCCTTGTTATAGTGAAACGCTCCCTATCTATAAATATTCTAGAAAAATATGGTAGTTCTCATGGGAGGATCGCTCTAATTAAAACTATTATTTCTGGCCGAAGGCTGACATCCTTGTCCGTGCACGCCCCCAACCCTTTTGATAAAGAGTTTTTCCAACACATCTCGGCGACACTGTCAAAGTTACAGGATTATGCCCTGATTAAGGGAGGTGACATGAATGCGGTCTTAGACCCTGCCTTAGATTCTCATCTCATCCAGGTCCAGCCTTCTCATTCCCAAAATGCGGCATCAACTCTTCTGTCGCGCCTTTTATCTGACTTTAACCCAATAGATGCATCCAGAACTATTAACCCCTCAGTTCAACGATACAGTTTTTTCTCAAGTAGACATAAGACGTATTCACGTATTGACTATATCTTCATCTCTCCGACCATTTCTGAAATTCATTATGCAATAATGTTACCCTGTCCACCATCTGATCATTGTATCATTTTAGTCAACCTTACACTAATTAATACACTAACTAGGGCATCACGCTGGCGCTCTAAAACAACCCTCCTTAAGAATAAGGAATTTTGTACATATTTTAGAAGCGAATTTGATAAATTTGTGTCTGTAAATGCTGGTTCTGTTGATGATCCTTGCATCTTTTGGTATGCCTTGAAGGGATGTATCAGGAACATCTCAATATCTTATGCATCCCATCTCAGCAGAACTTGGCTTGGTAGGATTGAGGAGAAGGAGGCCAGCCTCGCAGAAATAGTTGAACAGCAGCAGCTATTGTTCTCGAAAACCAGATAAAACAGTATTCAGAGTACACGTATGGAACTCAATTCTCTTCTTAGACAACAAGCTGAATTTTTAATCCATAAGACTAGACGTAACTATTATTTTAACGGCCCCAGACCCAGCCACTCTGATTGAAACAGGACGAAAAATTTTAAACTATATTGGCCATCAAACCTAATGATTCTCAAGACACTATTTCTGATCCCAAAGCAATTAATGCAGAATTTAATAAATTTTACTGTAACTCATACTCATCTGAGACTCAAATCTTCCCTCTTTGGATGAGGATGAAACGATTCTGTAGCAAACTCCAATATCACTCGAGGAAATGAGGGAGGCCATGCGGGGGATGACAAAGGGTAGAGCGCCGGGCTGGGACAGTGTCTCTCCCGAGCTATAGCTTACCTTTTGGCATGTGTTGGGTCAGTTCATGTTAGATATGATTAATGCTTCAATTAATGAAGGGTGTTTCCCCAAGGATTCCAACTCTGCTATTTTAATGGTCCTTTTGAAACCTAATAAAGATCCAACCCTCTGTGGTAGCTGCAGATCATTGTCACTACTTAATACTGACATAAAGATATACACTAAAGTACTGGCCTCTAGATTGGATGTGTTTATGACCACACTTATCCATCAAGACCTATCGGGCTTTATAAAAACACATCAAGCTGCCGACAATATTCGTAGACTACTCCATGTGCTACACGTCTCTCGCGAAGAAGGTGCTTGACAGGCTGGAGTGGGACTATCTGTGGGTGGTACTTGACAAATTTGGCCTAGGTCCAACATTCATGAAAATGATCAAACTTTTATATTCAAACCCCTTAGCTATGATTTTGACAGCAAATATAATTTCACCTTCTTTTCAAATTGCAAGGGGCTCTTGACAGGAATGTCCTTTATTGCCATTATTAGTTGCTCTGTCTCTGGAGCCACTGGCTCAAACAATAAGGCAACACCCTCTTATTTTCCCCATAGAAATTTGTAACACGTCACACCATATATCGTTATTTTCCCACGATATTTCATTATATATGGATGGGGCACGAGCATCTATCCCACAAGTGCTGGATACTTTTGAGGAGTTTAGTATCTTGTCAGGATACAAAATTAATTGGGTTAAATCCTCATTACTGCCTCTCAATTCATTGCTTGACCCATCTCCCCTGCCTTCCCATATCCCGCTGGCTAACTCTTTTAAATACCTAGAAGTGGATATCTTTCCCTCTTTGCATTCAGTTATTACAAAAAACTTTCAGGGAATTTTGAATAGAGTAGAGGCAGATATGGACAGGTGGTTTCTCCTTCAACACTCCATGCAAGCATGTATCCCCATTGTCAAAATGGATATTCTCCCCAGAGCCAATTTCTACTCTATGATGCTACCAATCTCACCTCCCAATAGTTATTGGGACAAGATTCATATGGAAAGGAAAACACTCTTACTTAAAACTGTCCACTTTGCAGCGTGGCAGACGAGAGGGAGGTCTATCTGCCCCTAATTTTAAACTTTACTTCTGGGCTTATGTGCTGCGACTGTTATTTGTTTGGCTGGATCCGAGTGGCTCAGTCTCTTGGCGTGCTGTAGAAGAAAATTTGGCTGCTCCTCATTGCTTGCAAGATTTGATGTACTCCGGTTTACCTTCGAAACAGTCCAAATCCAAGTTAGGTCCTATAATGTCCTCTCTCCTATCAGTATGGCTCACCGCAGAGAAGGTCACTCATTCTCACCTAAAATGGCACACCCATAGTCCTATTTTCCAAAATTTTTCTCTTTTAAGTGGAGAAGTGCCTTTCTCATACCCCCAGCGGAGCGACAAGGGTATACATGTTCTCGCTGACATTTATAGCGAGGAGGGTCTCAGATCATTTGGCAAATCAAAAACATCATATGGCAAAATTTCAAGGCGATAGCTTAGTGCTCACATATCAGGCAATACGACAGAGCTCAGGAGTCTCACAAAACTCATGAGTTAATTAATTTATTATTATTATTATTATTAATAAAACAAAGCCCAAAATCAATCAAGTTCTCCGTCTTGATAAGATGAAAGCGCATAGCAAATTTTAAAAGGATTTATGAAATAGTTTTTGAGTTGTTGTGTTAATACAGCAGACGCGAACGTGACAGTGATGACGATTCCGTGGTATCAACTTGCATGACTGAAAGAATCGAATGGCAAAAATCCAAGCTGATATTGCTGCCATATCAGGCAATATGACGAAACTTTCCAGGAAATTCACGAGTTAATAAATGTATTATTACAAGTAACACAGCCCAAAATCAATCCAGTTCTCCATCCTGATAAGATCTAAAGGCATATGAAATTTGACAAGGATCTATACCTCAGTTTTGTGTTTTCGCGAAAATATGAAAGGTCTCCGGCAAATGCGGTCATAGCAGACACGGATGCTGCAGATGCGGATGCGGCGGCGATGATGATTCCATCGTATTATCTTGCATTGCAGAAAAAATCAGGAGTCCCAGGAAATTAATTGCTTAATTAATTATTACTTACAGTGCAAAGCCAAAAATCAATACAGTCCTCCGTCTTGATAAGATCTAAAGGCATATAAAATTTGAGAAGGATCTATGAAATACTTTTTCCTGCTATCAGGTTAACACAAAGGGCCTGCGGTGGACTTGGGTGGGGCGGACGCGGCGGCGATGATGATTCCACAAAATCGGCAAAACCTTTTCGCCGATATAATAATTTACATATGCACAGAACTGGATGAAACCTGGACATGTGACGGCTGTCTGTTTTCGGCAGAAGAGAGTTCCTCATCACAAATGGTCAGAATAAGATTCTTTTAACATCCCAAAACCAAAGTGCACAAGCGTTCGTGCCTTCTGCCAGCTCTACAGTAGAATTTACTATTTGAATTTGCAAGACAACCTCAGAAACAGGCTGTGCAATGATAGAGTGTGTTTGTGCCAGTGTATTTACAATGTATTCCAACGGTATTTTGTGGCTATCCTCTTTCTGCTGCATTTCTCTTTCTCTCTCTTACCCTCTGTTTCTTGCTCCCTCTCTTTCTCTTTATAGCTCTCACGGTCTCACCTTCTCTCTCTCACCGCTCTTCCCCTCCCCTGTCTTTTCCTCTCTGAGAAGCCTTGCAACTGACAGCTGTGGGCCACAACAAAGAGAGAAATGGCCAGTGATGACTGCTGAGGTTAAAGCTCATGAGAACTCTCACACCCTGCATAGTCTCACGGCAGCCACGTTCCTAATTACCTGGCACTAAATGCTTTAAGCACAGATACTCTGTGCAGTGGGGCATGAGCAAATGTGAATGAGCGTGTATGAGTCGGAGAGAAACGGCACGTCTAAGACAAAGGAAGTCAGGTACAGAGAGATTGACAGAGAGGATGAGACACATAGAGACAGATGTATGAATATGCTAGAGTTTTTAATACAGAAAAGGAGCTCTATAACTCTGCATACAATATCTTGGTAACACTGAACCAGTGTCAGGTTTTGAGCTCAGGCTCATCTACCAGCCAGAGCTATCATCTCCATCTTGAAGTAAGCAAACCGCAAAACCAACTGAGACTGAGGAACTTGCAAAAGTAGATACAGTGCACTGGGAGGGTTATATGGGGAATGACTTTGTAAAAAAAATGCTCATTCCTTCTAACACTGTACATGAGTAAAGTTCACTCAAACAGAAGGGTTTGTCACAAAGATTATTCTTGGTTCTAAGTTGAGAACAAGTAACATTCGATTATGTGGTCAAATTGAGCCCCTGAGAGCAAGAGTGGTGTAACTCCATACTTGTCTTCTTCAAGCTCCAATCTGTCAATGATTTCTAAGTGGTCACTCTATTTAGTGCAATAATGGATTAACTCAGGGTAGTTCCAGTACTATATAATAGCGTCAAATATGTTCCATACTTAACCCCTGCGCCTCTATTTTGAAAATGGCAAGCCCAAAATGAAATGAGTATATTTCTGTGACTGCTTGGTCCATTTGAATAATCTTAGTGTCATAATAGAGGTAAAACCATCTGGGATTTCTGCCCTGGTGAAAAAAATCACTATATATGTCACTGTGTCGGAGTAAATGGAGATGAAACACAGTATAAATGAAATATCATATTTTGCACATAACAAAGTTTTATTTCTATCCCTTGTAAATTTGTTGAGTTGTAGTCTAAAACCTCTAAAAATTACAGCACAGAATCTCATTATTAGCTATGCCTACATGCTTATTTTCTTGCTTGGTGCTTGAATTGTGTTCGGTTGAGGTAAAAATGGTCTATATGAGCTTTTGGCCTAGTTTCTTAGCGAAATATGGACATGCCACATGACAATGTTGCGATTTGGAAACATGCTGTATTTATTATGCGTAGCAACCGGCCTGGGACCGGGGCGTAGGGCTTAAGGGGTTAAAGGGTCCCATATTATACAGTTCTTTGTTTGGCAAAATATAATATTCTTGGATGTCCAAGAGAGAGGTTTATACGATCTTTAGCAAAACAAAACATAAAATCCATAATTCCAGGGCAATTAGATTCCTGTCATTCTTAACCCTCTGAAAATCAGGCTGAGTGGGCGTCCCCTCTATTAAATGAGCTCTGCTCTGATTGGCCAGCAAACAGATCCACAGGCTGCATTGTCAGGGATAGAGAATTCCCCCAGCTACTGGAGCTAGGCAGCTATTAAACTATTGAGTGAGTGTGGAAAGGTAACGACTGCAGCCTGAGCAAGGATGGTCATTACATTCACAAAGACACATGGCATGCACTCACCATAACAGTTTAACAAGGCTACATTTGGAATTCAGTCTCTAACACTGATTTTTGGCTAGCATCTGTAGAGCAGCAACTGTTGGCTAACATTCAATTTTACTGGGAATGCTTTAAGCTGGGGGCGCTATACTGTCCTTAACTGAATTCATCCATTCTATCAGTTCCTATCAACATATCTCCTATATTGCTTCTGGCTAAGCAAGACCATCTTGGTCAAAATCTAGTATATTGCTGGAGCGTAAACATTACCGCAATTGCCATGCTAATTTCTGTTAGCGCCTTAATGGAAAATCCCATTATATGCCAGCTTTGAGTTAAGAATAAGTTAGCAAGTAATTGTTTAATGTCATGTCGACATTATTAGACCACCTCCTGTGAACGAACACGTACAATTACGCTTACGTTAACTACACAGATGCTAGCCACAAGTTATCTAGCTAGCAGGTGTGCTTTTGGGAAAAGTACTCCAAGTCAAGTAATCTCATTCAACCCATAACCTGAAACTTCAAAACAGTGTCAAGAAATCCACTTGTCACATCATTTGATACTAGCTTGTTTGCTGTAGGCAGACCTTTTATTTAAGTCCTAAAATAGCAGTTTTAATGACTACTTGTAAAAATATCATCTGTGAAACGCCAACGGATCCACTAATGCCTAAATATACTGTATGCTAACAAGCATTTAGTACACACACTAGCAAAGCGCACTATATTATAAAGCCAAGCAAACTGCACTTTGTAGTAAACAGTAAATATAAATGCAAAGTGGCAACACAGAGAGTGCACACTAACTGTTGTGTAATGAAAAGTCAGAGCAGATCTTAAGGGTCAGTTTTGAGGCAAAGCCAGCTTTGCATTGACCCTCGTTGCTGAAGCAGTCTAAGGAAAAGCGGTTAGCACAGAAGTACAAATTAGCAGAAACTGCGGCTGGAACGTTGTCACTGAAAATAAAATCTAACCACTGTTTCTTTTTATCCTCAAGTGCTCGAAGGGAATATTGACATTCGTGCCAGTTTTTGCAGCCAACAACAGAACAGTTAGCGTGTCTAGCCCGAACCTTCAACATCCGGAAATCAGCACGAAAAAACGACAATAACAGTTAGTGCACAGTGGAGGAGAATGGGCGTGGTTATTCCCAGCGGGGGTGGGCACGGAGGAGGGCACAAGGGTTTGGAAACAATGGGAGCCAAATCAAAACAGCCAGCAGAGACACATGTCCAATCAGTTGGCGGTCAATCCAAACAATAGTGGGGTAACCATTACATATATGCTTGGGCGAATAAAAACATGATTTTCACCATAGGGGACCTTTCAAGAATTCATAAAGTGCTCAGTACAATAGTGGTCCAAAATGAAAAAAAAAAGAAGATGAGTTCGACCACTCTTGTTCTAAGTGGCTAAATTATATTATTACGAAAGAACTATATTGAAAGGCGGCCTCATTCAATTGCATGAAGGGAGACAGAGTTGTAACTCAGTATAAATGGCTCCAATGCTAACATAAGCTACAGTATTATCTATATAAAAACTGGAGGACATGGACATGGAGGGTGAAAAGAAAATTTCCCAACATCACATACAGGGCAGAGTCAAGCCAATAACACGCATCCATCAACACATTGACATACACAAGAAATTGGAACAAAGATTCTTGAGCTAAGAGCTGCTATCACATTGGAACAGGGCTCTAATGTGCAGACAGCAACTCGCCCATAAAGCACTGCAGCATCTCTACGAGAAAATCAAATGAAAACATGATGGACAAAAGAAGACTTTCAGTGTCTAATAAGTGGCCTACATCTTTTGTGCTACAGAACCCAAACAACCCTTATGCTGTGGTAGATTACAGTTCTGTCAACAGTGAAAGTCCTTTAAAAGATGCCAGCTTTGTCAAAGAACTTACTGAGAGGGCACAGTCGTGCAATGAAGAGGAAAGAGAAGAGAAAACTGCGACAGCAAAGGCTTATCAGAGAAGGCAGGTTTAGCTCGCAGAGCAATTCATAGGAGACACAATCACAATTTAAAGGGAGGCGCAGGAAAGTACAGGAATGTGCACTTATGTTTTATGTACAAAGCTTATTTTTATTTTATGGTAATCAAATTCATTTCTATACTTTATGGAACTTCTGCTTTGAGCGAAAATAATGTACTAACTGATGAAGTAATGTGTGTGTGAATGTCAATTCCCTGCACCAGTACTGGCTTAAGGGTTTGGGGGAAGAGGAATAGTATTGATGATAAAAGAGCTTTTCTGCGTGTGTGTGGGCACATTTTGTTTTGGTTTTTTATGTTTATTTAACCTTTATTTAACCAGGGAAAGTCCCGTTGAGATTGAAATCTCTTTTTCATGGGAGTCCTGGGGGGTTAAATTGGAGAGGGTCAGGACAAGCTGCATAGCCAGTTAGATCAAACGGTGATTCGGCGGCAAGTTGAAAGAGCCAGGTTGGAATTTAGCCATGAACCCCCTATTCTCGTCGAAGAGTGTCATAGGATCTTTAATGACCACAGTGAGTCAGGACCTTGGTTTAAGGTCTCATCCAAAAGACAGCATCTCCTTCAGTACAGTGTCCGCATCACTGCACTGGGGATTATTCCACCGGAAGGAAGATCACAACCTACTGGCCACCAACACCTCTTCCAGCAGCAACTTGGTTTCCCCGGGTGGTCTCTCATCGAAGTGCTAACCAAGCCCACACCTGCTCAGCTTCAGTCACACAGCTGAATCAGATTGAGCAGTAGCATGGCTGTTACTTATTGAAGACCTTTTTCAGGTATAAACACTGACTTTGTTGGGATCAGTAGTCCTTATGGGGACCAAAGCCTGGTCTTGATATGGCACGTCATTTCTGTGGTCATAGTTAAGGTTAAGGGTCATGTGTGACTTGACTTGTATTTAAGATTAGGCTTAGGCATGATTTGGTAATGGTAAAGGTCAGGAGTAGGGTAAGGGTTGGGCTGTCCATAATGAAAAGCAGTCAATGCAATGTCTTAATAAGGGTAGCTGGGCAAAAACACGCGTTTGTGTGCGCGTGTGTGTGCGTGTGTGTACGCGTGCGTGTATGTGTTTGCTTTTTCCCGCACCAGGATTTCCTACATTTATTTATACTTTGAAGGCATTTGGTGAAGACCTTTCAACTGCACACGTATCGTCGCGGTGAATATACGCATGCACTGCAATAATGCAACCGTAAAGCATTTGGAATAGATAAACATGGCCACAGTGATGCAGTTCCTCTGCAGACAAAGAGCTCTGCTCTGCCTCCTGCTGTAGTTCATGCTCCTTAAGAGTGTTAAAAGCTGTGCTGTTAATAGACACAAGCAGCAGCCTGGCAAGCAGTCCTGTTCGGTGTAAAAAAAAAAAAAAAAAAAAGGATGTTTCAGCTCTTTTTCACCCACAGCTGGTGAGGAAAGGGAGCGAAAGGGAGACCAGTGGAGGGCTAGAGGGGCAGCACTGTTATGGCACTGTAGTATAATGCAGTGAGAGACTGGGATTGTCGTGAAATGCACACTAATGCAGTAAGACACCAGGATCACAATATAATGTATAATGCACTACGATTGTATTACAATGCAATAAGACACTGGAATTGTAACATAATGCAGGATGACACTAGGGATTGTAGGGTAATGCAGTAAAACACTGGAGTTGTATTATAATGAAGTAGAGCACTGGGATTGTAGTAAAATGCACTGTACTGAAGCAAAACACAAGGATTATAGTATCATGCGGTATAATGCAGTGAGACTCTGGGATTGAAGTACAATGTGTAAAGCACAAGGATTGCACTACTATACAGTCAGATACTGGGATTCTCAAATAATGTAGTGAAACACTGGGAGTGTGGAATAATGCAGTGAAACACTGATTGTAACGATGGAGTAAAACACTCGGATTACAGTATCAAGTGGAAGACTCATTCCAAGCAATGTTCTAAATCTGAATTGTTCAAGCAGTATAAATAAATTTTTGTAAAATATGCAAAAAGCTGCCAGTGAGTTGCCTTAGAAAAGAGCCTATACTGAATGGCATTAATTTACTCAAAGGGATTCGGAAATGAGCAGAATTCTGATAGGACACTTTGTCAAAGAGAATATTTATTAAAAGCACACAAGCCTACATTGGGTTTGGCGGTACGGCTCTGTTCGAGAGATCCCTGCCCGTCCAGCGTGGAGCCTAAGGCAGGGAGCTGCTATTAACCCCCCTTCCATAGAACAGAGCCAACAGCAACAGTGACCTCAAACAGAAGAGACATTGTTATTGAACGACAGTTTAGTCATGAAAGACAAGATTACAGAATGCTAAAAATGACAGGAGGAGCTGGGGAGGAGGAGGGATGTTCAGCGTACATGCTGCTGAGCCTCTGCTCAGAATGCGAGCTTAAGTAAACTAGCAAATCAATCAAGCAATCATGTGACGGCAAATCAGATGACATCCATGAGCACTCAGGTGATTCTCAAGCTCGAGAAGTGGCTCCTATAGTTAGCAAGCTCGACTCCGTGCTTATCAGAATTTACGACAAGCTCCATGAGAAAACGGAGAGGTTAGGACACCCAGATGGAATCTGCAGCTGCATAATCATCATATCTCAAACCCTTCACTGCATTCCACCACATCTTCGCTCCAATTTATAATATTAACTCAAAATAGAACTCCTTCCATTGTCCAATGCATCATTCACAGTTCAGACATATGCAAGTACGCAACACACACACACACACACACACACACACATGCTCACCCCCACACACACACACACACACACACACACACACACACACACACATGCTCTCACACACACACACACACAAACACACAAATAAAAGCAAACTACTGGCTGAGTTGTATTCACTATGATTAAACTTTGGGAACTACCCATAAACGCAATGCACAGTCTCATCCCTACGTTCTCTTAGAGCTGTAGCATACATAATTAGAAAGAGCATCTGATCACCCCACAAGAGTTCAAGGAGAAGTTAAAACTTAAAAAAAGAAAAATTTATGGCTCCACCAGGGGAGAAGGCCAATCTCAGAAAGCTAACATTTTATCACTTGCTAAATCATCAGTTATTTGTATAAAGATGACTCCCAGTTCAGCAGGCATTCTGCTGCACAGATTGTACTGGGACATATATTTACAAAATGCATTTATTTCCTTATTTGCAAGGTAGCGGCCAGTATGGAGGCTTATGAACGCTGTGTAGCGTCATATGCATGTACTGCAGGTCAGGAGCTCCCTGAGGCCGGTCAGGATTAGCATCATATTCTTGATAATAGGTGGGAAGGCACCTTGCACAAGCTCACTTCCCACAATGGAAAACTACATTTCCTCTGCACAGTGGTTCTATAAAAATAATCTCTATTCTCCACATGTTCTGGAGTTTACTTGGTCAACACTTTTTTGACTAAGTCATGCTGCCAATCTGGATTTCATACCACGACGGGAGAGCAGACAGACGGGGAGCGTGCAGGCAAAGATAAGGAGAGAGAAAGAGAAAAGGTAAATGAGAGGGAAAGGGTTAGAAAGAGAGATAAAACCCTTTTTTTTCTGGAGGGAGAACAGAAAACTGCACCGAACTGAGAGAATTGCTTGCGAGGGTGAAATAGACATGACAGAGCTGCAGCACAGAGGACAAGGACCCAAGGATGCGTCTGCTGAGGGAGCAGAGTCGGTAAGGACACAAGGAAGAATCTGAGGAGGTGGCAGAGTGGACAGAGCTGAGTGGGAGAGGACAATCAGTCCAATGAGAGAACAGAGTGGATAGCGGATTGGGACACAATAAAAAGAGTCTGCAGTGAGAAGAGATCGGATAAGAGCTTAAGAAGAAAAGGCTGCAAGAAGCCACTGCAGGAGGACACTGATGTAAGGGAACTAAATCACAGGACCTCAGAAATGTTTTTAAATCAAATTTTTTTGGTAGTGATACCATTGCTCAGACCTGCACTTTTGGTTCTGTGCTTATTTTAAGCGTCCTTAGGAAATGTAATGCGTACTGTTGACATCTGCATTTAAGTATAGCATAAAAGCCAATATGCTGCTCTACCCTGGTTACATAACTGAAGTAATATCAGAGCTGAAGACACCAAGGAGGGAAGAAGCAAAGAAATGGCTTCTGCTGAGGTATTTCACCACAAACAATGTGAAGCTACTCACAAAAACACATTATGGCTACAAGCAGGGTGCGCGGCCTGCAAGCACACAGCACTGACACGTTAAATCACTGAATTTCCAGGCCAAACAATTACTCTGTTCTGATTGGTGGCTGTTGCTGTGATTGCAACCTTGCAACTAGAAAGGAATCTTGAGTTGTTTCTTTGAGGTTGGCAATATCCTTTTCTTTCACTGGAACATCAGGGTGGGAGTAGAGCATCACTGGCTAAATCCACAGATATCCTAATCTTCTGGAATTCTTATTTTTCCTGATAATTTTTGGTTGAAGAGTAATTTTCTTTTCAATTTGGTACATACAGTAAAATAGGATTCATCATCTTAGGAAAGCTGATTTTGATTTGTAGTGGGGCCTTCAGTGGCCTTCCTGTACCAAAACATTACTTCTATTGCTCAAACCTTATGTGACTCATCATAATAATTAAACTTCATTCACTTTCATCGGAAAATATTCATAATAAAAAAATTCAGATTCATGCGCAATGGAAGCAGGTGCAATAAACCATGCATACACCTAAACTTTAGCCACAAGCTTAACTAAAAATATTGACATTAAAAAGATAAACCCTGTCAGTCCTTCTCCATCCATCTTAGTTGTTCCAACGAGATAAAACTAATTTCCATTCCAATTCTGAAGGAAATATAGACTGATCAGCCATAACATTAAGACCGCCTGCCTAATATTATGAAGGTCCCTCTTTTGCTGCCAAAACAGCCTGAACCCATCGCGGCATGGACTCCACTAGACCTCTGAAGGTGCACTGTGGTATCTGCAAAAAGACATTAGCAGAAGATTCTTTGAGTCCTGTAAGTTGCAAGGCGGGGCCTCAATGGATCAGACTTGTTTATCCAGCTACAACCCACAGACGCTCTATTGCAGGGCTATTCAACCAAAGGGCCAGTGTGGGTACCGGCGTTCATTCCAACCAAGCACTTACACACCTGACACCACTAATCAACCTCAAGAGTCTTTGCTAAAGAGTTTGATTAGTATCAGGTGTGTAAGTGCATGGTTGGAATGAACGCCTGGGCCCGTACCGGCCCATGCAGGATAATGTTGAATAGCCCTGCTCTATTGCATTGAGATCTTGGGAACCTGGAGGCCAAGTCAACTCTTTGAACTTGTTATTGAGTTCCTGAGACCATTTCTGAATGATTTTTGCAGTGTGACAGGGCTCATTATGCTGCTGAAAGAGGCCACTGCTATTAGGGAATACTGTTTCCATGAAGTGGCGCACTCAGTCTGCAACAATGTTTACGAAGATGGCACGTGTCCAACTAACAGCCATGTGAATGGCAGGACCCAAGGTTTCCCAGCGGAACATTGCCCAAAGTATCACACTATCTCTGCTAGCTTGTCCTGTTCCAAAAGTGCATCCTTGTGCCATGTCTTCTTCAGGTAAGCAATGGTCACACATCCCGCCATCCACATGATGCAAAAAAAAAGTAAAAAAACAGATTCATCAGACCAGGTCACCTTCTTCCATTGCCCCGTGGTCCAGTTCGGATGCTCACATACTCATTGTAGGCGCTTTCAGTGGTGAAAAGGGGTCAGCATGGGCGCCCTGACCGGTCTGCGACCACACAGCCCCATATGCAATAAACTGCGACACACTGTGTGTCCTTACACCTTTCAATCAGAGCCAGCATGAGCTTTTTCAGCAATTTGAGCTACTGTAGCACTTACGTTGGATTGGACCAAATGGGCCAGTCTTTGATCCCCACGCGCATCAATGAGCCTTGGCCAGCCAAGGACCTGTCACTGGTTCACTGTTTTGCCTTCCTTGGACCACTTTTGATGGGCTCTCTGCCCTGTCAAGCAGACGGCAGTGTCTGCGAAACAGTGAAACTGAGAAAATTTGCCTTAAAGTTCTACCTCCTGCCCTACTTTTGAGGATACTGCTGACCTGCTCATGTATGCAATATCTCTGTACATGTGTATTGATGAGGCTAATCTCCACTAAAAATGCTGTTTTGGAGATGCTTTCACCCACTTGTTTAGCCATCATAATTTGATTGTTATCAAAGTGACTCACATCCTCACACTTGCCCATTTTTCCTGCTACCAACACATCAACTTCAAGGACAAAATATTTTTAAGAAGGGTCAGATCACTGGCCAGCATCAAGCAAAGAAAACAACCATGGAGACTGCTGAAACTACTAAAATTGGGTCAATCAAGGATTAAAAAGGATAGTGGTGTACCATCATCTTCCAGGAGGAAATGTGGTCAGAAAAAGTGACCTTGATCAGAGATCAGTGAAACGTTTGGTGAAATCAAATCGGTAAAAAATCACCAGTAGAAATCGTAGCCATGTTTAGTTATTAAAGTCCAAGCATTTCCACATGCATAATGCAAAGAGACTAACAGCTTAACAGCTGACTAAACAGCTTTGTAGCCTGCAGAAAACTGCTTGTCGGTGAGGCTAATCAGGGGAAAAAAGGCTTCACCTCGCTAGACAGCATAAGGACAATGGAAATAGAAAAAGGTCATGTGGTCCAATGAGTCCAGATTTACCCTTTTCCAGGGTGATGGGTGCATTAGGTAAAAAAAAAAAGAGGGGGATGAAGTGATGCAGCCATCATGCCTAGTGCTGACTTTACGAGCCTGTGGGGGCAGTGTTATGATTTGGGGTTGCTATAGTTGGTCAGGTGTTGGTTCAGCAAAGATATGAGCCCAAAAATGAGGTCAGCTGACTACTTGAATATACTGAATGACCAGGTTTTCCATCGATGGATTATTTCTTCCCTGATGGCATAGGCATATTTTAAGATGACAACAGCAGGATTCATGAGCTCATATTGCAAAAGAGTGGTTCACAGAGCGCGAGACATCATTTTCACACATGGATTGGCCGCCACAGAGTCCAGACCTTAACCCCATTGAGAAACTTTGGGATGTGCTGGAGAAGACTTTATGAAGCAATCTGACTTTAGCATCATCAGTACAAAATCTTGGTGAAAAATTAATGCAACTCAGGACAGAAATAAATGTTGGGACATTGCATAAGCTCATCAAAACGATGCCGTGGTGAATGTGTGCCATAACCAAAGCTAAATTCAGTCCAACTAAATTTTAGAGTGTGTGGATTTTTTTGGCTGGGCAATTTATACAAGAATTTGCAGATGGCCCCTTAATACCAGGTCATCATGAAATGCATGATTTATAACTGTGTGGCTCTTAGTGGTGAGAGTGTCTCATTCGTCAGGTTCTAATCACCCCAGTTTCAGAGCGGGGATATGACAGGAAAAGGTACTGACACTGTAAGTTATTTATTGCATCTACAACCCCAATTCCGAAATAGTTGGGATGAAGTGTAAAATGTGAATAAAATCAAAACACGATGCCTTTCAGATCACATGAGCCAATATGTTATTAACAATAGAACATAGATAATATTTCAAATGATGAAACTGAGACATTTTATATACCTATCCACAAAATGAGCTCATTTCAAATTTCCTGGCTGCAACAGGGCTCAAAAAAGTTGGGACACAGGCAAAAAAGGGCTGAAAAAGCAATTAATATATAAAAATCAGCTGAAAGAACATTTAGCAAATAATTACATTAACTGGCATCAGGTGTATAACATGATTGGCTATAAAAGGATGTCTTAGAGAGGCTGAGTCTCTCAGAAGTAAAGATGGCCGGAGGCTCTCCAACCTGTGAAGGCTTGCGTAAAAAAAAAAATAGTGGAATACTTTAAAAACAATGTTCCTCAACGTCAAATTACAAAGGCTTTGAAGGTCTCATCATCGACAGTGCATAACATCATCAAAAGATTCAGAGAAACTGGAAAAATCTCTGTGCGTAAGGGATAAGGCCGAAGACCTTTACTGGATTCCTGTGATCTTCAGACCCTCAGACACCACTGCATCACTCACTGACATGATTCTGTCATTGACATTACTAAATGGGCCCAGGAACACATAAAGAATCCTCTGTCTGTAAACACAGTCCACCGTGCCATCCACAGATGCCACATAAAACTCTATGATGCAAAAAGGAAGCCATTGTTTCGCATGATCCAGAAGCGCCACCGTGTTCTGTGGGCCAAAGCTCATTTAAAATGGACTGTTGCAAAGTGGCAAAGTGTCCTGTGGTTAGACGAGTCCAAATTTGATATTCTTGTTGGAAATCATGGGCATCGTGTCCTCCGGGCTAAAGAGGAGAAAGACCACCCCTCCTGTTATCAGCATTCAGTTCAAAAGCCAGCATCTCTGATGGTATGGGGATGCATTAGTGCAAATGGTGTGGGACACTTGCATGTTTTAAAAAGCACCATGAATGCTGAAAGGTATATAGAGGTTTTAGAGCATCAAATGCTCCCCTCCAGACAACATCTATTCCAAGGAAGGCCTTGTGTATTTCAGCAGGACAATGCAAAACCACACACTGCAGCTATTACAACAGCATGGCTTTGTAGTAGAAGAGTCCATGTGCCGAACTGGCCTGCTTGCAGTCCTGATCTTTCACCAATTGAGAAGATTTGGGGCAAAATTAAATGAAAAGTCCGTCAAGGGAGACCCAAAACTCTGCAGTAGCTGGAAGCCTGTATTAAACAAGAGTGGGATCAAATTCCAATAGCTAAACTCAAGAAACTTGTCCCCTCAATGCCCAGACGCCTCCACTCTGTGTTAAAAAGAAGAGGGGATGCAACACCATGGCAAACAGGCCTTTGTCCCAAATTTTTTAAGACCTGTAGCAGCCATCAAATTAGAATTGAGCTCATTTTGTGGATGAAATTCTAAAATTTCTCAGTTTCAACATTTGCTATGTTATGTCTGTTCTATTGTGAATAAAATACTGGCTGGTGTGATTTGAAAGTCA
The DNA here is from genome assembly GCA_029721435.1 of Gymnothorax reevesii. Taxonomy (NCBI): domain Eukaryota; kingdom Metazoa; phylum Chordata; class Actinopteri; order Anguilliformes; family Muraenidae; genus Gymnothorax; species Gymnothorax reevesii. The sequence goes on along the minus strand of CM056579.1, from coordinate 34,923,012 downwards.
TTGCATTTTGATTTTTTTCACAGTTTACACTTTGTCCCAAGTATTTTGGAATTGGGGTTTTATATCTTATTCCTAAACATGATGATTTTTGAATAAAACATCAATGCACTACAGCTAATGACATGTATCTAGTTCCAAAGTGATGTATTATTACCAGTCGAACAATGTAATTACCAGATTTTTGTATCATTACGTTGTCAGATTTCAAGAGCGCACAAAATCATCACAGTCCCAACATCATTATAATTCTGCACCACATCCCAAAAATGATATAGTCCTACAATTGAATTTTCTGGATGGCACTCGGGGCATAATTAAAACCAAGTTATAGCACAACACTTACCAATCATTATATAAGCCCATAGAAACTGTTTTCATTTGCTGGGAGTTAAACAGGTGTACCAGATCAGAAATTAAGACCAGCTGTGTCATTTCCCATTATATACATGACAGGCAGAGAACCAACTGAAGCATGCTATCTGGACCCTGCTGTGTAACACTGTTTAACCCAATAATAGCAGTAAGTCTCCATGTAAACCAGCTGAAAAATCCCATCTGTTCCCAGCAGTGTGAGACTACTCACCCCATAACAGTGGTAACTCACCGATATGGCAGGATCAGCAGTAGTTTACAGATATCAGCAGCTTTACTATGTGGAATTATGGTGCAAAGAGCCCCAGAGTGCTCACTTGCTTGGGTCTTATCTGTGGGAAACAGAGCCTGGGGGGCCAATGGACTGCTGCTCGCTGAGCTGCAACTGCTAAAGTCGTGAGATGATGACCCAGCTGGCCACTGGAGGCCATGATGCTTCAGTCACAGCACTCGGGGCAGCTTAAACATAGATTATCTTGGACAAAATGACCCATTAAGCTGCTGTTAGCCTCAGCCAGGAAATAAAAACAACTGCTATGACTCTGCGCCAGATTATGCTGCACTAGGATATCCCAGTCATCACTATGAGGATGGCTAACATCATGGTTAACATAATTAGGACTGATATGCTGCGGGTGAGCATTATCATTTAATATACAGTATGTGAGGTAAAACTATAGAAATAATCATGAGTAATGCTATATGTAAGTGCAATCTCCCATAAAAAATTTTCATGAGGAGTTTTTGTAACATGATTCAGACAATATTTCTGAGAAAACCCTTCAACTGAAGTTGAAAGCCTGCATTTCAAGCACATCTTGAATGTTTCTTTTCAAATCCACTATGGTGGCATACAAGGCTAAAACTTTAAAATTGCATTACCGTCCAAATATTTTTGGACCTAAATGTAGATATGAGTGAATGTCGATTCTCAGTGCTGTTCTTTCCATCTCCAGCACTTGCGAGAGCCCATGAAAAGGGATTTAATTCCTCAGCTCCTCAAATCATATTTTCGGCGTAAAATAACTGTGACCTATGGAATCGCATGCACAGACCCCTCCATCAACCACAACTGCAACTCATCTGCATCTCACGAAACCCTGAGACAGCTCAGCAAATGGAGGGCATGCTAGTCATGCATTTAATACATTTCCTTTTTTTTACATTATGAAGCAACGCACAATGCAAGAATAATGTTGATCGGGATCACTGCTTGCAGCAACTGATGTAACGATACTGTGACCGCATCCCCACAAGGAACCAGTGAGGAAAGTTCAGCTCATCTCAATGGCTGCTTGCCCTGGGCCCAGCCAATCAGGGATTAACAAGGCAGGGCCAGGTTCCCCACATTCAGCGGCAATATCCCTGCCGCTCAAACAAGCATATTTATATTCTTTTTGCGAATGGTGATGAATTGCCTTCCTGATACACTTCAGCAGTTTACCTGGGACACCATCTGCATAACAACACTGCACATTACTGTGGGACCAGGACAACTAAACAGGGATACAGGGCCCACTCTTCCTTCAGTTGGACCTGAGATCTCTCACTAGAGCCCAGCCCCCACCCTCTTGTGGTTCCCGTTCCACTTTGTTGCTGTGCAGCAATGGATCTGAATATCAGAATAGAGAACATCGTACAACTGTAACAATTCAGATTTGTACTTTCCAAATTGTCAGCAGAGTCCATGGACAGCAAACATTTATTCCAGCTCCCACTCCAATGAAATAACAGCCCCCAGAGAGCCAGCAGTCTGTTGTGCTGCTTCCAAGAATCAGGGAGGGACCATCTCAAATCAGACATAGGGAAAGGAACACATTCTTCAGACAAGGTGACCGGAGTTGACAGCCTCAGACTGACAGATTCCTTTCATGATTCAAAGATGGCTAGCTCTTCTTTTTTGCCAGATGCTTTTGAAGATAGGGGATGGAATTATTTTGATCTGGAAATGACTGAGAGTCCATGTGCAGACACTAATTATTTTAGACAAGAGACGAGGAGAGTCCAGTCAGAAGATGACAAAAGATTTAAGGGCCTGGCCTAATCTGCACCTTCAGACTTATGACATGCCCATAAAATATGCTCTTTGGTGTCTGAAGGCTCACTGGAGGGAAGAAGCCAGTCCTTGAACAGGAAGTGGGGAAACACAGAGCTTCATTGGCCGGGTCAACACTCCGGAGTCTAGAGCCGGTAATCAGTGCACTGCAGGGCAGGCAGGAAGTAGTCAATGGGCAAGCAGAAGTCAGGCAGCAGCAGTTGGGATCTGATGGAACAGGTAGTGCCAGGTCAAAATATTGGTCTGGGGTGAGAGCCAAGTGATCAGTCCATCTGGGAACAGGAGCACAGAGGTGAGGAATCTTGGGACTGGGCAAAGCAAAGACAGGAGTGAGTTACCACTGACAAAACATTGGGGAGCAGACAAGAGCTAGGCACTCTGGGGAACTCTCAGAGAGATCAGAAATGAAATAAAGGCAGTGCGACTCGGCACGACCCAACAATCTGGTGACGTTATAGAGAAACAGGAAATGAAATAGAGAGATGAGTAACAATAGGAGACAAGTGCAAAAAAGGCATGAGGATGCACATGGGTAACAGGAAGTAATAAGATAATACTTGAATGACTGTCAGCAAAACAAAACCAAAACTAACACTGAGTTGTCCTTGCAGCTCAGTGAAAAACACAAATACCAAAGAGCAGCTTTATACCCATATCAAGTGAGTGGTGTTGACATTACAGCCTTTGTCATTCTCCAAATACTTATGGAACCCACGGTTAACCTCAGAAGTCAGCATTCTTGGTTTGGCTGATTAGCAGCCAACCAAGATCTGTGACTGGGAAATGAGGTGTGCTTTCCTTAGTTGGAGCGAAAAGCTTCAGTATGGTAGCAATCCAGGAACAGGGTAGGAGACCACTCAATGCCATTTGATCTCAGTCCAGTGTTGAATGAAATCTTGAAAATGGCTCGAGTATTTCTCAAAATTCTCCAGTTATCTATGCTCTGGATGGAGCTTTATAGCTCCCCTTTGGATAGGATGAGTTCATCAGGCAGGAGGCAGCCGGAGGAGTCACTTGGCTCGGGGTCAAAAACAACCCAGACAATGCAGGGACTTCTGACTGCAGCTGGCTGGGCTTTTTCCAAAATGGAGTTCCACTTATATAGCCTCATGACATCACCGTTAGACACTCTCCAGCGAATGGGTAACTTGGTTTACAACGAGGGGGAGTTGATAACACCATGCTGACCACCCCACAATATAAACTAACAAGAACGTCATTTTATCGTCTTGGTTCACCAGTCAGATTTAACTACATGTCTCATTCCAAATTAATAGATAGCACATTACCATAAGCAAGCATTTAAAAAATAATCATTATTTACATATCTACTGTTATGATCCAGATAAGGAACCAAATGCAGATTCAGGGTAAAATCCACAAGGGAGTGTTTATTAACAGGAATATGATAATAGAAGTGGGACAGTCCAGCTAGGTTGGTAATGACTGGAGACAGAAGGGGCGTGGCTGCAACCAGGCCAGTGGCTGTCCCGGAGTAGAAGCCAGGCAGTGAATTCCCCTCGCAGAAGCAGGACCGCTTGCCAATAAGACTGAATATTTCCTTTACTTCCGAATGAACCAACTCAGAGGAACATGCTGGAGCACAGGATTAAAAAGAAATCTAGAGAGCGATTTTTAGGCTTCGGAGCATGTACTTATTAATTGAAGGACTCCAAACAGTAATTACATTCTGTTTTTATCATTAATAAACTAAAACACAAAAGAAGAGTTTTGCTCAAAACTTGAAGAAATAAATGTAAGGTTTAGTAAGGTAAGAACAACGACAATCCAACAAGGACACTGACAACACAATGAACTCATATTGATGGGACATTCACAAAAGGGGCGAGGCATATGAACGATTACACTGAGGAGCAAGGGAAGAGGCGAGACAAAAAATCAACAAGCATGATCTCCCACCACGGTTTTAGTGTTCTGGTCTGGAAGGTAAACACTACAGAGGGACAGAGAGACCGATAGGAGGACAGACGGGAGTATAAAAAGGCTCATCCACACTATAAGATGCATCAATATACTAGATTTCATGGAAGTATGGTCAACGGAGAAATGTTAAAGTTCTAGCCTGGAAAAAAAGCTTAGCCCAGGGGTGTCCAATCTTATCCGTAAAGGGCCAGTGTGGGTGCAGGTTTTTGTCCTAGCCAGCAGTGCTACTGCACCTGACTCCACTAATTAACAAATCAGGGGTTTCAATCAGGACCCTGGTGGGTAGACTCAGGTGTGTTCATGTGGGGCTCTAACAAAAACCAGCACCCACAGTGGCCCTTTCCGGATAAGATTGGGCACCCCTGGCTTAGCCGGATAGACATACGGAAGAACAACACTCATTCCATTATCCCTGTTCCACTCTGTGGTGGGGAACAGTGGCGGAGCTAGAACTGGGAATTGAGGGGGCACAGACACGTCCCTTTATGACAACAATTAGTCCTGGCGAGTTTTCAATCATTTTCCTGCAGTGACACGTTTTCCAATTAACGTAATTGGCAACTGAAGACAGGGTTTCTCTCCATATGCGATCTAACAGAGATGAAATCATGGGCTAAATTCAGTACAGAGGCAGAGCCAGAACAGAAAAGGGTTGCATAAAACATCCGTTTAAAACAATTATTAGTTCTGACCTGTGCTCAGTCATTTTCATGATTAACAGAAGGTTCACTCCGAGAGCACTCCACACTTAACAGGTCCTGCTTTTTCTCCCCGATTAGGTAAGAAGGCAATCATTCACCTGGAAGCATATTTGCTGTATTTAAATCAACGTTATTCAAAATTGCACACCTGTCGACTCTCACACAAATAGCTTAAGCCGCAAGCTTTTCATAGCCTATTTAACTGCCGAGTGCCACTTTCTTTTTTGTCAACCTACGCAATACCGAGAGTGAAAGGCAATATTTCATTGGAACACGAACCAGTCCAATCAATGCGAAGCACTGGCCTATTAATAAGTAAATTATTTTTCTGTACCGAATTTAGCCCATGATTTTATCGCTGTTACAAAAGTAGATCGCATATGGAGAGAAACCGTGTCTTCAGTTGCCAATTACGATAATCGGAAAACGCGTCAATAAAGGAAAATGATTGAGAACTTGCCAGGACCAATTGTTGTCAAAAAGGGACGTGTCTGGGCCACCCAATTCCCAGTTCTAGCTCCGCCACTGGTGGGTAATAATTAAAGTAGACAAACCACAGAAACACAAGCGGGCTGCAGAAAAAGGGAAGGAGCTAATTAATGATTCATGAGGGTTGAGACATCTACGGGCATTGTTTTTGACAGACACCCTGATCCCTGATCGTCATAGCTTATATTGTGAATCCACTATTGAAATGTTCATTTTTTTCATAATTTTTAAAATTATGTCCTGATTTTCTAGCAGTTTTAATCGCATTCAGCTTGATATTACTGAGGAAAGATATTTTCTCAATGGTAAAATGGACCATCTTGGAAGTTGACATGTGCAATACTCATGCACACACATTTCACTGTGGAAAAGAAGTGAAGTATCAAGCTCCAGCTCGACAGTAAGAAAGGGGTTTCAATGAGCCTGTCTTGTACTAGCTCTAATGAAGGATGTAGGTTTGGCGACTCAGCCTAGTTTGAGAACCCCAGGGGATAAGGGGAAATTGAGCCACTCACTGTCCAAACCTACAACCTCAGAGTTGATTCCCTGGTTCTCTGACCATTACTGCAATGCTGATGAAAAAATATCCAGAGAAAAAAGTGGTAAAAAGAAAATTAAGCTCGAAAAATGGGGGATTGGGTTAGGATGCTCTCAACAAGACTCTTGTAAGGTCTTTGGCTAGCAGGCCCTTTAAAAGAGGCACTGCAAATACCAACACCATTGGTTGCATCATGAAGTATGACTTACAAAGCCCAGGGCTTACAGTCAACTCAAGCATCCGGTACAAATCCAGTCAGGGAGGAGTGATGACTTGGCCCACCACAGGCAATGCTGAGCAACACAGATTCGCTCTAAGGTAATGCGTACCATAATGCTGGTTGCCATGGAGACATATCTCCGTCGGTACCGCGTTTGGGTGAAAAAAGGCCTACTGCACCTCGCTGACCATGATTCTGATCACTAAAACAACTGCATTGGACAGTCTGGGTCACGCATTAACGGAGGGAGGCGGGGTGTGCATGGCCAACTGAGAGGTGCGTTTCCATGGAAACTGAACGAGCAGGAAGAAGGACGGGGAAGGTGGACCAGCAGCTGCCTGCTTACTGCCCGTGACAACCAGAGCATGGGGGTGGGGGGGGGGGACTAGCTTTATTTATTAACCACTTTGAACCTCATTCTGATTGCACCGCACCACACGCAAGTCAGACAATTTAAATGAATAGTAGACTCATTTTTATCTGCATGTGCAGGGCATGGCAGCTCTGCCTTTGCTTGTGCTTCATGAACTAATTCCATGATGACAATTAAAAAAAGGTTTTGAACTCAACCATCCTGACGTTTATGTCATTTCGAAAGCTTTGCGGGATTAATTGCATAAAAGGTGTGGCTGCCTTGTTAAATACAGTGAAGGCAAGAGGTAGTGGCTGCTAAAGGACACATTTAGTGTGGCCGTTCGCAAGAACATAGACACACTCAGGACCATTATGGGTTTGAAGATAAGGTCTGTGACCACTCACAGCTACTTAAATTGACCTATGACCCCTGAAAACCTCCTATTATTTTTAGAAGAGAGATCCAGACTAAACACTCTGCAAAGGATTAAGAGCGGCTGCTCAAACAATTGCAAATTCACCTTGGACATGCTCAGACACATTTTGCCCGGCTGAGAGGAGGCGGAACGCTGAGTCCCCATTGGCTGTTTCAGCAGGGAGAGCTTTTGTTTTCTCATCGTCGACAGTACATCATCAGTACTCAGGAGGAGACGATATCTCCTGAGTATTGGATTTGAATTGGCCGTCTTTCCCCAAGGAGACTAGACAGATCCCATTTAAAAGACCTATCTATATGTAAAATACTAGTCCGGGCAATAGGATAGAATAGCAGAGTCTTGAGTAGGGAGGATGCTTATAATGGCCAACATTACCACAGAGTCACCTGCTCTCAGACAAGTATGCCAACAGGTGCATAAGTGAGGGGGGTAGGTAGTGGGGGACTATTTTCCCACTATTTCCAACAGACCATCAAACACTGAACTTTCCTTTGCCCCTCGCTCGCACACCCTGACAGAACTAACTACTTCCTGCTTCTAAGTGGTTTCAGGTCTTCCTGTTTTTCCCTGCCCTCCAAGCGATGAAGACAGTGAATAGTGGCAGTTCAGCCTCTTCTGCCCTGAACTAAGAGTAGCAAGCACTGTGTTTACACAGCCAATGAATGGCTACTGTTTTCAGAATATATTTCCTCTTTATGATCTATTTTTGTCTGCATTATTAGTGAAAGTTCAGCTTCTCTGGGAAGCAGTAGTCCCACTGGGAGTTCTCCAACTGTCAGCCTCAACTTTTCTTTTCTGCACAGCAAGCACATCAGGCTGACAGCAGCCGATTGCATAAATTTAAGGATTATATATGAACTGAACAGCTAATACCATCAAACGTCAGCAGTTGTTTCCTCCTGCATGAGTCGCATTATTTATGATAGCAATGGCTATTTCGCCGAAGCATTTTTTGAGCAAACAACTCATCGTCAGCCGGTTGATAAGACCTTGTATCTCAAAATGATAAACTTTACAGGAAAATAAAAAATAAATATAAATAAAAAAAACTATAAAATAATATAAATATATAAATATTATTTAAAATATAAATAAAATAAAAAAAATGTTTAATTTTGCATGTAAGAATTGTGGATACGAATTTGGAGATACGAGGTTTTATCAGCAGTTCACTGCACACAGATGCTATAGTCATTTTAGAAAAAAACCACTTAGTGGCTGTCATGTTTTCCTTAGCTAACTGCATGTAGCCTCTCTCTCTGCAGCAAACTCAAACTGCGACAGAGATTAATGTCAGTTCTACTTCAGTTGAACTTTGTGAGCATACAGATTTCCTTCCTCATTTCTAAGCCTGTTAATGCACTGTCAGTTTGCCATTTTGAAGACATTATATGTGCAGTGTCTGCGTTATTTTTATCTTTGTCAATGACTCTTAGCCTGAAAGAATGAGTTTACCTGCAGTATACTGATGTTTTCAAATCCGAGGGAAGGGTTTTCTAGGTTTTCCGGGCCAGTAGTGATTGGGAGCTGGCCCTAAGACGTTTACCACCACTGCTAAGTCCTTGGTTCAGATAAATCACGAGAGCTCCACTGAAGACAATGTAACTTGACTCTTATCTCAAATACATGAGTTACAGTATATATTTTCGCTATAATACTGCATATGTATGATCAAAATTTTGGCGGGGATCTTTTTCATTCTGCCTCCAATAAAGCCTAGTGTGTCTGCTTCTCTGCATTCGATCAATTTGTCCCATAGGTATTTATGTAGGGTATGAATTTTTTCCTAACTCAGTAAGGTTGTGCTGCCAGGTAAATAAATGACAAGACTGCCAATTCCTGAGGGCCCACTGTCAAAACAGCCCTCAAGTACTTGACCAGCAAACAATGCCCCTACTGCCTCCCACTGTTCATGAACTAATTGAACCAACTTAATCCTTGAAAGAGTTTTTCAAAGAGCCGACAGCTCCAAGTCCCTGGATTGCTATAGGGTAAATTATTCTGGAAGTGACACCATCTGACTGCTAATGGCCTTCCTCCTGTTACCAACGAAACTCAATCCTTTATTAGGTATTGATTTACGAGCAGATTAAAAAAGAAATTTGATTACTCTGCAGACAGGTAAACTGGTTCAAGAGAACATTATGAGAATGACTGCTCCTCTGTTCCCATTATCCTGAGAAATATGGGCCCTGGATCACACACATGCTTTAAACACGTAACCCCTTTTTCAAATAGATAACAATGATGCCCACGGATGCTTTGTGACAGCTACCAGGAGCACCACAAAGATGTTCGGGCTTCAAACAGATATGAAGAATCACTCTGTTTCAAATTTGCTCCGGAGCATCAAAGTGCGAACCTCCATTTTCACTGGATATACAGTATTGTGCAAAGTCCTAGCCATCCTGCATTTTTAATATAAATACTAAGGTTTTTTGGTTGTCTGCACAAACGTTTTGGTCACAAAAGTGTAATGAACTTTGTGCGTTCTTTAGAGGAGTCCTCATCTCCACATCATCAAGGCCACCTGGGATTTCCTGGAGAGACAAAAGCAAGTAAGACAAACCCTCTGCAGAAGAATGCTGGCAGGTTCACCACAGCTTGCAGGAACCAACCAGCTGAGTTTCTCATGATAGTTGTGTACCTATGCAAACTGATGCAGTTTAGGGTGGTCACACAAACTATTGATCAAGTTTTGAACTGATAAGTGTTCTTTATTTTGCTTTATGGTATTTAAAAGACATTTAATTTTTTATTTTGAAAGTATCTATGCTTGAAAAATTTTTAACGCATCTAAGAGTTCTGCAAAGTATTGTGCATACCTTGTGAGACAATCTGGGCCAGATTCAGTAAGACCTTTAGAACATGAAAAATCTTTTTGCTCTTGCAAAATCAATTTAATAGCCAATTAATAGCTAATAGCCAACAAAGTTGGAGGAGGTTATGTGATCATTACCGTTTGTTGGTTTATTTGTAAGCAGGATTACGCAAAAAGTTATAGATAGATTTTCCTCAGATATAGTGCAATGATTAAGTATTGTTTGAGGAAGGGGTGATTCGATTTTGGGAGGTCAAGGTCAAAGATCAAGGTCAAGGGAATGCAAAGGGTCAAAAACACATTAAAAACATATTTGCGAGAAAACTACAGGACTGCTAAACACAGGGATTGCCAGCTAATACTGGCAAAAATAACATTGAGTACATTGGCGAAGGTACTTGCGCTCTCTGAGCGGAGCTCTAGTCAATCAGAGTATCTGTTTAGCACAAATCATTGGTGATGGAACTGGTTTTGCATGTACTAAAAAGTTTTGTGAATCTGGCCTTCAGTAATTTCTCAAAATTAGAGGAAGGCAGTAACTCTGAGACCCAGGGATATGCAGAGTCCAGAAGAGGATTCTAGGAGGGTTCAGAAACCTGAGGGAGCACAAGGGTGGGAGGAATCGAGGTAAACATGTTACTGCCAGTTACTTGACTTCTAGTTCAGTGAGGCAATCATATCATCATTGTTCCAAGTTGAAATCAGCACAGGCTCACCAACCTTACATGCTATTCACCACCAAGGCTCCTGAACCAAAGGGACCAAAACTCTTCCTGACACCAGGGGAAGCTGTGGTTCTTAGTTTTTCTGTTTGAAACATTTGCAGCTCATTCATTGGCTTATTCTCCTCCAGCAAGGCTCAGAAGTGATGTGACCTGCTCACTGGAAGGGCAAGCGAGGGCATTCTCAATTTCAGCAAGGTCCACTCAGCTTGTAAACTTAAAACAGAGTTGTAAAACTTGTAAAACAGAGTTAGGCAAAAAAAAAAAACACACAGTGATGCAAAAACCTGGGGCAGAAAACTAAAAGGGTACCGAAAATAGAAAAGCGGAGAATAAAGCTCTTGGAAAAAATTATTTTAATATTCTAACACTTAGTGATTTGTTTCAGGTAGAGATTCAAAACTCTGAGGGAATAAAGAGGAGCTTTATCTCGAGAAGACCTTTTGCACAGAGTTTGTATGAGTCTGTATTTTTCTTCTGTGGAGTGTAGAGGCTGTAGCTGAACAATCACATACAAGTAACAAAGATTTAGGCAAGAAAGTGCATTTTGTCCACGATGCACCTCAAGGCAACTTGAAAATAGGAGTAAAATGCAAAAGCCCAAAAGATTTTTCAATGATTTTCCTCCTTTTTCTCCACTGTTAGTGATGCCCAATTATGGTTTTGTTCCAAAGCTCATGGCAACCTCTGTATCAGACCAGCATGTGTTCTCATCTGAGGCATGTGATACCAGCTGGCACCTGTCATCACACTTCAATTCACGAGTCAAGCCTGCACTGACGTGAGCCAGGGAAAGACAGTTCAATTTTGTTTAACTGTTTCTCACAGTCAGATGCTTTCATCTGGGTGATGCCAGTGCTGAACAGGCACCACTCTATGGGGCTGCTGACCAATCTGACCTGCCACAGTCCTGATTACTGTGAAACATACACAGGCATTTGAGGAGTGGCAGCAATGGTTGATCCTTTTGAACCACAATCTTCTAAAAGTTGGCACCTCATGGAAAAAGCCAATAAACTCAAGAAGAACTGATTTTAAATGTCCGTTTACCCTCTACTGAATTGAAAACTGCGGAACACCACATTTATATCGTCGGCCTGCTGATAAAACCTTGTATCTTCAAAATGATGAACTTTACAGGAAAATAAAAAATAAATATTTAATAAAAAAAAAATAATAATAAAATAATAATAATACAAATATTTTTTTATATAATTTAAAATATAAATAAAATTAAATAAAAATTTTTATTTTGCATGTAAGAATAGTGGACATATGAGTTTTTGTTTCTTACCAATTTGAAGATATGAGGTTTTATCAGCAGGCTGATGTTATGTTTTAGTGTGCAAGATTATTTATTGAAACTAAACAATTAGATAACCGCAACATAGTTTAAAAAAGTTGGCAGTATCAACTGTTTAGTAACACAGTGTATCGTCTCCATGTCTTTTACTTACACCTGTAAAGCTATTGGGCATTGAAGAAACCAGCTGGTCATGTCTAGCCAGTGGAGTTTCCCCCCATTTTTCCATTATGTAGGTCTTTAGCTACACAATTGTACGTGGCCTTCATTGATGTATATTTTGCTCCATGAAGTGCCATACGTACTCAACTGAAAACAGATCAGCAGGTCAATCTAGTACCCACACTGTCTGCTCTTCAAAGCCTTTCATCTGTAATCCATGCAGAATGTGGTTTAGCATCATCTTCCTGGAAAATGTAGAGATGTCTCCAGGATAAGCAATTTCTAGATGGCTGGATAAGAACTAGCAACTAGCAAGCTCAAAGTATTGGGTATAAATGAGGCAAATACTCTTACGAGGGAAGGGGAACTTGAATGCGACACAGCTGGTGAGGAAAGAACGTGGGACGTAACCCATTGAAAAGAGACAATGCATCTAAAAGACACTTAAGCTGCTGGATGGGAGGAGACACGAAAGGGACACAGGCGAGGGATGTGACAACACCTGCTCTACAATGGGCACCACTTGGTGGCCCAGTTCTGGACCCAGGACACTGGCGCAGGAAATCACAAACCAGAAAGGGGTCCAAGATGAGCCATTCAAGGACCAAGGAATGCTCCTTAGGCTCATATCCCACCCAGTTCACCTGCACCAGATACACAATCCGACACACAGTGTAGACAGAGCCACCTTCAATGCCCCTGGGGGGAGGTGGGGAGTAGGATGGCGGACTGTAGGGTGACATGGACATCGGATTGATTCTCAAGACATGGAATATTGGGTAAATATTATGAAGGGAATGGGAGTGCACAAGCGTGACAGTGGATGAAGATAAAGCTCTTGATATGGTGAATGGACCAGTGAACCAGGGGTTGAGCTTCTTCTACATCTCCTGGAGAGGGATATCCTTCATGGCAAGCCAGACCTTCAGTCCCCTTTGGTAGGCAGGACCTAGTCAGTCATAACAATTCTCTTGCTGGGGCAGTATGGCATGAGCTCCACTCCATCCCCGGCGGCTGTGACAAACCAGACACTGAGAGAACTGCCACTTGTCTCTGCTCAGACTGGAATGATAGCAGTTGGTAGCCCATACAACATTGAAAAGGAGTCATCACAAGACTAGAGACAGTTAATGAGTTGAGACCCAATTTAGAACATGGGACCACCTGGCAGGTTACCTTCCATCGAGTAGTGTAGAGTTTTGCCCAGCTCCTGGCTTTGCCTCTAATCCTGGCCATTGGTCTGTGGGTGGAACCCCTAGGATAGATGAAGGGTGGCACCTGCCAGGCCACAGAAAGCCTTCCAGAAACCGGCCAGCTAATTGGGGGCCGCGGTCGGAGACCATCTTCTGTGGTGCACTGCGGAGGCAGACCACGTGATGCAGTAGGAGCTTTGCAGTCTCCTTGGCTGCGGGTAATTTAAACAATGGTGCAAAGTGGACTGTATTAGGGAACCAGTCTAAGATAGGGAGGATGACCATTAACCCATCGGAGAGGTAACCTCGTGACGAAATCCATTGTTATGCTCGTCAATGACTGCTTGGGAACCTCAGAGGGCTGTAATAGACTGCAGGGGCATTGGTTACTAGATTTAGATTTGCAGAGGGTGCACAGAGTAAGTCTGCAACAAATCCAGGGTATCTTAGCAGATGGTTGGCCACCAAAGCACTGAGTAACAAGGGCAAGGTTACGAGAGATGCTGGGATGGCGCATCAGCTGAGAGGCATGAGTCCAAAAAAAGACCTTGTCTCTCACTCTCGGGGATGAAGCGACAGTTGGGTTGGATTGTCTGGCGAAGAAGGATAGGACAGTAATGATTCTTTGACTTAACTCTCTACCTGAAGTTTTGTGACTGCTAAAAGATAACTAGCCGGGAAGATGGAGTCTGGAGTATCTAGGGGCTCCAAAGAGTACAGGAGAGATAAGGAGTCAGGTTTGGTATTTTTAGTACTAGAGCAGTAAGTCAAGAAAAAAATGAAACTTGTGAAGAAGAGGGACTAACATGCTTGTCTGGGATTCAACGGCTTAGCAGTCGTGGGGTACTCCAGGTTGCAATAGTTCATCCAGACAGGGAAGGGGAGACTGGATCCCTCCAACCAGTGCCTCCACTCTTCAAAATCAATCTTCACCCCCAAAAGCACCTGATCACTAATGGAGAGAGTCCTCTCAGTGGCAGACAGTCGATGACAGAAGAAGGCACAAGAGTGTAGTTTTTACATCATCTGCTTACTGAGAAAGGACAGCCCCAGCACCCACATCAGAGGCATTGATTTCTATGACAAACTGGAGCTAAGGTTCAGAGAGCTTGAGGAGAAAGCTGTGGTGTATGGTCATGTGTGCCAGCATGAGTGTAGCCCCAAAGTGCCCGATTATTCCCAGAGTGTTCACAAGCTATACATTGCAATGGGCATGTTTTCAGAGGGAAATCATGCTTTATTTTACCAATGATATTGCCATGGCAACTAAAATAAATAGGTGCTGTGACCTTCCAAGTACCTATGCCCACATCAAGGCTGCAGTTGAAATTTGTGGCCTGTTGAGTGTCAACAAGAATATCGCTATGGATGTGGCTGGGGAGATGACAATCATTAATTCATAGTAGCCACCCCACTTTGTCTATGGGGAACAATTACTCTTTGAAAAAGTTCAAGCCAAAGGCTGCCTGGGGAGTTGAGGAAAAAGGAGTCATGATGGACGTGACAGCTGTCGGGGGGGCAGCAACAGTAGAGTACCCTTGAATGAACAGCCAGTAGAAAGTGGCAAACCCAAGGAAATGTTGCAGCTCCTTAAGATCTCCAGGGTCTAACTTATCTAACATAGCTTGTGCTTCGTGGCAGTCCATTTCTGAGGGTGCCCTGCATTACAGTGAAGTCTGAGAAAGAGACAGTGGTGTGATGGAATTTGCACTTCTCTGGTTTCAAACATAGTTGGTTCTCCAACATCCTTTAACCTCTTAAGCCCAAATGCCCCCGATACTGGGCACAAACAATAAACATCATGATTACAGCTTGTTTCCTTATAGCAACACTATCATGCAGCATATCCGCTTAAAGGGAAGAAACTCGGCAAAAAGCTCATGATGACCAAACAAACAAACAAATTGTCGTGATAATGAAATAATAAATAAACAATTTAGCGCTTCTCAACCAGCACAATCAGATCATTGAAAATGTGCCCCTCCTACACCAGCGTTTGGGGTAGGGTGCACACATCCAAAGTCACTTTTTGCAGGTGCCAGACAATAGTGTCAGACAGTTGAAAAAGGTAGGTCTGCACACTGCCAAATCTTTGAAGATCCAGGGTGATCGAAACGTTGCTTGTTTTAATTTAATAAAGTTTCTTTTTTGGAGCTCATTTGGCAGTGTGCAGACCTACCTTTTTCAACCCCTCCTACACCAGCCTGTTTGTTTCTGTGGAAGAAAGGGAAAAAGACAAAGGGAACATTCTAGTCACACAAAAAAAGACAATCAAAGACAGTTTATATGATCTCATTTAGAAATTGCGCACTTGAAATCTCAAACTACTCCGATGTCAGACATGGAAACGCTTTAACAAGGATTCTTACCCCGCATGCGGTCATCTCCCCGCCCCTAAACTGCCTCAGCAATGACGGAATTCCATATCCATAGCCGATCATATCCCATTTGATTTGAACGACACATTCACTTGAACTTGTGCCTAATACTTTATTATAATCAATTATCCCATTTACTGATAATGATTCTTCCCATGTCGGCTATTCTTTATAGGCTAAAATTGATTAGCAAATGGGTAGTGCTTTGGTATTGGCCAGGGTAGGGCTCAATCTAGAGTAGCCTATTTAATAATATCTTTATTTACACATTAAAATACACAGTATTATCAATGGTAAAAAAATCACAAAGACACGAGTTTGTAATATAGATATCCTCAGTTAGAAAGTCAATCTCCTCACTCGTGAGATTATCACAACTTTTTAGATTATCACGAACATATAGGGCAGTCGCATTTGTTAATAGAACATGAAGACAATGATGGCCATAGATGATTGCCTCATGCACGGTCCAGACGAAAGTACTGGATGCACTCGTTGTTTGTTAGCCCCAGAATGTCCAAACTAACCCGATATATGCGTGTTCGTCTTCGAGCTCGGCGCGCTCCTCTTACTCTTTCCCAATCACGCAAGAGTGCAAGCAAATGCAGGACTGCCATTTTGGTTTTAGATTTTGAGGGCATGGTAGAATGATGGTCTTATGTATACTCGTATTAATTATTTTGTGTTTGTAATTGAACTGATTGGAGAAGAGGCTGATGCGTAATATCATGTGATGATTTCGTTTGATAAATTATTATGGCTTTGAGAAATGTAGTTTAGAAATAAGGAAGAACAATCTAATATTAAATGTCTCAACTTTTACCATGTTAAATAAAATAAATGTTAAAATTCGGCCGATAACCGACATCAAATGCAATGTTCCATTTTGCCTTATGTTGGCGCTTGACCTTAACACACCCCTCAAAAGCGCTTAACAAAAAAAGCCAGGGGGAGAATACGCATAAGTGTTATTTGCCTGAGAAATGCCCGGAAACCCCCCGATTTTGGCCTTGCTCCGCCCAAAGCGCGTAACTGCCTTTGGGGCGCGTAATGCACAGACTTAAGTTGAGGGGAGAATACGCGTAGGCTGAAATGCGCGTAGCTACGCGCTTTTTTCGACTTAAGCGCATGGGAGAATAGACCCCATAGTGCCCAAAAACGTGCCCAAACTGCACTAGGAGATGCGACCTAGACATTCCTGAACTGAAACCTCTCTAATTTTGCTATGATTTACCTAATTAGAATAAAGTCTGGTACAGGCAATGGTAAGATTCTGTGCTGTTATTTTTCTGAGGATTCGGACTGCAACTAAATAACTTCCAATGGGATAAAATAAAAATGTTGAAGGGCAGAAATGAGATCTTACATTTATGCTGTGTTCTTTTCTTTTTTTTTAAATTTAGCATATCCAATCCCATCCGAATCTGGAATGCCCAACTGGTGAACTATGTACAAGGCTTGCTCATTTGCAACCCCTTGTTTATGCTGTGTTAAAGTGTTATTTTTATTATAATATCAAGATTATTAAAATGGACAAAATAGTTGCAGAGGTATACTCATTCCATTTTGGCCATGTCATTTTCAAGACAGAAGCTCAGGGCTCAAAAGTTAAATAACCAGGCGGACATGGTAGCTATCTGGTCCCCCAGGTTTTGAGAGAAAACCAGTATGTTCTTGAAATGAACATAAAGAAACTGGGAGACTATGTCTTTGGGGACCTCATCAATGACCTTCTGGAACACAATGGGGGTGCTAGCAAGCCCAAATGGTGTCATCATATATTCATAGCGGCCTAACGGGCTGTTAAATGCTGTCATCCATTCATCTCCTTACCGCATGCACATATGATGGTGAGTGTTGCCTAGGTCCAGCTTAGTGAAATAGTGACAGTCCCGGAGGTAAAAGAATGCCAAGTCCATCAAAGGAGGAGGGTAATGATTCTTAATAGGAACGGTATTAAGTCTCTGATAATCTATTCAGGGATGTATACACCCACGTTTTTTGGCCACGAAGAAGAAAACAGCTTTGGCTGGCAATGAAGAAGCTTGAATGATTCCGGAAGCCAGGGATTGATTTATGCACTCCTCCATATCTTGGGACTCCTGTGTGGTTAAGGAGTGCAGCCATCTCCTAGGGGAAGATGTCCTGATGAACAAGTTGATGGTGCAATCAGAGGGTCTGTGTGGGTCAAGTGACGAAATTCGGGCCTGGCTGAATGCCAGACGGAGGTTGTGGTAAATAGGAGGAACTCGCTTCAAGTCCAGTGGCTCCTCATGGTGGTCAGAAGAGGAAGATGCAGTGAGACTGGAAGCCGAATGAAGGCAGGACTGTGAACATAACAAAGTCCATTCCAGGATGGATTCACTAGGGTAGGGAGGGACTCCATGATGAGAAACGTCAACTCTTCTGAGTGTTTACCAGAGATAAGCATGGGCACTGGCCAGGTTACCTCACTAACTTCAGGAAGGACAATCCCCTGAGATCCTGGGACCAGAAAGGTACTGGCAGTGGTTCAGTCGAGACCCTCCTGCAGGGAACAAGACCAGGATGGATAAGGTTTCTGTTTGCCCCTGAGTCTACTAAGATAGGGTGACCGTACAAGATGAGGTAAACATGAAGGAGTGGGGACGAGTGGATAAAACAGCAGCACTAGCCAGCACCTCTCGTCAGATTTTACTTGCATCCGCTGAACTGCGCATTCAGTAAAGGCGTGGTTAGCACTTCCTTAGTACAAGCAGAAATTCTTTCTCATTCAGCACAGCCGTTCTTCAGGGGTAGCTTATGAAGCCGGGCCCCTTCATCAGCCATGGGTACAGAAGAAGCCAAGTGGGATGAAGCTTCGACTTCAGCATCTCGTGATGCGCGCAGGGTGGGTGCCGTAACCTCGAAAGTTGATCCAGCCACCTCTCTTGCTGCTGAATGTTTATTCTGAGTGTGAAATTAACAAGGCTGTGCAGATCTGGGGAAAGGACACAGGTGGTTAGTTCGTATTGGACTTACTCTGCTAAATTGAACAAATAGGTGTCATAAAGTGCCCAGGTGTCAGAGCGCATAGAGGCAGCCAGAGTTTGGAAGCCAATGGAGTACTCTGAAACTGACAGGTTGCCTTAGTGCAGCTCGGGAAACTTCTGTGCAGTAGTTTGAGTGGAGAGGGACTGGTTAAACAAGTTCCTCATCTCCTAAATGAATGCATTGTAGGCAGACACTGCAGGATCTGCTGCCACCCAACAGGCAGAAGCCCGGTCCTTGGCATGTCAAGAGAGGCGTCTAATGATAAATGCCACTCTTGGGCATTCAGTGGGGAATGATGATGACTGTAATTTGAAGACTATAGAACACTGGTCCAGGAAACTGTGGCAGCTGGTAGGGTAACCGTCGTAGGGGTCCAACACCGCAAGGTTCACCTGTTGATAGGCAAGTGACTGAGCAATGATCCGCAGCAGAACAGAGCTAGCTGGTTGAGTGGTGGCGGTGAGGTCCGGCAAAATATCATTAATAGCCAAAAAAATTGATTCGCGTGGGCTCCAATGGACTTCCATACCCAATGGACCTCTTCCTCCAGCTGACTAATCCGTACTACTTGGTACCTAGGGATGTCAACTGCGTTGGGCATCTCTGCTGATTCCACTCCTCTGGCTGGATTGCACTGTTATAATCCAGACCAGGACGCAAAAGAGTGAAAGTACAATCCAGTAATAGGGTTTATTGATAGTAATATACAGGGGCGAAGTGGGACACCAAAATCTACCGGGAAAATTCTGACCGCACCGGCCCACCACTGCCCCAACCCATCCCCTCCACCATCTTTTTTTTTTGAATCAGGATGGAAAAACTAAGGAAGGAAAAACCAATTACATCACCAAAATCATGCTATTTCTATAATTGTATGTCCTCTAGATGTGATTAAACATATGCCGAATTTCCAAAATCTAATCAATCAAGAAAGAAGATGCATTAAATTATTATTACTATTCTTTTGAAAAATAGTTTTTTAAGACAAAATCAAATGTTTTCAGTATCAGTAAAATAACAACTGGTATATTGCTGCGCCCACTGATCTGTACTGAGAGTGTTGTTATTCTGACACGAGTTAAATGACAGCTTTGTGTGTGGAAAACCACTCTGGTCCGTAATCGCGGTGCAGATGCAGATGGGTTTGGAGCTGACAAGAGGAGAGAAAAAAAGAGAGTGAGGGGCAACGCGGCCGTAGTAGCCGCTGTGATGACACCGCCCCCGCTGAGGAGGAACTAGGAAGAACTCAGCTGTAATTTTATGCTAATTCGCACCTAGTAATAACGTCAGGGCTTGAGCTGTTTTCCTGTCAACTCACCTGTATCTCTAGTTGACGCCTGGTTGTTTCGGAATAAATCTGTTATTTTTTTCGGCCCCTCCTTTCTCCTTTCACTTCTTGCCTTCCATCTTTGAGTGGAAAAAAATCCGCTACTTCAATCTGCCCGCTTTCTCTCTGTCCGACGGCCGCTCATTCATCCCCCTACGTTCATTGGATAAACGCAGAGAGATATGTAGTTTGAAGCTTTGCTCCTACCATTCTACATTAATTTTTGAACAAACAAATTTTATATTAGTAAATTTTATATTTGTGGTCATGAAAATTATGTACCGTCTGAATAAAAGGAATTAGATCAAGATAGGAGGATAAACAAAAATCAGTAGACTGGATTGATGAGAGTGAGTCTGAAACTCGAGCAACCAGGAGTGAGATGTAGAAAAACAGCAAGTATTATAATTTTTTGTCAGAGTTTTAAATGGTATGGTTAAGGTGCATCTTGGGAATTAACACAGCCTCATGTAAGTCGGAGAATACTTTCAACTCAAAGAGCAAACAGTAAATGTCGCACAGCCACACACAGCTGTCTGTGGGCCGTGATACTTCAGCTTATTGGCCAGCCGGCCAACCGGGAAATCTCCTGGTGGTCCCAATGGCTACTCCGCCCCCGGTAATATAGTATTGACAGAGGGACGCAGACAGAGAGTCGCAGCTCAGAGCAGAATGACACAGTTTCGATGGCGCATGCTTGGGTGTGAGGGCGTATTCGTGCCCAGCCAGTGGCT